>OW121792.1:3127500-4327500 GCA_933228885.1 Leistus spinibarbis | reverse complement strand
CTTACCCTAAGTCTAAAGTTGAAAGTTTCATAAGTACGCACACATATCTCTAAAATAGTCAGATTCGATGCAGAGATGTTCAGACTATAGAATAGATATTATAATAAGCCGTAATAAAGTACGTATCTCAAATGAAGAATGTTTAATTCAGTGTTTAGAATGAATTTTCGAAGAAAAAATGAACGAATAAGGGAGAATACAATTACAGACGGTTCTCAAGCGACGACATTTCGTCTCCCTTGTGATATCACATCACGCTGCTGCGGAGTTGGTTTCTGCCTCTCGCTAGTTGTCATTTAATGACACGGACCATGCATCTACATAAACATGACTACTACGGCGTAAACCATCACAACACACTTTACTTGTTTAATCTCATACCGACACGACATGACACGAGAAAGATCTTATCCTTTTTCGCAAATGTAGAAAAGAATTAAGAAAATAAAACAGACAATTTAGTTAATTAATTTGATACGCTATACTTTATTTTATTTAAGGCTGTCTTTTACTTGATTTTGTTAATTTTTAGATATGTGAGATTTATGCCAATGTGCCAATTTAAATCTGCCAAATGACGGGCATAGAACAGAATTAGTCGATCATTATCCTGTTTTGCTATTTTCAATTACCCGTGTAGTTTTTCCATTAAAATTGCTGAACATTTGTTTATCACTTTTCAAATGAACAACTCTTATTCAGGCGACCTAAAAGAGTAATTGAAGATATCAAAACAGAAATATCATCGACTTATTATGTTCTATGCACGACATTTGGCAGATTATTTTATTTTTTCGAACAAATTGGCATAAATCTGACATATCTAAAATTTAAGAAAATCAGGGACAGCCACAATTTTTTTTAAACCGTGCTACTAAAATGATATAAATTGCAATTTTCTTTTATACAAATTGAATCAAAATACACATGATCATGACCATCATCAAAAATCAATATATGATATGAGATATCTAGACTATATTTTTAATTTTAATGTATGAACATGTTGATAATATTATTCGAAGGCTATAGGAATATTTTTTTTGAATAAGTCGAATAGTAATACAAAAACGGTTTTGTAGGTTTCTGATTATATTTATCATTGTGATTTTTAGCTAAGGCATTCGATCGTGTGTCTGTTGCTTTAAATTCAAAAATATATTTAACTTATATACTTGGTTGTTAGTCGTCGCTCGCTCGGCCGCTCATAAGACCAAATTTGTGCCCTCTACTCCTCTGAAGGTACCGGAGCGATTCACATCAAATTTGGTACATATATTACTTGGCATTCCATTTGAATACGCTCGAAGTTTATATCCAATCGCTCGTATACTTCCCGAGTTATAGGGCCCCAATATTTGGAGCCTCCTTAATACTGCCCTTATAAGAATAATTAAAACACCCAAAAAAATTACTATATCATATAAGATATTTTATGTCTTATAATTTTTTTTCATATTGTTAACCCAAAGCCCGAAACAAAATTATAAAAATATAAAAATTTTAGAATATGCACTAGAATTATTTTTTATCAAAGTAATCTACAAAAAATTGTAAGACTTTTTATATCTATAACATTTTTACAAATTGTTAACCAAAAGGGCATAATAACAATTAAAAACCGATTCACTTTTATTACTCATAAGGCGAGCTGGACGCATCGGTGCCTTGTACGTACCAAATCTTGTTTTATGTTTTGTTGATTTATATTTTTGATATTTCAAAAATATAACTCATTGTTGATTTATATTTTTGATATTTCAAAAATATAAATCAAAAAGAAAAAATATTATCTTTAGGTTTTTTTTCTTTGAATTATCAAAAAAAAACTTGAAGATAATTTTTTTTCTTTTTGATTAATATTTTTGAAATATTAAAAATACAAATTAAGCAATGAGTTATATTTTTGAAATATCAAAAATATAAATCAACCATAAAACAAGATTTGATACTTACAAGGCACCGATATCAAAAATATAAATTATAAAAAATATAAAAATCCCCAATGACAAATATAATCAGAAACCTACAAAACTGTTTTTGTATTACTAGTCGATAACCTAATTTACATATATTTAAGATCCAATCAAAGAATCACAATTTTTTCGACTATCAATGTAAGTCAAGGTATTTTACAATTGCAGGTAAACATTAAAACAAAACTGTTTTGTGTACAATGCATTTCAAATCTAATCGTCTGTACAGGTCTGAAGTTATAGGGCCCCTAAATTTGAATCTCTTCTTAATACTGCCCTTACATAATTTTGGAAAATTTCACCAAAAAAATTAAGATGTTTTATATCTAAAAAGTTTCTATAAATTGAGAGCCCAGAAGCTATACAAAAATTACTAAAAATAATAATGACATTTTTTTTTATATCAAAAAAAATTCAAGTTAATTTACAATTATAATGCTTTTTCAGATTATTAATCCAAAGGCCAGAAAAAGAAATTAAAAACAATAATATTGAAATTTGATTGTTAATATATATACATATACTAAATAAAAACACGTTTGTAAGTTAATTTTTTGGTAAGAAAGAGAATTAGATTTAGTTAGACTGATTCTGTATATGATATGGGCACATGGAACCTAGTTTATAGATACTTTCCGGTGGAAATTTGGTGGATTCTGCTCGAAAATGTGTAATAGTTAGGTTTAACTTGTTTCCTCTATGACGTCTAAGCATTTTATCTAAAATTCATTGTTTACTTAAATCTTAGAAGACTATAAAATGTAATTCGAGTCTAGACAGACTGACATAGAAAACACTATGCCACAAATCCAAGAAGATTATCTTAAGAATCTTTTTATTTTTTAGTTGTAATAACTTTTGTAATACACGTAAAAAGTACTGCAATTTCTTGTACTGAAGCCATAAGTATTTTCTGCAAAGAATATTACTGCCTTTTCAATGGCCACTGAATTGGCCTAATGAAACATATGTTACGGCAGGACTTCAAAGGGACGTTCAGAAAACAATTCACACACATACGCACATGACCAGGCAATCACACAAACGGGCATGCTCTGTTCGTATAATTAAACACACAAATACATAAACATTATTAACATTCATCAAGAAAGGCGTACTAAAGGATATATATATATATATATATATATATATATATATATATATATATATATATATATATATATATATATATATATATATATATATATATAATTAGTAATTGAACTTGCAACTCATCTCTTGCTCTCCAGTACTAAAGAGTATATGCTATTGTTAAACAAGCATAGGTATAGGCACCAATGCAATAAACATATTAAATTATTTACTCCAAACAGTTGGCTTTTTCTTTTACCGGACCCTAATCCAACCTAGATTAGCGAAGATTAATAGTACGCAATTATTTATTCGCTCATTCAAGTATTCTTTGTTTATGGTAATTCGCTCTATTTTATTGGACATTCTCTATTTACAACATTCTCCTTCAGATCGTTCTCTTTTTAGGTCATTCACTGTTTTGGATAATTCTTTCTTTTTGGTATTTTCTGTTTTGAACCTTCTCTTATATCAGTATTCTTTCTTTTTAGTTTGTCGTACGATAGTACAAGACAATTATAGTGTTTGGTCGTGTGTCGGTAACATGTTCAGATCAAAAAAATATCCTTAACAAAAAGTTCTTGTACCGTCGCCCTAAATTTAAATATATATATACATATATAACTCATATACTTGGATGTAGGTATCTCGCTTGGTCGGTCGTAAGATCTCACTTAGTGACCCCAATTCATCTGAAGGTACCCAACCGATTTTAACGAAATTTAGTATACATATAATTTGGGTAAACTAATCGTCCGTACAGGTCCGGAGTAACAGAAACTTTTGTATCCGATTTAAGATTCCAAATAATTTCAACAGTCGGACATATTCAGATTCAAGACTTTCTAGCATCGGCACGTTTCGGGAAATAAAACAATTTCGATGCTTGAGACTTATTCAATTCGAGACACGAGACTTTTCGAGACATAATACTTTTCGAGACTGAAACGAGAAGAGTCTTGCATTATACGCGAGACTAGTCATAGAGTCTCGTATCGAATTTTTCGAGACAGGACCGATTCAATTTCTCGTCTTGAAAAGTCGAGATGAGACGAGACTCCCGTAGTCTCGTCTCGAGTCTCGTCTCGCGACATCAATAGAGCGACGACTAACATCCTTGTAGATATCTAATATATATTTTTGGATTCAAGGCGACGAGACGAACACTTTTTGTTAAGGACATTTTTTGATCCGAGAATGCTACAGAAACACTACCGAATACTTTAGCTCTTCTGGCGAGCTAAAAAGTATAAGTATGTTTCATTCTCAATACTTAACAATTTGACATACACTCATCATAACATTTTACGAAAATACTAGTATCAGATTATCAAATATTAAAACACGTATGTTCAATATTATTTAAAACCACAAAAAGTCAATTATCGTACAGCAGATTCTTATTTATTAATATATATATATATATATATATATATATATATATATATATATATATATATATATATATATATATATATATATATATATATATATATATATATATATATATATATATATATATATATATATATATATATATATATATATATATATATATATATTAGAAATGTCTCAAGTATTGGAGCATTGTCATCTATGGGTTCCTTTATCCAATATTAAAATCACCTTCAGTTTAATCAATATGTATAGTATAGCACACTTTAATTTGATATCGACATTATAAATGACCAAGTTAGTTAGTTAATCGTGCAAATTAAGGAAGAAGAAACAGAAAAGAGATGGTGTTGACTGACTGCGTGGAATCAGTAAATGCTGTCTGTCCCATCTGTGTTTCTATTAGAGTATAATTGTTGTTTATCACAGGGCGTAGAGCTCAATTAAGTATTCGAAACGTAACAGACGCAAGTATAATTTAAATCGATCCCACGGGAGATACAATTCTTTGTCTCACAAACTGAATACTGTATCTTGTACTACGGTTGGCCTCAATAATTATCCTTACTAGTGTTTTCTCCCCTTTTTTACTACCATTGACTCAATGAGAAAAGGATTTTAAACTCGATTTAAAATTAGAACGTTTTCAGTTTCTCTGTGATTTACTCCTTGGTCAAAACAAATTTTAATAACATTAAATCTTTACAACAATTTATAGACGACCAAATGCGCAATTTGAGACACGTGTATAAACGATATTAATTTTAACGAACTCCACCTTTGCGACATGACAGATATTTTAATAAATACATCAGATTAATGAATGTGTATATTCTTCTTGGTTTTACTGGCAACAATCAGTTATATTTACGTTTCTTGAAGTCTCTCTTAAATCAGATATTGGTTTTAATGATCTTCAAACTTTTTGATGATAAAATACCTTTGCTTTATATCGAATTTAGAAATTTGTTTAACTTTTACTTATACGTAATGCCAATAAAAGTATTGTGATCACAAAATAATCGACCTCGACATCTTAATAGAAATATCTGTTCTAATGGTCCTGAATCAATTATCGCAATTATCTAAATGACGTAAGTGCGAGCGTGTGTCTATCTGTGTGTGCTTGTCTATCTGGGTGTGTGTGTGGGTGTCTATCTGTTTGAGTGTTGTACGTGGGTGTATTGTGTGCTGTGCGTTTTGTCTGTGTGTGTTGTATATCTGTTCTGTGTGTGCGCTCCAAAATCGTTGAACATAAAAATATGATTTTTTGAATTTAAGATTTGTATATTATGGAAAAGGATATTTCAACTGGAAGTGCTTGTTTACTCATATCACATTTTACACATCTCGACAAGAACACGAGTTAGAGAAAAAGTGAATATTATAAAAGTTAAAGATATTGAAATGTCTAGCAACTTTTGCTTGAATGGATTTTTCTAAAAATGTACCAAATACTAAAACTCGTCGTACGTTTCCATAATTTCCACACATATTGATTCTGTTTCATGGCGGTGGTAGAACGAATATAAAACATAAGAAAGTTATATTGCATATATAAAAAATACTAAGTATAAGAAATTTGGGTGACCTTTTCATTTTACTAGCAACAAACAGTTATATTTATATTTCTTGAAGTTTCCCTTAAATCAGGTATTGGTTTTAATGATCTTCAAACTTTTTGGTTGTAAAATACTTTTACTTTAAATCTAATTTTAAAAAAAAATTCATTTTTATTTGTTGATTTTGATCAAAACAATATGTCAGTGGCCTAAAATGAACTATTTGCCCTGCTTATGGAATTAAAAATAAAAAGCATAAGAAGTTGAAATCGACGTATGTGAAAAATATATAATTTTTTCAAGGTTTAAAAACAAATTTTAAATTTAAATTTCTATATTTAAAAATACGTCAGTGAAATTTATTCTTATTTCAAGACAATTGAGTATTTAATGTTGGAATTGCGTAGTTTTAATATTAAAATTATAATGAAAAACCTCGGCAAATATCACGTTTAAAAAAACGCTTGCCGCCCAAGGCTAGTATCAATGCGATCCAATAAACGAACAAACCCCGAAAAATATGAAAACTATATATTTTACATGTTTTTTTTTTTTTAGCTCGTTAGCTATTTTAATATACTTGTGGCTTCTTCCAATGTGGCCCAGGGCATTAATAAGGTTGGATACCCTTGGTTTACAATATGTCATCTACTGGATAATACAACAATTATATAACGAGTAGTTATTATATTATATTATAAACTAATTTCTTTACAAAATCCGTTATTTGCCTCATTACCTGAAGTACAATTGCAATTAACAAATAATATACACTAAACTGATTTGTAATTCCAAAAAAACATGGCTATATTTACTAAAAAAGTATAAACATGTTTGCTTTACCTCAAACTTGACAATTTGACAAACACTCATGAACTAGTCCATACATCACAACATTTTACGAAAATACTAGTGGCAAGTTATCAAATATTATGTACAATTATTTTTAAGTCAATGTAAACCACATAAAATATTATTTAAAACGACAAAAAGTTAAATATCCTAAAGCAGAATTCTTATTTATTGATATTTGCAACTTTAATCAAATATAGATTAAAACCTGACCAGATTACATACCTCCAAAGCGGTTCTCCAGTTATAAGCGTACACACGGATAGACAGACGTTGCGTTTTATAATATGTAAGAATTTGAACATTTGTTCAATTTGCATAGAGGTTTGATATTGCCATAATAATAGGAATATTATGTTATAAGATAAATTTAAATTTAGTATTAATTTTATATCGAACAATGACTTTGGGTAGTGTTTCGCTTTGCAATGCCAAAGTTCATTGGCAAACAATAATTTTGCTTTATAAATATGCAAGGTCCTATAAATAGTGGCACCTATACCGATAATACCATCTAATGTTACATATTGGCCACTAGCCACTAGCATTAATATACATTTAAATACCAAAGATCGGCAAATAAATAGTCAATTACTCAAATGTATTAAAAATACCGATACCACATTATAAGGCATTCATAACTATAACAAAAAACATATATAATATATAATTATTATAAATAATCATACATACATATTCACTTGCATACATATTATGTATGCAAGTGCATACGTACATATGTGTATACATATATATGGGTATGTATGATTATACATAATAATATATAATTATTATTATCTGCTACAAGAGCTATGCATATTTTAAAATTAATTTTTATATGCTATATGAGCTATCGGATTGTTATCAATTCGCACAAAAAACAAGATTCGTACAACGCACCGATGCGTCCAGCTCGCCTTTAGGTAGGATATGCGATGCGAGCAGTGGTTTTTAATAATTATGGCCTTTTGGTTAACAATATGAAAAAATCTTGTAGATATAAAATATCTTAGAATTTTTAGTAAAATTTTTGGGTGTTTTAATTATTTTTATTAGGGCAGTATTAAGGGGAGCTCCAAATTTTGGGGCCCTATAACTCGGGAAGTATGCGGGTGAGTGGATTCAAATGGGTTGCCAAATAATATGTGTATCAAATTTGGTGTAAATCGCTCTAGTACCTTCAGAGAAATATAGGGCACAAATTTGGTTTTACGAGCGAGCGAGCGACGACTAATATCCAAGTAAGACGAGACAAACACTTTTTGTTAAGGATTTTTTTTTTAATCCGAGTATGCTACAGACACACCGAATGCATTAGCTTCTTTCGTACTTTGTACGGCGAACTAACAAGATTAGGTATAGGCACCTATGCCTTCAGTTCGCCTTATAGGAAATATATGCGAAGCGAACAGCAAACTTCACCCTCCCACTTGCTTGCTCATAAAACTTTAAATTTAAAAATAATTGTTTTCAATTAAACAAGTTTTTTTTTTATGTATTTTTAAAAGCTTGAATTCCTATAATTCAACTAGCGTTTTTATAAATATTACAAATGTTTTAATATAGATTAGAAACTACTACTTAACGCATTTAGCGAGTTGTGAATTAGAATAAACATTACAGCGATTAAATAATAAGGTAAGAACATTCAAAAAGAAATCTTTGTGTCTATATGTTTACTGATATTACCTTGATTTTGTTAGTTAAGTGATTAAATCAAATCAATAATTCGTTGAATGTGGTTACAGTACTTTGCTCAAAGGTTAAAAATGTTAGATATGAGAGAATAATTATGCATGAATAACAATGCCAGGAAGCAATAGTTAACAAAAAATAATATACGACTTTCCAGCATTTAGGCCATCAATCTATACATACAGATAAGTAAAAAATATATATATATATATATATATATATATATATATATATATATATATATATATATATATAAACACATATTAATATTGTCCAGTACATTAAGAGACTGTACATGTCATGGCAATTCTATAAAACAAGCATTGGTACCAGCACCAATGTCTTTAGCTCGCCGTATAACAATTTAACAATTATAGATACAAAACAATGAAAATTACATTTTAAATATTCTTGTGACAATTTTAAAAAGGGCTCTGCGATGTTTGCAATTATGCAGCGAGCTGAAGGCACAGGTGCCTGTACCAACACTTTTATTTTTATTTCAAAACATATATTCAAATTGGGTTAACTTTGTCTTAACTTCTATTACAGTAAATATGTTCCGTCGCCTTCGAGCCACTGTTTTTTTCCTCCATACTAAACGAATTCATCAATGTTTAATACGTGGAATTTATAACAAAAATTCACATAATTTAAAAACCAAATTATCGAGTTTGTTTCTGAAATATATTCAATATTATTCGAATAACCCAAGGACGAAGTTTTCTTTTTATTTTTAGTAATTAAAATACTTATATAGATAAATTATTTATATTATAAAATAACTGATGTTAAAAAATGGATAGTTTTGTTATATGTAATTATAATTGTGCATCACGAAAAATATAAGCTATGTATGTATGTTTCCAATACAAATTAACCTTGCACTTGTTTACGTGGAAATATATATTATAAAAGCAACTGAAGGTTCCATAATTAATGATTTTATCAATACTTTGCATGACGTCGTATACAGAAAAATAATATTTTAAATTAACCAATTTTAAAGTACTAATATGATTTCTGAAACAAAATGTACACACATCTCATGTACTCTCATAATAGGGCACTATAAGCGCAATTTTACATATAAAGGGGAATCTTTGTATTCATCTAAATTGTTCAAAAAATGTACCAGTTATGAGAAAACTGCTACGGAAAATCTTAAATCTCTTATTTATGTTGCCATATATATGCATGTATGGGGATTATATTTAATAAATCGTATGAACTATTCCTGACAACATTTTGACAATGAAATAAAATATATTATTCGTTAGATTGTTGTCATTATATGACGTAAAATAAAACGCAAATCAACCTGAATAGTGACTTCTTTTTTTTACCCTAATATCATAAATGTCGTAAATATATTACGTGTAATGGTCAAGATATTTATGTCACCTTGTTAAAACTTATTCATTGTAATAACCTTATTTATTTTTGATGATTTTATTACGTTAGATATGCTCGACGTTATCTTTACGTATAGCTGTCACAGCTATCACTTGTTTATTGCTCGTCGTACGATAATACATGACAGCTATATTGTCTGTTCGTGTGTCTGTAACATTTGCGAATCAAGAAATGTTCTTAACAAAAAGTACTCATCTCGTCACTCTGATTATGAAGAGGTTTATACTTCAGAAAAATGTATATATTGTGGACGTATCTCCTCTGAAGATACCGAAACGATTTTAATGAAATTTGATATACATGTAATTTGAGTGCCCGAAAACTTCTTGTCACATTTCAAATGTAATCGTCTGTACAGGTTCAGAGTTATATCGCCCCAAAATTTAGAGCCCTCCTTAATACTGCTCTTAGACAATTTTTTGAATATTTAGGAAATTCTACAAGAAAATTTAAAATATATATACTTGGATGTCAGTCGTCGCTCGCTCGGTTTCTCGTAACACCAAATTTGTGCTCTCTACTCCTGTGAAGATGCCAAAGCGATTTGAACCAAATTTGCTACTCATATTATTTATCATCCCATTTGAATTCGCTCGCAGTTTAAAAATAATCGCTCGTATATCTTCGGAGTTATAATGCCCCAAAAATTGGAGCCCCCCTTAATACTGCCCATAGAAAAATAATTATATATATATAATATTACCATGGATACAACATATTATTTATGTTTTTTAAGAAATAAATTGAAACAATACAAGAAATTTTGATATCGTCAATTTATATAATAATTAGCTCACTGTACTTGGATGTTAGTCGTCGCTCGCTTGCTTGTGCCCTCTACTCCTCTGAAGGTACCGAAGCGATTTGAACCAAATTTTCTACACATATTGCATCCCATTTGAATCCGCTCGCAGTTTAAACCCAATCGCCCCTATACTTTCCGAGTTATAGGGCCCTAAAATTTGTAGCCCCATTTAATACTGCCCTTAGAAAAATATTTAAAACTACGACGAATAACATTTAAGTATATTAGTTATATATTTTTTAGGATTCAGGGCGACGAGACAATCGTTTTTCAAAACGTTTTTTTCTGATTATGAACCCGAAGGCCAGAAAATAATTATTAACATTTATCATTTATGAATTTATCATCAGTGGTTAATAAATGTTTTCTACATAAATGTAAAATAATTAAAATTCGCCAAATAGAATATACGGTGCCTGCACCTATGCTTGTTATATTTAAGTGTACGCTTGGACATTATATTGTGTTTATTGAGAAATTTTGTAATCCTAAACAGTTTTTCTGAAATATAAACCAATGTGTATCACGTGCATCACTGTCAAAATATGAAACGTAGTGACTGTCGAAGAAAGATTTCAGGGCCGTGACATCACATTCTACGTGCGGCTTTGTTTTATTTTGAATGTTCGATATAAATTGAGATTATTATTTTTTGCTTATACGAGAATATTTACGGCCATGCGGATACGGATATTTTGTCATTATTATGACGATTGACATTGACAAACACCTATTACTTATTTATACTGATAGTTTATGTATACTTTAAACATATGTATCTCGAGTACTTAGGTTTAATAACCACTATAGAATCAATACATTAAAAAATACAAAACATTATTTTCCTTGAAACTGTCATTCCTCTGTTTTATCTTGACTATGTTTTCATGACCAACATTATAATAATAGATAAAGTATTGCATAAACGTGAAAAGTCACGCTGTGATATGTTGGTAAACTAAAGTGACAGAGACATGCAGATGGATGTTGTCAACGTGTCCCCATTTTACAATTACAGGAGTAAACCAGATGCCACACTACAGGGACTTCTCATCATCATTTATTATGACATGGGCGAGATTAACACACACGGACTTTATAATGTTATATAGTTTTTAGATTGCAGTACGAAGTACAGAAAACCTAAAGCATTCGCTCGTGTGCTTAAAACACACAAAGAATTAACAAAAAATTGTGGTTTCGTCGTCCTGAACCAAAAATATATATAACTCATATATTTGGATGTTAGTCGTCACTCATAAGACTAAATGTGTACACTGTACCTCCTCTGAAGTTACCAGAGCAATTTGAACCAAATTTACTACATGACCCAAATTTAGAGCCATTAAAAAATATTTGAAATACCAACGAATTTTACAACAAATTTTAGATATTATGTCTACAAAGTTTCTTTAAATTGTTAACCCAGAATATTTATTAAAAATGCAAAGAAAATCTACAAAACATTATAAGATTTTATATTTATAATATTATTTTCTAATTATGCCCTTTACTCCTCTGAAGGTACGAAACGATTTGAACCAAATTTGCTGCACATATTCCATTTGAATCCGTTAGCAGTTTAAATCCAATCGCCCTTATAATTAATACCGCTGTTAGGAAAAATTTAATAATATTCAAAATTCTACAAAAATGTCTGTAAAAAGTACCATAAAAAATTATTTAAAATAATAATTATGAATTTTTAAATATGCACTAAATTTCTATTTCTAATTTTGTATAACAAAATAATCTACAAAAATCGGAAAAAAAGCATTTTCATATTTAATATTAAGCGTATACGCATGCGCGGAATGGGTTCTGTATCTTACAACGGATAGTACACTCTGCGCTCTTAAAATTTATTCGGTGAACTGATGGCAAGGTACCTGTACCTATGCTTGTTCATCTATAACCATGCGATAGTTTTATTAGTAATCTGAAATAATTAATATTTATATTTCTAATTATTTTCGTATCGAAGGAAAATAAAAATTACTTAGCACAGCGATGTCCAACACGCGGCCCAAGTTATTCTTACACCCTTCTTAAATGTTTAATATGTTTCTTCTTAAAATGAATAAAGAAACTAACCCCCTAAAAACACAGTTTTTCGTATAAATATAAATGAAAGTTTATATGTGCGGCCCAAAATCGACAAATAAATATTTTTTAGCCCAGCAAACGATTTCGGTTGGACATCACGAATTAAAAATAACTTAAGACTTAGGTTCTATATCAAAGAGATATTGAAAGAGAAATGCATGGATGGATGAGGAGAGCAAAATATTGTAGAACCAATCTCAGTTTGTACCTCAGAATTATATTTATTATTCAGGAAACAATGCAATAGCACTATTTTCCACCATAAATTTATTGTTGAGATGATCGAGTTACGTATTTTGGTAATAACTTGTTATTTTGACTGACACAGAAATTATGTTGAAATAAAATAATTTTATTATTTATTTAACTTTATATTTCTCTTCATAACCAATAGAAATTTAGTCATGGGGATCGAAGTTATTCCTTGTTATTTGATTATGGAGGCTATACAGAGAATTATGTATGGCCTCAAGGGCTCGATCCTTATTTATCTTCCTGTTTCCGGAGATATAAATCCATGTTTTTGTATTTAAAATATATATATATACATATACATATAAATATATATATATATATATATATATTGTTTTGATGCTAATCTTAAAATTGTTTGAAATATGGCATTTTAGGTGAACAAAATCATAATGGTGAAATGATTGGCGGATATTACTAGCATAAAAAATCGATGTATAAAATAAAATCAAGTTAATTACCTATTCACTATTTAAATATATTCTTTGTCTACCGTGTATTATTATTCCCACAGAACTGAAAAGGGGGGAATCGAACTACAAAATAGAATCGATTGAATTCCAAATGTCAGTTTTGTGTTCGATTTTACTTCATGAACACTACGTTCTTTAATAAATGATTATTGTGCTGTGTTTGTGTAAATTCACGAATAAAATAAGTGAATTGTTAACGATTTTGTCGATATTTTAATCACTATACGTTTAACGTTTTACCGACAACGTCCGTGTGCCTATCGTCTTCTGTAAGATGTTATCGCACGAAGAGGAGATCGAATCAGCGTCAAATCACCAGGACAAATCCACCATTTTCTCCAACAGTTTAAGAAATCCTAGATACACTAATAATGATACATACGAAAATTCAACTGGTGAATAATAATCTTTTGCATATTTTTTATATTTCAATTCTAAGTAACAACACTTCTGTTTTACCTGTTATGTAATATAACAGTAAGACCAGAAAGATCCTGGGTTCGACTCTTGGCTTTGTTGTTAGTTATAAGGTGAATGATTCCATTATATTACACGGAGGTTAAGGTCATGTTGAAGTCACAGTTCTCCATTGCCTGATCGAATATAAATATATTTTTCATGGGAACTAATAATAAAACAAAACTTTGAAAATCATCCATTTAAATATGCGTTTTAGCTGAGCCTAACATATAAATCTTCATAGTTTCCAAATCAGTTTGCAGAAGAAGACATTTATAAAGATATTCAATGCCTACGGAAGTGTTGATATTTTGGTTAGGATAATTTTAATTTTAAGATAAAATAAATTAAACGGCAATCACAATATCTATCTAATAGTAATTTCATTTTATCTAAAATGGTAATCCGCAAATGTTTTACCAAAAATCATTTTAATTTACTATATTAAAGCAGCGAATAAATCAATAAAAAAATATTGAAGGGGCCGTCACTCTTCTTTCTTGTACTATCACTATCTATATTTGTAATAATGCTTTTATTTTAATTTATGCTACGATTGCTATAAAATTATATATATTGTAACATAACGCAACATGGCTATTTTCAAAAACAATTTTTCAGCAACATTTTTTTACACAAAGACATGTTAATATCTTCAACTTTTATAAGAATCACTTTTTCTTTAAGTCATATCCATGTCAAGGTACTTTAAATATTTCGAAATATTCAACAAGTAGCAAGGGTCAACTATAACTTCCGGTTAAGATAATATTTTCAAAAATATACATGTGGATCATATATAAGTCTTAAATATTAAGTTTCATAAGTTTACCTGTAATAGTTTTGGCTCCAGAACGTGCACACAGACAGAGAGACAGACAGACAGACAGACAGACAGACAGATAAACAGATTGACGGAAATCATGTGTCGGGGTCGATTCGGGAAAGCTCAAAATGTATAGTTTCGTTTAAAATTTCAACTTTGAAATTACAATGCTTTTTTTTTCTTCGTCTTCGCCTAAGAAAATATAAAACGAATCATAATTAATTTAATAGATCATAAGTTATAGCAGGAATGTCTTGTGAACATCACGTGATGTCATTATGAAATAAATATATATACGTAGCTAGACATCTATGCATGTGATTATTCTAATATTTCACTATATTAATTATTTTTGAAAAGTCATCTTTGTTATTTTCTATATTCATAATATAATATGTTAAAATATTTTCAAAATTTGCTCGATGTATTTAATTTAAACAATTATTCTAATGTTCCATATCTTTCTAGTGAGGCCGCTGGCTGGTTACAACCATAACCAAGTATATTTGTAATTTAATCCAACGTCAGCTTGCTACACTATTTTTATATTTCGTGTAAAAATGAAAGTGATTTCGCATTTTCCATACTTAAACTGAAAAGCAAATACATGTAGAAGACGTCATAAATTTAACATTATTGAATAATAAATCAATGTCTATCTAATCATTGCAAAATATATTACCGAAAACAATCTTCCTGAATAATTATCATGCAAATACCATTAGTATATAAGTAGTAGGTGAACTCGGTTACGTGAATGAAAATAATAAACGGGGCAATATGTCTAATGTTTCAGTAATTAAAGAAAACCCGTATTATAGTGAAAAATATGAACAAGTATTCCGTAGATCTTTAAATGAACCAGAAGAATTTTGGGCAGAAGTTGGCCAGACAGTGAAATGGACGAAACCGTGGAAAAAAGTGCTAGATAATAGTGAGGAGCCATTCACAAAATGGTACGTTATATTCATCCTTATTCTGTAAATACTAACGAAAGAATGCGTTAAGATTTACAGAATAGGAGTGTTGCGTATGTTTATATTTTCATCATAATAATATAGCGAATGTCGACGGCGACGGTAACGCACGCGTCCGTCGGCGTCGGTCGCATATAACTGCGACGGATTTTTAAGAATCATGCGCTTTGATTAAAGGTTCGTAGGCGGAGAACTAAACGCATGCTACAACGCGGTAGACAGGCATGTTGAAGCTGGGAAAGGATCAAAAATCGCGCTCATACATGACAGTCCTCTCACGAAGACCGTAAGGAAAATCACATACGCTGAACTCCTGGACAAGGTATTTACCATTTTAAGATTAACCTACATTTACAAATCTCTTCTGCTCACGCAATACATTTTCTACAGTTGATATAAAATTTATTAGGTATTTGTTCTTAAGACGAAATTTTCATTCATTTAATGTTGTAATAAAGGAGTTTTAAGGGTACGACGAAACCTTGTTTAACTATATTTGCAGCGGCTATGGGGATTCCTCTTAATTCTTAAAAAAAAAGTTGATACATTAAAATGTAGGAGTATTTATTTATTATGTTTTTAATTGTATTAATCTATTTGATTATTTGAGGCCATCTAAATGTATCTGTTAAACTGTATAGTAATGATATTTTTATTTTAGTTTTAAAAGAAATTATTATGCTGAAAGTAGTTTTTCTTGTGATTGGTATTTTGCGAAAACTATAATTGTAAGACTGGCACAATATTATAGTACAAAATTACACAATTATACAATAAATTGCTATAATTATACAATTTTGTATATCTTTACAACAATATTGTATGGGTTTCAATTATTTATCTCCAGCAAAACTAACGGTTCAATATCCATATTTTCTCCAAATGTGGATACATTTTTAAACACGCGTGCTGAAACATATATTCTACCATATTCTATATTAAAACACAGAAAAGGCAAATTTTGTAAATGCATACGCTAGACTTTTACCAACTAAATGAACGATCTGGATTCACAACTCGCTTATAATTCAATATCGAATATAAGTTTATATTACAATGCGAAAAGGGTCCAGATTTTGTAGCGCAAGAACGAATTGAACTTTGGTTTGTTAGTTTTTAATGATCGTTTAATAAATAAACACCTTTTTATTACTCGGTGACAGTATCAACGAGTTGGGGGCCTAACCCGATTAGCAACATTTTAAAATGAATTGGGTGTGTTATGATTTATTTATCGATGATAAAAATTATTCTTGTTTATAAATTTTCGTCCATTCGACATATTCTGTGCCTTCTTCAGAAGTTAGAATTAGTAAGATTTCAAAATATTACTTACGATTAACATAGATCGTTAGATTTATAACAAATATTACAACAAGTAACTTATGTTACATTCAAAATTGAAGATAGTGTCTGGATATAACTGAATTTCTCGATTTTGTACAATTTTTAATTCTTACATATTATGAAACGCAACTGGAGAACCGCTGCACTGACCCGATTTTCATACCTTTGCATTTGTAGATATGTTATCTGGTTCAGTAGTTGTCAAGTTGTAACAATAATTGTACTAACTTATACTAACTTCTAAAGCAAGCAAACGTCGAGAACAATTCTTCATACAATTTTTTTAATTGTTTGCCACCAGTGGTAGATCCAATAAGGGGTAAAGAGGGTAATTGCCATTCCTAAGAATTCTTTTGTATGCCTTAAACGGACAGATACCAATGTATAAAAATAAAATTTTGCTTATTTTGAGTACTACAAGATATTTTTGTGTATGCCAAGCCCATTTTCAAAAAATATGCACATTTGCCTCTCGTCGCTCTTATTACCTTCCCTTACAAACAAAACTAGATTCATCACTGTCTACAGAAATAATATGGTACACTGTAGTGTTTTTCTTATAGTCCAAGGGGAGGGGTGCCCGTGTATTATTATTGTTCATTACAATGATATAATTTTATAAATTCATCCAGAATTATCAACAGTAAACGAATAGATGAATTTTCACAAAATTCCACTATATTTAATGCTTCAAAAATAGATTTTTTTGTGAACCGTTTGGTTTTTTGACGTGTGTAATTTTTGTTACATGTAAAAAGGTATCACATTTAGCGGGTGCTTTAGCTCAACTGGGTGTTGGTCGCGGCGATCGAGTTCTAATCTACATGCCCTTGATACCAGAAACAATTATGGCAATGCTAGCTACCGTACGGCTTGGGGCTGTACATTCGGTCGTTTTTGGAGGTAATAAATAATAGTTAAAACTATGTACCATCTACCTATAAATGTATATAAATATATATAACAACCGGTGTATAACAACGAATATTTACAAATTAAAGGTTTTGCCGCTCGTGAATTATGCATGAGGATCGAGCATTCAGAGCCCAAAGTCATTATAGCAGCCAGTTGTGGCGTCGAACCGAGCAGAATTATTAGGTAAGTCATTTACACGAAGTACACTTCACATTCATTTCTGATAAACTCGCATAACATCAGGAACGAATTATATATACATATATACACTACCATCAACATGTTCGGGAAACGATGAGATTATTTACATTTTCTCACTTTTCAATACATCTGATCTCTTCTTCAACACCCTACTATAAATGTACCATTTTGTGAAATCATATTTGGCAATATCTTGAAAATGAAAACGACGATTTTTAATTTTAATTACCGCAGTCAAAGAAAATACCAATTACTATTAGTTTAATGTCATCACAATCTTCTGCCCCCGATTAAAGGGGTAGTAAGATTCGGTTAGTTTGATTGACATATACAGGGGTGACACATACATATATAAGTACACCTTCGGGCACAAAGGTGACATATTCAATATTTCATCTTGCCGAAGCTACAGATACATCTCACTTATAGACTTGCTACGTCATAGCACACTGTTTTGTCCGTATACGCATCTATCAGGGAATGCAATAAAGAAAGAATGAAAAAAGTGTTTTTTTTTTTCTATTTGAAAATTTATGACGTAAACAACTTTCAGTACAATATTCAGTACCTGTTCTACATTCGCAGATCGCGATGATGTGTATACGTAAAAAAAAAAGAAATTACTTTAGCATTTAGTAAATTAATAACATATTAATTAGATTATTGCATATTATGCGAAGCTTATATTGACTATGGTAATGCTTGTTTCAGACATATGTCTAAATTATACGTATTAAAATATAAGTTAATATCTCGCGTAATGCAATATAAATTTTAAAATCAAATCGTATAGAAATAAAAATTTTGGTCTTACGATTTGACGTAGGTAATTATTTTTATGAATAAAGATGAATCTTGGAATAGGTGCATAAAATACATAATATTCACATTACTTAACTTTTGGCTTATTTTCAATAGTCAGAATTAAAATAAATTCAAATGACATCATTAAAATGTAAAATAAAGTGTCGGCAGATACACTTTTAAATGCGTTGCTTACTTAGATTTCCAATCATTTTTTTATGCAAATTTAAATTATATTCTTTAGCTCGTCGATAGTACAAAAGAGCTATAGTGTTCGATCGTGTATTTGTCACATTCTTGGAATTGAAAAATATTTGCACAGAAATTCGTTGCTCGTCTTCCCGAAAATATACTTGGAAGTATATTTTCAAGGACAAATCAGCATTTTCATTCGCCTATAAACGATATGTGTCGTACTTTTAACCGATTCTCTACTAATCTAAATTTTGCTAACTCTTCTATTATTTTATAAATAAATTGAATGCGTTGCTATTATTTTTATATCTGTTTCAATTTCTATTTATATTATTCTGTAATTGCGATTCATCCTGTTGAATAATAAAGTTTGTTATTATGTATGCCACTTGCTCGCTTTATCGGTCAAAATAGCTGTATTTGTGGCCTTATTCCCACTGAAGGTACTGAGCCAATTTGTTATATATATTTCCAGTTTTAAATCCAATAGCCTTAATATTTACAGCTTCCTAAAAATGAAACCTCCCTTAATACAATTCTTAGAAATTAGACATACCCCTATGACACGTATAGATAGTGTTTTCAATAAATAAATACCATCACGCTATTTTTATTACAAAAAGATGGTCCGCCCCGATGCTGTGGCCTTTAGGCCTATTGTACCCTATAAAATTTGATTCTTCCGATACGAGTCCCGGTTTCTTGATGAAGTCCAGAATTTTCTTCAGATTCAGTTCTATTGTATTCCCGAATTACAGTTTTTCTTCTTCTAATAGCTTATGTCTACTGGTCACAAAGGCTTCACAATGGCATAACCGGTGAAACGGAGTCTCTTCCTCTTCTCCACAACCTTTGCATACTGGTACTTGTCTTAACCCCAGTGTATACAAATGTTTGCTTAGTCCACAATGCCCGGTTATGAGTCCTGTTAGTAATTTTAGGTTTTGCCTACTCATTTGCAGTAGGCTTTCCGTCCTTTTCTAGTGATTTGAATAAATAAATAAATATCATCACGCTAACTATGTCATCGGTTCACATATCGACGCAAACTTGAATGTGATATTTTAAAACTAATCATATTTTCAATATGATATAATTTGCTATTATTCAAACTGTACAATTTCATTATTTGGCATGTAACCTTTATTATATTAGAATTCCAAATTTGTATGTAAAATGTGCTACACTTTTGACACGATACTAATGCTAATGGTTTTATGTAATATACAGATACAAGAACATCCTAAACGAGGCAATCGAATGTTCGTCATTCAAACCAAACCGCTGCATTATTTTTCAAAGGCGCAACGTAGATATAGCACCTCTGGATTTAGAAATGGATATCGTGTGGGAAGATGCATTGAATATGGCTGGACCACATCCATGCGTGTCTGTTGAAGCAAACGAACCATTGTATATACTTTACACGTCTGGAACAACTGGTGCGAATAACTGAACGTAAATTAAAGTCGGAAAATGCCATATTTGTCCATTGTATTTTGTAGCGCAACCGAAAGGTATCCAAAGATCCGTCGGGGGTCATATAGCAACCCTATGTTGGTCAATGAGTGTGACTTATGGAATGGGTCCAAATGATGTCTGGTGGACGGCTAGTGATCTGGGATGGGTCGTCGGTCATTCATATATTTGTTACGGGCCACTTCTTTACGGAATAACAAGCGTCATGTATGAAGGTAAACCAGACAGAACACCTGATCCAGGACAATACTTCAGGTATGTTGATTTACGAACAAATATTTATAATTTAAATTACAATTGATATGTGTTCTTTGCTCATAAATTTACAATTATAAATAGTAATAGCAAAACACTTTGAACCTTTATTAACATATTACATATAATTTTAATAATTAAGCTGATTTTAATGGAAGCATTGTTGTAACGGCGGGATAGCCAACGTCAATACCACGTGTACGTCAGTATTTATGATTACATTATCATTTTTTCATAAATTAAACTAATTTTAATGCAACTTAGTTAAAGACAAACAACTAAAAAGAATATTTATTTAGGGTTATAAATGACCACAAGGTAAACGCATTATTTACTGTTCCGACGGTATTTCGCGTTATAAAACGGGAAGATCCTGACGGCCACTTCCGGAGTAAATACCGCACGGGTAGCCTGAAGAGAATATTCATTGCCGGCGAGCACTGTGACTATGATACGAAAGAATGGGCGCATAAAACGTTTAAGGTGCCAATTCTAAATCATTGGTGGCAAACTGAAACCGGACATTCGATCACGGCAACGTGCGTCGGTTTAGGACACAGTCTTGAACCACCAAAATATACAGCTGGCATGCCGTTTCCAGGATACGATGGTATATATCCACAATTCAATCATCACTAATTTGTGTTGTCTAACAACCTTGCTAACCATAGATCTGAATCTTCTTTAACAGTAAGAATATTGAAAGAAAACGGTACCGAAGCAAAGCCCCATGAATTGGGACGAATAGTCGTCAAGTTACCACTGCCGCCTGGTACCATGTCCACCTTATACCAAGCACCGGAACGTTATTGTCAAGTTTATTTTAAAAGTTTTCGGGTAATATATAAATCGTTGAAATGATTTGTAACAAATATACGTAATCATTGAATTATTATTACAGGGGTATTACGACACAATGGATGCGGGTTACAGGGATGAATTTGGTTATATTTACGTCACTGCTAGGGACGATGACGTCATTAATGTAGCTGGACATAGGCTGTCTACATCAGCTCTAGAGGATGTTGCTCTTGCTCATCCTGATATCACGGATGCTGCCGTAGTTGGTGTACCCGAATCAACAAAAGGGGAAGTCCCGTTGTGTTTATATGTCACAAGAAAAAGTTAGTTAAATTACCATACTTAAATCCTATGCAACCCATATTTAAGCCAGATATTTGAAAATTTAACTTAACCATAACGCAAACAATCTGGACTTTCTAATCAAAAAATATGTAGATATTTTGCGGAATAATATTTTATAACAACCAAATTTTAATATTTTTAACTTTTATATGTATCTTTTTCTCTAACTCCTACTGTTTTCGACATAGTAAAAATGTAGCAGGATATATCTTTCAACCGGTTTAAATTTAATTCTCAAAAATAGGACATTTTTTTCTATATATAAATTTAAAGTTTCATAAGTTTATCTTCAATGGTTTAAGCTGTAGCGCGTTGTCAGACATCATCTCGAGAATAGTGAATTTCAATTCAGGGTTCTGTAAATTCACGAGTTCAAATTTGTTCATGATTACATAACTTACTTTTAGACTCCGTCTAAAAAAGCA
This sequence comes from Leistus spinibarbis, assembly GCA_933228885.1. Lineage (NCBI taxonomy): Eukaryota > Metazoa > Arthropoda > Insecta > Coleoptera > Carabidae > Leistus > Leistus spinibarbis. The sequence goes on along the minus strand of OW121792.1, from coordinate 4,304,847 downwards.
AAAATACATGATCACTTCTTAATTATATACATTTTCAGATGCAAGGAAAAGTGAAGCTTCTATAAATCGTGAATTAGTTTGCATGGTGCGTGAATTGATTGGACCAATAGCTGCGTTTAAACTGGCAGCATCTGTCAGAGATCTACCGAGAACGCGATCTGGTAAAGTCTGTCGGAAATCTATCGCCGACTTAGCGAGAAACAAACTCATAAAGGTACAAAACTTATTGCATTATATTAAAATCATTGTAAATGTCACTCTTACCTTTATATGATTAGATTTCTGGAACGGTTGAAGATCCATCTGTTTATGTTGATATAATAAATACACTGCAACGCATTGGATATGCCCGACGAGCACCAGACCCGCAATGATATACATTTTGTAGCCTATTTTTGAATACTAGTTTAAATAATTATGTAGAATAGGACAGCTATAACAAAATATAAAAATAAAAGAACAATTTCGATTCAACTGCTGCTTAGGTTTAAGTAAACATATTTCTAAAATAATATAACATTATTGAAAATTGTGAATAATATATTATAATATAATTGTTTTGTTGTTGTATTTTTTTTAAGAAATTGTTGGTTCTGCACGTGTAATTTTTTTTTTGAATGATTTGTAGAATATAACAAATAAAAAATAAAATTATGCATATTTCGTTTCTGAAATTATTATACAATTGGGTAAGTTGATGAATATAGAAAAAAATCAAATATTTCAATATTCATATGCATTTTTCGCTGCATTTATTTCTGTCATTATCATCATGGTACCTTGTTTACGTCCACCGCTAAACATTTTAATTACAACTTTATACAGTACATAAAGAAAATAACAAAAATAAAAAAGTAAAAAAACAAAAACGAAAAATTACCATTAACGTTTTGAATCTGTCTGTACGACAATTTATATAAATAACAAATGCAATTAATATGTTGTCTAATATGATTATAACGAGAGCGAGCCTTTTCCATACCGGCAAAGCATGCGTCAACCAAATACATTTCTTTGATGCCTACATGACAATTATGAACAGTTATTTATATATCTACAATAAAAAATGATACACGGTATCTGTGTACAGGAATCTGCTTAACTTCAGGAACATGTTTTGTGGCTCGTAGACTCACCGACAATATTCCTTAAATTTTGGCAGTTCGAATCGAAGACATATCCTGTACGAAGTACAGTTACTAATTTTAGTTTTCGAAACGTATCTTCCACTAAATATTTGGAAATTGTTGTTAGTTATTGAATTTAAAATGATAAAAGAAACAAAATTAGTAGAAGGAATATTTACCCAACTGAAATAAGTGACTGTATGTGCTAAATACGGTGCTTACGTACTGTCATTAAATGGTAAATAAACATGTACACTAATTTCATTCGTATTTATCACATATTTTTATTTCTACGAGTTTATTCATTTAAATCACGAAATATAAGTATAAAGCACTCAATTGGTAACGCAACCATTTGTTAAACTATAAAAAAACTTACAAGTAAACTCCTGCATCTTTATCCGTTACTGATCAATGGCTTTATATTAATGTAATCTTGCTCAAAAATTTAAGTTTCATTACGTAAGCAACGCATTATATAAATTATATTAGAAGGAAATAACCAAATGAGAGAAACTGAACTCATGTGAAGTTTAACACAGATTCAGGTACATATTGTATACTTTAGGACTTATCAAATACTGTGATTTACATATTTAAAACTAACTTTACTTGTGCAATTATGTTTATCAATATTACTATGTATGTTTAATGTATATATTTAGTATCTGTTATGAAATTAGTTAGTAAGCAAACACAATTATTTTTAGTTTTTATGTGTTTGTATTTTAAAACGTGCGTTGTATATCTCGCAGGATTCATCGTATATACGATCTAGTCTGCTTCATATACTTTTACTCAAACCCAATCCAACACCAAATTTCACATGTAGTTTATAAATGTATCTTTAATTTTGAGTCGAAATTTGATAGATAATACAGGCTGGCATGTATGCGTCCGTAAGAATACATATAGAATATAAAATTCTGCGTGGTACACTTGAATGTATTGCGAATTTTAGTAGATACAGTAAACTGTCAGATTATGGCTAACGTTATTTACTATTTATTATATTTAAAACACTAATTACGTTATTTTTCGCAAAGAAATAAAATTAATAGAAAATAATGATAACCATTTTGCTGTATTTCCGCACAAAGCTGTTGCTTGATATAATAAAACAGTTAAAAGAAATCTGTCCTATACTGACTGGTTACTCTCCAATATAAATGGTTTTCAGTTAGCTTGAAGCTAACAAAATAGTATACATTTTCCGGAAGATCGTATTTCACAAAACACAGGCTTTCATTAAAGCTGTAACGAATAGTAGTTTGGCCGAATAACTGAATATTCGGTAAAACATTAGCCGAATAGTTTCTTCCACTACTGGAACCTAATGCAGATCAACAAAAAATCGATCAATTTCGTTTGGCAAATTAGGGAAAAAACTTATAATTTTTACACTACTGGGCATTGGTAACTACAATTTTATATTTAAGTATTGGAAATTAATGTAACGACCATTTTTGTATGTTCAAAATTTTGAAAAATTAAGACATACTATACTAATAAAAATAAAAATAAAATGAAAAATATAAACGTTCTTGCTTTGTTAATTTTATATTTTAGGTTGATAGTATTCTAAACTTTGTTAAATACTAAGATAAACATTTTTATATATATATATATATATATATATATATATATATATATATATATATATATATATATATATTACTGTTCCTTATAAAGTTAAAATCTATTCGGCCGAATACAATTGATATTCGAAATTCGGTTGAATATCAAATTGAGAGCCGAATACTGAATACTAATCGAATTTTCGTTACGGCTCTAGTTTTTATACATTTATACATTCTAGTGTGGCTGACAGATTATTATATATATATAAATGAAAACGAAAACGTTCGTTATGAAACGACAAAGTACCCGATTATGAAATAACAACACGTTCAGTATAATGATTAATATTTTATTAAACAAAACATATTCGATTATTTTCAATTAAAGCGCAGTTTATTTCTGTTGCGTTTTCTGTATGTAAATTGAAAATTTTGCAGAAAGGCCCAACAGTACAGCCGGGTAACGCATGATCCACTTGATCATGGCACGTAACATTAATTTGGTTTGCTTTATATAAAAATCGTCATCTATTATTCAAACAATCCTATAAAAGTGATTCATTTATAATAAACAAACCAACATTAATAATAATAATATAGGCTCATGTACATTTTAAATACCATTTAAAATGTACATGGGCCAACCCTAATTATAAATATACCAATATTAATAATACGATTGTTTCCCATTTCATTTTAGTTTTTTAAAGCTTAAAATATTTTACTTTTATATGAATAAATAGAAAAGCAAAAACAGACAATAAAACTTAGTAACTAAATATGTCAAGACCGTACGATCCACCTAGTTCGATCGTTCGTTCCAACGGAAAGGGTTGATAAGAACTTGCGCGCGCGTCTTTCATTTTCTAGTTATAATAAAAGCATCAATTCCAGATTTGTAAATAAATGATAACAGGAACACACGACCGTATATTCCTGGACCTGCCAGTAAAACGGACATGCGTATTAGTTGACGCATGCGCAAATCCATCAGAGATGAGTTCACACTCATTTGAGTACAAGTTAAAGAGCATTGAAAATAACCTGATCATTTCTTATGTTATTAATTTATTTTCAATTTTGAACGCTTTTTAAGTAGAACGTGAACCCATAGCTAACCAGCCTGCGTAATTCGAATCAGTTTGCGTTTTTTAATTTACTATTGTCATTCAGGTTTTTATTCGGATATTGCGTTTGAACTTATAACCGAATGACAAGGTCACAACATTTTTAAAAAAAGCACTCCGATATGAATTATCGAACGTAGCATTTGTATGTTTAAGGTTATTTTTGACTAATTTGTTATTTAATCTGATTTTTTTATCGATAAAGTCAAATTTTAATTGTAGAGGAAATTGATAGAAAAAAAATTCTAAATATTTGAGATGTTGGATGATGATGTGCAGCACATCATCAACCACCATCTCAAATATTCATTTTACCTATCTATTTCCTCTACAACCAAAATTTGATATTATCGATCAAAAATCACATTAAGTAGCATATGCATGTAGGATGAAAATAATAAGTGAAACAAATAAATATTTTGCATATATTCCGTTGTACCAGGGAGAAGAATCGAACGTACCACACCTCAACGTATTATAAATCAGATAATTATTATTAATTCTTTATTATCACTTACGAAAACAAAAGTTACGTATAGAGATGTTAACGAACAAGTTTCAGCAATAAAATTACAAAGAAAAACAACATTTTTCATAACACGACGAGCAGTCAGCTCTATAAAATTTTTTAAACGTATGTATCGTACCTCAGAACTATACAGTGATAAATCTTTATTATTAGTAAACTTTCATATTGAAATGTCCCACTGGTAGTTATGAGGTAGAGATACATAAACTGGAAATCGGGCTGTAACTCCGCCATTTTCGAAAAATACTTGTTACAATGTGTGTACTGCGCGGGCACCATAAGGATAAATAATTAGACGCAGCCAATAATATTTCGAAAAATAAAGTCTTGTTTTAGGAGCTTCAACATAAACATATTTCCATTTCTCATTTTATTCATTATATATAATATGATATTGCATGTTATATTACCGAAATCATAAACGATTTATTGATAAGTTATACAACATTGCTTTGTCAAAAATACTGTAAATGGTTGTGTTGTTAACATATTTATTTTTTCATTTAACTTTGTCATAATATATCAACCAACAAATAGCGCAATCATTTAGTTTTGTACAGAAATGAAACTGAAAGTATAATAAACACATCAACGGATGTGAAATTGTTTATAGGATCAACTACAATAGTGTATGGGAATGGTGTGATCAGGTGTGATGAATCAGATCATTTAGATTTACAGTTGAACGAAGAAATACGTGCATCGGCACATTAAAAAAAAAACCAGAACACATTATAACAACAAATTCACCTAAAAATTATATGAGAGTTTTTTTGAACAGTAAAAGTGTTATCTCAAAATAAAGGGACAGTCTCTAATCAGTAGTTGTGCATATATATATATACATATATATATATAACCTGTCAAAGTCTAAAATTATTTACCTCATATTGTCCAATACAGACGATAATAAAAAGAAATTGGTAATTTAGTCGTTTCGCTATCATTACGAATTGTCGCCTTTATGTTGTTGCCACTAATGTAAACTGGTCTTTATACGGCACATACGTGTATGGATACGTATATTTTCTTTCCCTTTCTCGATTTACACGCACAAACACGTGCGAACGAGAATTAAATTTAACAATAATAATCAACAGTGTTCCACAAGTCTGGATCAACACGTGAAGTGCATTGTTTTACCTGTATGCATGTGCTGGAAAGCGAAAGAAAATATAAGCGCCTCCACCAATTACCTGCACCACTAATAAAGAGCGGTTATGTAAAAAAAAAGAATTATTATAAATATGGTTGGATCCGAACATGTAACGCTCCAGAATATTTCACGAATTCGATAGAGAACGATGTAGCTGTGTGCGACTGCTAATCGCCGACTATGTAAATCGTTTATAGTGCTGGAACGTAACATGGTCGTTGCACGAAGAGCGCGTAGCAATAAAAATTACAAACATATCGTTGACGAGAAAGGGGAAAATCTAGAGCTAATGTATTTAAGTACATATATACAGAACCAATGCGAATAACGAATGATACGATAATTCGAGGCACTGTGACTGTGTATCATTTCACAGTTTATTTATAACCATAACAAACATAATAAAGATGTGGATATAACAATATTCATATAATTTATAGTTGTATAACTTAAGTAAGATATAATAATTAAGTATATAAGTCGCTCTGTAATTTCCCATTTCTTTCCGTAGAAAGGAAACCGGGTATAAGTTAAAAATGTTGATGTTTGATGATGACTAGATAGTTTGACAAGAATGGTATTTGTGTAATGTCTGTGAGGTAGCAAACGGAACGTCGTGCACGGTACAACGATAACCGCGATCGTCGTCCCCAAGACCGTTACATAGGTGCACTTATTAATTACATGACGTAACAGAGAAAAAGTGAATAATGCATTAAAAATGAGTAAGAATGGTATATGGTAAACAGGATGGGTTTCATACACATTTAAAATGGCAATTAAAATACTGTTTTAAATACACGTTGACCCAAGCCTGTTGTTATAATATGGTCGAGATAGGGTAGTTTTGTTTTAGTTTCTTTTTTTTTTTTTCTATTATGGATCCGATACGGAACAAATGTGTGAATGTGTGCGCTAGTCCACTCTGCTATTGTCCGATCCAGCAGCAATGCTCGCTAATACTTGACCGCGTTCACCAAATTTAGACCTCATGATTAAATATACATGTTTATCAATAAATAACAATGCAAATATGCACATATATATATATATATATATATATATATATATATATATATATATATATATATATATATATATATATATATATATATATATATATAACTAAAACTAGTATATGTATTAAGTAAAGCGCGCCGCAGTCTGATGTATGATAGTGTAAATCGAATGAAAATAATCAAGTTTAGTGAGCAAAGATTTTGTAAGTGAGTGACTTGGTTGGCTGACTAGAATCGCCGAACCGGCGTAGCAAAGAGACGTATTACACAACTTACAATCTACATACGTAATAAAGTTTAACATTACCATTTTTAGATCAAGAAAGTAGGTACACATAGATAAAGTATAAAACAAAGTCATTATCATAACCTAGAGGGCAACACAACGTGTGACTCTTAGTAGCTTGTTTTTAGTAAGTACTAAATTAATTACTTAGCTAGAGACTAACAACTATGTTTAAAGTTAAACCCTAAAGTACAACAAAATGAGGGTGGGAGGAAGCAGCAATTTCAACTACTTAACAACTATAATCATTTATCATCATATAATGTATATGTATATAAACACTAATTCTATTGAATAAGTAACCGCAGGTGTATTTATTGCCTCCCCTCAACAACATTTGGCAGACAACATATCATTGTATATTTACTACTTTAAAAATAAATAAATGTTCTCTTGTTTAATAATAATTCATAATTATAAAAATTCATATGATGTTGCTGCTTATATATATATATATATATATATATATATATATATATATATATATATATATATATATATATATATATCATACATATATATACATACATATATATACATACATATATATACATACATATATATATACATACATATATATACATACATATATATACATACATATATATACATACATATATATATACATACATATATATATACATACATATATATACATACATATATATACATACATATATATACATACATATATATACATACATATATATACATACATACATATATATACATACATATATATATATATATATATATATATATATATATATATATATATATATATGTATATCTATTTTTTTTGCTTGGAACAAACTGCGATGGATTAGAAATTCGTTCCGCCGCCGGGGGGTCAGTGGAGTTTGATTTACGTTGGGTCCGTAACTCGGCTCGTACCGGCGACGGAACGTCATATCCGCTAGCCTAGATGTTTAGCTCTCAAGTGTGTGGCCGACAACATGGTCGCCATCTTTCACAATGTAGATGACGACCGGGACGCACAGCACATACTCTTTCTCTCACGTTCACGTCACGCCACCCGTCTCACAAGCCCAGTGTGCGCGGGTCGTGTTATTCAGACAGACAACGTGCGCGTAACGTGCGAATTTCTCTCTTTGGAACTCATACGCTACATTCCAATTCTGCTAAAATAGATCATAAAACGGATGTATGGCTGTCGAGGCCTCGTAGCGCGTACACTACCGCGCTAAACATACAGTAGTAGTAGTAGTTGTTGTAGTAGTAGTAGTAGTAGTAGTAGTAGTAGTTGTAGTAGTAGTAGTAGTACTTCTTGTATAGGGAGAGGGCTGTGTATGTATATCTGTAATTTGCGTGTGTTTACGGTCGGAAGGTCTGTGTTAGTGTGTGTGTGTGTTCATGTATGTGTTACTGTGTAGGATAACGTATATATGTTTTGGTGTTAGTATTTGTGTGTGTGAGTGGGGCCGAGCATGTTTCCGGTGCCGGATTGGTTCCGCTGTCGGAACGCCGTGCCGACCGGCCGCGCACTCAGCTAGGCACCTAATTAAACACTATATAAACGAGCGAACATCTTCATTCGGTTCGCCCAATTTATTGCTAACGTGTTCACAGTTCACCGTCGTGTTTTGCAGCGAGCGCGTGCACGCACGCACGCACACGTGCGTGGAACAAGTCAGAGGGGGCGGTGTCGCTCGCTCCGACCCATTTTTTTTTCTTTTTTTTTTTTTCGTTTTCTTTTTTCTTTTTTCTTTTGTAATTTACTATTGAGTCCATCGGATGAAATAGTTTTGACAAACAGACATATACACAACGTGGTCAGGACAGACTGAAACCACTAGCAATTTAGTTTAGTTAGTAGGTAGCAGAAGTTAACAACAACGAATTAATGAAGAACTTGCTATACAACAATAGTTGTGTTTGTGTATTGTAATGTATTTTCTTTTGTATTGTATGTGGATACTGATTTGATTGAATAACCCGACCAACTGACACGCATACGGATACGCTCCATGTCCCACGCACTCATCGGCTTCCACGAGGAACGCGCGCGCGTTTCCCAATGGCGTATGACGCGCTTATTATCTACTCTTGATCTGCTATATAAATATATTGCTATATTTCCAAATCTATATCAATAAATATTTGAAAATATATAAATATACATATATAGGTGTTGTTGATTGATTATGTAAATTGTTGAGATGTTGTAGAATAATGAGTTCATATTATATTTGCATTAGAAATATGTTTGATAACAGAGGATACGCGCACAATCTCCCTTACATCGCCCGTGGGCCCGACACCGACGCCGCCGTCGTACTTTCACTTGGGACTGAGAACCGGGGCCGGGATAGGAGAAAACTAAACGGCTGTTTCTGTATGGCTATATGAGGACAATCTCTCCACGTCTATTTCGGGAATCGTCAACTCGTCTGGGATGTTATCAGCATATTCAATGGAAGAAGTTTGTGATAATCTCTTACTAAGTGATGACTGTTTTCGGAGAACTTCGGCTAGGGAAGTATTGCTGTGTTCGCCGTACCGAGCATCTAGGCCCTGACGGAAAGCATTTACTACTCGGATCTGAAATAAATAACAAAGAACAAAACAGGGAGGATTAAAAATAAAACAGTCCTAGGATGATATTGCCGAGCACAGCGCGACGTACAACAGAACAGTACAATACAATGCAACAATACAGTTCGTTCAGACAGTCAGTATGCGCATTAAGTACCTACTGCTTTGAAATATTTCGCGAGCGGCGCGGCAGGGCAAATGTGTGCATCCATTCATTCCATCCACACCTCTAATTCAACGAAACTAGCGCGATTTCCTATTTCTGCAACCAGCATTTCAACACTGTTAATGCGCCAATTTTAATCTACTGATGCACACACGAATCTGATACACTTCGCAAATATACTAGGATTTTTTGGACAGCGAACCAGTCGCACTTGGTTGCTTGCTTCTCTTCTTATGGTTGTTGTTAGTCAAACAGATACACTTGTTAACACGGCACCACCAAGTGCTATTTTTTCGCTTGCCAAAAATCGCCAAATTACTTTATGTAGCATTACATATGTAAAAGATAATGTTACATAAATAACACAACATGCACTGACCGAAACATGCTGCCAACGTTTAACACGACGCAGCTATTAACATGTACGTACATAATACATTCCATATCTCATATTAGAAACAAATAATCAGGGATCTGCTTTTGTTGAAATTGCATAGCAGGTCATTTTCTCACCTAACATTAGAATGTCTTATCCTATGCCATACAACATTTTATGATCCATCGAATACAGTCGAGCGCACTAATCCGCACATGTCTTGAAATTGTCCCTCTTGTTAATGAACATTTTTAAAACATATACTATCTACACAATGTATATCGGATCACATTGCGCTAAAGGCATTCGATGTAGCGAAAAATATTGCTAGAGATAGAACTCATTCCAAAATAGGATTCAAAAGAACTCTGCAACTCTTAAAATCGAGCCTTTCTTAATGCTCAGATCCCAGACTAAAAATGCAAAAGCAAGAAGTTAAATGATGTATCTGTGTTGAACCATACGTTTGGAATCATGATTACTTTAAGAAATATAACGAGTCCACCGTGCGTTTATGAGAGGAACATTTTATAAAATTACTTACTTTTAAATTCCAGCAAAATTGTTAAAGATAAACTGTATGTGGCACAGTGTACGATTGTGCCATTATAGGTACATTAAACGCGAAAACATAGACATTCAATCGCAAATAAATGATTATGGTATACAGTAAGTTATACATTGAGCATGATAAAATATCTATACAGAAAACATTCAATGAAAACAAACGAAACAAAGATAAATTAACACCAAAACCAATTCACATTAAGATATATATATATATATATATATATATATATATATATATATATATATATATATATATATATATATATATATATATATATATATATGTGACATTAGTCGTTCATTTTATTATATATCCGCAAGCAGCATGTTCAGGTGTGTTTCTTTTCTTTTTTTTTCAAATAATACGGTAAGTCGTATGTTTATAGCTGCATTTATTTAGTAATTAAATCAAGTTTATCTAATGTAACATCAACCTGAGTAAGTATACATATTACAACGCTTCTGTTCATTACAACGAGTCTAAGTAAATGTTTAGCTATTATTTTTACAAATAAGAAATAAATTAGGAATGTATATTAAATATACAAAATAAAAAATTATTATATACATTAACAGGTAACCTTATAAGAAACAATTAAAACAAATTTGGTATAGAAATACTGCGAGAGGCCATCCAGTATATCAGTTTGAAAAACAAAAATTGGTAGTATCAATTTAATAATTTTAAATTAAATAAAAATTAAAAACATTGGTCGGACATTGTTATAAAGGCTGGCCCTTCGTATTAAGCACCTTACGCTACCGCAGGTATTTATATATATATATATATATATATATATATATATATATATATATATATATATATATACATATATATATATATATATATATATATATATATATATATATATATATATATATATATATATATATATATATATACATATATATATATATATATATATATATATATATATATATATATATATATATATATATATATATATATATATATATATATCACAACCAACGAGCAAGAACGAGAATTGCTGCGATATCTGCCTAATGACAAAAATCAAAATAACTGTCGCAAAATGGTATATATCGGAAGTACCCGCCATAATACTTTTTTAAAATTACAAAAACAATAATTATTATTTATGCTCATTCGAGATAACAAAGAATAATATAAGAGTAACCTGAGCAGCACTTATTCAGTGATCATGCCAATGTGAATTCTATATGTGATACCTACTGCTTTAACATCTACGAAGAGAAACGTTTCTACTTCAACCATGCAGAGCATTAGCAGTACAAAATAAGAAAGACATCTTATGACCAGGATTTCATTCGCATTCACTTTACTGTCCAGTTGCAAATATCCGGGCTAAATAGAACCAATGAATAAACGCCCAGCAATAGTACACTGTAAAAATTGACATTATTTCTGTTATAAAATCACACCGAAAACTTACATAATTTTACTGAATTATCGTAAAAATACAATAAGTCATGTAAATTTACAGAATTTGGTAAAAATACATATGTGTTGTAATTTTACTTTAGAAATAATAAAACGGAATTCTACAATTGGCATTTAAATTTGATATAAAAATAAACATGAACTCATCCCTGCTTACGATTCAACTAGTCATTAAATATTCATTCTTTTAGCGGCAAATAAGATTTTAATTCGCATTAATGAGTAGTCGCATACATAAAATGAATTTTGACAAACGTACAATTTGCACCTGATTTTTGCAAGTCGAATTGATACGGTAACCTGGCTCTAGAGCTAACTCTAGAAGCTACAGTTAGCTCTAGAGACATATCAAGAATATAGACTATTGCAAAAAAAAATTACAATAATCGGTAATGTGACGGGTAGGTAATGAAATCAAACTTCTATGTAATAGATCCTAGAATTGCATGCGCAATTCTATTTGTGCATGCGCAAATCAGGTAAATTAATATTAGAACTCCAAATATAATTCTTGCTTTGACTTGTCTTGTTTATGTAACACACCATAAGAATAGAATTTAATTAGCGAAACAGAAATAAGAACAACTAACTGTTTATGTTCTCGAAATGGAAAAATGGAATTGCTTAATGTCGCAGTAATATATTTATAACGTATAAAATGTAATGATTTGATATTTTTTGTACAATTTGCATCTAATATCTTATTTCTTATGGGAAGTTACATGGAAAATCAGGTGCAATGTGTTCATTTGAGAAAAACCACCTACAAGCTTCACGAAAAACAATCTTTATATCAGTAACGGTGCAAATGTAGTATTGTGTAAAATTTAACGTTTTTTATAATTGAAATGAATTTAACATGACGTATATTTATAAAATTTGTAAAACGCGATTGTTTGTTACTTACAATAATGAAATGCAAACAAAAACAAGCTAAAAACAAAACGAACAACGAGCAAACACTAGCACCGTAGCGGACAGATAGATGTAGGAAAGCGGCTTACAGCTTGGTCAGTGGAGCTCTTGCTGTATGGGACCGGAATCAAACGCTCTTGCAACTCACCACCTATCACCTTCAAGAGTAAAGGGCAACGTTAAGAGTGGTCCTAATAGACAATGGGTAAGTGGTCACGCCACGGACATAACACAACAACAATAACAGAGTAAAGTGCACAGAATAAAGATAGATATTGAGATACTACAAAGATTCAAATCAATCTCCAAAAGAGCCAAGTATACATAATAACTAAGTATAGAGCTAAAAATAGGGATCCGAAATGCAGCGACAGCATTGCAGGTGCATTGTTAATCGAACATTTATACTGTGTTGATGTTGTACTGGCAATTCAAATTTCCCAAATAGTTTTTTTAATTTATTTACTGACAATATATTTTTAGAATGTATATAGGAATTTGGTAATACTACGGCCATTTTGTATGTTTCTAATACCGCAGTATTAGTAATTTTAATTACCAACCATGCGGACCTCTGAATTAGAATGGGACATAATACAACATTTAATATGTTGATTCATAAGTGATTGTGTCGTATTTTTTACTATAGGTGATTTTTAACCACCGTGTAAATATTCAGGTCTTGGTGTAATTAATCAGTTTCGCCTTTCAATGAAAGAAAATTACAACGATGTTGTTTTACGTTGCAAAAATATTATTCAATAAATCATTTAATAATTTGAATTGCCAAAAATCACCTACATATTTTAAAAATAGATCCCATTTATAAGTGTCAGGTTTTCATGTAATATAAAATGTAAGCGATGATCATTCAAAATGTAGTCCCATCGATTACTCCATAACTGCGCTGCCTGCAATGCTGCCATCTGATGTGAGAACGAGCACGCACACGCATCAAATACTCTCTAATCCAGACAGATAAAATAAACGTTGTGCAGAGAGATTTAGCGTATGCGATCAGTTTCCAACGTCACAAGTGCTGTAATATTAAATGTTTCACATGACAATGTAACACAACCATGTGTGGTGGGAACACAATTGCTTCAAAAAAACAAAATGTTAAATATGATTATTGATATTTTCTTAGTAAATAATAAAGATAAAACAAACAAAAACTAATATCTACGTAAGATCATATAGTGGCACTTCACTAGCCGTGGAGTGTGAAATTGATTTAAAAAAATAATAAATTAAAATCAACCAATGGACAGGCTTAAGAACAGAGCATCAAGGCATTAGAACATTAACCCAATGGTAATTTAATATGTAAGTACCAATAATTATTATTTTGCAATAATAATAATAACGTTAAGTTCAAGTACTGATAGCGGTAAAAAGTTTTAGTAATAAGTAAGTAATAAAAATATTAATTAAATTAAGAATTATTAAAACTAAAATTGTTAAGTAACAGTATATGAAGACTAAAACTAAATGGTAACAGTGATAGTACTTGTAATTGTAGTGTAATGTTAGTATTCGTACTAGTATTTTGTAGTAGTAATAACATTAAGAATAATAAATATATTTACGTATAGTGAATATAAATAATATGTAGTAATTGAAAATAACAAAAGAAATATATATATATATATATATATATATATATATATATATATATATATATATATATATATATATATATATATATATATATATACGGAACGTTCCATAGGTGTGTATTATATAAAATAACCTGCTGTTTCTGAATGTCAAATCGTGTTAGTTAACACGAGATTAGTAGAACACGGCGGAGAACCGTGATGGTCGACACAATACAGTTGACTCGCAGCATAATGAATGAGCATCGAGCATGCATATACAAGGGTCCCCTAAACATCGTCAACAAGTAAAATAAACCGTATCTCCATCACCACTAACCTGACAGGCCTATTCGAAAATTTCTCGGTCATTCTCTCATTTCTACTCTCTATCTTTCTTTCTTTCTTTCTTTCTTTAAATATGAGATATATATGTTAAATCGTAAAATAAAAGTAAGATGCGCCGTAAAACTACATATTTATCAATCGCAGAAAATATTTGCACATTAATCAATGAAAATGTTTAAATTATTTTCTATGAAACATGACCGAACAGGTTTAGTTGTTGATAAATTTGCACTTTTAAGTGATATACATTTATCTATTATCTATGTTTCCTTAACATATATATATCATCATCACCATCTGATCATTATCAAACTATTTAAAATGCTTATACATAAAGAGCTCATCTACTGATCTACAATATGGACGACATAACAATATGTACAAAAAATAATATGCTTAAAAAAATACTCGACTTAGGTCAATCTAAATATTATTATAATAAATGAGGAATCAGAGCTGGCAGACGAGGGGCAGATGAATTTTATGGTAGAACTTGGAAGATAACATTTACATAAGGAATATCATGAGTTGTCTGGCCCGACTGAGCAATTCCAATGCTTAGCAATTAGTGACATAATTAAATGATTAATTAATCAATAATTGCGCATGAATTGGAAAAAGTAACAAACAAAAAATTTCAACAAATTATAATTTAAAAAAGCATAAAGGATTGAGTTGGTACCGGTTAATAATATACATATGTATCTATCTATTTGCGATATGTTTGATGGTTGTAGTGGTTATAGTGATGGTGTTGGTGTAGAGGACCACTGGCCGACACACAGCACGCGAACTACATAGGCGTGGGAGAATCGTTTAAATGGTCGACTAATTAATTGATTTGATTAAGTGGCTGGCTGTTGGATAACGGGGGCACACGGATATAGCGTTATATGTCTTTCTAAATACGAGTCTCATGCACGGGCCTGGGCAGCTCGGGGTTACTCAGTGGTGCGTGGGTAGCTTGGACAGACGGAGGCAAATAATATGCGGAATAAGGTGACAGCAGTCGGTTGCCGGCCCCGCCGTGATCCTCGTTCTTCAAAGGGTGCGAGAAATTATGCGCTGATTGCGGTGACACTTTGGTTGCGGACGAGTCCTCGTCTATGTACGTGATGTCAGATAGGGGCCGTGGTGGCCAAGGGCCTGTGTGGCTTCGCGAACTGCGCAAACTGTGTAAGCTGTGTAAACTATGTACTGAACGGCGCTCCTCCAGGTCCTCCAGGGTAGACTTGAAAGCTCTGATTACTCGCAGCTGCAAACATAGGGAAGCAGGAACTTATGAGGCCGGGATTTACATGCACGTCAAACGCGCACGCATGCAACGTCGCACGCAAACTCTCACACACACACACGCATCTAATCAAATTATTATTCCCATACACACCGACATTTGCACACGCGCATACACACACACACACACACACATATATCGAAAGATCCATGCGTGTGCACGGGTATTGTGTAATTATTAAATGTATCTGTGTGTCAACAGTAAGTTTTCATTTGTGGATTCTTTCGCGACGACCATGAAATTAGGTGCGTTGCGATGTTCTCATCAGATCTATTTATACTATAACATAGAAAATCATCGCAATTGTATTTTTTAACTCTACTTGTCATCATATTATACTGCAATGTAAATATTCTTTCGCTCATTCAATCAACAGATGACACAAGGATAAAGTGTACCTATCTATAAGCGATACAATCGTCACTCGACGAGGTATCATGGTAATTATTTCGATCTACACATACTATATATAGATCTTTAAAACTATAAGTAACCGTAATAAATTTGGTGATAATTTAACCGATAATCCCAAGCGTATTAATAACAATAATTATGGTAGAATGCAAATTATTAAAACAATATACATGTAAGTGAAAAATGATTAAGTATCACGGACACCGCGCATGTCAATATTTTTAATATGTACATCCTAAGTATAACGATATACAAATACCAGCCAAAGATAGACAGAGAAAGAAAGATAATGAGAAAGAGAGAACAATTGAAGCGTTGAGAGTTACCTTGATGGTGGCAATAGCTAAGCACAACATTCACATACACCCCGCATCCGATGTCAGCAATTATATTAATCTTTTAAGCAGAGTTTAATTTAATATAATGTTTTGTTAAACATTTTGCAAATTAAAAACCAATCCAAATATAACCACCACCAATTCGAGAGTAAAAATTATAGGTGATCCGCGTCAAATCCTATCGAACAAGTTTGTAAAAGCGATGTGCAATGACACGCGCACCACACACATAAATCTGCGAACGGCGTGCAGCGTGCACTAAGCAGGGAAGCTCGAAACATTTTAAAAGCGGTAAAACACAGGTTTATATATGTGTAAATATAACAAAGTGCACCTTGAGAAAAAGCGGTGATATCTTCCGGGTCATCGGCATTGGCACAGTGCATCCCCGCACCAAACGTTAGACTTGATATGGGTTAAATAGCCAGGAAATGTGGTAGCAATTTTTGGGATTCAATGCAATGGTTTTAATAATAACTGCATAGAAGAGGATCAGGAACATATAAGATTAAAAACAATAATAAATACTTAAGGCAGGCAGACAAACAGACAATATGTATTCCCATATAAAGTGAAACAAATAGAAAGTGAGTTTTATCAAATATTTAAATATGTATATTATGAGTGTAGATGGTGGGAGAGAGAATATAGAGAGAAGGGCCAAGGAATTAAGACAGAGACACAGTAATACAGCTATAGATAAAAGAGAAAACCATATATACAGTACATTGGAGTTAGATTGACCCGTCACCACACGGATAAAGATTTTTGGCTGTGTTGTCGCGCACTAGTCATTTTATACGCTCACGTGTGCCTACATGGTATAGTACACACACACGCGCACACACACATAAACAAACACGAAAATCGAAATAACACTCACTAACACTGGATTCCTACTCTTACACATAAACGTGGTGCACGTGTGTGGACAAAAGGCATCCATGATAAGTATCGTTTAATTTTAAAATAGAAACAAAAAATAAAGAAAATCAAAATAAAATAGGACAGAAACTTATTGAATATAGTGTTGCTAACAGACTGATCGAGAGGGCAGGCGCCAGGCAGAAGTAATGGTGCTGTTTATGGTAGGTATAATATATAATAAAAAGAAATTTCAATTGAAAAGTGGATCCGCAAGTAACATCAGGGGTACTACACAGCTAACACCACAGCGCAATCACATCATCAGCAGTGCCAGTACGCTCGCATATCGCAGTCATCATGTCATTGGATAAGCAAAACGCCTACTACAAACTACGTACTTGTTTGTACTGCGACAGGATTTGCTTGAGACACCCAGAGCTTCCCTATACCTCAGTCTCTCTCATTGGTTCGGCCGGCTAATAAATAAATCATATTTAAGTAATTAAATTGGAAAAGGTAAATTTAGATATGCGTTAAACGATCGTTATTTCTTTACTTTGGATACTTGAACATCTGTTGAACGAGTGTTGTAGTAGTTGTATTTATAGTAGTTGGTAATAACGGGAAAGACATCAGTTTTGGTAACGTTTAAACCAACGCAACGTACATTGCGAAATATGCGGCAATAAAGTAGCGATAAAATGAAAATAAAAACAAAACAAACACTAAACGCAAACGAAAAATTGGATGCACGCGAGAGTTAACCAAATCAATATTCTATTTGTGGTCATTAAATAATAACGAAAAGGTTAAATGAGGCATCGTGGGAAACGGGGGAAAATCACGAACTTTCAGTCTGATGCAGGGCATTGGGGGTATTTCTCTAACAGGCATCGCTTGCAACATCAAAACACCTATGTCGAAAATATTGGAAAAGCAAAACAGTCAACTTAAAAACAAAACAAAGGAACGCCCACGGATATTGACGGTAAACAGTAGAAAAGTGCGGGTTTAATGGTAAAGGATAAGTGCAACCCAGACAACACAGCCAACTAACACACGAGATATATAAAACGTGAACCCAACGACGATTCACTTTTTTTTTTATACATATTTATCATAAATATATTCAGAGAACTAGGGCACGGGTAAGGCTTTTTCCAGGTTTAGGTTATAATTATACAGACAAGACACGGAGCATGTGGTCAAGGTGTATGGAGAACAAGACCCATGCAACTATGTAGAGAATATAATTATTATAAATATATTTGGTTGTCAGAGTGTTATTTTCCATTTCAAAAAAAAAAAAACTTTAAAAAAAATATATTTTCATGTAATGCAGTTAACTAAACCAAGATTATATACCTAAATTTGTTGTTCATACGCTTAAATATGTTCTTTTCCTTACAATGATTAAAGTAACCACATGTAACCTAGTTAGCTGCATACAAATATTGACATATAAGTAAACTTGATTATAATCATCGCTGTGGTTAGATAATAGATACGTACAAACCGATTATTTTATCTATAAAAACTGCTTGCGCAGATTACGAAATCACATTACCCACAAGTAATTTTAAAAATTAGCGAATACAGAATACACGTTAAAACAATACTTGAATTAAAATTAATATTTATCCATACAAAATTTCATTTCGAAAATGATAACTAGGCGATTTTTAGCGAACGCACAATTCATACTTAGTTATATCTGATCATGTGGCTTAGCACGTTTTAGAAAGACTCATATAACTTTTTAAGATCGCAATGACCCAATTAGAAAGATTTGTAGACTTAATTGTTAGTATTACTATTTTCTCTGTAATCGGCATATTATGAGTCAAAATGCTATTTTAAATATATGATCTTTCTGCAATGTATGCTGCTGACCACAATAGCTCAAATAAAAAATTGAGCGCTATCAAAAAAACACCTTTTTATTTGACGAGCATAGAGAAAAAAAAATTAACAAGTTTTTTGTCCATGATATATGTTTTTTTCATTCGTAGAACCCCAAGCTAATGCGAACACACATTATGATTTATCCATTTGAAACTACACTAAATGCTACCTGGCAGAAAACAGATAGAGACTAATGATGATGCACCGCAGTGTTCACTGTGTATATATTGGTGAGAAAGAAGAAAGATAGCAAGACAAATATACCAAAAATTTTCGTTAGCACATATTTTTTGTACCAGGTGAAAATGTGAAAAGGCAAGTGATCATTATAAACTAGTTTTAAATATGTAGAGTAAGATAGTAAAAGGGTTAATCAGAGCATGCCTTAAAAGAAATATTAGTAACCGTAGAATAAATAGAAAATTCATTAAAAAAAAAATACATACAGGTTATAAAAACAATAATCAAATAAACATATTAACAGTAACAGTGATGTGAAAGTCGTGAAAGTGGTCATTGTGATGGCGTGTGATAGATGAGAGACAACAATACGATTTACGTCGCATTCTTATCCGTAAATCGTACCATTTGCCACTGGTTAATATCGTTATTTTGAAATGTAAGATGATACCAATACCAAAGTATATTTTAAAATATCACCAATTCGTTTACGCGCGTTTTCTTACACCTGTCGACGAGAACGAGTGTACTGTTTTGTCAGATGTTTTAATTAAATGCATCATTCAAGTCTATGTTCAGTATTTATATGATGCCACTTTCGACAAAACACACCGATACTAAATATTATGTATTGGCATGAAAAGTTGCAGATTCAAAAACTGAAAAATTAAAAATAAACATCTAGGAAATCTTATTCTAAATCTACAAAGTACAGAGGAACACTGACACTTAAAGCAGGTTTGCTGCACACGTTGTGGGAACTGAAACAGCCACGCTTTTGGCTACCTATTTATATAAAACTAATATGTTTAATGTAGATACTAATAAAAGTAAATATTCCAAATAAGATACACAACTAATGTCAATGCACCATGCGTTTAAAAGAGAATCAGCTAAATAAAACAAATAATTATATCTGAAATGATCTCAGGATATGGGTTGTGGCGTTGTAGAGGTGACATAGCACATAGAGCTAAATTAATGGGCTTAGGCAATGTCTTTAAAATAATTTCATAATGGAACAATGGACCAAGTGTACTTTGTTAGGATTTTATACAATTATAATATAATTATTAAGAAAAATAAACACGGAAAAAGAACAATCAAAACTAGGGATATACGCCAGTCTTATTTTTCAAACGAACCAGATTATTTAAAAACTATATTTCTACATCCAATAATTTTCCAGTATATTGGAAATACTTAGCTCTGTTCACTGCCAATGTAATGTATCTGCGTGTGAGTTCATGATGTTCACACAGCTTCTAAATTGTGCTACCAATAAGAGTGTATTGTATATATATATACGCCTTACTACCTCCTGAGATCTTTCTGGCTGGAATACTAATAAACTAAAGAAGACACATGTTTTAAGATCGAAACGTATATGTATATTGTTTGTATAAATATGTAAGATTGTGTTAAAAATGATCTCAGGTAAGAGATTGTTCGCATGGTACAGACAATTGCGTGATAAAAATTACTTATGATTATTATAAAAGAACATATTATACTGTCGTTCGAGTCACCAAAGGTACAATACAGTGTTCGAGAACTTACCTGAGTTTGTAACCTAGTTAGGCCACGAATCCATAGGATCTGACCAGTACGTGGTTTCTTTTCAGAATCGACGTCGTATTTTTCTTCACCAAGGTCCATGGCCTCTGTATATTCTTCAGGGTGACCACGTCCCCATCTACAATAAAATCACAGTAAGTTCTGCGCTACACTTGTGTCTGTGATACTAATAAATCAGTATCACGATTTTGAGATCGATGCACATACGATAAAATCTTTGGTATTTTACGGGTAGGTACGGTTGTTACAAGTTGACCCCATAGCAATGTGCCTACACCGAAAAATAGACACCAAAGCCACTGTTCTAAGGTCAGCTCTTTCGTTGAGAAGGCCATTTTGCCCCACTGAACGATAAAAATCTGCAAAACAATTCAGACAATATTAATATCTTTGCAAATACGTGTAACGTTCTAAGTTTACCTGTGACGCAGTTGTGCCGACCCATATTGAATAAAAGATAGGGTTCGTAAAGATGCCTTCAAAAATGTTTCTCTGTCCATGGATCTTTCTCGCATTGAATTCGTTGAACAGGGTCATCATGACGAAAGTGTTGAAAATAATGGTGAAGTGTGCAGTAGGACCGGAACCATACTCAGCCCCACGACCCGATTCAATGTCCAACATTTTGTCACCTACATAGCAATAAACACATTCACATTAGTATTGGCTTGTGTACACGTGCAAATTTGAATTATATTTATAGAGAATGCAGGCTTCTAACAACTACCCATACTACTTTGTGTAACCAATGAAAACGATATATAAAATAGTTTCGATTATAAGTATTACTCACCAACAAAAAGAAGTGAGAAAATGACGATCAATTGATAGATGGCCTGGCCTATGATGTTTTTCATCATAGTTCGGGAAATAAGTGGTTTGGTTCTACCGTAAGGTTTTCGCAACAACAATTCGGGTGTGGGCATTTCAGTTGCTAAAGCCAAGGAAGCCAAAGTGTCCATAATTAAGTTCACCCATAACATCTGCACGGCCTATAAAACAAACAAAAGTCAAAGATTATGTTACGTTTAAGTTGAATCTTAAGTGAATAAATGATAAATTACATAATTGAAATAAAATAAATACTAAATGATTATTACCTTCAGCGGACTGTCTTGAACAGCACAAGCACCAATGAAGGCAACAATAACGGCAACAACATTTACAGTTAACTGGAACTGAAGAAACTTAGCAATACTATCGTAAACATTACGACCCCACATAACGGCTTTAACGATACTGCTGAAATTATCATCGGTAAGGATGATGTCGGATGCTTCTTTCGCCACATCAGTACCGGCGATACCCTAAACAAAAAACACACATGTCAAATAAACATTCATGAAGTAATTAACAACGTTAACTCACCATAGCAAAACCGACGTCGGCTTTCTTTAACGCTGGACCATCGTTGGTACCATCTCCAGTTACTGCGACAACCTCTCGATTTTCGCTCACTTTACTGTCAATAATACCTTTGACCAACGTGTACTTGTCCGTTGGCGATGATCTTGCAAGGACACGGAGTTTAGGCCACACTTTGTCTAATAAGTGCTGTTGAACCTATAACACGCACACACAAAACAAAACGCAAATTTATTCATCAAGCCGAACATATTTCCTTAAATTTATTTAAGAATGCGATGTGATTCACATTAAGGTAGATAAAATGAAATGGGTATATGTGGTTCGCATGTATTTACCTCGCCATTGCTGTCACGAATTCGTCTGTTGAACTCTTTGCCTTCGAGTATAATGAAGTCTTCGGCGGGTTTGAGAATTCCGCATTTCATAGCTATGGAACGAGCTGTGTTAATGTTATCACCCGTAACCATGCGTACGGTGATGCCAGCCTTTTGACATTTTCTGATGGCATCTGGTACTTCGGCACGTACCGGATCTTCAATTCCGACGACGCACAAACACGTTAGATTGTTGACGATGTTCTCTTCGTCGTCCCAGTTGGGTTCGTTTTCACTATGAACTTGATTTATTTCAGCTTTGCCGGGCACAAAGTCGCGGTACGCTATTGAAATTGTACGTAAACCATCACAGGCCATCGGTTCGATAACCTGGTGTAAAAGACGTTCTTGCATATCTCTTGTGAACTTCTCTAAATGACCATCATGGCCATATATGAAAGCACACCTATTCAGAGGCAACATTGCATGTTACAAATTAACAATATGATCATCTTCAAAGAGACTTACTTTTTTAGCACAATTTCCGAAGCACCTTTCGTAAACAACCTGAAGCCACCACCTTGTCTAGGAATAATTGTGCTCATGGATTTACGAACTGAGTTGAATGTGTAGACACGCGTGAATACTTCTTCGGGTACATCATCACGAATAGTTTGATAGTTTTTGCCTAAGCCAAGCACGAATCCCAACAGGGAACATTCGGTTTTGTTACCAACTTGTTTTGGTAATTCACCAGGTTCTTCTGGTTGCTGAGAATGCAGTTATATTGTAAAATGCCACTAAACGAAAAATAAAACGAGGCAAAAGTAATATTTACCATGATACGTGATGTGTATGCAGAATTTATCGAAATTCCCTGAATAATAAGGTTGCCCACATTGGTGGGAATGTCAGAAAACTTAGGCATTGTTTTACATAATTTCTCACAGATATAGGATTGTACAACAGTCATCCTGTTCGTTGTGAGCGTACCCGTTTTGTCGGAGCAAATGGCCGTCGCATTACCCATTGTCTCGCATGCATCCAAATGTCGCACGAGATTGTTGTCTTTCATCATTTTCTACATCGAAGTTATATTATTTAGTAACGTCAAATAGCAAGTTATAAAGATTTAGATAAATAATAAATTATGATGATCTGTCGTTCAAATGATAACTAACCTTTACACTGTACGCTAAGGAAAGGGTGACAGCAAGTGGTAGACCCTCGGGCACGGCTACTACAAGCACAGTCACACCAATAATCAAATGTCGAACAAGATCGTTTGCATACGTATTTTTCCATGATTTTTGTTCGATAACAAATGTATGTACGCAAAACTGAATAACAAGTATAACAACGGTCAGAACGGCTATTGTAGAGCCGGCATAACCAATTTGAATGGCAAGTTTGGTAAGTTTTGCCTGGAGCACTGATTTTTCTTTTTTATGTGATTCGCCACTAGACGAGGGTGAAGTAACATGATTTTCAGATGGTTCTTCTTGAACAGCATCATGTTTATTTGAAACTGGCGCAGGTGAGTTCATATGACTATTGCCAGTTACTGCAGCTTCTTCATCGCCTAAAATAAATGCAAATTTAATTTGTAATGCACAAAATAACAATGATTCAATAAGCATGATCAACAAAAAAAAAAAAAAAAAACACACAAACATGCGACAACAGTGCATAAAAAGATAATACACTAATGGTATGCATATGTTTAGACCAATTATTATTTGATACTTTAAATAGCAGAAACTTTTATTTATATGACACGTTTAAATTGAGCAAAATAAAACCTATTAAATGAATTAGTCAAATGAAATAATAATATAGAAAAACTGGAAATTCACCTGTTAAGCTTTTCTTCTTCCTCTGCTTTTTAGCTTCTGTACAAAAACACATGCAAAAGGAGAACATATTAGCAATCTTAAAAACTCCCAAAGTCCTGATATGGGAAACAGTGATAGAGAAAACGTTGTACTAGAGGTTGATTTAAAGAATTAACCAAGTCTCTCTCTCTCTCTTGGAAATGAAAATAAATAACAAAAACAACAAATAAAACAAAATAAGTTAATTCATTTATCAAACAAATTTGTTAGTTACGTAACTCGCTCGAAAATTAGGCTCCTGAAACTGGACAGATGTCGTATATTTTCATTTCACTATTTATTTAATCATTTTATAACCCAAATATTTTATAAGCAATCTGTTACAGTTCATTTAGAGCTACTAGTCTGAAAATTAGAACTGCAAGTGTTTATTTATTTAATATTAAATACCGGTCTTATAATGGATAAATAAATCACTACCGATTTCTGTTCAAATTAAATATTGTGTGAACGTAGTGGTAAATTATTTTATATATTTATTTATTATCAATATTACTTATGAGAACCATCAGATTACAGCGACTTTAAAACATTATTTTAAGACAACATCACTTCTTGGTGAAGGGAAGTGCAAGCATTCAATAAATTCAAAACGAATCAGGCGATATATGAGAACACAAGTGGGTAATTCGGTAGATTGTGATTGAAGGGTAGTAGTACATTTTTTTATCTATATAAAAAGAAACAAGAAACTGAATCACATACTCATAGATATGAAACATTTAATGTATATTTTATCTATGATCATTTAAAGTAGCTAAATAATAAAAAAAAAACAATATCTCGTTGCACTTCAATCGGGTTATCATATAAAAATGATATTAGGTTTATATCAGTTGTTAAAGATGAAATATTATAGTGCATCTGCTTTTAAGTACTAATATGATTAGACTTTAAAATCATCTATCTTGAAGATAGGCGATCTTAAAATTTAGTATCGTTCATTCACACCAACAGCAAGTGCACTTCAATAGTCCAAAACAGCTAATGCGAATCTAGCATAAGTGCAAAATAACGATAATTTGCTCGTTGACGCTAAAGTTAAAAAATAATACCAAGACCTAAAACAACAATTGTATGAATTGTTTCGAATTCATCAACAAAGTATCTCCGTAACAACTACTAAACTGAATGAGTAAAATGTTTCAATTTCATGTTCCTCTGGACAGTGAATACACCATATTGTATGTATATATATAATAGACAAATCAGTCAATTTACAAGAGAGCTAATTGCTAAAAGACCAGTATATCAAACGCATGCAAGAGAAACTATCGGATGAATTTAACGCGAGCACCACAAACAATACCTTTCTTCATCTTTTTAATTTCAGCTTCTTGCTCGTCAACCGCAGCACCAAGCAGTGTAAAGATGATACCCGCTTGGGAGTTGACACCAACAGCGGCAACCAACATTTTACCAGAACCCTCCATAACGTGTGTCCCCGATAGAACCATTGGATCGTAATGCTCACCCTTCTTAACATGGTCGGACTCACCAGTAAGCGAGGACTCGTCCACCTTTATTCAAAAATTGTGTATAATAAACGTTACATCTACGCGAAAATGCATCAACCATTATGACGTACTATTAAAACTGTGATTCTTACAAACTAAACAATTATTACCAAGTGTTTGCTGTAAAAATAATATTAATTGGAACATTCTATAGAATAGAAGGCAATATTTGATATTGGGTTGTACAGGGTAACCACTGAAAAACTGAAGGGTTCGAAAAAATCATAACTTATTCATTTTAATTTTTTGAGTTATAGAGCATTCTTTGGATATTAAAATGATTACGTGTTTCTATTCCGGTAAAAGATTCATTATTCTAACGGGTTTAGAACAATTCATGAACTTAAGGAGAACATTTGAGTCAAAATCCGACGTTTAGAATCTGAAACCTTGTTTAAGATCATGGAAAATACTGTGGAAAGAACCCGAATTTGTGAGCAGGAAAATAAGCATCATTTAAGGGATGTTATTTTTCACAAATAATACTAAAAAATACCCATTATTTATATTTCCAAATAAATTTCAGTGGCCAGTCTGTATAATGAATCAGGTGAATGTCTGAGTGTATATTCAAATTGGACATTTATGGGGATTATTTATTTAAGGCAAATACTGGTGATGTTAGAGATAATGAATTACCTTAAGATCGTTTGATTGTATGAGTATTCCATCGGCAGGTAATAAGTCGCCATATTTAATTTGACAAATATCGCCGACGACGATATCTCCAACAGATATTTGTTGGACTTCACCGTGCCGAATAACGGAGAACTTGTGTTCACCTTCTATTCGATTCTGCAAACCTCTAAACTGTCGTTCTTTCGTATAATCGTTAAAGGCTGTTACCAGCACAACGACAATAACAGAAATTAAAATAGCAAGGCCTTCAATCCATCCATGCGACGTTTCATCGTCATCAAATGCTATAATACAAAAAAAGAATTGTTGCATTATAGCGCCGTACTTGAATCGCATCTAAAGATTAGCAATGAATTACTGTTTGTGGCTTCATCATCAGCCGGCTGGTAGAACGACAAGCCCAGGGAAACGATAGCCGCCACTTCCAAAATAATCAATGTTATATCTTGCAATGCCTCCCATACTAATTGCAAGAATGTCTTCGGAGGTTTTGGTGGTATTACGTTTGAGCCGAACGTTTCTCTCCGGTGATCTGAATCCACCTGCGACCCGCTGAGACCTGTACGAATATACACACTATGAATTAAAAGATGCAAGGTGAACACATCAGTTTCAATTTGGGTGTATGCAATGGGGCTATAATTCAATTTAATCTTGACCTGCATGAATACGGCGGGTTTATGTAAACATGTCAACATTAAGGAAATAGAACAGTAAGCAAAGCGGTATTCATGGAGCAATTGCTCAATTCAATCTTCACTTGTCTTCAATTTGTTGATAATAAGCAAATACTGAACTAAACTGTGCTAATACTATACCCATTGATCTACCATTAAATTGCATTAGTTTATAATTATACGTGTCTCAAAGCTATCACTAACACTAACAGCATTTGTACTGTATTTGTAATGATGAAATATCCAAATATTTGGTTATGCAAAATGCTAAAGTGGCTTTGAAAGGTACTTTTAGATTATGTTTGTTTTTGTTATGAAAGATAAATCAATATTTGATCCTATTTTTATACATATTTATAATTGTATATTTTATTATATTTTAAATATTCACTACGCAACAGGAAAAATCCCATTAACAGAGTAGGAAATAATATACATATAAATATAAAATGTTCACAAGTTACAATTTACGAGCCATCCCTAATTATTGAATTTTTAGAAGAGAGTTACACACATTTTTATAGAAACCTTTACATGTAACTGGCAATAAGTCTACTTTATCATCTAATTTGTTGAATATGCACAGAGCATAAATATACTAAGTAATAAGTAAATTGTCATCAGTATGTCGGTCCCTAACAAAGTTGGCTGCAAGTATTTATTATTTAAGTAAAACATCCACCTCGCTAAAGCATTGTACTCATGTATACGTATTTGCATAAAGAATACATGGTGATTTTTTTTTTTTTTTCTATTTTTCATAAATAGTTCCTATTTTCGGGGTTTTAATATTTTATTGTCGACCAAAAAACAGACATTCTTTATGCAATTCGATGCCCTTTTTAATATGGAGTACAATAGGATATATATTGAATTAAATGAGTAAAAATATGGTAAAAATGTATTCGAAATACTTTTCTATTGAATAAACAGTCATTGTTTTAGACGAAATATCTTTGATTGTAGCGTAAAAATAGCATTATATCTAATACTGGTTTATATGAATATTCGAAGTTGAATGGTGGCGCTGCCTACATAAATAACAGATAAACATGATCGTTTATCGTAAATTACTAAATGGCAGCAGGTGTGTCCACTAGTTCAGTAGGCATGGCAGTGCAATTTTTAAATCTATTTCAACCT
Source organism: Leistus spinibarbis (assembly GCA_933228885.1). Classification (NCBI taxonomy): domain Eukaryota; kingdom Metazoa; phylum Arthropoda; class Insecta; order Coleoptera; family Carabidae; genus Leistus; species Leistus spinibarbis. The sequence goes on along the minus strand of OW121792.1, from coordinate 4,275,921 downwards.
TAAAATATAATATTTATAAGCAAAAAGAAAGAGTTTAAAAAAGTAATAGACCGGAATAAATATCATTCGATGGGCAGAGACTAGTTTAATATAATTTCAAATATTGCAAATATTAGTATGAGCAATTTAATTACAATTTTAATGCAGCAGCGTAATAGTTAAATAATTTTATTTCATATTTCATAAAACCGAGCTTCGCCTACACTGAAAGTAATAACTGGAATTCCACAATACAACGATTTTTTTTTGTAATCATATTTAGTCTATAATAAAAAAAATAGACATAATGTTATGTATGTATGTACAGAATACATGAATGTGAGTACATGTAATAATAAAATTTAATATCCTGCGGGCTTGAAAAAATAAATGCTGCTCGATGACCGGAAATGAAATGGACTCAATTGAATTTTAAAAAAGTAACCCAATCAAGGCATTTGACGAACTGGTTCGCAATTTTTTCGATAGATATTAAATACTCCGCATAACTGACATGATGGAATATTGATTAGTAATCACAAGTTATAAAGATTATCGAAATTTCCATGATTATTCTAAATAGCCCAACAAGTTGTACGATATTGGGCAAGTGATTTATCGAGACGCCGTTTGGTGTCACATTTATAAAATAAGTCTGTCTGGAAAAGCAATTCATTTTGACAGATGGTTGACAGTTGTTTGTTTTGATTGTGAATTCGAAGCTATAATTTAGTTTTCTTGTTAAAATGGAATTTTCTCCAATGCTTTCACAAAAACAACAAGTTGTGTCGAGTTCGTTCAATTAGAGGAGACACGTGCGCAGAAACCATTTGTGATCTGTGGAATTGTTGATAGTTCAAAGTAAATATAGGTGAAGTAGGAATATTTTCTTTACATTTTGGTAATGGAATCACAGTCAATAGAAAGGTTTTTTACTTTTCTGTTCTTCAGAAATAATAATAGTAACTGGTTTATATTTTAAATTGTCTAATACAAATACATTAGCAATGAGACGCAAAGGTATTTTTGGCTACCAAATGATTATAAATATTTAGACATTTCCAGCACCGCAATATATATATATATATATATATATATATATATATATATATATATATATATATATATATATATATATATATATATATATATATATATATATATAAAATATACAATTAACTCATCGACAGAATCTAGGAATGAATTGCGTAATTAATTTTTTTTTTTCTCTTTTGTTATAATGATTTGACGGTTTCCCAAAGTAAATAGCAGATTATTTACAAAGATTTCAAAATTATATACTATCCAGCTATGCAATTTATTTATTAATTACATTACGTAAAGCATAATATAAATTTAAGATTGTTTTTTTAATTTTTTGGCATGACTTTAATAAAAGTTTCCACCTAATCGGTGCTACCAGTTCCAACTGAGTTATAACCTCCATCCAGAATTAATATTTATAAAAAGATATATTTTTAATTCCTAATTCTTCCTCAGTAAACATAAATATTAGTTACATATCTGACATATACCGTTATATATCATTGTTCTCTAAATGTGACATATCAGGTATGTAATAATATGTACATTAATGGGAAATGTAAAATGATAAAATTTATTATAGTTTCTCCGAGTAAATGGATCATTGTTGTATATCTTATAGTTGTAAAATCTGAGCTAGAAACATCAGATTTCTATTTTGTGTGATGCAAGTTCAGGTTTTTTTTTTCAACAATAAAATCTATCCAGTGTTTTACTACCTGCAGCTAAAACCAGATAAGGCAGATTTTCGACATTTATAACTATGGTCAGCCGACAAAAAGAAAAACTAATATGAACTAGAATAAGCTTAGATATACATAATTAGAATGAGAAAAGCCCGAAGGGTAATATTAGTCAGGTCCATGTGTGTCGATCGTAAACTGTGCCCAATGTGGTCATAATAAGTTTAAATATTTTAATAAATGAATTATTGGATGCAAATTTACCATATTGAATTGGTCAAGATTAAAGAATAAAGGTCCATACACAGCGGACCAATTAGTAATTAATATTAGAAATAAACCAGTTTGTTTTATGGCAAATAATGCTAGCGTTCACAGTAACAAGATATATAATGAATACGTTGATTTTGTTGCTGTTAATTGTTAAAATCCCACTGGATTAAGGATTGTTCACAGCGAATTATTTAGTAATTAAACTTAGATAATTACAAATAACAATCTAGTTTGTATTATGGCAAGCAATGCTAGCATTCCAAGCAACAAAATTAACACAATATATGATAAATTTTGTTGCTGTGAACGTTAACTTTGTATGGCATACAACAAACTGGAATTATTACTTATAATTTCTAAGCTTAATTACCAATGCTTTAGCTGTGAACAATCCTTTATAATTTGTAATTTCTAATTTTACTTACTAATTGGTTAGCATAAGCCTGTAATTTTTTTGAATATACGTTAAAAACATTGAAAATGTTATAGCACGGTCAGCGCAAAAGGAATTTTGCGCGTAAATTTTTATAGGTAATCCAGTTTAAAAGTGCAAATAGAAAATGTATTTGAGGTGAAAATAGGAAAGGAAATGAGAAAATGATTACAGGTGGTGAGAACTTACCTTCACTCGGTGATGTGTATAATTTCTTACATATTTCTTGGACTCCCCCATGTTCATTCAATTTAACAATTCCCTCGCGGCCCCGATGTTCCATAAGTTCGCGCAAATGCTTTAGGGTGATTCCATATTGCGCAGGCCGCCCATCTATCGTGGCCATCTCTCACAGCTAGATCTATTAATAAAGCACAAACAACGCGGTTAATGAAAACCAGAGGCACGCGCTCAGGCACAAGCAAGTGTACAAGCCGCCAAAGCGCCAGAGGTGAGTGTGCGAAACGAAATCGTGGGCAGGTCGCCACATATATGTATATAGTGTAGTATGTACCTACTATAGAATAGCAGCAGCAGCAACATATAGGAACAAAAAGCAAAATAGAGAGCCAACTAGCTGAACAGGCCTAGCGCACATGCCGTGCTGTGCGCTGTGCTGTGGCCTGTGCCTGTCCACAAGTACCAAAAGCGTATGCCCGTTCACATCTATCTATCTATATATCTTGGAAACCGGAATAACACAATTAGGAAACACGGTTGCGCGGACTTAAAACCGACAACAAAATACCGTTCACGCGCAACCGTTTGCCGGGATCAATATAATTATGTTATTATTATTCATACGATCTGTTCTACAACTAGCTGGTGTTGTTTCGATTTCATCTGTTTAAATATAATATCTAGTAATGATGGCACATTAGTTATGTAGGTATGACAGGACAATGATTGGAATGTAAAAAACGGTCAATCGGTTGCGTTGCGTTTGACGAGAGCATAGCACAACGGCGCAAGGAACGTGTGGCCTCAACTCGTGGTTGCGTACGGCGCGGCCTTCTCCACAGACGATCTAGAGACAATTACGCAATATGAACGCTCCGGCTAACGGCTACCGGCTACCGGCGACCGGCGACCGGCTCCACACCACCAAACGTCATCAGCGGTTGTGTGTAATGTGGAAATGAGTATGGGTATGGGGGTCTGGGTCCTTGTGTATATGCGCGCGCTAAAGCATTATTATTTTTGAACGTGCATCACGTTGTGTGTAATACGAAGCTACCGGGTACGCTTATCAACAAAACTACTATAATCACTTTTGCCTGCTATATTCTTATATATAGAAATATAAAACAAACAAAAAATAGAAAATACGTGAGCACGCAGGTATTGATCGTATAAACACGGCACACGATAAATGGATGATCAAACGAATATGGCATACAATACAACTATAATACAGTGGCGACTCGTTAGAGGCGGCAAGGCGGGGGAGAAGTGTCTATAAAAATAATCCGGAAATAGCTTTTATTTTCCTCTCTTTCCGTTTTCCAATTCACGTTTTTCTACAACGCCATCAATTTTAATCAATATTATTAACACAGTTTCTCTAAAATATACGATATAAGTTTCATCTTGTACCATATAGCGCACGGTAATTTGGTTAATAAGATCGAAAAAGGTGTTGATTACGACTAGTCAGACCAACTCTTCCCGCGCAAACGCAATGGTGGACACATTGAAATTGTTACGCATAATTTCAATAAGAAGTAACAATATATTCAAGTTTGCGCACGATTTCAATAATATAATTATATAAATAACAATGAACAATTCATTAGTATTCAAATGGAAGAATAAAAACTGATTATCAATAACATTTCTGGTGCTCTTTACATTTTGAATTAGATCACTCTTGTTTACAAATAATCTTACTAAGCATCATAAAAACTTAACTTTTTTTTTTTTCTATTATTATTTTTGTCATTTGTCTATTAATAATTGTGTTCTTAGAAGTTTATAAGAAATAATTTAATGACTAATTGATGTTTAAAGCAATAAAAACTGTAAATTTAATCTTGCAAGTTGAAACGTTGTTTTGTCGAATGAACTAATTGGTTGAAGGAAAAACTACTTAGGAAGATTTCAAAAAAAAAAACTCATTTACGGAAGAAGACTTATTTTTTAATAATTATAACTTTTTCGATAGATTGTTCCAGCAGTTTAAAATAGACAATTAAGGGGACTTGTAATCTAAATACTGAATAAATTATATAAAAATATCGATCACCAAGTATCAGCTATTACAAAATACACTTTCAAATAATAGAAGGGCTAAACGGGACGCGTTTTTCATCTTTCATGACCTGTTTCTATGTGAAATGTTAAGAAGAAAAGAACTGTATTGACATCAACATGTTGATAACACGAGGCGGAAACATAAAATTGAGAAGATATAAAATTTGATTGAGCTATATTTGAAATGCTACAAAGAATGTACGAGTGGAAAAGCAAAATCGTGAATGTAAAAAAAATTATGTATATATATATATATATATATATATATATATATATATATATATATATATATATATATATATATATATATATTATATATGCACATAGCCAGAGCTGGAGTCTATAGTAATAGATTCTTGGCTGGCATATGAGATTTTGGAAAACTAATTATTGCAATCCAATCTTTGATTTGGCACTTGGGAATATTTCAAGTGGAATATTTTTGAAAAATTACCCGGAAGTTTTGCCGCAAATTAGACGAACTCAAATACAGCTAAAGATATAAACTTGTAATACTTGTATATTGATTTAAAAATATAATACTTTTCAAAAACAATATCCAGATCCAGACTACACTCTCAGAACAGAAGTTTTTTTTTTAATTTAATAAAGGTGAAATAAAATAGAATAAAATTCTGAATTGCTATATATATTTACGTTTCCCTAGTTACAATACATATTGATTTTTTCATATCAATCGTAGGATGAATATAAAACAAAATAAAGCATAATTATAAATACAGCTAGTGAATTGATAAGACAGTCAAGTGAAGGCCATTCCAGCTTTTTAAATAACGTAATAAAAAGAAATTATATATATATTTTTATTTATATAACTAAATTTAAATCTGAAATGATTCATTTTTAATTATGATAATGTATTATTATTTAATAATTTTGATTAATGTAATTTTTTATTTAAAAATAAATTTTAAACATGAAATAATTTATTTTTAATTCAATCTATAAATGATTGTTTTAAAATCAAAAGGTGTGATGCCTTCCTGGTCTTTTAATGATTGAAAAAGATACCATATTGGTATATTTTTGAATCATCTGTGCTGAGAGTGCAGACACCGTGAGAAATGTATGTCAGTGACTAACATATGTATATTAAGAAGAAGTGACAAGTATACAAAATATATTTGTCACAGATATAAATATATTAGTTGTCCATATCCGTGTAGCTTTGATTAGCACGTATCACCAAATATTTCTATCGGTGCAAGAACCATATTCAAGAAAGTCAGTTCTGATTTTTATACAAGGGAAAGTTGCATTTTATTCGATTATATTTTATATGTTCTGACCACAAATTATTACAAACTAGTTGTGTGTTTGCTTCGCTACTAATATACTTTAAACTTGGACGACCAAAAATCATTTCAAATTATAATGTTTGGGCGAATATTGTTTTCCAATGCATTACTATACATCTAATATTATTCAAAATTATGTAGAGACAAGATTCGGTACGCACCGATGCGTTCAGCTCGCCTTATAAGTAAGATATGTGATGCGAGCAGCGATTTTTAATTGTTTAGTGCATATTTTAAAATTCAAACTTATAATATTTAATATTTTTTTATGGCCTTTGGGTTAACAATATGAAAAAATCTTATATATAAAAAATTTCTTAGAATTACTGGGTGTTTTAATTATTTTTCTAAGGGGGGCTCAAAATTTTGGGGCCTATAACTTAAGAAGCGAACGGATTTAAATGGGATGCCAAATAATATGTGTAGCAAATTTGGTGTAAATCGCTCCGGTACCTTCAGAGGAGTAGAAGGCACAAATTTGGTTGTACGAGCGACGACTAACATCCAAGTATATGAGTTATATATATTTTTGGATTCAGGGCGACGAGACAAACACTATTTATTAAGGACATTTTTTGATTCGAGAATGCTACAGACACACGACCGAATGCTTAAGCTTCTTCAGTACTTCGTACGGCGAGCTAAAAATTAAAATGTACAACCCGATATCTTTGAATTCGTCACTTTCTAGTGTGGGTTGTATTATAAATAAAATGTTTATCACTAATAGGTTGATAAGCTTTAACTAAAAAAACAACAATAATAACAGGCACTAATGCCTTTAGCTCGTCATATAATCATTTAGTGGATTTCTTATTTTTTTATATAGATATATAGAAAACATTATTTAACCAATTATGTTATTAACCCATTTGCTCATATATACACAATAAAAATATCTGGAGTGGTCTGCACTCAACTTTCTTTTACGCAGTTTTCACTAGATATAAATATATGTATATGTATATATATATATCCAAAACCTGCTGTCAAATTAACAAATACTGTACTGAAATATTCTGAAATGTCATTTATCTAATAGAGTCTTTTGTTTTCCTGACAAAAAGCAGATGATCCGATTTTATAAGCTACATGCGAATCCATGGCAACGTAAACAAGATATTTATAATGTTTCGTAGCATTTTTCTCGCAACTGGTACATTTTTTGAAGAAATGTTTGAAACAAAAGTTGTGCAAAATATTAATATCTTTCATTATGAATATAACTATATTTGTCGTAAGTGTAGCCGTTCTAGTGATATTGGAGATAGAACAAAAAATGCATAGAGTAAACATGCGCACTTCCGGTTTGAATATTCTTTTCAAAAATAGGAGGTGCACATCTAGGGCATATACAAAGCTTAAGTTTGAAGTTTCATAATTTTTCGTTCGACAGTTTTGGCTCTAGAGCGTTCACAGACACACACACACACACAGACGTCATGCCGAAAATAGTCACATTCGATTCAGGGAAGGTCAAAACATGTATATCCGCTGAAATCTCGAGTTCGAAATTTTTCATGATGACAATACTTACTTATTACTCCGTAAAAGAAAGTAAAAATATTTGGGTAATATGGGTCATTATTTCACTTTTCCGCAAAATGCAAATGGGAGAAACTCATTTTTAAAGAGATAAAATAATATAAAACAATAATGAAAACAAAACCAATTGTTGGAATACAAAATTTATCTAAAATTAAAATTTAAATAAAAACTGGGCTGACAATTTATAGAAACTTTGTAGACATAAAATGCCATAAATTTTGTTGAAGTCTGAGGGCAATATTAAGGAGGATAAATTTTGGGCCCCAAAAACTCCGACGATTTCCATAACCACAAGCACTTTTTGTTAAGTTTTTTTTTTGTGAATGTTAAGATATAACAATAAAACACTATAGCTGTCTTATACTAACGTACGAGCTAAAAATAAAGATTGCCTTATTGGGAAATGGGATAATTAAAGGTTAAGTTTATACCCCTCAAAACTAAAGGAAATTGTTAGCATGGCTTTAAAACTATATAACCGCCCGTTAACTTAATAAAGCAAATAAAAACAAAGGCAATACGCTTACCCTTTTCTAATAAAATCTTGTTTGTCAAGCACAAATGTATAAATAGCGTACACTAACAAAACTAGCGAAACACTAATACGCCAATCACATTCTATGAAATTACGGATTGAATTAGTAATAAAAATTAGTGCGCATGCGTAGATGTACTGGGAAATATTGTCAAACTTGAGTTATTGTCACAATTTCTTCTCCCAGGCACAATTGGCACGCGCCATTAATTTCATACGAAATTTGAAACATAATTTTATACAAATCACAAGACGAAAAAAGTCTATCTTAGGAATATGTCTTAGTTATGCACAAAGGTAGCTCTATTTTTTTGAGATTTGCAACCGTGGTGTTATAGACGATTACTTAAGCCACCAATAAGCATATCTCATTTGTCGTCTATTAAATTGATACCAATGCTTTCAGCTCCCCGTATAATCTAATTGGTTGATTATTCTTTACTTTCTTTATATAGCAGATATGTTTTTAATGATGAATAACCATTACTTTTTAAAGATGAATAATAATGAAAGCAATTATTATTGATTGATTGGCACACGTGTATTACAGAATTGATTACAACTATGTATATATGCGTGCTTCTTCAATGATAATTACAGTAATACATTTATCGTAGTTAACCGAGTTTTATGCGAAACGTATTATTAAACGCTACATTTTTAACGTAATATAAATACTTCAATCATAATCTGTTTGATAGCGTATCAGTGTTCGAAGAAACACCTAATATTGTTAGTCTTTTCATGAGAACGCTAAACACAATGTGACACAATGTTTTAAAATACAAAATTATTATTTTTAAAACATTTTTTCTGGCATTTTAGTTCACAATCTAAAAAAATTGTTATTGCTATAACGTCAAGTCAATTATTTTAAAATTATTAGTTTTGTTCACGATTTGAAGAAAATATTTAAAATTATATTATAAATGTTTAGTATTTTCAAATAAAAGGAGAGTTCCAAAATATATAACTTGGAAGTATAAGGGTGATTAGATTTACACTGTGAATGGATTCAAGTATACCCCAGAGTATGTGTAGCAAATTTGGTTTAAATCGCTCCGATACTTTCAGAAGAGGCTACAAATTTGGTCTTACGAACGAGCGACGGTATCCATGTACATGAGTTACATATATTTTTGGATTCAGGGTAACGAAACAAAATTTTGTTGTTCAGGAAATTTTTGATCTTTCGTATTTCGTACGGCAAGCTAAAAAAATGTCAAGTGTGATTCAGAGGCAACAATAAAGTCATCACTACTAAAGTAGAAATATTATACTTAGACAATTACGTCATCAACAAACAATTGGTTAGACAAAGCAAGAAGTTTAAATATGAATAATATAATTGCATTAAATATACTCACAATAATAATAATAATAAATAAAAACAGAAAATTAAATATGAATAACAACATACAGAATCAATTCAAAACAATTCAGTGTTCTGGGCGTACTTATATATACATTTGTAATGCTATTTCTGTAGAAATTAGGCGTACTAAAGCAAATGGATTTAATTTCAAAGAAAAGTCGATTGTAACCGTTTACGATTTCGCACTACTGGAATGTCGATTGTGTATTTTATTGTTAACTAGTTTATTTATTTATTTATTTTACAAAGAAAATGTTTTTAATTCGTGGCACGCAAACAATCACATTTTGGAAAAGTATCAAATAATCAGTTAAATACAGTGGAGCCTCAGTAATCCGTACAAACTTTAATCCGAACTTCACTATAATATAAACTATCGAAGTACCCTGCCCACGGAAGCGTTATACGAGGGCTGTCCGACAAGTACTTAGCCTTACCGGCCTATGGCGCCACTGTCGCAAGAGACATAACCTATTGTCTAGTACATTATCTTAGACGGCTACTGTTAAAATTTCAGCCAAATCGGACTCGTAGTTTTGTATCCAAGATATATATAAGTCAATTTATATCGATTTTTTTTTTTTGTTATACAAAAACCGCTAGATTTATTAAATTTACCATAAAAAATCATAAAGTGACCATATTTTTCTAAGATACCAAATTACCAATTTTACGTAAAAAAAAATATATGATTTCATTGATTTGTTTGCAATAAATAGGTTACAAGTTGCGGCCACTACAGTAGACAAATTTAGTCAACGGGTTAAGGAAGAACCCCAATTTATGACCAGTTATTTTTTAAGAAATAAAATTGTAAAAAACAATAATAAAATCGAAAACAATTGTTTAAATACAAAATTCATACAAAATAATCTACTCAGGCAATCAACATTTTAAATATCAAAGTTACTATTTTTAATTATTTTTTTTAACCTTCGGGTTCACAATCTAATAATATGTTAGTTATAAAAATCTTACAATTGTTTAAAGATATTTTGTAATAATATTATTTTAAATGATTTTTTTACAGTCCCTGGGCTCACAATACGAAAAAACTTTAGATATAAAATATATTATAACATTGTTTAGAATTTTTTGGTATTTTAAATAAATGTCTAAGGGCAGTATTAAGAAGGGTTTTCCATTTTGGGACCTTATAACTCGGGACGTATAAAAACGATTGAATTTAAAATGCAACAGAACCTTATTGGGTAAATATATTATATGTATACCAAATTTCGTTAAAATCGGCCCGATCCCTTCACAAGCAGATGCGGACAAGTCTTTATTATTAAAAATAATTTTGAACCGAGCCAACATACTTAATTTTTGTAACAAATGTATATGTAATACATTTCTTTTTAAGATGTAATAGTATTTTATTACGTATTTAATCTTACTATTATCCGAAGTCTATTAATAATACAGTATTATTATAATGAATTCTTTTTAATTAAATTAAATATATTTAATTTGTTTTGTGTTTATAATTAACACCTGTATTTATTTATTTATTCGTAATTGATACCACAGACAATTATCTGTGTTGAAACATTTTGAATATTTGAATGATGACGTCACATGCGAGTATAATGATTTTTGTAAAAGATGTGAAAGATTGAAGTTGGTAGCATGGCTGAGTATCACTTGTAGCATACCGTATATTCGTTTGAAGTTATTTTGTGATTTATCCCTCATATGCAAGAAAATTTGCCAACCAGAGCACACATTAAAATGTAATAAACCAGTGACGTCATTGCGTAAAAATCGTATTTCATTCATTTTGTAAGTAATATAAATGTCCGTTCACTTAGTAGGACCAATTGTTATCGAAATTAAAACTATATGATAATTTACAAATATTAAACAGTCAACGATTTAATTTTACAGCTAGGGAAACGTAAATATAACTAGACCATTTTCAAAGTCGAATTTTCAGCAAATGGTACAATTATCGAAAATAGATTTCAAACAAGAGTTGCTAGACATTTTGATATCTTCAACTTATACAATAAATATTTTTCTCTAACTCATGTCATTATCGAGATATTAATTTTTTTAAACATACTTTTTCAATGAGCTGTAAAATCAAGTCTTTCACAATTAGCTGTAAATTATCATATAGTTTTATTTTGATATTAATAATTGGTCCTGTTTACAGACGTGAAATAAAAATAGATACAATCGTCTCACAATAATGTATATTTGCTTTAAAAAATTAAAAATAATGTGGGCATTTAAGGAAAATTCAATGTCATTACCTTAAAAGATAACCTGATTTAAGAAATTTTGTAATATTTGTTAAATTTAGTTAATGTAAATGATCCTTGAATATACTATCGCAACAACATAAAACTGTAATAAACATTATTTTATTTTAAAGAAAAGCACGTTTTGCCTAAATAGCTTTATCTTGAACATTTCATACTTAGAAGAAATAAATATACATTTGGATTATACCACAAACGATCTTAGAAAAATTCGACAAAGTTCAGTGTTACCAGAATATTATAATTAATTCCCTAGAATCATGCTAAAAATTCACTAAAAGTTTTTTAGGGCATTTTTTGGTGGTGAATAAAATAAAATTTATATAACTTTAAATAGTTTCACTTTTCATAATCTTGACAGCAGTTCATTTCAAATGAGTAAAACAAAAATGTTGTCATGTAATAAATATTATAAAAATATGACAAGTTCTGCTTTACAAAACATACAATTGTTAGTTTAAAAAAAAAGTGCAAACTAATTGTATATATATATATATATATTCAATTGCAATAAGACCAAAAGTTCAAAGAGGACAAACATAGGTACAGGCACCTATTCTTTTAGCTCGTCGCATAAATGCAAACATCGCACAACAACATAACAAATTATTTAAATATAATTATCATTATTTTTAATTATTATGGCCTTTGGATTCACAATCAGAAAACATTTTATTAATATAAAAATTCTTAGAATTTTCTCTCAAAACTTTGCGAGCGACGAATAACATCCAAATATATGAGTTATATATTTGGATTCAGGACGAGACAGACATTTATTTATCCGACGTTACAGACACACGTATGCTTTACCACCTTCTATACTTCGTACGGCGAGCTACAAAAAATCTGCAGAATGAAAGTTTAAATTTTCATGAAAGAACAACAATAACTCAATATATTTAAAAGTATAAATTAGATCATTTCTAAACTGTTATTCTTATGGCCCTACTGAATTACTTACAATTTTCGGTAATTTAAGGGAAAATCTCTAGAATCGGTAACACTGAACCAGTTATACAGGTATTTTTCGTTTCTCCTTGATTGAAAATCACTAACAAAACATTATTTTATTAGCAATGAAATGCTTTTTGAATTCAGTTGTGTTTTTCGGCACAAAAACCATATATACTTTATTTTAAAATTGTGTATGCGATTTCGCTATACGTATTCCACTATGAATATGTATTTTTGTAGAATTCATTTCGTAAATACACAGACGGACGGATTCACATGGCTGGCACGTTCATATTGCATATAGAATGCAATCGAAAGTAAACACGGAATTATTTTACATTAAAAACAATTTCAATCACAAAACAAGCAAACAATAAAGAAACATAACACGATTGTTCACACACACACACACACACATTTTATTCCTTTCGATGTCTATTGTGTAACTCTTATACCTGTGTTGTTTTTATTATGACGGTAATTACAACAAATCAAACTTGAAACCGTAATGCTAGAATCGTAAACACGGATTAAATGCACCTCTTGAAAGATTAGGAGCACAGACAGTGTAATAATTCAGGCTCTGCCTATCTAGCGATGCAACTGAGATGTGCGGAATAGGATAGTCAAAAGTAGAATACACGCGACTTTGAGGTGCACCGTTAAATTGGCTGAACAGTAGTTAATGTTATAATATTATACATGCGTCATGATTATTTTGTATAAGAATCTTTATTTTATCTAGATAAAAATGGATGTGATAATTAAATAAATTGTAGAGCTATACAAATAAGAATGGAACAGATTAAAATAATACTCGGCTTCAATTTACGTCATTTCATTTACACCATTACTAGAAAAGATTGCTTATCTAATATGTGAATTAAAGTTAACCACAGGCCGTATCATGAAAATAAAATACACACACATTTTTCCGTTTAAAACAATCCTATATTCGAAAACATTTTGAATATATATTTTAGAAAAGTTCTACTTGGATGTAAACTTTATAATTACAAATTACTGGAATTAAACAGAACTACCGCATTAGTTGATATAACAAACGTTAATATGTGGAATAATGTTTAGAATCTGGTACAAATTAGTCAACTCTAAGGATATTTTCAAGCTCATTGTCGAAATAATATTCCAAGTAATAAATAAAATCTGTCCCATACATTTATTTAAACCACGAATTTAAATTTTGTTTAGCAATCCGTGCAATAAAGTTGAAAAAGTTAGCTCAAAACTAGACTAAAGCGTTAATCTTGAGTGGTGCAAACAACCATGGTAGTAGGCGCTCGTTAATATGAACTATAAAATATGTATGTTCATACAACCGAATTACTCAAATAATCGAAAGTTTATTTTAATGTGTTACTGTTATTACATGTTTATAGTACATTAAACTACAATATTTGTGCGCTAAAGCTATATTTTCAGACACACACACCGTAATTTATATGGCCCAGAATAAAATTATTGTATAAGTGGCGTCGGTTATGAGAAAAATTATGTTTTAATATACTAGATTTTGCCCTCAATCTGTCTAAATTAAGGGGTTTTAGCTCGAATATAATTATATGGACTTAAATGGCAGTAATTTACACCGTACATTTTTAGATATATCTGATTTATGCCAATTTGTTCGTAAAAAAAAATTTAAATCAGCATAGAACACAATTATTCGATCATTATCCTGTTTTGATATTTTCAATTACCGTTTAGTTTCCCTTAAAAACTGCTGGACGTTTATTTATCATTTTTCGAACGAACTGTTTTTCAGGGGAACTAATAGCGTAATTGAAAATCACTGTCTAAAAATTAACAATGTCGAGTACGAAAACGAAACAATGGTTAATAAAAAAAATGCAATTTGTCATTTATCTTTTATAACTTCTGTAAAATATTAGTAAAATGTGGATATAGTACCTTCGGGAAAACGAATATTCGGAGGCCTTGTTATTGCATGAATATTTCAGCAAGCTTTAAAATATTGGGTTATTTGTTATTGCACTTTCTTGGCAGACAAACATTCTACAAAGGCCTTTTTCCTGCATTTTATAGAACCATATTTGTTACATTTTTACTGTTCACTATAGTGGATATAGTTTATATAATATAGTATTCACGTAACTGTATTTACTTAATCATTATTTAAATAATTTTATGCATCTATATTCATTTTTGTTTAGATTATATTTTTTAGGAACATTGTTATCGTCGAATTATGTAAGTTTAAATATTTACTAACTCGAGTTTCTATATAAATGTTAATTAAAATTGATATGCAAAAGGAACAAATTAAATGTCTAATACATTATACATATATAGTTATATTTCATTTTATATATTTAAAAACTAAGTTCAATTATTTTTGTAATTAATTTGCTTAAGTCATAAATTGCCATGGCTATCATTACTCTGAAATATACGTATCTATATTGACGTCTATATTGACGTCTGAAATATACACCAATAGTCGTCTCATTATACTTATTTATACATACACAAATTACTAGGAATAAATATTCGATATTATAGACAAATTTGACATCATTTACGGATTGTTCACAGCTAAGGAATTAGTAATTAAGCTTAGAAAATTACAAATAATAATCTAGTTTGTATTATGACAAGCAATGTTAACATTCCAAGGAACACAATAAATGATAAATTTTGTTGCTGTGAACGTTAACCTTGTGTGTCATACAACAAACTGGAATTATTATAATTTCTAAGCTTAATTACTAATTCTTTTTGCTGTGAACAATCCTTAAGGAATTCGTAATTAAGCTTAGAAATTGTAATAATTCCAGTTTGTTGTATGACACACAAGGTTAACGTTCACAGCAACAAAATTTATCATTGTGTTAGTTTTGTTGCTTGGAATCTTAAGGATTGTTCACAGCGAAACAATTAGTAATTAAGCGTAGAAAATTACAAATAAAAATCTAGTTTGTATTATGATAAGCAATGTTAACATTCTAAGCAACAAAACTAACACAATTTACGATAAATTTTGTTGCTGTGAACGTTAACCTTGTATGTCATACAACAAACTGAAATTATTACTTATAATTTCTAAGCTTAATTACTAATTCTTTAGCTGTGAACAATCCTTAAGATCCCCGCATTGTCTAATCGTTTTCAAAGGTTGTCAAATGGTGAATGACACAAAAACTACGACTATAGTCAAATAGTTATTTGGGTTATTACAGTTTAAAGGATTGTTCACAGCGAAGCAATTAGTAATTAAGCTTAGAAAATTACAAATAATAATCTAGTTTGTATTATGACAAGCAATGCTAACATTCCAAGCAACAAAATTTATCAAACATTGTGTTAATTTTCTTGCTTGGAATGCTAGCATTGCTTGCCATAATACAAACTAGATTGTTATTTGTAATTTTCTAAGCTTAATTACTGATTGTTTCGCTGTGAACAATCCTTTAGAGGGGCAATTTTTATGACGATTTGGCATCACGACTCGAGTATTTGAAAACGAAATCTTTCAACTTACGTGACAAATCGATTTTAACAGTATAGAAAAATAAAAACAAAGCGAAATAATGTTAAAGAAGTCCTGTTTTATGGTATACCCGTTTTGGTATGGGCTTGGGACGAATACAAGTAACCTACAAAGTAAAAAGAGGTAGCGCGAACAGACAGAAGCATTCAGGGTCATTCGGAGTGACTAAACAAGTGTCCGCAATCGATAATACTGTAACCGGTGGATGGACGAATGAAATCAAATGGAACGTAAAAATAAAATCACAGGTCACTCACGCACACCGGGTACAACAAAATGAACAATCACTACATGTGATGTGCAACTCTATTTTAAGAGAGGACAACAAAACCGCAATAACATTTTTTTTAAATCCAAATATTGTGTTGCGAAAGTATATTCAATAATAATGTACTGTGTCAATTACACCAAGCTCTTTTCGAGCATCTTTTAATAGTAGAATGTGACGCATTTCTCATGATTTATAAATTAGTTTTATAGAAAAAACGTAAGTTACACAATCGGGCATTCAATAATATAGTACCTACGTTCCAAAATGTCCACGGCGTAACCGTTTCTAAAGTCTAATACTATATATCCAGTAAATCTGATTATGATTTGGAACGTGCTAAATATGTCCGGTACCGTATTACGAAGACTCCTTTAGCAAAAAATACCCCCTGATAACAGTGAAAAAAAACGCGTCTACAAAAATGGATAAGTTTATAAAATCATACATTAGGTAGCGTGCTCGTTTATCGTTTGAACAAGAGAATCATCAAAAGGTATCGTTTCGGAATCATTAGATGACAGTGTGTATTTCCAGGCCACCACATCAATATAGGTACAACAAACACATCGATCACAGGTTTCGATCGCGTTCAGCGAGCAACCGACGCTGAGCAGTAGCAGCATCAAAGACCGAAGGCAACAATTAACACATTGCGAAAGGTTCAGTAAAACAGGGGGGATTAAGCCACAGTTTTTAGGTAATTTTTCGATTAAACAGATTATTCAAATCGGCTAGTACACGGAATTGTATATTAGCTGGTAGGCAACACGCAATAACCACGCACATACTATTTGCGGTATCAGAGGTTAAGATGGAGAGCGAAGAACGAATACCGAGACACAGAGTGAAACCGGCGCGCGCGCACGATGCACACGGACGTCCAAGGTCTGCACGCGTCGCCGCCTCCACCGTCGGCGCCGATATTGCTACTGTATATACCAAAAGAACATAAAAAAAAAAAAACACACAATCACCTTAAGGTGTGCGAATCACCTTAATTGCGTCACCACCTAATATAACCATAACGAAAATAGTTTGAACGTGTTCAACATGCATATGTGCACCTAGGCCCTAGACGCGTATGCGCACGCATTCAATCACAGATTGAACACACACACACGCGCGCGCGAAATTGCCTCTTTTTTTTATGAACACAAATAGGGTTGCCAGGTGTTGTTCTACACGGATTATAGTCCTCATTTTCAAGGGTTCCTCGCATCGTCCTAGTTTCCACGGATTAATATTTATTATTTTACGCGATGAAGGTTTTCAGATATATATATACTTATTTATACATACACAAATTACTAGGAATAAATATTCGATATTATAGGCAAATCTGACATCATTTACGGATTGTTCACAGCTAAGGAATTAGTAATTAAGCTTAGAAAATTACAAATAATAATCTAGTTTGTATTATGACAAGCAATGTTAACATTCCAAGCAACACAATTTATGATAATTTTGTTGCTGTGAACGTTAACCGTGTATGTCATACAACAAACTGGAATTATTACTTATAATTTCTAAGCTTAATTACTAATTCTTTAGCTGTGAACCACCCTTAAGATCCCCGCATTGTCTAATCGTTTTCAAAGGTCGTCAAGTTATTTGGGTTATTACAGTTTTAGACTGGAATTATTACAATTTCTAAGCTTAATTACTAATTCTTTTTGCTGTGAACAATCCTTAAGGAATTCGTAATTAAGCTTAGAAATTGTAATAATTCGAGTTTGTTGTATGACACACAAGGTTAACGTTCACAGCAACAAAATTTATCATTGTGTTAATTTTGTTGCTTGGAATGTTAACGATTGTTCACAGCGAAACAATTAGTAATTAAGCGTAGAAAATTACAAATAACCATCTAGTTTGTATTATGACAAGCAATGTTAACATTTCAAGCAACACAATTTATGATAATTTTGTTGCTGTGAACGTTAAGGATTGTTCACAGCGAAACAATCGGTAATTAAGCGTAGAAAATTACAAATAACCATCTAGTTTGTATTATGACAAAGAATGCTAGCATTCCAAGCAACAAAATTAACACAATTTATAATACACTTTGTTGCTGTGAACGTTAACCTTGTATGTCATACAACAAACTGGAATTATTACTAATTTCTAAGCTTAATTACTAATTCTCTAGCTGTGAACAAGCAATGTTAACATTCCAAGCAACACAATTTATGATAAATTTTGTTGCTGTGAACGTCAACCTTGTATGTCATAAAACAAACTCAAATTATTACTTATAATTTCTAATTCTTTTGCTGTGAACAATTCTTTAGCATTAACTCGATTATTATTTGTAATTTTCTAATCTTAATTACTATTTACTTCGCTGTGAACACACGCCTTTAAGGATTGTTCACAGTTAAAGAATTAGTAATTAAGCTTAGAAATTGTAATAATGCCAGTTTGTTGTATGATATACAAGGTTAACGTTCACAGCAACAAAATTATCATAAATTGTGTTGCTTGGAATGTTAACATTGCTTGTCATAATACAAACTAGATTATTATTTGTAATTTTCTAAGTTTAATTGTTTCGCTGTGAACACTTAGACAGTGTGTAACGGTTTTTTTTTGCATACACCTAGCAACCCTATAAACAAAGTGTAAAAACGTTTGAACGTCTGAGGCAGACGAGACTCATGTGACGTGTGGTCCCGGCAGCAGCGTTGTGGTGATCGAGCTTCAGTTAATTTTGTATTTATCCGGGTCTTGTGGGGCCTCACGGCAAGCAGTGG
Organism: Leistus spinibarbis; assembly: GCA_933228885.1. Lineage (NCBI taxonomy): Eukaryota > Metazoa > Arthropoda > Insecta > Coleoptera > Carabidae > Leistus > Leistus spinibarbis. Next base: position 4,256,690 of record OW121792.1, on the reverse strand, counting down.
CGTATCGGAACGAAAACGCGGATCCAAACAGTGTTTTATTTTTTTATCCTAATACATTGCAATTGCGTTTATGGATTGGTAGTTTCGACACGTGTGTACATCGCATACAAAGTAACTTTCGTAATGAATAAGTGAAATCAACAATTTAGTTGGATATTTGAAACTACTGGCGACATAATTCGGGGAATTGTAAATATTGTACACACGTCAGTCGTTCACGCTCATTAGGCAGCACGACGAATTGTGTATTATCCAACAAAGTACAATGCCATTCCAGCTATGAACGCGTTGGATGGTCATGACGTTCGGATGACATGTGCTCCCGGGGATCACATGCTTGTGGTCAACGAAGTCACACATCTGGTGAGTCTCGCTTTGCTCAGATATCGGCAGCATTTGGCATATGACAAACAGGAATAAGTAGGGTCACAGCACCCGGTTGTATATGCATGCATGCAATTAGTATGACAAGCGCGAGAGAGAATGGAAGTGCATGCAAGAATGCACAGTGACACCATAACTTTAGGAACACTCAGGCAACAAATAAATAAAGGTAAGAAGGCATAATAGAAGGTATTACGGTTATTTATAATGCACGGCAGTCAGGAATTTCATGGAGAATGACGTCATGCAGTAGCCAAGCTGTACACCCGCCAGAGTACTCTTGCCAACGTTCGTTCGATCGATTATGCCATACACTAAACATAATGTTCCAGAAGAGAATATAATAAGTAACAAATGATATGTGACAGTACCGAATTGGCCAATTAATTAGGTCACTGACACTATATGTACTATATCACACGCGGACATTAGCGTTATGTGCTAAGGGGTGCTTTTAAAGTCAATAAGTATTATTCGTATTTTGTTTAATTTTGATTCGGTGGTCGGTGCCCATGACGTCACGTTTATAAGACACACTACACTCTCCATTTTTTCCAAAGCAAATATAAATACAATCCCTTGCGGGCCCATCCCACATCGGACGGCTAGGGAGCACGGGTAAGTGGGCCGCGAACCACTCGTTTCCGCACTCGGATTAATATTTGTAAAGCGGTAATGGCAACACTTATATCAACTTACATTCTGCCCTGTTCCAATATGTCCCGGCTGCGGTAGCGGTTGCCCCGAGCCCGTGTTACTGTCCAGCCTGACTTGACGTTCCGTAGTGACGGTCAAGTGAACATTGGTCGGATTTCTGAATTTAGCAGGAGCCAGGCGCCCTGGTACGCACCCAGACACAACACACACTCAGACTCAACTCTCTTAACACACACCGCCCCAAGCCTTTCTGGTCGCTAGACATGAACAGTATCGTGTCGTAATAAATTATTGTACCAAATGCCAATGATGGCAGCACCTGAGACTCAAGCACGGAATCAAATAGATCGGAGATCGCATGGTTAATGTACTACTAGCGACATCTATCGCGTTGCCCCTAAACAAACGTTACAGAGCACGTAGCTACGCGGCCTATCTTGGTACTGGTCTAAGCCAAACATATATTTGAATGGTGGCTACTTAAAAATATTGATCATTTTGAGTTAATGGACGATATATTTCCTTAATATAACAAATTTACTCGAGTTTTCATGTTTATATTTAGCATTGGCACAGCTCTGATGATATATATATATATATATATATATATATATATATATATATATATATATATATATATATATATATATATATATATATATATATATATTTATATATATATGTATATGTATATATATGTATATATATATATATATATATATATATATATATATATATATATATATATATATATATATATATATATTTATATATATATGTATATGTATATATATGTATATATATATATATATATATATATATATATATATATATATATATATATATATATATATATATATATATATATATATATATATATATTTATATATATATGTATATGTATATATATGTATATATATATATATATATATATATATATATATATATATATATATATATATATTTATATATATATGTATATGTATATATATGTATATATATATATATATATATATATATATATATATATATATATATATATATATATATATATATTTATATATATATGTATATATATGTATATATATATATATATATATATATATATATATATATATATATATATATATCCATATAGCACAGAATGCCTAAAGACGTAATAAAGACGTCCAATAGACGTCATATTTTAAGATGTCATCCATTGGACGTCTTTATTACGTCTTTAGGCATTTTGTGCTATATGGGTATATATATATATATTTTTTGAAGTTACGCGTTTTTGGGCTAGTACCAGAATCTTACTTAAGGATTGTTCACAGCTAAAGAATTAGTAATTAAGCTTAGAAATTATAAGTAATAATTTCAGTTTGTTGTATGACATACAAGATTAGGGGGGCATTCACCTTTTGAGCACAAAAAAAAAGCTGTTTTTTAACCATTTTTTTCTCAGGGTACGTTCGAGATACTCGCACGCAGTTTTTCGTATAGTATTTATTCAACTTTTCTCTTTAATGAGGTATTTTTTAAAGTTGGGTACGTTTAGCCCCGGCAAAGATGTCCAGGTCCAAAGTGGGCAGCTCAATTTAGGCGCGCGGTAGCATAACTCTGGTCCCAGTTGTTTGAAACAAAAAAATAATAAAGGGTTTTAAAGTATATTAAATTGTCTAAGAATTGATTTTCGGGTGGTCCATTTGGACCATAATTAGCAAAATGGCGACCATCGTACGAAAAGTTTTATTTTTTGCCACTTTTTTTCTTTTTTGGCGGGCTTTAAAAAATATTAATAATTGTCGGACACACTTCATCGAAGATCAACTTCTAGAGAATTTTATTACCTTTAAGATGCGCTTATTGAGAGTTAAATCGGTTAATTCGTTGTCGAGATATTCTACCGCGCGACTTAAAAAATATGGTTTCGAGAAAAACGCGTTTAAAGTTTCAACTTTAGACTGACGCGCGTGAAACATTGTTTTGTTTAAATCGCAATTTCACATATTTCCAACTCGAATTTCGAAAAACGGCTTCAAAAACTTATAGTCAACACTTCAAAGTGTCCGATTCTGCAAAAAAAAAAAAAAACGATTTTTTGAATCCGCTAAAGGTGAATGCCCCCTTAACGTTCACAGCAACAAAATTTATCATAAATTGTGTTAATTTTGTTGCTTGGAATGCTAGCATTGTTTGTCATAATACAAACTAGATGGTTATTTGTAATTTTCTAAGATTAATTACAAATTCTTTAGCTGTGAACAATCCTTTAGCCACAAAACTGCAATAGCTCTAAATATATTTGTTAGATACTAACACAGTTATTTTTTCCATAAACTTTTGAGTTTATGTTAAAGCACATCTCGGTTTGCCAAAAGCCAGTGGTTCTCAAACTTTTTCGGTTCCCGGCGCCCTTAATGTATCCGCATTTTTTCACGGTGCCCCTAGTCAACACATTGGTCTAACGCGGTACCTGCAGTGCCCCTGTAGCCCAGTCGCGGCGCATAGTTTGAGAAACACTGGTACAACCTATTTGTTGGAATATTTTATTTATGTACAAAAGTAATAATTTTTTTTCTGGCATTTCGGTTCGCAATTTGAAAAAGCGTTACTGATACAAAAAGTCTTATAATTTTTTGATTGGTTTTTTGGTATATTTCAAATATAATGTAATAAATTTTTTAAATAAAAAATATGTTATATTGCCTTTGGGCTAAAAATTTGAAAAAACTTTGTAATTATAAAATTTCTTAGGATTTTTTGGTACTGCTTTGTCTTAAGAAGGGGGGGGGGGTTCATTATTTAACGTCTACAAAGTTGGTCTTACGAGTGAGCGACCCCATATAGCACAGAATGCCTAAAGACGTAATAAACACGTCGAATAGACGTCATATTTCAAGATGTCATCTATTGGACGTCTTTATACATTCTGTGCTATATGGGACTTAATTCTAGTATTTAAGATATATTCATTTTCGGAATTAGTGCGACGAGACCTTTTCATTAAGATCTTTTTATGATCCGAAAATGTTACAGACATGACTAATAATTAACAAGATTTGGTACGCGTAAAACGCACCAACGCGCAGAGCTCGCCCTTAGGTAAAATATGCGTTGCGAGCAGTGGTTTTTAATTATTATGGCCTTTTGGTTAACAATTTGAAAATATGTTATAGGTGTAAAAAGTCTTACATTTAATTTTAGATTATATTGATAAAAAAAAAATTAGTTCATACTTTAAAATTCAAAATTATAATATTTAATCATTTTTTTCGGGCTTTGGATTAACAAAATGAAAAAATCTTACAGATATAAAATATCTTAGAATTTTTAGTAAAATTTTTAAGTGTATCAATTATTTTTATAAGGGCAGTATTAAGGGGGGCTCAAAATTTTGGGGCCCTATAACTCGGGAAGTATACGGGCGATTGGATTTATACTGTGAGCGGATTCAAATGGGATGCCAAATAATATGTGTACTAAATTTAGATTATATTGATAAAAAAATAATTTAGTGCATATTTTAAAATTCAAATTTATAATATTTAATATTTTTTTTCGGGCTTTGGGTTAACAAAATGAAAAAATCTTGTAGATAAAAAATATCTTAGAATTTTCAGTAGAATTTTTAAGGGTTTCAATTATTTTTATAAGGGCAGTATTAAGGGGGGCTCCAAATTTTGGGGCCCTATAACTCGGGAAGTATACGGGCGATTGGATTTAAACTGCGAGCGGATTCAAATGGGATGCCAAATAATATGTGTACCAAATTTGGAGTGAATCGCTCCGGTACCTTCAGAGGAGTAGAGGGCACAAATTTGGTCTTACGAGCGAGCGACGACTAACATCCAAGTATATAAGTTATATACATTTTCGGAATCAGGGCGACGAGACGAACACTTTTTCTTAATGAAATTTTTTGATCCGAGAATGCTACAGACACACGACCGAATGCTTTAGCCTCTTCGGTACTACGTACGGCGAGCTAAAAATAAGCCTAATGGCAAAAGTGTATAATTCAATAATATGTATTTGTTTTATCATACTCAGTTTAGTTTGAATTACAAAATGATATTTTAATATATTAAATGTATTTATCATATTTTAAACAGTACATATTTTTGGGAATTATTTTTATAAATTTTATAACTTATTTTAATAAATCACAATCTTTTTGGCTCATTTTCGTATAGATTTAGTATAAATATTATTTGTATTTCATATAATAGGAAAATATACTCTATATATTAGCTTATCGATTAGTTAAACCATTCTTACTTACAATGAACTACTATTATTTTTAATCTAGTTTAAATAATGTCGGAGCTGTATTTTCCTAGATTAATGTAGCATCAGATTATTATTTGCGTAATATCATAATAATAAATTGTTTAAGTAAATAAATTGATCAATTTTCGGCTTTTTTCCTAACTTTTTCTAAAATCTCACGTAACTCCGAATTTCTTCCAACGGTATACTGAAAACGATTACCAAGTGTAATACAACAAATACCAAATAAAAAATAGTTTTATGGTCAATTCCAAAACGTAACCAGCGTTATAAGAAAAATATCCATAGTTACGCATTAAAAGTAATTGAAAAATACCAAACATAATGGCGACTTTTACGTGCACTTAATCAAGCAGCCGTGGTTACAGTAATCTACTAAAACTTTAATATCCGTACCATGAAAAAACCTGTAAAACTGGCTACGCTTTAGAACTTGCTACTCATATTTACCCCACTGATGTTCCGTTGTAGTGTAAGCTGGGAAGCTAACCTTTTCCCCTCCGTATGCCCGAAAAGTTGCTCTAATTGTTCTCGCTTCAAACCAAATAATTCATGTCCCGACATACCGTTTACTTTCGCAGGTGCGAAACCCTTCTCTTTCAGCCACTTTTGAACTTCGCTCGGATTCGACGTTTGTTTTATGAAAACCTCGGGTGTTTTCATCACATCTATAGTGGATTTTTGCTTTTCTCGGAACTTACTGAGAACGTTCTTTAGTTCTTCGTTCATCTCATCATGCGTTGTGGTTGCCGATGATTTTACGGATGCACTTCGTTTAAAGTTTGGACTACTTGGTCGCGTTATTGGAGGTGTTGGACTATACGCATCAAACGACGGTAAGGGAGGTGGCGGCGGTGGCGGAATTGGAGCCCCTGGATTTTAATTGCTATATATTTCATTTGTATTTTATGCTAGTTTGAAAGCCCATTAAGCTGAAGCAACAACAGCGGAAGACACAACTTGCTTTATTTATATTTGTAAACACAAATAACAATAATATCTATACAAAAATTCTACAAAATCTGTGAAATTGGTTAAAATATTACTCATTATGATACAATCCCCTAAATTTTTTTATGTATTTCAATCATTATTTGGTTATTTTACTGCGCCAAAAGTGTATAATTTGCGCAGTTCTTGCAATAATTTAAGACAAATCAGGTCCATCTAGTTTGAAGTAATGCCGCTCTGCTCTCGGCCATTTTAGATGGTGGCGCTACCATCGACTTTGAATGTTCAAGAAATCATGCACGCACAGTATTAGAAATTAGCTATTTGTACGCTATAATCAAAGATATTCCATCGAATAATGACTGTATATTGAATATAAAGGCATTACATGGACACATTAGGCACATTCTTTTTACATCAACACTCACCTCACTTAATAACTGAGCTGAGTTGAAATTTAGTAAGCTGAGCTGAATTTAACTGAGAAATTTGTCTTACAAATAGAACGGTGTATTTTCAAATATACTCAGTAAAACGAGTTTTGTGTAAATATAACCTCTTTTCATAAGTTAGCCGATTGTCAAATATGAAAGATATGTTAATAGTAAGTAAATATATGTACTACTATTTTGTAACACACTTTCATTGAAAGCGGCAGCTTCTGATGAGCCTGTGTCAAAAATATACTTTTCAAAATTCACAAATAATTTAACAAAAAATTTTTTTTGAGGTAATTTGTCTTCAAATTAATTATCTACGCCAATTGTTCTTTTAAAAATAAATACATACTATTATCTGTTACTTTTGCAAAAACATGAAACAAATCAACATGGTTATGAATCATTTCCAATGTCCCCGAAACTCCGCAAATGCCACATTCAACATGCCCTTCGGCCTCCATTGTTGATAAATTTAAATGCCAAACACCCGCCAAGTGTAAGTGAGTCTCTCTGTTTTAACTACACTGGCTTTCTAGTAAGCTTAGATCGGTGGGGGGTGAGGAATAAAATCTCACTTATATCTAAGTTACACTCATATACTTGTTGCTAAATAGAACAGCAATATTTTGCTAAGAGACTCAGTTAAAGTGAGGTGAGCTGAAATTATCTGAGATATCTAGTAAAAAGAATGTGCCTATTGTTACACTTTTGGTCAAAGATATATTTCTTAATTACATAAAACTACTCAAAACCTATCATGATTAAACAAACCTCGATTACGCAAAAACCTACCAACTAATCTTTATAAAAAAATAAACAGTGAATTCGTAATTGCATAAATAATGCCTGGTAAAAATGTTAATTTCTTTGTATTTACAGGTTCGGAGATAAAAAATGAAAACTAAAATAAATGAACTATTTTGGAGGTTTTCATTTTTTATCTCTGAAACTGTAAATACAAAAAAATTAACATTTTTACCAGGCATTATTTATGCAATTACGAGTTTACTGATATTTTTTTTATAAAGATTAGTCGCTAGGTTTTTTTTTTCGAGCTTGATGTTTGACCTTAATATACTATGCATTAATCTCGTCAACATTTGTAGTTTAGGCGCATTTCATCTTACAATAAGCGCAGCAAACGCACTGAACTATATAATTGTTCAGTGAGCAAATGTCACAAAGTTGGAGATATAGCAGAAGCCCTCTAGATCTAGATACACATAAAGGCCAACACAAGACACATTAATTTTAACACTGTAATATATTCATTCAATGATACATCATCAAACATATAGGCACGCCATAATATAATATTAATATGAGAATAACATTCAAAATACAAAAGCAAAATGATTTTTAAGTACAGTTTGTATATAAAACACGTATATTTGTTAAGAGTCAGGTATATAATGGTACTAAACTTAACTACAAAAAAAAAAAAACTCCACCTTTTTAATCATCTTTATATAACGTTTAACAAATATAAGACACATTACAATAGAGCAGACAACACAAATTCTTATTCCATACAAGTATTTTAAATGATTCACTTTACCATTTTGTAAATTCTTACAATTGTTTATTGCTAACGCATTCATTTCCAATATTTCAACCCTTGCGTAAAAAATTTCAGGTATTATCAGTCAAAATTATTATTAAAAATAGTCATATTTAAATATTAAATCGGACTATTTCACACAATTTTGCAGGATAAATATAAAAAAGATAAACTTAATATTATGACTACGTTAAATTTGACAGCACTGTTAATTCATGAATCCACCAAAAATTCTGTTTATATCTTTACAAGAAGTTATCTGTTATTTAGCAAAAAAAAACACACACAAGCAGTCATGAAGTTACTATTTATAAAATATATAAAAATAGAATACTCGAAATGGATATTTTTTCATAATTTTCTAGCAACATGGCAGGGTAATTTTTGTCTGCATAGTTATCAAAATAAATTATTATTGTATATATATTATATGTATATAAAAAAATCTAGGTATGTTACAAAGATAAGACACTTGATGTTAACTGTTATATAATAATCTAAGAAAACATGGAATGGACGGGCACAGGCACAACACAAGAGACACAACCCCCAAAAGACGTAACAACCCTCAGAAATAGCGAAACTCTCCCTTCTTACCAATTCGTTCTTTCACTACCCAATCGGCGGATGGCATCGGCGGCCCATGGCCATGGTCAGCATTGCTCGGACTTTGACCGTCGCTAAAGGCCTCTGACGGGGAACCCTGGACCAAACAATGCATAACTATCATATATTACAAACTAAACAAAAAAAAAACATACTCGTCGATTTCTTGTATAAAGGGGATTATTGAAGATATCATTGGGTTCACTAGTACTACCCATATTTCCATATGCGAATGGTGTTACTATTGTGTGTGGTACATGAGCAACTTGACCCCTCCAATTTCTGGCTTTCCACCATTTGCGGCTGTCATCAAGAATCTACAATAATTCATCAAATATTCAATTACCGTACCTTAAAACTTTATTTTTTAAATGTGACATGTACCTCTAAGAATTCTCCCCGAACGACTGTTAATTCTTTGTCATTATTAGCTGTCCTGGGATATGTAACTTGCACTATATTGGCCCCTCTTGATTGTAGATCTTCTAACCATCCGTCTTGGCTGCGGTCAAATCGATCGTCATTCCCAGTTCGTTCGATTGAATCAACTGATATATCACTTTTTACACTTAAATCTCTTAATGTTGCTGGTAAATCTCTTTCGGGACTCATTGTCTCAATTTTCTGGCCACTAAATTATTAAAAATGTATTAGAAACAAAACAAAAAACATCAACTCTTATTCACTTGTATTTTTAACTCAAAAATAATAATGCAGTTTCTTTACTACAGACGCAGTGCATGAGTAAATTGGCAAATCCCCAACCGAGCTCACTTTTCGCTATCAGCATTATTCAGGAGCACAAATATAACAATATATAAAATACATAAAACCCAGATATTAAAATGCTTGTGTTTCAACTCTACTGCAGTGTTTACAAATGTTACCGCTAGAGGCACTAGCTAAATTAGAATACAAATGCTCCTACAATATTTCAAAATATGACTATAAAATGTATTTTTAAAAGATATTTCTGTTAATAATTGTAAGTTAAAAGTTCAATCTAGGCATGTACAGCCGTACATTGCGAATATCGTTCTTCAATTCATAATAAATCTCTTATGAAAATCATCAATTTTTATTGGAAAATGTTTCATTTATTTTTATATGTAAAATATATAAATTTTGTAAAATTTTGTCTGTACAGTCGTGCAATAGATCAGTCTTAAGCGACATATATTTTTTTGGAACGAATATATTTTAATTTAGGATCAGCAAATGTCAAGAGCGGAACGATGATTTTTGTTTTCATGCTACTGGGTAGGGATTCCTCTTAACTTGTATTTTTAACTCAAAAGTAATAAAGATGTATTTATGAAAAAACCCTGACACAAGGAATATATACGCTATCTTATGAAATGTTGCATTAATCATTCCGTAGCACTTTTGAGTTTCAAAATCAAAATATAGTTTTTAGCATACTCATAATAATCATATGATTCCTCGCCATGTAAATCTCTGGTTGGTTTTGTTTCTATGACTGAATCAGGTTCATCAGTGATTGGATATTCTGGTGACCACCCATCCATAAACACTGGATGATATGATGATACATGCCCTTTCCATTGTTCCCTGTACATAAAATATATAATTATCGAAATACTTAATGGAAAAATATAAGAATTTCAAGAATACTTGCCTTGGTACGAGCCACGCGTTTCCTAGCGAATGCCATAATTCGGTTTCTTTACTCGTGACGCAATTCATGAGTAGATTGACTGCCTCGCGGGTCAAAAGTGGCGATACAACTTTTGCGGGAAGGTTTGGGTCATAGTACGTTTCGTGCGATGCGTCAACTATAAGTGCTAATGGTGTGAAAAGAAAATGAACTAATTCGGGAGCGTTTGGATCGTGAATGTGGGCTTTTAATTTCGCTAATAAATTGAAGGACAATTTAAATTTTTGGAATATATCAATGAATTCCTTCTCTGGCGGCGGTTTTGTTCTCATGGTCAACATTCCGTCGCCAAGATCTCGTTTCTTTGTTTTACGGTTTCTGCGCATAATAATGACAAATATATCAGCATTTATACTCTCTGTATAGAACATAAAAACGCAAAAATACCTTCTGCGTCGTTCCAATTCCCGGGATGCAGCAGCTGCATGTTGCAGGCGAGCGATAAATTTCTCAATATCATCAAAACAGTGGTTCAAAATTGTAACGTCACGTTCGTATTTTTCACTTGAGGTCGAGCTAGTTTCATCGTTGATGCCAGTTAATTCGGAATCGGATTCCCGGTAGGTGTTGAACGACAGTGCTGGATCCCTGTCTCGGTGCATGCTCACGATACCCGGAGGATGTGGCGGGCTTTTCGCAGGAGGCGGGGGGATACTGTTGCTTCGTTGACCAGTTATTGGTTTACCGGCTCGAAGTTTTTTTAAATCCTCCACTAGATCTTGAGCAGATATGCTTTGGCACTAAAATTATAATTAAAATGACATATTTTTGCAAAGGAAATCGTTAACAAGTAATATACCTGAAATATATGCATCTCTGGATTGGGATTATGTCCAGAACCTGTACTACCGACTATGAAAACCAAAATATTGTTGTAAATCTCCATGGGATCATGGCTTGTGTACGCTGTGGGTTCCTGTATTAAAGAAGCTGGAAACCTTTCCATGACGGTCTGGAAATGGTTTGCAATAAGTAAATATCGTTTTTATATATCGTCGATTAAATATATTTAATACCCCTGTTTCATAATCCATTATTAATACCCAGGGTCGTTCAAGACATAGTTGCATTTTTTGAGACCATATACCATTAGATTTTTCTAGCTGAAGCAATCGTCTCATACCATCTGCTGGGTAAACGATACCGGTGTCTTTGGTAACTGTAAATGTAGCCAGATGTTCCATAAGGTAGGTAGGTTTACTACCACCACCTTCTGAACTTCTGTCATCTCGATCGTGGTCCCTGTCGCTCCCCGAATATCCATTGGAATGATATGCCATTTCTTATATTATATGTTTTTCATAACATGCACTAAAATAAATGTTCATTGTTAAATCACGGCGAAATCACACATTCACTATGTCCAAATATCAATAAATTTTCCAAATAAAATCTATACCCTCTAAGCAGCAAAATGAATTAAACGATTTAACCAAATTTGAATATGAACACTAGCAAAATAATATTTACCCGGACAAAAGGTTGTCTGCAACGTTGAGAATTCGAATAAATATTATTTTCCTTATTTTATGTGTTTTAATTTAAATCGTTGAGGAATTTGATTTAATATTAATACATATAACTTTATTCAGTTAACTTTCAATGATTGTTAAACTCGTCAACAAGATTATGTTTATATTTGTAGGTATAATTCAGGAACTTTATTTGAAAATATACACTATCAATAGATTTTATTCACTGATAATAATCGAAAATATCGACAGATTTTTATTATCAAGAGATTAGTTAAGGAATCTAATCTGTATGACATCACTTCATATTTGGGGATAATTATAGAGTTGCATCAGACAATAAATTTAAATAAAATATGACACATTCTATTTTGCTACGTTTTTAATTAGGAATTATATTAATTATTTTATTTAGTTGTTTAATTTTTTAGTGATTTATGCATTATTGAACTAAAAGTTTCTATAACTAGAAACCTGCTATTTCTAAAAGTTTCGAAGAATGAACGTCCAACTGTATGGAAGGGAAATATTTTAAAATTAATCAAGACTACGGAACGTAACGCCAAATATGACATTGTTGGGCAATCCGGATATCCGGATCGTATGACCATCTTTTTATCACACCATTCTTACATTCACAAATACTAAATATAATTTATTTCAATATATATATACCATAATTAATATCGAGTTTTGATGGCAAAATAACATTATGATCTGCTGGAACTAAATGTAATTCACGTGTTTTATCGCAGTAAAACTATTAAAAAAGTTTGTTTCACCGATTACAATTATATTAAAGAATTTGGAAATTATGAAAGTGAACTATAATAATTAATTTATTGTATATGTTATAGTATAAATAAATGTTAATTCAACAAAATAGCATACCTACAATAACATTTACCCACTCAACTCGTCGATAACACGCACCATAAATTATTACTTCATCAGATACAAAACGCGGAAACTGATATTCAAGTATTTTCCTCACAGATCAATCTCAATAACTATACATTTATAATTAACAATAACATATATATTTATTGTTTATATAAATATTATTATTTAAATTAACAAAATGCTTACATTCATAATATATCGTGTTATTCTAACTATTAATGTTTTAAAAATACTATATTTGTTAAAACTTTGATCTATTTTATCAAATAAATGTCTTAATGATTAGATAAAAATCATAGATATTATTCTGTTGTATCCTAAACCCACCCACATACTATTATATATTATAACCTTATACTTAAATTTTAAAATTGTATAAGAAATCCGTTTTTGCAATCCAACAAAAGCATAACAATTATTATTGATAGTTTTACTAATTGGTTGTTAAAAAAACAGTATTTTCTTCTACAAAAGAAACGATACTAAAAGAAATTAGTTTAATTATTTGCAGAAAGATATAGATTTTTGGGGTCACATGTACATATTAAATTTGAAATATACATATTTATAAGATGTTCTCGAAAACTCAGACATCCTACAGACGTCAGGACAAACATATATAATGCAAGTCTGAACTAGTCTGTAAGATGAACTTGTCAAATTTTGAAATGTCTGCAATTCTTAAAAGGAATACATATTAAAGTATAATTCCTTGCATAAAACAAGGATTTTGTTTGATTTTTTTTTTCAATTATATGATTTTATACACTTTCAAAATCTTCTTACAAAATTACAAACTTACCGGGAGCGATAAAAAATTGTAAATTGATAATTTTCGGTATAACTCGTATTTCTTTTTAATATACACTAAAATATCTACCTTACATCTAGATATAAGTACTTAAGTACTAAGTACTTTTCAAAAAGTACTTTAAGTACAAATTCCAGTAGTACTTACTTAAGTACTACTAGAAATTGTAGTACTTACTTAAGTACTACTGGAATTGGTACTTAAAGTACCTTTTTCGGTATTACTCGTATTTCTTTTTAGATACCCTAAAAATCTACCTTACATCTAGATATAAGTACTTAAGTACTAAGTACTTTTCAAAAAGTACTTTAAGTACAAATTCCAGTAGTACTTACTTAAGTACTACTAGAAATTGTAGTACTTACTTAAGTACTACTGGAATTAGTATTTAAAGTACCTTTTTCGGTATTACTCGTATTTCTTTTTAGATACACTAAAAAATCTGCCTTACATCTAGATATAAGTACTTAAGTACTAGGTACTTTTAAAAAAGTACTTTAAGTACAAATTCCAGTAGTACTTACTTAAGTACTTTTCAAATAGTACTTTAAGTACAAATTCAAGTTATACTTACTTAAGTACTACTGGAATTTGTAGTACTTACTTAAATACTACTGGAATTTGTACTTAAAGTACTTATTGAAAAGTACTTAGTACTTATATCTAGATGTAAGGTAGATTTGTTAGTGTACATTAAAAAGAAATACGAGTAATACCGAAAAATATCAATTTTTTAATATTTATTAAGTATAAAATATATATTTAAAAAAGTATATATATATATATTCCTAATTATCTAATCAATGTGGTGTCAATTTCACACTAACACCAAAGTTTTAAATGTCTTGAAATTGTGCTAATTGGTTCCCTAAAAACCAGATTCCTAACTAAAATAGTTACAGAAATATTTGTTGTTTGAATTTTAATTGCGTAAAGTTAGCATTAATTTATATTTTGATTTCATTTCACTAAATGAATAATTAGAAAATGTACTTACACAGTACCCAATGTACTTTAAGTGCAAAAGTACAATTACTTGAAAAACTGGAAAATAACTTTATGTATTGTACTTAAAGGTACTATTTAAAGTATGTGTACTTCTGAGCTCTGCTTACATCATAATTAAAGAAACCCTAAAATTGCACAACTTTAAAAATCCTAATAGAACATATGCGTTGTATTTGAATTTTAATGTAATTCTAAGTGAAACAATATGAATACAATCATCTTAATATAGGCATGTAAAAATGCATTAGTTTGTTTACTAATGTAGTACTACACATACACACTTTCATATGGTGTGTATATGATGCGACCTGAGCACGAACACAAATCCTGTATCATACGTAAAGAATATTGGTTTCGTTCGAAACAACAATTGATTTATTTAGGGAATTCATAGTATTTTTAAATAGTTTAAGCACGCCATTTTGCGCTAATGTATGTTAAAAAACATGCTAAGTACCACACCTTTTTACTGCGATGGAATGCAAAGAATGTCATTATACGTACACGGTAATAACATTAAACGAACAGACTTCTGTACGGATAGAAATTTTATTTGGAAATGCTACTTGCAATTTGATCGAAATATTTAATAACTTATTTTTTATATACATATATATATAAATAGTTTGTATATATATATTTATATATATATCCCCTTATTTACATATGATTGTATTAAATAAAACATTATGTAAACCAGATACAAAAAATGTGTACTCTGTAAAACTGAGAACGAAAAATAAAAAAATCAATTTCTTAGAAATTAATCTATTTAACTTGGAAATTTATTGGGTAATAATTAGTAATTACATATCATATAGCATATATAGCCACGGTGGCGACTGTTTATTAAAGGCTCAATGGAGAATTTACTATGTCAACAAAAGGACTGGTACATATGACTTACCGAAAAATAAACCATGACACCATCATAATTCACAAAAATACTTGCACATTGTTTTAATTTGACACTGTACACATCACTAACATAAATTTTCTATGACGCACACCAAAAATGTGTTATGGAGTGCGATATTCTACAGGTGGATGTATAGAGAAAGACACGGGTATATGGTATAAGTATCGCTGTCGCACAAATACCTACGACTCGACAGGTAAATACCTGCGTTTATGTTTCGGCGGAAAATTCAACTTGATACATTAAATACACGCTTAAGTACCACTTGCGGACATACGTACAACTTGCACCAAATTATTTTCTACATTTAAATAAGTTTCTTTTATTTTGTTAATTTTCTGTAGGCTTCACATTAAATATATTTTACGTACGAAATACAGAATTGCTAAAGCATTCGGTCGTGTGTCTGTAGCATTCCCGGTTTTAACAATTTCCGTAACCAAAAGTGTTTGTCTCGTCGCCCTGAATCCAAAAATATATATAACTCTTATACTTGGATGTTAGTCGTCGCTATATTATATCGCTAAATAATTAACCCTCTTCTCCACTGAAGGTACCGGAGCGATTTGAACCAAAATCGCTACACATATTCTTTGGCATCCCATTTGCACCTGATCACAGTTTAAATCCAATCCCCAGTATATTTACGGAATTATAGCCCCCCAAAATTTAGAGTCCCCCTTAATGCTACCTTTAGGCAATAATTAGAAATATTTAAAAATTCTATGATATTGTCTACAAAATTTCTTCATATTGTAAGCCCAAAGGCCATAACATATGATTAACTATAACTTAAATCATACGCGGGGAAGTTTACGATTTTTTTGTAAATTAAGGATTGTTCACAGCGAAACAATCAGTAATTAAGCGTAGTAAATTACAAATAATAATCTAGTTTGTATTACGACAAACAATGCTAGCATTCCAAGCAACAAAATTAACACAATGATACATTTTGTTGCTGTGAACGTTAAAGGATTGTTCACAGCTAAAAAATTAGTAATTAAGCGTAGAAATTATAAGTAATAATGCCAGTTTGTTGTATGACATACAAGGTTAACGTTCACAGCAACAAAATTATCATAAATTGTGTTGCTTGGAATGTTAACATTGCTTGTCATAATACAAACTATATTATTATTTTTAATTTTCTAACTTTAATTACTAATCCTTTACTCAATAACTTAAATATTTAAAAATGTGTTCATAAAATATCTTAGAAATGTATGTAGAATTTTCTGGTATTTGTAATTTTTTCTAATAGCAATATTAAGGAGAGCTTTTGTGGCCTGGTAACTCCGGAGATATAAGGACGAATGGAATCAAACTGTGAGCAGATTTAAATATGATACGAACAGAATATGTGAAGCAATTTTGGTTCAAATCGCTCCGGTACCTTCAAAGAATTAGAATGGACAAATACGTTCTCATGAATCACCGATTAACATCAAAGTATATGAGATATATATTTCAAGATTCAGAGAGACAAGAACTTTTTGTTAAGGAAATTATTTGATCCATAAATATTACATACAAACGACCGAATGCTTTAGCTCTTCTGCATTTTATACAACGAGCTAAACACCTTGGTAGTATTGCCATTCAATACGAATTGATATATTTTGAATATTAAATACCAATGTTCATTATATACCCTTACCTTTCTCCTTGTATATCCATCTGTTTTTCTTCAATGAAAAAGCATAATATCTGCTATTACGAGTTTTAGATATTTAAGATTATAATTTTATTTTCTATTAGCAATTTTCCGCTGTGGTTGATATTACCCTTTGGGGTGATCCTGATAACCATTGTCGAGTTAAGATACATTTGACAGATAAGTGAACTTGGCCATGGTTACCAGGATCGCGCCCGTACTGTATAGTAAGCAGGAACGAATGAACATTCGTGTGACGGAAACAAGAAATGAAATAATAAATAAAACGTTTTAAATACAAAAAGTAATATTTTTTATTAAATGAATTCTGGAAATGATATGTTCTTTAATTAAATAAGCCTTAAAATCCTTCTAGCATCATGAATGACTTTTACATAACAATTTTAAGCTACCATAAAATAGTTTTAAGATACTTATTTTATTTAAGTAAATAATATCATTAGTGTATAGTTTTCGTTAAAATATAAATTGCGAATATATAAACGTGCTAAATGAAATCTATAACATGCTTAGTGACTAGAGTTTAACAGCATGTTCAATTATAATATTACACTACGATAAAGAACTTATTTTGTTGATAGTCAGATCCCAAATATAATTTAATATCAAGTCATTTACAAAGAGTAGAGATTTATGTGTTGAAAGTAAAACAAAACGTATTTCAGCTTTAAGAATTCAAATTGTAATGCAGAGCTAAAATAATACATTACTGAGATCTCCACTTGGCTAAGGTTTACGGCCTTAATAAAGTTACATTTTTTATTCAAATATGCTTTTTTTAACCATCAAATATATAAACTAAATAATAATTAACAAATGCCCAATCTTATAAACAAAATCATTAACTAAATTTAATTAAAAAGTAAATAAAAAATCTAATTTACAGAATATTCCTATACAAGTAAAATATATCTAAGAATTATCTATAACCAAAGAGTATTAATTATATATTTGGATGTTAGTCGTCGCTTGCTCGCTCGCTCATAAAATTTATAGCTTCTACTCTATCGATATCGAAATAAAGTAAACAATATACAATTAATAACAATCGAAACCTATTGTGACGTCCACATCACCATAATTCATGTGAACTATGTTGAAATGCAAATAATGATAATAAATATTGTTTATTAAACAAATGCATATATAAGATTAAATGTATGAGTTGTAGGCACTTGTTGAAACATGATTATTTAATAAGGAATAATTGAATAAAAACACACTTGGTTGGTTTCAAAATTAATTTAATGTAACTTAATACGTATTTCGGCTTTTACACCATCGTCAGAAGTGTCGGAAAGAAGTAAACTGCAAGGTATATATACACACAAATAAATATAACAGGTATAAAGGTTATAATTTTAGCTTATAACCTTTATACCTGTTATATTTATTTGTGTGTATATATACCAGTTTACTTCTTTCCGACACTTCTGACGATGGTGTAAAAGCCGAAATACGTGAGCAAAATTTCCTGAACAATTATTTAAACTTTCAAATTTCGCTTCATATAGAAATTAATTTTCGTTCCTATTCGTTCGAAATAAAAACGAGTGTATGGTTTTAAAAAATGTGTCTCAAAGAACATTTTTAATGAGATGGAAATTGATAAAATAGTCATGTAGTTGCTGTGGTTTTTGTGCTACAATAGTAACTAGAAACTAAGCGTTTCTCGCTCCTCCACTACCCTCAAAATAATATCTTTACATTACATAGAAATGTATGGACGCTGTTCCTCTGCATATAATTAATACTCTTTGCTACAACGCATTAACACGATAAATAAATACATTTTCTAGTTGTGTATGCATAAAAAAGAAAATAATAAACCAAATTTTTTCCATTTGTTTGTGTGAATGATATTTGTCAAATTATTTCACAGAGTACAATATACTCCCTAGAATTTCGCCGGTAGAATATATACTATTATTTTATTTGTCTTTTATAGCACGAAATTCTGGCAAGTATTTACTTGGGATATCGAAAACAAAAAAAAAGTATTTTAATTACTTGTCGTTTATAAAATCGGACATAAGAGAAAAACGATAGACATGACACACAAACAGGCAGGCAGACATACAATTTCTACATAACATGGCATTCACACTGGCTGTTTCAGAGCCTGAGCAAAGCCTGCTTCACTCAAATGCGTTATAACTGTTCCTTTAGAGAAGGTTTTCAATAAAAATCAAAGAATTTGAAATGACATCAATGCATAAAATACATTTCGTATTGTCACGCGAAAACTTTAAGATATATTATTTTCATTGTACCTCCACCAAATTTCCAGCTAAATAACACAAACATTATAGTTGCTAGCGAAAAAAGCGCGCAATTATTTCTGAAAAGGCAACACTGTCCCTGCAGATTTAAAAATAGCTAGAATACTCTAATTTCTAGCAAAGTATTCTGTGGAATATGCTAACTTATTAATTACGATTGTAATATAAGAAGACGTGATTAATAATTTAATATGTCCGCATTTGAATCTATTTTTGGCTTCATTCAGACCCTAAACTTGTTTCTGTTTCTTTTCATTAATAATAATTTAATTACTCTGTATGATTGGTGGTATAGTAGCGCGTGATGATTCAATGAAAACTAATGTAATAGACGGACGGACAGCACATTACAAAAGTAGTCCCTCGTTTACTTATCTAATATCTTGTTCTTGGTTTAAGCTCTTGGGCGATGCCTCCCCATGCCAGCTTGTAGACACGAGAACGCCACTTAATGGCCGGGTCCCACAAAGCGTGTAAAAATAAATATGGACTGGAACACTCTCGAAATAACCAACCCACAACAAAATCAAACTTATTAAACGGCAAAGTACCATTCTGAAACCAAGCAAGACACCACAAATACAATTGCAACATAACCACTCAAATTTACGCATGAAAGCGACATACACATTTTCTAAATATTATAAAATATTTTGTTCATAATAGGTACTCTATTCTGTATGCTAACACCGCCTAATATCTATGATTTTGCAGCGTAAGGTGCTTTAAGAGGAATCCCCAACCGAGCTCACTTTTCGCTATCAGCATTATTCAGTAGCACAAATATAACAATATATAAAATACATAAAAACCAGATATTGAAATGCTTGCGTTTCAACTCTACTGCAATGTTTACAAATGTTACCGATAGAAACAGTAGCTAAATTAGAATACAGCTACCTTGAAAATACTCCTACAATATTTCAAAATATGACTATAAAAGGTATTTTTAAAAGATATTTCTGTTAATAATTGCAAGTAAAAAGTTCAATCTAGGCATGTACAGCCGTACATTGCGAATATCGTTCTTCAATTCATAATAAACCTCTTATGCAAATCATCAATTTTTATTGGAAAATGTTTCATTTATTTGTATATGTAAAATATATAAATTTTGTAAAATTTCGTCTGTACAGACGTGCATTAGATCATACTTAAGCGACATATATATTTTTTTGGAACGATAATATTTTAATTTAGGATCAGAAAACGTCAAGAGCGGAACGATGATTTTTGTTTTCATGCTACTAGATGTAGGGATTCCTCTTAAGATAGAGATTAATGCATTATAACAGTGGCAGCGTAGTGCATGATCATATGCCGTGGTTAGACGAATTTAGGGGTCACACGAATTTAGGGATATAGAAATTTACTTTTGTTCCCTATGCACACCATAAGAATGTCTCTCAGCGTTAAAGACGATTACATACTCTTTTATCTCGTCTATACTTTTTACTTACTAGACCCTCTAGTTGAAATTTAATTGCTTTTAGCAGATAGTCCATTCAATTATTTAAATGGAGAAATAACCTTTATTCAACTCTGTTGTTATGGCAACTGTAGTTGAATGAAGGCCATCGCTCCATTTGAATAATTAAATGGATTATCTACTAAAGGTCTTCTAAATTTCAACTTAAGGGCTACTACAATAGTAAACTTTTCACAGCTCAAACCAGGATTTAGGTATAAGCTAAACAAGCTCAGATATCGAGGAGCTTCGCTCGCTCCATACGTCCCTAAACAAAATATGTTGTAATCATAATAAGATCTAACCGAATCTACCTTAGGGTCTCAACAGTACTAAATCCGACCTGGTTCGAGCCGAATGACCCAATAATCTCTATATTACCAACTTTTTCCTGTGCTCTTACTACTAGTAGTAAGAGCACAGGAAAAAAGTTGGTAATATAGAGATTATTATTATAACAACCTGTTGTACTATAGAAATTTGGAGTTTGTACGATTCTGCACTAGTAATACAACGCGTATTGTCATAATGCTGCACTAAAATACCACTGTAACTGCACTAATCTCTATTTGAACACATAGTGCACGTACGATGTCAAACCTCTATGAGTGTTCAATTTAATTTCGCAGATAACGCCTATCTATTTAAATATTTGACCACATATCATATGACGAATGAAAGCGACAAATGCCCACCTTCTCCCAAATAAATAATATAATGTTTTTAATAGAAATCCGATGCTGTTAACGTTTGTGTTTGAGTTCATGTCATATGACGAATAAAAGCAACATAAAAAGTGTCTCAGTAGTCCTATTCTGTAAGCTAACACCGAACATCTATGATAGCTACGCATCTATGAACGTTAATCAAATTTAATTTCGTAACATCTATCTATTGTAGTTATGCCATATTTGTATGTATGTGTTTACAAACCAAATAAATCAATATAGGTTGAAGATCCCACCGGAGAATGCTACAAATTAATAATGCACGAACAAGAGTCAATCACCGAAACACCCTAATAAAAATAAATATGACATTCGTTGTATGAAAGTTTTAGTATATATATATGTAATATATAGGAAAGAAAAACATACTTGTACTATGCAGAGCAAAATCCAGTCTAGCAGGAACCACATTAGAATGTGTACCATGTAGAAAACGAGCGAGTCCCATCCAAATAATATGGATACAGACCAGGCACCTGCAGCACCAATCACCATACATTCGGACAGGGGTTCTAAAATAATCGTTGGTGGAAGCATTGCTACCCTTAATTTTGCCCACCTTTAAAAAAAACCATTATTAAACAACAGATATATCAATAATATTTTCCCGTTGATTTTACTACTCCAAATTAAAAAACAAACAGATTGTAGCAACAAAGAAGTACCTAGTGAGCCGGGCTTGGAAACTAGTGACATCACATACACCGGAATTTTGCATTGCCGGCTGATTGCTTATGCCAATCTTCCAGCCGCGGTCCATGAACGATTTCGCAATAAAGAAATCCTCGGCCAAATAGCAGCCGAACGTTTTCAGACCGCCAACTTCGTCGAGCAGTGATTTGCGCATCAGTGCAGACATGCCCGTGTGGCAATTAATGTTTACGAAATCAGCGGCTAGATAAATACGAGATTGCACCGTACCGAAGTAAATCTAAATTATGGAATAACAATATCAATTCAGTTGTATGTATGAAAGCAAATACTTTGATGTCTCACTTTTTCTAATGTTGCCGAGAAACCCTCTCGATCGCACGTGAAAGGCATCTGATGCACCAGGGCTACGCTGTCGTCCATACAATGCATCATATCTTGAAGCGTGTCTTCTTTCACTAACATAAGAAAATCCAGAGTACATTTTGATACTAATTTACTTTGTCTGATTTTTTGAGGGTTCAAGTATTTCTTAAAAATAAAACAAGCATAGATACAAGCACCAATGTGTTCAGCATTCCGTATAACCTATATAGTGCAATATATATTTTATAAATTTATGTAGAAAATATTGTTTTAACCCCTGATTTTTTGAGGGTTCAAGTATTTCTTAAAAATAAAACAAGCATAGATACAAGCACCAATGTGTTCAGCTTGCCGTATAACCTATATAGTGGAATATATATATTTTATACATTTATGTAGAAAATATTCATTTAACCACTGATATTTGAGGGTTCAAGTATTTATTAAAAATCAAACAAGCATAGATACAAGCACCAATGTGTTCAGCTTGCCCTATAACCTATATAGTGGAATATATATTTTATAAATTTATGTAGAAAATATTAATTTAACCACTGATTTTTGAGGGTTCAAGTATTTATTAAAAATCAAACAAGCATAGATACAAGCACCAATGTGCTCAGCTTGCCGTATAACCTATATAGTGGAATATATATATTTTATACATTTATGTAGAAAATATTCATTTAACCACTGATTTTTTGAGGCTTCAAGTATTTCTTAAAAATCAAACATGGATAGATACAAGCACCAATGTGTTTAGCATGCCGTATAACCTATATAATGGAATATATATTTTATACATTTATGTAGAAAATATTAATTTAACCACTGATTTTTTAAGGATTCAAGTATTATATAAAAATATATCTTAAAAATCAAACAAGCATAGATACAGGCACCGATATGTTCAGCTTGCCGTATAACCTATATAATGGAATATATATTTTATAAATTTATATAGAAAATATTCATTTAACCACTGATTTTTTAAGAAATAAAATAATAAAAAAAAAAATATATATATATATATATATATATATATTCAAAAATTCTAAATAGTTATATGTAATCATTTTTGTGACCTTTAGGGTCACAATCTGAAAAAATATTATAAATAAAAAAAGTATAATACTTTATTGTAGATTTTTGATATACTTAAAAAAAATATTGAATTTTTTAAATTTCTAATATTATTTTATGATCTATAGGAAGAAATTTTGTAGACATAAAATATCTACGCATGTTTGTCTGTGGCTGATAACTTAAAATAATAATAAAAAAACCCGTAACCACAAAGTATAATACTTTGTGGTTAAGGGTTTTTTTATTAATATTTTATGTATGTAGAGTTTTCGGGTATTTATATAATTTTTCTAAGGGTAGGGGGCCAAAACTATGAATCCGGAAATATACAGGTGATTAAATTTAAACTGTGAACGAATTCAAATGGGACATCACAGAATATGGGTCAAACCACAAATTTGGCCCTACGAGCGGGCGGCGATTAAGAGATATTTATTTATATATATATATATATATATATATATATATATATATATATATATATATATTTGTATTCAGGGCGACGAGACAAGAACTTTTGATTGGATAATGCTACAGACACACGACTGAAAGCTTTAACTCTTGTGTACTTTGTACGGCGAACTAAAAACAGTGTTGCACGTTACATGCTATGAACATTATAGTTTTTTTAATGGCCCTGACTATCAAAACAATTTAAAAATAATGACTATGCAATTATAATTATTATTATCAATATTTTATATAATAAAATGGTAACTCACTGCGTATACCGCTATCAGAAATTAAAATAAATTCGTGTTTAGCAGCTTCAAATGCTTTATGCATGTTATTAATTTTTGGATTAACACCTACACTACTACCACCTGGAACAAAAATAAACATTTACAAAATATATATATATATATATAATTGGTTGTTAAATAATGTCACACCTATAAACAATTCCGTATGTACATGTGGATATTTCTCCATTAAACGCTTGACTAGCATAATTGCTGGATCAGTCTCGTCTTCGATACAGAATAAAATTTCATACTGTAAAGTAAAAAAAAAAAAAAAAAAACATGTAAAATAATGCTGATATTTTCGAATGTTACCTTTGGATAATTCATTGTAAAAAAAGTTTCTAGATTATAAAATAAATTTGGATCAACGCCCATTAGTGGTTTTAGGATCGAAACGCCTTGATATGGAATTTCGGATGGTGCGTTAATAATTTTTTTATGCAGCTT
Source organism: Leistus spinibarbis (assembly GCA_933228885.1). Taxonomy (NCBI): domain Eukaryota; kingdom Metazoa; phylum Arthropoda; class Insecta; order Coleoptera; family Carabidae; genus Leistus; species Leistus spinibarbis. The sequence continues at coordinate 4,231,570 of OW121792.1, read as the reverse complement.
GTATTTTCTAGGAACACAAAACAAATTGATGACAAATCACAATATAAATATTTTGCAATGCAACAGCGTTTATTTACCCATAAAATATTGCAACAAAATGTAAGAGCCATATTCCGCACCAATAGAAAAAAAAGAATATTGCAAACCCATAAAGGGTGTAAATCATAGGAGCCATGAAGTAATCCTTTTACGATGTGTTTAAAAAAATTGCTCTAGTGCCTCTCAACATATTAGCGAATTCTTTCATTGTTTTCTGTAAACCAAATGACTCATTAGCATAATATATATACACACAATTGTAAAAATACTTACATATTTGGCTCGAGGGCAGATTTACACATAGTATTATGCAAGTTTAAAACACAATTCTTTTATTTTGAATAAAATGTAATAAGTCAAGGCGTAAATGTATACGTCATTTACTTAATACATTTGAAAATAGAGACACAAACATTGCAGTGAAACCATTGGCGAGCAACCGTCCGGCATAAGCGACTTGATTACAAACAAACACTAGCGACTGCGAATACCCATCCAAATCAAATATTACACCCGCTGAACGTTACCACCAGTCACCACAATGGCTGCGCTGGGCTGCGCACAGTGGCAGCGGGGCAAATAGATTTGATAGGTTAAAATTTCTGTTATTGTGCATTACTTAGGTCACTGCTTTCAATTCGAAAATATAATTAAACAACTGATTACTTGTACAAATAAACTAGCATTTATATTTAAATTTCTCATTATCGTATTAAATGTACGAATGTCATATACGTGACTCACACAATTTATACCTATTCCTTTACAACCCCCGCTTTACACTTTACGTGGGTGCAACAAAGACAAATATTAAATAATGCGGTTTCATTTTTCTTCTCTATCTAACAAACTTATATAATTTCGGGTTCGTTCACTACAATCAATTTGAGATACATTACAGCTGCGTTCGCTAATTTAAAACGATGCATTCATAGAAAATACACTATGCATTCATGAATAATTAGGTAATTCTGGTTCGAAATCACACCAGCTTTCGTAATCGTTACCAATAACGTAGAAAATATCATTTTTTTTTTTTAAATACACTAAAGGATTGTTCACAGCGAAACAATCAGTAATTAAGCTTAGAAATTATAAGTAATAATTCCAGTTTGTTGTATGACATACAAAGTTAACGTTCACAGCAACAAAATTGATCATACATTGTGTTAATTTTGTTGCTTGGAATGCTAGCATTAGCTGTATTCTTTTTACAGACAATCTCAGCTTGTTTCGGTTAAAACTCATGTTCTCGCTCTGTCTACACATGGGGTAAACAGAGCAAATACATGTTATTTAAGTGAGCCTAGCTGAGATTTTGGGTAAAAAGAATACAGCTATTAATACAAACTAGATTGTTATTTGTAATTTTCTAAGCTTAATTACTAATTGTTTCGCTGTGAACAATCCTTAAGCATATAAAGTAAAAATTAATATTAGCTTCGTTCACATGGAGGATTCAATACTTGATTGAACTGAGTACGTTCCTCAAGTCCGGGATTGCATTTGAATTTCAATAAGATTACAAGTTCTTTAAAATCCCGATATATGCGCTGTCGTCAGTTGTCATTCAGGGGCGTCGTTAAGGTTTCAATTCGTGGGGGGCGCAAAAATTTACCAATTCACATAAGGATTGTTCACAGCGAAACAATTAGTAATTAAGCTTAGAAAATTACAAATAATAATCTAGTTTGTATTATGACAAGCAATGTTAACATTCCAAGCAACACAATTTATGATAATTATTGTTGCTGTGAACGTTAACCTTGTATGTCATATAACAAACTGGAATTATTACTTATAATTTCTAAGCTTAATCAACAATTCATTAGCTGTAAAAATATTCCGTAGGTTTCTATATTTAAAGAATAAATCTTGGGAAAAAAGGAGAGGGTACGTGCGCCCCTGCGCATGTCTAATTTCAATCCAGTATGACGTAAGTGATTCGGTAAATTTTTGCGCCCCCCACGAATTGAAATCGTAACGACGACCCTGAATTGCTGACGACAGCGCATCTATCGGGATTTTTAAGAACTTTCAATCGTATTTAAACCCAAATTAAATCCCGGAGATGTGAACACATGAGGAACGTACTCAGTTCAGTCTCATTCCAGTATTGAATCCTCCATGTGAACATGGTAAATGAGTCAATTCAATCCTTGTTTTTTGTGTTCACATGAGGGATTCAATATCGAATTCAATCCTCCATGTGAACATGGTAAATGTTACGATGAGTCTTAAAAATGAATGGAAAACAAAATAAACCAGTTTATTCTATAGAGTGGGTTACGTGACGTCACTGGTCACTTTAGTATGTTTAATGAACCAGTGACGTCACATTTCATATGCTATGAACCGTTTTCCAGTGTATCGTCGAACAACTGCTCTAATTTTGCTACAAACGTATAACGAATTATTTCCTGAGCTCATTGGATGCACTCATATAAGTTTTAAGCGCGTGTTTGAACGACACTTGGCACATTTATTCGTTCTATATTTCATACTTTTCTATTTTTATAAAATCAAAACAGAAATGCGTACTTTAAGGCCACGTGTATTCCTGAACACTATTTCAGACTGATTTTATAAATAAAATAAAAAAGGGATTTAATAATGTGCCAATAGTCATTTAATGAGTATTAATTTGTCTTATTAACTCATAAGGTATTCTAAATAAATTAATAATTTATAAATTCAAATACTTATTCATATGTAGTTCTTCAAGACGGTCAAGGGCAAGAATCTCCTTGTTTGATCAATCGACCTAATTTAAATAATCTATACATTTTGCTTAATCAATTCTTACCACATTGCATACAGCAATTTTTTATGGTGGCAACTGGAACACGGAATAATTTTTCTTTTTTTTTATTCTGAAAATTTTAGCCTATCAGTATATTTAACAAAGAAAGTGATTTCGCTTGAAGTATTGTATAAAATCTGACATTTTATTAAATAAAATTTCAAATAACATTTTTATTTACACATTAAGTGATATTGCATAAAACAATACATTAGTTTTGTCACAAGCCAATTTTATAAAATTTAAGAAAATAATAATAGGTAAACTTAAAAAAGTATGTCGTGTTACGAATTTTCTATATATTTAAAATAAGGTGAACAAAATTGTCGACTTAAATGGATCACAGGAAACCACGATATCATAGAATAAAAACTACGATACCAAAGATAAAAACCACGATATCAGAGATACAAGTGCCTTAGTTTAATTTTTTTTTTAAGAAAGATTGATTTGAATGAGAGAGCAATCTTTTTTGTTAATGATTAAAAAAGCGAGCGGATTAGATTTTCCTGCTGTAGGTGATATAATATTCAGTCTGGCTCACAATTAGGAACAAACATCTACCAATATAAAATTGTTCATATTTATCTATTAGGCTCGAACGACAATAAACAAAGATTGTTAATAATATAATATTTGATCTTTAGTTTGCTAACTACTTTGTAATTATAATAAAACACATGTATTTATATTTACATATAGCTAATAGGACATTACTAGATTATGATGATACTATAAAGTGTCATTCAAAAAGAACAAAGCATATACGATTTACTAAACTAATGATATGATCCGTTTCCGTCACACCCAGGAATCTTTTCCTGCAGTCATGCGCGTCCTTGTTTCATCGGGATCACCCGACTCGAAGTGATTACTACTACCCGCAACACTCGGTTGCCGATTTCTTTTCTTATCCATGTTGACTTGAGCATACAACGGTTCGACTCCGCCTCCCATACTTACAACACCCTGCTGAAACAGACCACCAAACACATTAACACTAAACATTCAATACACACTACAACCATACATAATCACATCAAGAAAACTACAAAACGCAACTATCCAGGGCCTCTCGTTTACTTGTTACTCATTCTCCTAATCATACCAAAAATGATTGCATTCACGATTACAACAAGCATAACAAGGGAGAGCATTAGGTTTTTGAAAATAGTTGTTAACTATATAAATATATACATTTATATATATATATATATATATATATATATATATATATATATATAAATGAAAAAGTACGTAATACAACGGCGCAGTGTCCACGGCAAGTAAACTAAAGGCCCCATACAGCTATGTAGAACAACATCTATCTTACCTTCGATGCAGTTAAGAACGTACTGCAATGTAGGTTCGGTTTTGAGGGGGATAGACGGTCAGTCGTCCTCTCAAATGGACGCACAGACAATGACAGAACAGAGGCTAGCGCGCTGGAGATGCAACATTCTTATTGATGGTTCATGTATAGACAAGTTTGTTGTTTTTCCACTCTCACACACACACACACACACCCACCCACAGAGAAACGATCACGTTTACGATGACTGTTACAATAATACATACTTGTGAAAAGCGTATGTGTATTTTTTTTGAGAACCTCTACACGGCTGTGTCGTGTATTGTTGGGGCCTTTCTGCACTGAACACTGCTACAGTTACGCACATTGCTAACCAAACATCAACGTAATTATATCAACTGTATCAATGTTTTATTAAATACATTTACGCTATGAACTATTGTTTACAAATGACATTTGAGTGACCTCTAATTTACAGCTAAGAGACAGCTCACCAAATTTATGAGCCATTATGTTGTTGTTGTTGTTGTTATTGTTGTAGATTGTTGTACGAATGCTAATCAGCAGCATACATATGCATACATTGAGTTTTATAATATTTACTCTGCAGAAAAAAAGTTGTAATACATCATCATTCATTAGACTAAGGAAGACTAAAACATTTCATAAAAGTAACAGTATGTATGTGTATATTTATATATATATGTATATATATATTGTATGTACTGCAATTATTTAACATAAACATCATTCATGTAATAAAAAAATAAACAAGGATACTATGTACGTGGTTTGTCTTTAAGGAATACAGTCTCGGTAATATCAACGAATTCAAAAAAAAAAGAATCGAGTTTGACGAACATATGTACACTAATGCCTCGGTGAAAACTAACTCTCTCTTGCAACACATTTTGACCCGAATTCACAAATCTTGTAACTCATAAATACCAATGTATTATCTCTTACAATTGAGATCAAAATATGTGCGTAAGGGTCTTTCTTTTTAAATCCGAAATATAAAATTCTTTATGAGAATTCACTGTACTAGGGATATTGTTCTAACGATATATATATATATAGACACGTTTCTATTAAATTATTTGTACATTTAATAAGATTTAGTTCTTTCATTGAATTGTAAAGAATTTTCATTTAGGATTTTAGTTCCATTGTACGCCAAAAGAATAGCCAAATTATAACGTTGCTGATCTAAAAGAGCATATTCCGTGGTTTCAACGAGGCATTTTTGTATAGATGTTCGTTTAATTGATTTAATTAGTTTATAAATAAATTCACCTTGATTGTGCCACGTCCATTTATCGTATCACCTAGGGCATTTTGAATATTACATACATATCGAGTAGAACAATGGAATAATAGTCATATCATTACATCTAAAACGACTGTACATAAACATCTAATATGTAATCCAATACTGTTAGGTGAAATGTGAGGCAATACGTGTTCATATCGATATATCACCAATATAATATATATAATAATAATAATAATTGTAATGATAAATGATAGTTATGAATGTATGTTTATGGAATGAATTGTTACAATCGTAACAGAATTACAAACAATCATATTGCACTTCGCATTAATAACTAGTTGTAGTAATGTAGGTATGTATGTAAGTATCTATGAATACGAGAGACCTGGAATTATATATTTTGGTGCGTTGTGCAGGTTACTTTATGTTACTTACTAGATATCATATAATTTATCATATAGTATCATGTTAACACAAGAGCTGTGTATTCAATATTATTATGTATAATTAAATAAAAGAATAGTTACATTCAACTACATCGTCTATGCATTAAGATTCCTATGTATAATCTTCATTTCCGAGCACGGACGGGTTAGCCGCGGACGGACGACAAGTGCGCAGTCTCAATGCTGGCATTGTATTATCATTTAAATGAAACAACCACACACATTGTATATATATATATATACTTACAAACAGACAGACACAGTTAGACTCATATTACACACGCAGCGTACAGACACGCACATGCACACACACACACACACACACGTCTCAAAAGAACAAATCATCATTTCATTCGATCGATTTCATCACATCTTTCTATAAAATCACATCGTCCGTTCCGCGTCAACCCAAATGTCAACGGATTCACGAGTAAAAAATTGACATGAGATGTATTGTTATATATTTCGATTTCGTTGGCCAAGGATTAGTAGTTACATCATTAATGAGCATGACTTACTGGCGGCGGATTTGAACCTGGACCAGGAGGATAAATACGAATTCCTCCCACTATAGGTGCCGCCGACGTTGGCGATTGCATACCGCCTTCGGTATAAGACATTTCTGCCATAGGAATTTCTTCATTCTGCAACATACATACAACACGTGCAATCAGAACAGATTTTCAACAAAATCAGGAAAATTTAATTTAAACAAGATTTGGTACGCGTAAAACGCACCAACGCGTAGAGCTCGCCCTTAGGTAAAATATGCGTTGCGAGCAGTGGTTTTTAATTATTATGGCCTTTTAGTTCACAATTTGAAAATATGTTATAGGTGTAAAAAGTCTTACATTTAATTTTAGATTATATTGATAAAAACAAAATTTAGTTCATATTTTAAAATTCAAAATTATAATATTTAATAATTTTTTTCGGGCTTTGGATTAACAAAATGAAAAAATCTTGTAGACATAAAATATCTTAGAATTTTTAGTAGATTTTTTAAGTGTATTAATTATTTTTATAAGGGCAGTATTAAGATGGGCTCTAAATTTTGGGGCCTTATAACTCGGGAAGTATACGGGCGATTGGATTTAAACTGCGAGCGGATTCAAATGGGATGCCAAATAATATGTGTAACAAATTTAGAATATATTGATAAAAAAAATTTTTAGTGCATATTTTAAAATTCAAAATTATAATATTTAATAATTTTTTCGGGCTTTGAGTTAACAAAATGAAAAAATCTTGTAGACAAAAAATATCTTAGAATTTTTAGTTGAATTTTTAATTGTTTCAATTATTTTTATAAGGGCAGTATTAAGGGGGGCTCCAAATTTTGGGGCCCTATAACTCGGGAAGTATACGGGCGATTGGATTTAAACTGCGAGCGGATTCAAATGGGTTGCCAAATAATGTGTACCAAATTTGGAGTGAATCGCTCCGGTACCTTCAGAGGAGTAGAGGGCACAAATTTGGTCTTACGAGGGATCCGAGAATGCTACAGACACACGACCGAATGCTTTAGCTTCTTCGGTACTACGTACGGCGAGCTAAAAATATTGTACTCACCCTTTGGTAGACAGGTAAAGAAGCGTTGCCGGGCCCGGCGCCGGTTCCCGGTCCAGGTCCAGAGACGCCTGGCGCGCCACTGCGGTTAGGGGCGGCGTTACGTTTCATCGTACGGTCTTCGTAACGGGTGCCACTCTGCGAAGCCATCGGCCTATTCAGTGTGCTGTTTGCGTTATTTGGCGAATTGGGACCAGCGTTACGAGCTGCCACAGTCTTGGTCACAAAGTCCTGCTCTTTCCAACCATGCTTTTTATACACGTCCCTAAGTTCCTGGTGCTGCCACATTGTGAATAATACTTGGCCAGAAAATTTACGCACTCGTGGCGTATATTTCTGTTTCTGTCGCGTTATCGTCATCAGTCTTTCAACGCCACCCGCTTCCAATAGTGATCGAGAGAATTCGGCATTTTTCTTGATGACTTCGTTTAGAGTGGCCAGTACGGCTGCTATCGTATCGTCTGAAGTGCCCTGGTCATGTTGTGGATTGCCTGATGGCAGTTTCTGGACAAGATCACGCATTGCATATTTGCCGATTAACTCCTTATTCCTTTGATCAATAGCCAAGTTGCGAAGTGCGGTGGCAACAGCACACACAACTCTGTCGACTTCCATTCGCAGTAATTCCACTAGAATTGGAAGGCCCTTTTCTTTGCGAACCGCTGCACGAATTTCAATACTAGGCTGCCAGTAGCAAGCTGCCAAATTCTGCAACGCACCTGCAGCTGCCTCCAAAGTCTCCGGATTCGAACAACTTTGCAGAAGAGCTAAATATGACTGAACTACTTCTGGCTGCCATAGAAGTTCGACACCTTTGACGGGTTCCGTTCGGAGAGTACTACTTTGACTGGATCCAGATCCAGCTGGTGTTTCCTTAACCTCCGTATTTTGTGTATCTTTCTTTTTCTTACTGGCTCCAAAGCAGCCTAAATTTTCACCTAAATAAAACGGTATAAGTTATAACAACAAGAAAACTAGAAAGTGAATAATATGTACCTTTGGAATTGGCTGTAACTCGGCTCTGTGTTGGCAAAGGATTTGTATCATAATTCGGATCTTCAACTTCCTGGCAACGATATGACAGATTTCGAAGTATGCACACACAATTCTCTACAATTTTATTCCCGATATTCGACTTGTCTATGGCACAACGAACTACATAGAGCAAGGCGTCAACCAAACCCTCACATTCACGTAACTTCTTTCTAGCGTACTCCCCGGCCGAACTAACGTTTCGCAGCACTCCAGATGCATTACGGAACACCGTGGACCAACAGGTCTCGCCAGAATTGCCTTGTGGATCCCAACCAGAATGTGGAATTATTATATTTGTGACCACAATCGCCACACCATCATCAATAATAGCTCGTTTTAAATCTTCACAGGACGACATATTCCATATGACACCGGTTACAAGTTCTTTTACTTCCGACTCGGAGGACTTCCGTAACAAAGATATAAGTGCTGGTATCCCTCCTGCATTTTTAATCGCACGCTTGTTCTCATCATTCTGTCTGCCGTATGACAGATTACGCAGAGCACCGCATGCGTTACGGAATACGTCTGCACTTTCGTGGCCAAGTAGTTTAACCAGTGGCGGTATTCCGCCGAGCGCTCTCGTTTTTTGTTTGTTCGGGTCATCCATATAGCACAAATGCTGCAGATATGCCGCAGCATTAGCCTTAATGACATTGTTGGGATTGTTCAAGAAACCGATGACTTCGGTGAGGTTCGGGTCACGCCAGCGCATACCACGTTGTTCTTCATCACCGCCAGCGCTGCCAGGTGAAGTAATACCATGTGCCCGTGAATGACTCACTCCCAAATTGTGCCCATGCAAAGACATCGACATTTTGCTCATGTGTTTCTGCAAATCCTCTTCTTCAAACATGGAACGCATTGGGCCTCCAACAGTGACCGGTCCATTTAACGTTTCTTCGTAAGTTCGTGTATCGTAGCCAGCGTTGGGTACATGAACAGCCGCCGATCCGTACGGCGATGGTGATACGTAACCGTACACTACGGTCGGGTCATCTTGGTACGGATCCAGGTTTATCGGGCCACCAGGCGATGGTGTCACCCGGTAATGATCAGGCATTTCATCGTACCCGGACGAAAGGTAGCCACCAGTGGCAGTTTGCTGTGTGAGGGGTAACGGTGACGGTGCGCCGCTGTGTTCACTAGGGCTGGGAGGAGTCGACGGCCTGTCCCCCATCGTATAGCTCATGTAGCCGCTTGGGCCGCCAGTGTACGAGCCTGGGGCACCATATGAGCCCGGATAGTGCTCATAGTCTTGGTAGTGCGCGTGCGGATGATACTGGGGTTCGGACACGTGTGGCAAGTGCGAGTACATGTGATGTGCCGCTGACTGATCCATCGGATTGTATTCCATGTATTGAGAGTGTGCGTGAGCGTGTGCCGGGTGCGGATACATGCCGAGCGGCATCGATACATAGTCGACCGGCTGACCGTCACCACCTAGGTGCTGTACTTCCCGTACCACTTTGGTGACAGTGGTAACTTGTTGCGTGGTCTGTTGCTTGTGTGTTCGTACATTGCCAACAAGTGGCTCGTCACTGTGTACAGAGATGTGTGAAGAGTTCGGCGAATGTTCCGAGTGTCCATTGCTGTGTCCGTGATATGGGCCAGCAACACCTACACCCACACCGTCGCCAACCGAACCACCCGCCTCGCTGCCCACAGTCGACCTAAAATTACACACACACAAACATTATTCTATAGATGTTTAGCCCTGTTCCAGGCGATACGATATATTATACTTAGTACGAAAAGCATGCAATTGAATGTTGAACTACATGAACATATGATGTAACTTACTTGTAATGCTGCATTTCGGCTGCTTTATCTTGTAGCACTCTTCTAAAAATATCAGAAAAGAATAATGAAATTATTCCATGTTAGATATGCAAGATGATATTTTACAATGTGTAAATAAAATATTAACGATTTATTATGGTGATGTTAATGAATGAAGAAATGAAAGATACATTACGTGAAAAGGATGATTATTTGGATTAATGTAAATGAGAATGCCTGTGTACCTCTGGGTTATTTCAGTATGCGTGATGCTGTGCTCTTGTCTCTGTTCCACCCGCCGATTCACTAGCCTGCTCGTGTAAACAAAGCATTTTGAACCATTCTTTTAATTTTAACAACTACATTCGATATACTGCTACATACGTATTATACTAGAAACTACCAGCTACTTATTTCAACTGGGGTAGACACTCATCCACACACATGCCCAAATGAAAAATGAATTCAACAACATTTACGATATTTAAATACAGAAAAAAAAAGACAATAATTATGACCACGATATACCAATATGTACATACAATAGCACACCAAATTACCAAATTTAAGACAGAATTGAATCACTTTATCATATTGTACCCCTAGTTACCACGTTAGGATTAAATATGTATTTATTAAATTACAACAAATTGGACTTAGAAATTAAATGTTCCGAGATACTATTGTACATACAATTGAACAAAAAATAGAATACAGTATTTACAGAAAACAGATCGAAAAGAAACAAATGCGACGCACTATGAATTGTTGCTGTTTAGTGTCGATGTGAAAACCTTGAATACAAACATATAGCAATTTGATACACATGTGTAACACAACACCTTGTGCAGGTCGAATGTACATGTACATGTGTACCACACCCCAACACATTACAAAACCGTACAGAAAATGCGAGTATGTGTGTTACTTACAGACAAGAATCCACTAGCTGATTATTAGACATGATGTGTGCTCAATGTTAACTGCAGATGTCCAAGCATGCATACAAACAAACAATGATATTGTTAGGTGAACCGTCAAAGCGTTGTTGTATGTGTAAAAACATTTGGTTGTTAATTAAACAGAAAATAAAACGTAATTATTTACCTATTTGTAATCACAAATGCAACAATACATAGGCGGACACCACCTGTATAGCGATTCGTCCAAGAATACAGTCAAGTTCTGCAAAAAAAAAAACTTCATATTCAAACCTTATCTTTGCATACTTAAAGTCTAGGGGTCATAATTGCATTACAATATGTGATTGGCGAACTATCAGCAAAAGTGTAAACAGATATATTTAAAAATCAAACATATAGGTTATAGGAATACAAATTATACACATAATTCTATTTGCGCAAGATTGGATCATTTAATTAAACGAATTTTACTATTATCGTATTATTAAAACCAGGGTACAATATTTTTGGATGGGGCGGGGCTAATCTGTTTACATACTCAAGTCCATTGTAGAATTTGTCTGCATCAAAACGTCATGGAGGCGAACGAAATGAATGCAAGTGGCACAAATGCGGCGACTAGAGCCATAAAATAGAATCGAAGCTCGTCTCCACGTTGACTTGTGCTAATATCGGCGCTTTAAGTAAGGCACGGCACAGGTACAATGGAGACTCAACGTCACCACTCACGACAGCCACACTTGTCACACACGTTATTATCAATCATATCACACACCTATTACCGAATAGAACAATACACAAGCGACTTGTAACACCTAAACACCGTAAACTATCGTCGTATTGACGATGCAAACCCTGTAAAACGTGCCAAATACGCGAGAACAGCGCGACACGGATCTAAGCAACTCACTCCCACTTACGGTGCATGCTGGGTAATACACAGAACACCACTCGGCATTTGCCGTTTTGCTTACTATTTACACTAAATGTGTATAAATACGCCATTTTAATAGTCAATAGACACACTTAATTGCTTATTGCTGATTATTTATAGGATTATTTGAATATTTTTGGTATGTTTGTAATTAATAGTTGGTTTATTTGAATAAACCGCTCGGTTGATAGAAGGAACTGTGGTGTGGCAGTCGTGTGCTGCTTATCCAACACGAAGACGAACAAGTGTACAACCACTAAATGGAATATTTGTGAAATACGTGTATGTGTAATATGGAGTGTTTCAAAGTTTCATATGTGTAAATATTGTCACATTTAAATATTTATATTTTATTTGTTAGAGCCAGTTCTGTATTAAAACAAAGGATTATTTACAATAATCTGTTGCAATTTTAAAATAACCAATGAAGTATTATAATTATTTCTAATACATATATTATTTAAATAATGTCGTCGTCAGCCGTTTATATTTTGGACGTGAAGGGGAAGGTACTCGTACAATTACAACCAAAATAATTACAACAATTTATGGTTTCTTATGTTTTAGGTTCTGATTTCACGTAATTACCGAGGTGATATAGATTTGGGTGTAATAGAGAAATTCATGCCGCTTTTAATGGAGAAAGAGGAGGAAGGTTTGCTTACACCAATATTGCAAACGTCGGATTGCACTTTTTCGTACATTAAAACTAATAACCTATATATAGTAAGCACCACTAAAAAGAATGCAAACATTGCCCTTGTTTTCGTGTTTCTTCATAAAATTGTACAGGTATGTTACTCTTACACCTGCAATCTGCAGTGAACGCGTCGGCTCTGCTAATTAAAAATACTTCTAAAACGACAATTAACGACCAAGTACCTCTTAATTTCTAATTAATCTACTTGGTAGAGGCGCAGTATTGGTTTGAGTCCGTGAGACCCAACACGTTCACTGCAGGCGCAAAGTTTGCTCAAAAAGTACCATTTGTAAGAAAATACATTTAAAATTGCTGCCTATTTAACTAAATCGGTACCCAAAAAACCTGTTGCAATAGGGGCAAAATTGCGTTTTTGCAAGATCGCAAAACGCAAGTTTCGAATAATTGGAGCAAAAAAAACTCATTAATTTAGAGCTGTTTTATAAAATCTATACATTTTGTTATTGGCTTTTATACATATGTGTTTGCCTTAAAAGAAAATATTTCTAAAAAATTGATTTAAGCATTCGTAATGTAAATATATTTAAGTATATATATACACAGAAAATTTCATGCCAATCCGACGAATATTCTCGAATTTACACGCATATTTGTAAAAAAATATTTACTATGTGTGCTTTTGATTCTTTGAACGCGTTTCTCTCAAAACTATGTTTGTAAAGTCGGTGTGTGCAAGATATTTCGGAAACGGCTAAACCGATCACTCTCAATTTTGTACACAACCTTAATAAATATATTTTTTAGTGATTAATCGATGGTTTTTTTCTCGCCGATAAATAGTTTTCATTTTATAAACAATTTAAGGCCAAAATTGTTATCGAAAATAGCCATTTTGTGTTTGAGAAGCCGCCATTTTGTAAAAAAAAATATTTTGCTTATTCCTTCGATTACATACACCAGATAATACCTTATGTTAACGAATTTATGTTTGTTTTTTCATTTTAAATGATCCAGTCCAGATATATTGTGTATACACCGCAAAACCCCTTTTTTAGAGATGAATCATTATTTTTGGAAATAAAAATTATCAATATATAGTTAATAGCTACCACAATATGTATATAAATTTTTACATTAATCAATTAAGATATCTATCCAGGAAAAATGGTTGAAAAATCGGTTTTATTCGGCCTCCCGACTGCGTATAACCCCTTAATATTAGTTAGGAAATAATGAATTATGCTTAGTATTTGGTATTTAAAAAAAAAGGTTTTAAATATGGAAATTTTCTTAACCCAACCCGTTCGCTCATGGAAAATTAATTCACGTGATAAAGTAGATTCTGGAAAATTGTGTACTATTTTTTAAATTCGCGAAGTGTTCCCGTACCTACAAAATAATGGATAATCCGTAGGTGATGGTCGAGTATTTTAAGGAGCTGGAGGAGGAAAGTATTAGGGATAATTTCGTTGTAATATACGAATTGCTCGATGAATTACTTGACTTCGGTTATCCGCAAACAACGGACAGCAAAATCTTGCAAGAGTACATAACGCAAGAGGGCCACAAATTGGAAATTCAGCCACGAATACCGATGGCCGTTACTAATGCGGTATCGTGGCGCTCCGAAGGTATTAAGTATCGCAAAAACGAAGTATTCCTCGACGTAATCGAATCGGTAAATTTGTTGGCGAACGCAAACGGCAATGTGTTACGGAGTGAAATTGTTGGTGCTATCAAAATGCGTGTATATTTATCTGGTATGCCTGAACTACGATTAGGATTGAACGACAAGGTACTTTTCGAAAGTACTGGTCGCGGTAAATCGAAATCGGTGGAGTTGGAAGATGTTAAGTTTCACCAATGTGTACGTTTGTCACGATTTGAGAATGATCGGACCATTTCTTTTATTCCACCGGATGGAGAGTTTGAGTTGATGTCTTATCGCCTAAACACGCATGTATGGAATTACACTATTTATCATATGAGTTATTATGTGATTGATGAAGGTTTATTTTTAGGTGAAACCTTTGATTTGGATTGAGTCGGTGATAGAACGTCATGCTCATAGTCGCGTGGAGTATATGATCAAAGCGAAATCACAATTCAAACGTAGGTCGACTGCGAACAATGTAGAAATAATCATTCCAGTGCCGGGTGATGCTGATTCGCCGAAATTTAAGACTACTATTGGTAGCGTTAAGTATGCACCGGAACAGAATGCGATCACCTGGTCCATCAAATCGTTCCCAGGCGGCAAAGAATATCTAATGCGTGCTCATTTTGGATTGCCCAGTGTGGAGTGCGAGGACATCGAAGGGAAACCTCCAATTCAAGTGAAATTCGAAATACCATATTTTACCACATCGGGCATTCAGGTAATTATTACTAATTTGTATTTTTACATGTCAAACTTCCACAAGTCGACCCCAAAGTGCGGACAAAAATGAAATAAACAAGATATGGTACGCGTAAAACGCACCAACGCGTAGGTAACATATGCGTTGCGAGCAGTGGTCTTTAATTATTATGGCTTTTTGCTAAAAAAATTGAAAAAATGTTATAGATATAAAAAGTCATACATTTAATTTTAGATTATATTGATAAAAAAAAATTAGTGCATATTTTAAAATTCAAAATTATAACATTTAATAATTTTTGGTTATAGATATAAAATGTCTGTAGATTATATTGATAAAACATGATTTGGTACGCGTAAAACGCACCAACGCGCCGAGCTCGCCTTTAGGTAAAATATGCGTTTTGAACAGTGGTTTTTAATTATTATGGCCTTTTGGTTAACAATTTGTTATATATAAAAATGTTATAGATATAAAAAGTCTTACATTTAATTTTAGATTATACTAATTAAAAAAAAAAATTAGTGCATATTTTAAAATTCAAAATTATAATTTAATTTTTTTCGGGCTTTGGGTTAACAAAATGAAAAAATCTTGTAAACATAAAATATCTTAGAATTCTTAGTAAAATTTTTGGGTGTTTTAATTATTTTTATAAGGGCAGTATTAAGCGGGGGCTCCAAATTTTGAAGCCCTATAACTCGGGAAGTATACGGGCGATTGGATTTAAACTGCGAGCGGATTCAAATGGGATGCCAAATAATATGTGTACCAAATTTGGAGTGAATCGCTCCGGTACCTTCAGAGGAGTAGAGGGCACAAATTTGGTCTTACGAGCGACGACTAACATCCAAGTATATAAGTTATATACATTTTTGGATTCAGGGCGACGAGACTAATACTTTTTCGTAATGAAATTTTTTTAACCGAAAATGCTACAGACACGACCGAATGCTTTAGCTTCTTCGGTACTACGTACGGCGAGCTAAAATTTTTAATATTTAATATTTCTTTATGGCCTTTGGGTTAACAATATGAAAAAATCTTAGAATTATTAGTAAAATTTTTGGGTGTTTCAATAATTTTAATAAGGGGGGCTATACATTTTGGGGCCCTATAACTCGAGAAGTATACGAGCGATTAGATTTAAACTGCGGGCGGATTCAAATGGGATGTCAAATAATAGGTGTACCAAATTTAGTGTAAATCGCTTTGGTATCTTCAGAGGAGTAGAGGGCACAAATTTGGTCTTACGAGCGACGACTAACATCCAAGTATATAAGTTATATATATATATTTGGATTCAAGGCGACGAGACAAACACTTTTTGTTAAGGTTTTTTTTTTAATACGAGAATGCTACAGACACACGAACGAATGCTTTATAGCTTCTTCGGTACTTCGTACGGCGAGCTAAAAACTCGAGTTATAGAAAAATAATCTTTATATATATATATATCGCAACACGCAAAAATCGACTTATGGAAGTTTGACTGTATTTTATTTTAGTCAAACTTGACCAAATGATTGTATATGTATAATTTGTTTGTTTTTGTTTGAAAGGTACGATATTTGAAAATCATCGAAAAGAGCGGCTATCAGGCATTGCCGTGGGTGCGGTACATTACGCAGAACGGAGACTACCAACTTCGTACGAATTAAATAGTGTGTCCATTTGTTAATAAATATGAAATAATTCCAACCAATATGTTTAAAAATTAATTATTCTACAATATTGTATTTTTTAAATTACAAATAATTATGTTAAATTTTCATTAATATTATTTGATAATTTCCCTTTTGCCAAGTGTTATCAGTCATTTACAACTCACGATATAGTATTGTATATTTAAAGTACATAACACATGTAGATTTCAAGTGAAAACGTAATAAAACTATTTTCAATGAAAAACAACATTCAAATAAATGATAAAAAGGAAATAACAAGTTTATTTTAGAAGTTTTATTTTTTCGCAAGTTCATTTGACAACCAATCTAATCCTTCATACAGACCGTGACCCTGGGTTGCACATGTCGCTTGAATATACCACTGCAAGTTCAAATAAGACCGATTATTAATTTTCGATTTTCAAAATCAAAATAAATATTCGATTCGAAATACTTACATGACGATTACGTAGGTTGTTTAATTGCAGTTTATCTGTTAGTTCCGCGGCAGACATGGCATTGGGTAAATCCTGTTTATTGGCAAACACTAAAAGTACTGCGTCCCTCAGTTCATCTTCTTGTAACTGAAACCACACCAAATTGTTAACAACACATATTAACGCTTAAGGGGGCAGAATCGAACACTTTGAAGTGTTGACTATGGGTTTCTGAAGCCGTTTTTCGAAATTGCGATTTAAACAAAACAATGTTTTTGCTCATAAACGGCGTTTTCGCGCGCGTCAGTCTAAAGTTGAAACTATAAACGCATTTTTCTCGAAACCATATTTTTTAAATCGCGCGGTAGAATATCTCGACAACGAATTAACCGATTTAACTCTCGATAAGCGCATCTTAGAGGTAATAAAATGCTCTAGGAGTTGATCCTCGACGAAGTGTGTCCGACAATTATTAATATTTTTTAAGGCCCGCCAAAGGAGAAAAAAAGTGGCAAAAATGACACTTTTCGTACGATGGTCGCCATTTTGCTAGTTATGGTCCAAATGGACCACCCGAGGGTCAATTCCTAGACAATTTAATATACTTTAAAACCCTTTATTATTTTTTTGTTTCAAACAACTGGGACCAGAGTTATGCTACCGCGCGCCTAAATTGAGCTGCCCACTTTGGACCTGGACATCTTCGCCGGGGCTGAACGTACCCGATTTAAAAAAATACTTTATTAAAGAGAAAAGTTGAATAAATACGATACGAAAAACCGCGTGCAAATATCTCGAACGTACCCTGAGAAAAAAATCTCAAAAAACAGCCTTTTTTCGTGCTCTAAAGGTGAATACTGAAAAATGACTCACCATGTTTTGTAACTCTTTCTCTGCTTCACTGATCCGTTCCCTATCGTTCGAATCGACAACAAATATTAACCCTTGCGTATTCTGGAAATAATGACGCCACAGCGGCCGGATTTTATCTTGACCGCCGACGTCCCACACGGTAAAACAAATATTCTTGTATTCCACCGTTTCTACGTTGAAGCCAATCGTGGGAATAGTGGTTACAATTTCACCAAGTTTTAATTTATATAAAATCGTTGTTTTACCAGCAGCATCTAACCCAACTGCCGAACATCGCAAACAATCAACACATCTAATTCATTTTAGAACCATAACCTTACCCATTAGAATCCGCATCTGTTTTTTGCCGAAGAGCCGGGTCAAAACACTTGATATTGTTAACCCCATACTGAATTTATGCTAAAGGCAACACTAATGTTTCTACTTCAACCGCAAAACAATAAAAATACGTGTATGCCACGTCAAACGTCACTTTTACACTTCAATGCTGCAACCCCTCCTGCCCTTTGAAATACGCAAACAATACTCATCAACACACGAACAAGTGCATTCCTAAATTTACTTTAAATGACACCATACGTTCAATAATTTAAGGCAAAATGATTTTAAACAAAAAATTATTTAGTTTTAGTCGCAGATACTTAGATTTTATGCATGAAAATACGACACTTTAAATATTTACTACTATAAAAAAATCGCAGGAACCTGAGCAGCAGGAACACAGGTAAAGCAATGTTGCCAACTAAATATAATTGTAAGCAAGAAAACAAAAAAAAAATTAACGCTTAAATAAAAAAATTCTATTTGTAATTTAATAAATTGTGTACATGTTATTCAGTAATGATTGAGATTAAATTTATGCTATTCTAAAGAATTCATTGGAATATAAAATTTTCATACATGTTTAGACTGAAAAAGTGGTACGTCACATCCGTTTATTTCAGCCCGCGAAATACGAAAATTGATCCGCGTGATTCTTAAGGGACTACTACTTTAAGTATTGTTCACAGCTACGCAATTAGTAATTAAGCTTAGAAAATTACAAATAACAATCTAGTTTGTATTATGGCAAGCAATGCTAGCATTCCAAGCAACAAAATTTATCATATATTGTGTTAATTTTGTTGCTTGGAATGTTAGCATTGCTTGCCATAATACAAACTAGATTGTTATTTGTAATTTTCTAAGCTTAATTACTGATTGTTTCGCTGTGAACAATCCTTTAAGTATTGTTCACAGCTACGCAATTAGTAATTAAGCTTAGAAAATTACAAATAATATTCTAGTTTGTATTATGACAAGCAATGCTAACATTTCAAGCAACAAAATTTATCAAACATTGTGTTAATTTTGTTGTTTGGAATGCTAGCATTGCTTGCCATAATACAAACTAGATTGTTATTTGTAATTTTCTAAGCTTAATTACTGATTGTTTCGCTGTGAACAATCCTTTAAGTATTGTTCACAGCTACGCAATTAGTAATTAAGCTTAGAAAATTACAAATAATATTCTAGTTTGTATTATGACAAGCAATGCTAACATTTCAAGCAACAAAATTTATCAAACATTGTGTTAATTTTGTTGTTTGGAATGCTAGCATTGCTTGTCATAATACAAACTAGATTGTTATTTGTAATTTTCTAAGCTTAATTACTGATTGCTTCGCTGTGAACAATCCTTTAAGTATTGTTCACAGCTACGCAATTAGTAATTAAGCTTAGAAAATTACAAATAATAATCTAGTTTGTATTATAACAAGCAATGCTAACATTCCAAGCAACAAAATTTATCAAACATTGTGTTAATTTTGTTGTTTGGAATGCTAGCATTGCTTGCCATAATACAAACTAGATTGTTATTTGTAATTTTCTAAGCTTAATTACTGATTGTTTCGCTGTGAACAATCCTTAAAGGATGATGTGCACCTCCTATTTTTGAAAAGAATATTCAAATCGGAAGTGCATGCGTTTACTCTATACATTTTTTGTTCTATCTCCAATATCACTAGAACGGCTACACTTACGGCAAATATAGTTATGTTTATAATGAAAGCGATTAATATTTCGCACAAGTTTTGTTTGAAACATTTCTTCAAAAAATGTACCAGTTGCGAGAAAAATGTTACGAAACATTATAAATATGTTGTTTACGTTGGATTCGCATGTAGTTTATAAAATCGGATCATCTGTTATTTTGACAGGAAAACAAAATAGACTCAATTAGATAAATGACATTTCAGGATATTTCTGTAGAGTATTGGTTAGTTTGATAGCTTTGATCTATATCTAGTGAAAACTGCGTAAAAGAAAGTCGAGTGCAAGCGACTCCAGATATTTTCCTGGCTATATTTTTGTTTTGACTTTGTTGTTTATTTTACTTGGTGAATATTAGAAAACTTTTTTATAATAATATTTACACCAGAATTTAACTATAACAATAATAATTAGTATAACATTATGCAATTTTAATTTGATACGCTATTATCTCAATCATTTCTAAACAGATTGTTTTGTAAAGTATCATTTTCATGACAACAATAAAGTAAACAAAATAAAAACCAATGATTATTTATTTAATATATTTACAATTCAATGTTTATTTTTAATAGCAAGTTCAAGACCTCGTATAAACCGCTTGGGAATTTCATATTTGGCTGTAATAATAAATAAATAAATAATATATTATATATATATATATGAATAAAATGGTTAAATACTTGTTAATAAATTCCCAACAAATGCAACTTGATTCCCTTGTATAAGAAGTTGTTCACATTTCTTCCCCACTGGTTTCGTAACGCTAGTACTCGCTGCAACGCCGTGCTGGCACTCTTTTCCAAAATCAGCTGCCCGAATACCAAACAATTCTAAATTATCCACCAAAGTAACTTTCTTGTTACCCGATCTCGACCCAATTGTAAGAATAATTGGCTCCACTTTGCCTTTACCCGAAGATAACTGAGTACCAGCAAGCTTAATTTTGTACGATGAACTCATCGCTTTAAAGATTTTCTGCATTAATTCTTCCCACGTATGATTATTTTCCGTTTGTAAAATAGAAACTAATTCTTTATTTGGCGTCACACGATTATCGAAACTGTTCAATTTCTTCTTTTTCACGTAGTCTGCCACGATTTTTCGCACATCGGCCGGTTGCACTGAGTCACCTTTTCTGTAACATCAATTTTTTTTTCTGTTTCTATTACAAAGAGTTAAGAAGAACTTTTAAGAATATATATATATATGTATCACGGCTTCGAACCGTAATTTTTTTTTGTTACGGTTTCGTCCCGGTTCTATAAAAAAATATAAATCAATGCGATTCCGGAAAAAAGGGATTCATTTTTAAATATTTTACAATTTACAAATTAACAGATATTTGTTTTGGGTTCAGTTCCAGGTTTCGTTGACAAAAAATAACGTTTTTTATCCCGGTTTTCGAATCAGTTCCGGTTCGTAGCCCTGATTATATATACGAGGGCTGTCCGACAAGTACTTCGCCTCACCGGCCTATGACGCCACTGTCGCAAGAGACATATCCTATTGTGTAGTACATTATCTAGACGGCTACTGATTTCATTTCAGCCGAATCGGACTCGTAGTTTTGTTTTGACCGCGTGTGAAAGCGGGAGTATCCGCAGATTTTAGAAAATTCGATTCGATTCTTGTTTTTGGAAGGGATATCGCGCAACGAAAACAAAGAACGCTTGGATACTGTGTACGGCGACTCTTCTCCTGCGATGGCGACCGTCAAAAACGTGGTCGCACGACGATTTTTGATGAGGCTCGCCCAGGTGCCCCAAAAACGGCTACCACGGAGAATAACATGACAAAAATCCACGATCTCGTATTGGAAGACCGCTGATTGTAGGTGCGCGAGATAGTTAAGAAAAACCATCAGGTCCATCTAGTTCGAAGTAATGCCGCTCCGCTCTCGGCTATTTTAGATGGTGGCACTACCATCGACTTTGAATGTTCAAGAAATCATGCACGCACAGTATTAGAAATGAGCTATTTTTACGCTATAATCACAGATATTCCATCGAATAATGACTGTTTATTGAATATAAAGGCATTACATGGATACATTGTTACACTTTTGGTCAAAGTTATATTTCTTAATTACATAAAACTACTCAAAACCTATCATGATTAAACAAACCTCGATTACGCAAAAACCTACCTACTTTTTAAACAAAAAAAAATATATCAGTAAATTTATAATTGCATAAATAATGCTTGGTAAAAATGATATTCTTTTTGTATTTACAGTTTCGGAGATAAAAAATGAAAACTATAATAAATTAAACTATTTTGGAGGTTTTTATTTTTTATCTCTGAAACTGTAAATACAAAAAGAATATCATTTTTACCAGGCATTATTTATGCAATTACGAATTCACTGATTTTTTTTTTTTTTTCTTTAAAAAGTAGGTAGGTTTTTTTTTCCAAGCTTGATGTTTGATCTTAAGATAATAGGCATCTCAAAAGACCGCGTGAGTTATATCCTACATGAAATTTTGGGCATGAGAAAACTGTTGGCGCGATGGGTGCCGCGTTTGCTCACTCTGGACAACAAGCGCAACCGTGAGACCAGTGACGCTGTTTAAGCGCAATTCGAAAGAGTTTCTGCGTCGTTTCGTGACTGTTGACCAAACATGGATCCACTTCCAAAAACAAGAATCGCATCACCGACACAGATATTGCTCTTTTCCATTTTTCTAAAATCTGCGTAAACTCCCGCAATATCGGTCGGTGATTCGATTCTTGTTTTTGGAAGGGAAATCGCGCAGTGGACCCATGTTCGTCAATCTGTGGATACTCCCGCTTTCACACGCGGTCAAAACAAAAGTACGAGTCCGATTCGGTTGAAATTTTAACAGTAGCCGTCTAAGATAATGTACTAGACCAGGCCTTCTTAAACTATGGGTCGCGACCCCAAATGGGGTCGCGTAGCAAAATTCTGGGGTCGCGAGAGATTTTATATTAAATATTGATTTCAAAAAGGTAGCTTGGATTCAAAAGCCGTTTTGGATTTGCTTAAGTGAGATTGATCACCTGCCACTTAAAGCTCAAGAGGAATTTGCTGAGTTTTCGAGTGACTAAAACTTAAAACTACAATTTCCAAAAAAGCCCTTGACTGAATTCTGGATCGGAACTAGAACTGAATTTCCCACAATCGCTGATATGGCGTTAAATGTTCTTCTGCCATTCAACACCACATATTTATGTGAAGTTACTTTTTCAGCTTTAACACATATTAAATCCCAATATCGTTCATCGCTAAAAAATGTTGAAGAGGTCTTACGTCCAGCAGTGTCAAACATTCCACCAAGATTGAATTTGTTATGCAATAAAAAACAGGCACATCCATCTCATTAATTTTTTTCCTTTAATTTTAATTTAATACTTACCACTCAACGACTGCGTTCGAATATATTCGAGCGAACTAAGACGGTCAGAATTTCCTTTTATTTATGTTATTGCAAAAAATGCAATTTTGACGAAAAATAGGGCATATAATTTTTGTAACTATAATATAAACAATTTTACAATTTTTGCGCAATTTATTATTTTAGATTTTTGTATGTTTCTAAACGAATTCTAAAACTATATATTTTCATATTGTTACCTAATAAATAAATCATCAAAATATATTTATTTATCTTTCTTTTATATATATATGGGGTCGCCAGGAAACTCGCAATCATAAATGGGGTCGTGAATGAAAAAAGTTTAAGAAGCCCTGTACTAGACAATAGGTTGTGCTCTTGCGACAGTGGCGCCATAGGCCGGTGAGGCGAAGTACTTATCGGACAGTTTTTGTAGGAATTTTTTAAATCATGTGTATTGTATAGTTTTATACCGTTTGCCTGCGTCCGCAAAAATGGGCAAAACATGTGCGGTGACCGTATACGCTTCTTGGACCTCCAAAACGGACGGTTTTCCATTTGATCCACCTATATGTTCATTGACATCATCTAGAGCGCGTCGAAATGACGCTACGCGTGGATGCTCAAAATCAATCGCCGATACGATTTCAACTCCCTTTGCTTGTTCTACAACATGTAATATGCCTTCCTAAAACCAGATATACCTTATTCAATAATTAAATAGGGAAAATAGTTATTTAAACTTACACTTTGCATTGAATTTAAAAATTTATTTAATTTCTTATAACTAGTTTTTTTAATATCTAAATTTTTCCCTACAGGACATGAGTTTAAAATGTGCAATCTGTAAAAATTGCTGGTAAGTACTGGAAGCGTGATTTTTTTTCCGGAATACTTAAGAGTTTTCAGAAAACAATAGGTCAATAGTTGATCCATTTCTTCCATTGTGTTAATTAATGATGCGGCATCTAACGCCTCGGTTAATTCGGCTTCCGCATTTTGATCACAATCATTTGTCTCTAATGCTGGCATTAATACGCTAATTGGTTCGCTTCCATATTCCGGTTTTAACCAATCTGGAAGCCCGAGTTCTGGAATTGGAAGAGGTGCTGCGCCATCGATGCGACACAGGTGATCACAAACCGTGTGCAAAATGTTTACACATTTACCGCGACCCCCAGTCATATACATATCCATGCTGGAATGCATGGTGACACCGACCGCAATCGGGGCCTTATTATCGGTTGTGTTCACTGAAACCATCGCACCTTTGTCGAAACGCCCGTATTTCGAAGGGCCCTCAATTTCAGGGAGAACAACGCCGGGCAACATTAAATCTGCACCGGCGCATAAGTTTGTTATAACGGGGGGATGAGTTGTGAAGGATTGTATCAAATCAGGGAAACTCCACAGGAAGTACACGGTTGGATACAGGATATCGTCCAATTCAAAAAACAAGGGACGCCTTTTCACCGTGTAAACCGTCACATAATGGTTTAAGTGCGATAATAGTTTAGCGACGGACACTGGGTCTTTATTGGAAATTTCCTGATTCACATCGTTCTCCGCAAGCGTTGGGAACTTTTGTAATATTTTCGATTTCAACGCTTTTCTGTAAACACACACACACACGTATATGTTACATATTGGATACAATATATTTAGAGTAGTAGCAGATACATGTGTTTACGTTTGCTGGGATAGGTTATGTATCCGAAACGTAAATTACGAACCTTTCGGAGTTTTTCATTAGTGAATTCGATTTAACGCGAAATGGTTTAAGAAACATTTTATTGCTGCATTAGGTGCACACAATTTACAAATTATAAATTGAATTCTAATCCCGACGTGTTTCCGACTCGAATGGCATTCAAGTTCACTTAAGATGACCACATTCCAATTATCTATGATATTGGCAATATGACGCACAATGGACTAGTAATACTGAATTATTATTGCATGATTGTATATATAAACATCATCGACTTAAAATTTTGACTGAATCATTGGGTACTATGAGTGTGACGCCATTATTATACTGAATGGCCCCGCCTGTTTTGTTAATGTTGCACTTGCGCGCATGATAAATTCATATTTATTGTTTGAGTAAATAATAGAAATTTGTTTTGATTTTGTTGCGTAAATAAAACAGCCAATTTGTATGATAAATTGTATTCAAATAGATAAGGCATTAAATAATATTTTGAAATTGATAAGGATCTAATCTCAAATGACGTTGAAACATGAGACCTGTATTTGTATATATTTACGAGACCAAAGTCCACACTGTCAAAAGGAGGCTGTGTCGATTGATTTAATATTTATATATATATATATATGTGTGTTTTACGTATTTTGTTAGGTATGTATCAATAATTACAAAAAATCGTCATTTTTTACTTTCTTTTACAGAGTAATAAGTAAGTATTGTAATCATGAAAAATGTCGAACTCGATATTTTAACGGATATACATGTTTTGACTTTCCCTAAATCGAATGTGACTATTTTCGCAATGACGTCTGTCTGTCTGTGTGTATGTGTGTGTGTGTCTGTCTGTCTGTGTGTGTGTGTGAACGCTCTAGGGCCAAAGCTGTCGACTTCAAACATAAGACTTGTATATGCCCTAGATGTGCCCCTCCTATTACTGAACAGAATTTTCAAACCGGAAGTGCATGCGTTTACTCTATGCATTTTTTGTTCTATCTCCAATATATCACTAGAACGGCTACATTTACGGCAAATATATAGTTATGTTTATAATGTAAGATAGTAATATTTTGCACAACTTTTGTTTGAAACATTTCTTCATAATTTGTACCAGTTATGAGATAACTGCTACGAAAAAACTCATATATCTTATTTACGTTGCCATAGTGATACGTACACTTGTGACAAATTTTATTATTTTTAAATCGGATTAACCATGAGTTACATTATTTGTTTCTTGTTTATTGAAAACAAACAAGCATTACATTGACAGTTAACCAATATCACTAGAACGGCTACATTTACGCCAAATATAGTTATGTTCATAATGAAAGATAGTAATATTTCGCACAACTTTTGTTTGAAACATTTCTTCATAATTTGTACCAGTTATGAGATAACTGCTACGAAAAAACTCAAATATCTTATTTACGTTGCCATAGTGGTACGTACACTTGTGACAAATTTTATTATTTTTAAATCGGATCAACCATGAGTTACATTATTTGTTTCTTGTTTATTGAAAACAAACAAGCATTACATTGACAGTTAACTGTATGAATTAATATTTAAAATATTGATTTCTTATTAGAATACATTGTATCAGGTAAATTATTATAGAATCAATTTATATTATATATTTGCTAACATAATTAAATAACAATTTCAGAGTTTGACAGTTTAAGAGTGAATACGATAAGTACTTCAAATACAGATTCATTATAAATTGGTATAATTATCCAGTTATTATTAAGTTATAGTAATTTAATTTGAATTTTCATTTTATATTGGTCAGCAAAAGATTTTGTTATCACTTAATAATAATAATAATTATCTGCGCATGTTTTTGCCAGGGAAACAAAATAGACATTTCAGAGTATTCTTGTAGAGTATTGGTTAGTTTGACCGTTTGTTTGAGATTATATATATATATATATATATATATATATATATATATATATATATATATATATATATATATATATATATATATGTAGACAGTTTGTTTGGGTTATATATGTATATTAATATCTATCTATTGAAAACTACGTAAAAGAAAGTTGAGTGCAGGCCACTCCAGATATTTAATATTTATTATTGTAAATAGGTGAAAATGGAACTGTTTACTAGAAGGCATGTATCAATGGCAATCGGAAAATTACTAGAACGGTCAATGAGCACAGTGAATTATCAATATCTCCAAAATAGTAAAATACCAACAATGCATTTTCAAAAATCTTTGCCACGTCTTCCAATCCCAGAACTAGAGAAAACGTGCGAACGCTATCTAGCTGCTCAGAAACCAATTTTGAACCAAGAAGCATTTAAACAAAGCGAAGCTTATCTAAACAGTTTTCAAACTGGGCCCGGCAAAAAACTAAACGATATCCTTATACAACAGGATAAGAACAATAAGCACACTAGTTACATATCCGAGCCCTGGTTTGATATGTATTTGCGCGATCGAACACCACTGCCCATCCACTACAACCCAGTCTTAATATTTGAAAATGATACTAAGCCTGCCTACGATAATCAGCTGGTGAAAGCAACGAATATGATTATAAATTCATTGCGATTTATGAAATCACTGCGCAGTAACATTTTAGAGCCCGAGGTATTTCATTTGAATGCAAAGAAAAGTGATACAAATTTATTTCGTACTTTAACAGCTGCACTGCCATCGGCTGTCTCATGGTACGGCGCATACATGCTCAATGCGTATCCGCTGGACATGAGCCAGTACCATCATTTATTTAACTCAACTCGTATACCTGAGACAGATAAAGACCGCATCTTTCAAGATACCAACGCTAAACATATATCCGTTCAGCGTAACGGACATTTTTATATTTTCGATGTGTTAGATCATGAAGGTATAGCATATACAGCTTCGTTCGTTTCTCCTGTTTCATGATTCGTCTATTTTCCACTTATAACGATAAAAAAGGACAAATTATGAAATCGGCAAGATTGTAGCTCAAACGAACAAATATATATATATATATATATATATATATATATATATATATACGCACTTGAAATAATTATAAACTCTACTACTATCCTTCATTTCACTGATGATGAATCAAAAATAAGACAAGTTTTTGACCGTAAATGTTTTATTCGTGACAGATGGTGATTCACCAAAAGATTACGACGCACTAAAATTACATCATTCACGGAACACATTTTTCTTATTCATTATTCAGCATTAGTCATATGAATGATAGTGGGACATCGGCATAATAACAATAGGCGTGTTTCTTCTTCACAATTTAACTAATCAAAGTAATCATGATTATGAGAATCACATTTCTTCGTTCCTTATTAGTTATCTCTACTCTTCCATTTTGTGATTAGAAACTGATAGTCCCCTTCCCCTTGCGAATCATACTATTTCTATGATTCAATCCAAGCAATCATAGAATAGTATGATTCGCAAGGGGAAGGGGACTATCAGTTTCTAATCACAAAATGGAAGAGTACAGATAACTAATAACAAACGTGAAGAAACGTGCTTCTCATAATCATGATTACTTTGATTGCGAATCAGAGTTCGAAGAAACACGCCTCATGCCGATTGAACTACAACAATAGGCGTGTTTCTTCGAACTCTGATTCACAATCAAAGTAATCATGTTTCTTCGTTCGTTATTAGTTATCTTTACTCTTCCATTGTGTGATTAGAAACTGACAGTCCCCTTCCCCTTGCGAATCATACTATTTCTATGATTACTTGAATTGAATCACAAAACTGGTGAAGAAACTCGCCTAATGTACCAAGGCGTGTTTCTTCGCCAGTTTTGTGATTCAATCCAACTAATCATAGAAATAGTATGATTCACAAGGGGAAGGGGACTGTCAGTTTCTGATAACAAAATGAAAGAGTAGGGATAACTACCCATATTGCACAGAATGCCTTATAGACGTCCAATAGACGACATCTTAAAATATTTCATCTATTAGACGTCTTTATGGGTAATAACGAACGAAGAAACGTGCTTCTCATAATCATGATTACTTTGATTAGTTAGATTGTGAATCAGAGTTCGAAGAAACACGCCTATTGTTGTAGTTCCATCGGCATGAGGCGTGTTTCTCTGTTTCGCAATCTAACTAATTAAAGTAATCATGATTATGTAAATCACGTTTCTTTGTTCGTTATTAGTTATCCCTACTCTTCTATTTTGTGATCAGAAACTAACAGTCCCCTTCCCCTTGCAAATCATACTATTTCTATGATTACTTGAATTGAATCACAAAACTGGCGAAGAAACACGCCTTGGTACAATAGGCACAGAATGCCTTAAAGACGTAATATAGACGCCCAATACACATTCTGTGCTATATGGGTAATAACGAACGAAGAAACGTGATTATCATAATCATGATTACTTTAATTAGTTAGAATGCGAATCTGAGTTCGAAGAAACACGCCTCATGCCGATGGAACTGCAACCATAGGCGTGTTTCTTCGAACTCTGATTCGCATTCTAACTAATTAAAGTAATCATGATTATGATAATCACGTTTCTTTGTTCGTTATTAGTTATCCCTATTCTTCCATTTTGTGATTAGAAACTGACAATCCCCTTCCCCTTGTAAATCATACTATTTCTATGATTACTTGGATTGAATCACAAAACTGGCGAAGAAACACGCCTTTAGTGGTACATAATTCTCTCTAAGTGTGTATGAATTCAATCGAACAGAGTATCAATAAAAATAAAATGGCTTTTTTTTTTAGGAAACATCTTGCCAGCAGAAACAATTTTATCTAGTCTTGATTATATTTTAAATGAAAATACGCCGGCATCCGAGTTTCCTTTGGGTATTTTAACAACAGAAAATAGAAATGTTTGGGCTGAAGCACGTCGTGAACTAGTCGCAGCAGGCAATGAAAAAACCTTAAATTTAATCGACTCTTCCTTATTCAATGTGATATTGGATAACGAAGAAATGGGCGGTGATCCTTATCGAATGGTCCGTCATTTTCTCCATGGCGATGGCAAGAATAGGTCAAATGGATGCATTTGCAAAGTAATTTAACTTAGCGGGTTAACAAAGACTGGTGGTCACCATTTCTATTTTGTTTGTTATACCAAGCGATGCTAGCGCCACTGTTAAATCACTTTGCTACGAATGTTTAAATTTATTTTTTAATATCTTGTCATTTGTATTATATGCAGATGGTTTGATAAATCATTTTCATTGATCTTTTCAAAAGACGGTGTTGGTGCTGTAAATTTTGAACATTCGTGGGGTGATGGTGTTGCAGTTTTGAGGTATTTTCAAGATATTTATAAAGAAGCAACTAATAATCCAATTGTTCATCCGGATACCAAGCCAGATCCGGGCCGAATTCAATCAAACATTTCTAAATTAGGTACACGACGATTTTGTTTTTATGCATCTTGTAAAGGCGGTATCACACTACAAGGATATCGATATCTTCCTTCTTTAGGAGATACCGATGATCGATATCTGTTTCTATCACATTAGCAAATTGACATCAGAAATTTAGTAAATTTCTATACTTGGTGGTGATATTCAATTTGGTTTTAAAAATGATATATAAACAAGCAGAGATATTTTTATTTTCTTTCTTGCATTCGCCATTTTAAAATAAATATAATTATCAACAAACACGACCAGTATATAAACCTACAATGAATGCTAACAACAAAAACAGGGACATTTCTTTAAGTTGATCATGCGCACAACACAAGACATCTAAAATTGGACACCGGTAAGCCAAGGAATACGAATTCGTATTCCTTGGCTTACCGGTGTCCAATTATCGATGTCTTGTGTTGTGCGCATGATCAACTTAAAGAAATGTCCCTGTTTTTGTTGTTAGCATTCATTGTAGATTTATATACTGGTCGTGTTTGTTGATAATTATATTTATTTTCGCCTATTATTTGCTCCCTATCACATTAGAAATGACATCGGAAAACTGAAAAACATCGCAAAATCGACGTCAAACTATCGATATCCATGTGATACCGCCTTAAGGTGGCATTCACCTTTTGAGCACAAAGAAAAAGCTGTTTTTTAACATTTTTTTTCTCAGGGTACGTTCGAGATATTCGCATGCGGTTTTTTGTATCGTATTTATTCAACTTTTCTCTTTCATAAGATATTTTTTAAAGTCTGGTACGTTTAGCCCCGGCGAAGATGTCCAGGTCCAAAGTGGGCAGCTCAATTTAGGCGCGCGGTAGCATAACTCTGGTCCCAGTTGTTTGAAAAAAAATAAGATATAAGAGTTTTAAAGTATATTAAATTGTCTAAGAATTGATCCTCGGGTGGTCCATTTGGACCATAATTAGCAAAATGGCGACCATCGTACGAAAAAAGTTATGTTTTGCCACTTTTTTTCTCCTTTGGCGGGCCTTAAAAAATATTAACAACTGTCGGACACACTTCGTCGAGAATCAACTCCTGGAGAATTTTATTACCTTTAAGATGCACTTATCGAGAGTTAAATCGGTTAATTTGTTGTCGAGATATTCTACCACGCGACTTAAAAAATATGGTTTCGAGAAAAACGCGTTTAAAGTTTCACCTTCAGACTGACGCGCGCGAAAACGCCGTGCTTGAGCAAAAACATTGTTTTGTTTAAATCGCAATTTCACATATTTCCAACTCGAATTTCAAAAAACGGCTTCAGAGACTAATAGTCAACACTTCAAAGTGTCCTATTCTGCAAAAAAAAAAAAAAAAACAATTTTTTGAATCCGCAAAAGGTGAATGCCCCCTTAACACTGTATAGAACTAGTTACCAGAAACGAGTTTTTAACTATTCGATACTATTAATATAATCTTAAATTTATCTTTACAGATATTCACTACAATGACAAAATTAAACTATTTATAAACAAATCAATAGAAAACTATAACAAATTGTGTAATTCATTAGAAATAAATTATATACTTACCGACGGTATTGGTAAGAAAGTTTGTAAAAAACATTCGGTCAGTCCCGATGCCATAATGCAACTAGGTTTCCAAGTAGGTGTCATAGAGCACAGTGCAAATATTCTAACTATCAAAGTAATTACAGGATGCCTTCTATAATCAAACAGGCACCTTCGTTGCAAGTTACGAATCGTGCAGTACGGCTGCTTTCAAACATGGAAGAACCGAAACCATTAGGCCTTGCACAATGGCAACAAAAGTAGCAAACCAATGCCCTGTCCTTAGAATTATTTACTATTATAGAAACATTGCAGGCTTACTGTGAAGCTGCACGCAGCCCGAATCAATCGTCAAAAACTCAACTATATTCGATGATCCGCGAATGTTCAAAAGTGCATAGTAACCTAACGAAAGAAGCTGCGATGGGTCAGGGCTTCGATCGCCATTTATTTGCATTGAAAATAATTGCTCAAAAACATGGAATTGAGCTACCGAGCCTCTACACCGATCCAGCTTATACTGCACTGAATCACAATATTCTTTCCACTAGCACACTATCATCTCCAGCGGTACAAGCGGGCGGGTTTGGACCTGTTGTTCAAGATGGTTATGGCATTGCGTAAGTATATCATATTTTATTTATAAATGAATATTACTATAGAAGAAATTGTATTGTATAAATGAATATTACTATAGAAGAAATTGTATTTCTTTTACAGTTATATCATTCGGGATGATTCATTAGGTACGTTGGTGACAAACTACGAAGGTCAACGTAATGGTCCCGATTTTATCGATTGTCTTCATAAATCTTATGATAAAATAAGGGATATTTTACTAACAAAATAGGTTTATATTACAATTTTTCAATTCCAATGTTTAGTATGGCACACATATACAAGTTATGCTCACTAGTTAATTTAAACTCGTCTTTCTCGTATGTAACGTAATGCTGCAATCGACATTGTCGGGAAATAGCATATTTTGTATTAAAATGCAGGCAATAATCAAACACGAAAGATATCCGCGATGAAAAGGTGTTCTCGACTTAAATAGTAACTAAACATGCTATAAAATAATTTGGGAGTAGTAAATTGGAGCAATTAGACACTAGACAGTATAGCGTTTAAATACTATAAACATCCTAATTCCTATTCCGAAATAATTTTATGGCATATATAGTAAGTTTTAGTTAGTATTTAAGTCGAGAACACCTTTTCATCATGTATATCTTACGTGTTTAAATATAACCTGCATTTTAATACAGAATGAGCTGTTTCTAAGACAATTACGATCGCAGCTGCAACCGGTAAATTTCGCGATATTCGAACCAAGCGTGTGACGTTACCTTGTATATTTGAATCATGGTGTTTAGTTTTAATCATTTTTCGAACTTCGGCAGGTCCAGGGGTTTGGTGTAATTCTTTTCTATTTATATTTGCTGCATATTTTTTTATACTATGTATTATATATCTATGTATATCTGTATTTATATATTATATATATATATTTTGCTAATTGAGGGAATGTTACTAATAAAATATAATTGTTACTGTGGAATTGTTAAGAATTTTTCATAAACCCAAAAATATTCTATGATGGATAGATAAGCTATGAAATGACGTCAAAATTACTGTATTTTCTGTTTTGGTTCAAAATTTTAACCGATTGGTTATTATTACTTTCTTTTACAGAGTAATAAGTATTGTAATCGAGATTTCAACGGATATACATGTTTTGAACTTCTCCCTGAATCGAATGTGACTATTTACGGAATGACGTGTGTGTGAACGCTCTAGGGCCAAAACTGTCGAACGAAAAATTATGAAACTTCAAACTTAAGACTTGTATATGCCCTAGATGTGCATCTCCTATTTTTGAAATGAATATTCAAACCGGAAGTGCATGCGTTTACTCTATACATTTTTTGTTCTATCTCCAATATCACTAGAACGGCTACACTTACGGCAAATATAGTTATGTTCATAATGAAAGATATTAAAATATTTCGCACAATTTTTGTTTGAAACATTTCTATTCAAAAAATGTACCAGTTGCGAGAAAAATGCTACAAAACATTATAAATATGTTGTTTACGTTGCCATGGATGCGCATGTAGCTTATAAAATCGGCAAATTTGACAGGAAAACAAAATAGACCCAATTAGATAAATGACATTTCAGAATATTTCTGTAGAGTATTGGTTAGTTTTGATAGCTAGTACTTCAAAACCTTTACTAATTGGAAATTGGTATCATTTTCCACCTATTCAAGCTTGGTTTTCATATTATTTTGGTTGGATTATTATTTTTTAATTTTATAATCAATCAGTGAAAACTGCGTAAAAGAAAGTTGAGTGCAGATATTATTAATTAATAAATTGGCGAATAAATGCGAAATATTACATTGGAATATGTGTGATTTTATTAAGGACATACACCAACAAATTAAATCATTTTTAA
Organism: Leistus spinibarbis; assembly: GCA_933228885.1. Classification (NCBI taxonomy): domain Eukaryota; kingdom Metazoa; phylum Arthropoda; class Insecta; order Coleoptera; family Carabidae; genus Leistus; species Leistus spinibarbis. The sequence goes on along the minus strand of OW121792.1, from coordinate 4,196,966 downwards.
CTAATTAACGAGATTCATTTTGCTAACGAAACAAAGAAAAGAAAAAAAAAAACATTATATACAACAATATTTGATGATTTTTAAATTACATTTCATATAATACTATAACTACTGATATACAGTATTAATATTTATTTTACATACTTCTCAAAACGATGAACTTATTATAACATGAATAATCTAATGACTTTTCTCCCCCATGTTAACTTTCGAAGTCTGAAACAGAACACGTACATTTAGAATAAAATTCAAACCATGTATTCATTACGAAATTCTCGTAAGAAATACAAATAGTCGTAAAAGCAGCAATTTTTATGATTAGTGAATAATTCATACCATATAGATGCCGACGATCAACCCAAACAGACCAATAGCGCTGCCGAAAATCTCTACAATCAGAATCTTGACGAACAGCGTCGAGTTAGCAGCATCCGCCAATGCAGCACCAGATCCGACAATACCAACGCAAATGCCGCAAAATAGATTCACGAAACCGACCACTAAACCAGAACCAAATATGCAGTATCCAGCGAACCAATTCGCACCGTATAGTTTGATATCATTTATGACTACCTCATTCGAGAAATCCTGTCAAAGAAATTATAAATGATGAGGAGGCGCGCACATTTGGTTCATATGCTTACACTTAATTGACCAGACAAAACGATAGAAGTAATCAAACCGTAAATTGCGACAGCTTCGCAGAAAATGACTGAAATTAAATTTTTGGTCTTGATTCGTGGAGCCTTGACTCCGCCACCAACAATACTGACACCGGTTGTGTGGATACCACTAAAAAAAAAAAAAAATGTATTTTCTACGCATGTTGCTAGCTGTTTCTATAGATAAAATGACATACATATTCATTTTGTCGCCTTATAATTACTATAAAAAAATTTGAGCAAATTGCATTTTGAGAACTGAGGTTCCCCTAAATTTTACAAACCGTCCGATATTGCATCGCAAAAACTGGGATTTCCCTATTTTCTCTACACTTTAAGAACAAAGTTCCCGGACGTATTAAAAACAAGCTTAGGTACAACGCACCAATGCGACCAGCTCGCCTTATAAGTAATATATGCGATGCGAACAGCGAACTTTTTAAATTAAAACATAATTGTGTTTAATTATTATGGCCTTTTGGTTAACAATTTGAAAAAATCTTATAAATACAAAAAATCTTACAATTCTTTGTAGATTATTTTGATATAATAAAAACATTATTATTGCATATTTTAAAATTCTAAATTATACTTTTTAATCATTTTTACGGGTTATCAATATACAAAAATCTTGTAGATATAAAATATCTTAGAGTTTCTTGTAGATTTGTTTAAATTAAGAGGGGGCTTCAAATTTTGTGGCCCTATAACTCAGGAAGTATATGTATAGTTTAAAATTATACCTAATTTTGTAATAACATTCGTAATTCACCCGAAACCTAAAGGTCGAGTGCCAATCACGCGACTGAAGCGACTCTAGCATACCACTGCTCTCCATGTAAATAAATGTACTCGTTGTCGCGCGACTGAAGCGACTCTACTGCTATATGGAGCAGTCTAGTCGCGGGAGTCGCACGACAAGAACGTTTTATTATTGCAATATATATATAAGAAAAATGGATGATTCACGTTTATGTGAATTGGTGGAACAACATTTTCTAAAAATCGCTTCATTTTTTTATTAAAATTTTCTGGAATCTCTCTGATTCTCTAGCAGTGATAAGTACACTAGGACTGTTTCTACACGACTCTATTAACAGCACTTGTACTCTTCTTCTTTCTCTTCTTCAAAATAAGTAAAGCAAATGATATGTGTAAACAAACTAAAGTCGCGCGACCCAAATCGCTTCAGTCGCGTGATTGGAATTCGATCTGTACGCTAGAGTCGCGCGACCCAAGTCGCTTCAGTCGCGTGATCGGAACTCGAGCTGTACGCTGGAGTCGCGCGACCCAAGTCGCTTCAGTCGCGTGATTGGAACTCGAGCTGTACGCTGGAGTCGCGCGACCCAAGTCGCTTCAGTCGCGTGATTGGAATTCGAGCTGTACGCTGGAGTCGCGCGACCCAAGTCGCTTCAGTCGCTTGATTGGAACTTGAGCTGTACGATGGAGTCGCGCGACCCAAGTCGCTTCAGTCGCGTGATTAACACTCGACCTTAACCGTACAGAAGCCTAACATTTCTTGACAATAAACATGCAAAATTAATTTAGCAATTAAGGGAATTGTAAAACAGTAGCCTAGATAACAGATGAGTAGATAATTGGGTGATTCCCCGATATGTTTTTATGTGAAATGGATTTTAAAAACTTACACAGCTGCGCCAACGACAGATAACGAAACAGATAAGCCAATTCCAACAGTAGCCCACATATGGGGCGAAGTCTTCAGCAGAAACCTATGAAATATCAAAAGCACATTAATACATAAAAAAAAAAAAAAACATATAATAATAAGTGACTTACCATCCAAAATCAATCTTTTCGCCTTGGCCAGTGAAAAGATGATAAAGGCCTGGGATAAAAGCGATTAACATTAGTTTTGAAAATGCATTTAAATATGAATATTTCCTTACTCAGAATGATGATGGCCGTAGTGGCCGACCCTAAAAACGTTGCTGCTAGCACAGTTCTCATTGTTTTAAATATAAAATCGTAACTTATTGTCAGACAAGTAAATACGACCAAACCTTCCTAACCACCTGATCTCAGCTGAGAACTGTCACGTGAAACGAAGATCCCACTCCCGACACACATACACAACTAATTAGGCGGGTGTTTTACTTAAAACACATACAATATATAGATTTTAATAGAATGGTTGTTTAAAATTCTGAACAGATTTTTAAATAACCTATATTAGTATCTATTTTGAAGTAGATGGTTGATCTAAACTTATTGGTTGCTTATTGAACGACTTCAACGATGCGTTCGATTGCACTGCACCAACATTTTTAAATATTTCAAAATTGCACTAAATCAATTATTTACTACTTTTATTAATGTTGCGATGCAGAAAACATTAAATTAATTTGTTTACATACAAAATAAAATATGACTATAAATGTGTAGAAAGTGCGAAACAAAATGGTATCCCAAATACGCAACCGCGCTAATTTCAATTTTTGATCTAAATATATTTATTTAATTAATCTTAATAGAACAAAAATATTAATACACAATGTTTGTATTACTACACTCTAGTTTTTTATATTATTCATCAAAACAAATACTAAATAACATTATAGTTTATCTCCCATAGTCGAACCCCTTGAAATCTGCAAACATTTATAATATGTGTAATATAACAGTTATAAATGTATAAAATTAAACATACCATATAAACCCCAACAATTAATCCAAAAAGTCCAATGGCACTCCCAAAGATTTCAACAATTAAAATTTTAACGAATAAGGCCGCATTGGCCGCATCTGCAATTGCCGCCCCCGATCCCACAATGCCGACCGATATCCCACAAAATAAATTTACCCATCCGACACTTGTACCAGCGCCAAATATTAAATAAGCGCTAAACCAATTCATTTGTTTAACCGCATCGTGCGATTCAACGTAACTGGGAGTAAATTTCTACAAATAATTCATTCGATTTTAATGCTTGCCATTTAAAATGCAATTCATTAACTTACACCCAATGTACCAGATAAAACAATGGCTGTAATTAAGCCGTAAATTGCAACTGCTTCACAGAAAATAATTGAAATTAAATTTTTCGTTTTGATTCTAGGCGTTTTTACGCCGCCCCCTATTATGCTAGCGCCTGTAGTATGGATGCCACTAGCGAAATAATACACATAAAATACTATAGTAAATAATTTAAAAAAAAACTTACATTGCGGCTCCTACCACCGACAAGGAAACAGCTAACGCTATTCCCATTGTTGCCCACATATATGGGGAAGTGGCTTCCAAAAACCTGTTATAATAATTTAATTGGTATCAAAGTGCCCCTTTTAATTATATAAATAATACTTGTATAGACAAAAATCTGATTCAGGTTCCCAAAAATATATTATTTTGTTTATCGCAGCAAATTAAAATAATTTACCGTTTCTTTCCTTTTAATTACGTTATTTAATTCAAAAGTAGACTTATTGAAATTAGTAATGAAAGTGATTTATGAATAAATTGTGGGCAATCTTACCATCCTATATTTATTTCTTCTCCTCGTCCAGTCAAAAGATAATATAATGCTAAAATAAATATAACAGTACACATTCAATAGTCTCTAAATTTATTTAAATTGTATACTTACATACATATGTTACAAACGCTGTAACAGTTCCGAGAAAAGTATATGAAAGTGCGTAACGCATTTTTGATAATTTAAATTAAATTATATATAATATTCACTGATTTTTTTTCTTAAACTAGAGGCATGCTAGCCTTCTTGTAGCACAACACAATGTTACTCACATGATATGAAGTGGTTTATCTTAATCTTGATAACACGAATAAATAAGAATCTCGTTCATAATTTTTTTATTATAATTATATGAAAATACATTAAAGTTGTACTATTTAGCTTGAAGTTAACTAAATCTCATATATATATATATATTTAATACAATTTCTTTTACAAAATCTTTTTCTTGTCCAAATACTTATGTATATCTCTATATAAGGAAATAATATATTTTCAAAGGCACTTATTCTACAATATCACATAAGGAAAAGTGCGCATGAATTATGCAAAAATTATTTATATAATATACAGGAGATTATTTAATGTTTAAAGAAATATTGTGTAATGACTTGTATGAAATACCCAGCTCCCTGAGTTTGCAATATCAATTCGAATAAAATGAAACAAATTGAAGTAATAAAATAAATAAATAATACCTATTGTTACTTAATATTACCAAAATATTTAAAACTGTTACCGACAGTTCCATTTGCTTAATTAGTATATATATAAGTAGCTGTATCAAAAATTTTCCACGATATAACTTAAGTATCTCATGCCATCATCAATACTATTTTGTTACTCATAAAGAAAAAACAGACATAAATACAAAGATTTAATTTAATATTTAATAATATTCAATTTTCTTTACTTTATGTTCAAGTTGAACCGTTCACACATGTTATTGCGTAAAAATTACAATACTTTTAAGGGGGAATTACACGGTGACGAAAACATTGCTCATTTTCTCGAATTTTTTTCTCTGAATTTAGAAATAGTAGATTGATGGGGTTTGCTGCATTAAATAAGGTATATATCATAGTTCTTTCAGGATTTTTTTTATTGAAAAATAATAATAGCTTGATGCCTTTCTTTGCGTTCTCCAGAAGCAGCTCAAAGAAGAGGTAGCGTCATGGTTATGGATGTAGCGCAGGTTGTAATCATCTGATACAATTTTTTTGTATCTTAATCTGATGTAATTTCAGTTGTACGTAGGATTTTGAAAAAAATTAACTATTTTTTGCCCTAATTTTTAGTCTGAAAAGGATATTAAATATCAAAATTAAAAAAAAACTACTACGTACAACGGAAGCTTCAAGTTAAATTAAAAGAAAAAAATATCCGATGCAAATTGTAGCGTTTGGTGTCGTCCTGTTCGATTTCAAAACGATTTGGAGGACAATGTTGTTTTCTTTTGTCCTGCCATTGTCGTTTAGGGATTAATCTACTACCTTTTCGATCCATTTTCACTTGAAAATGTCAACTAATCACACTAAAAATATTATGAACGACCATTGTCAGCATAATATTTTAGGGAAATATTCAAAAAGATACATTATTTAAAAATAATATAAAAATGAAAAATCGTTTCTTGTGTTGTTCCCCCTTAAATTAAAACGCAATGAGTAGCTTATAAACATGTTAAGCACTTATGCCTTTTTTTCATTATGAGTTTGCATTATATTATTCACAAACCTAAACCAAACCTAACGGCAGTTCCTATAATTGTGATGTATCCATTTCTTTTTTATGATCGCAGACTAGATCAAGAACAAATTAGTATTATGTAAATATTGACTATATTTTTGCGCTAACCAAATGTGATGTATAAAGCTATAAACAAACTCGCAAAATAGATATATTAAAAGCAATGGCTGCGTTCAAATACTGTTAGTTACCAAAATTGGCGGACAGTAATGCAATACATATAATTTACTCAACATATTATAATAAACAAACATATAAATAGATCCAGTACATACATATTTTACTTCAAACAGGTACTTTGGTGTAAAACATATTTTAAATAATACAATAACATTTTTTCTGTAAATTGTATTAATTACATAAAAATCTAATACATTTTCCTAATTTATGGTGCGATTCTGCGTCAGTCTATAAGGAGAATCTGTAAGATTTTGGAAAAGCTGTAGTTCTTTAATGGATACACATTTTGGTATTATTAATTACACAAATCATGTATTATGTTCGATATATCTTAAATGGTTTGCAATACAATTAAAATATATTTTACACTATCAATATTTTACAGATTTTACTTATAGATGTATAACTAAAGGGTCTAATTGTAACTTGAAAAGTTTTATATTTATTTGTAAATTTGTATATTATTAATGGGATTTTTCCTGTTGGATAGTGTATGTTTATTAAAACAAAGTAGACATGTTAAATTCGTTTTGCACCATGAGCTATTTTGCATTAGGTTGAGCGCTGTGTGTATTAAATGTTAATTAACATAGGTGCGGGCATCAATGCCTTCAGTTTTCCGTACAACGAACCTCTAATCAGTAAAAATATATTAAAAAAAAAAAACATTTTTATAACCAGATTTTTAGCTCGAAGTATAGAAAAGCGATTGAGTCTGTAACATTCTCGGATCAAAAAAATTGGCATGGGCTAAATAGCATAAGCTGTTAAGTAACCCGGGTTATTATATTGCAATATATTTGTTACGGTCAATTTTATATCATCACGATGTTAAATTTATTTGTTTGAATATATTTTTAGGCATCATTTAATACGTTTTATATATATATATATATATATATATATATATATATATATATATATATATATATATATATATATATATATATAAATATAATTTAGAAACATGGTAACACTAAAATAATTACTTGGAATTATTATAATCCAAAAAAACCGTGGTCCTTGAGGGAGATAGGGGAATATAACGCTAGAGTTACTTGGGTCATTTTAATATGTGTAACAGGAACACACAAGATTTTGACTTTATAAATGACAGTAATTTTTTTAAAATGAATGAAAATTGGACGGAGAATGAAATAGAATAGTTAGCTTGTCTAAAACAAAGTTATTTAAATTGAACTATAAACATAGTTCACTGGATTGACACTACTTGATAGCACTTCAAGTACTGTGACCGGTGTATGTCTCGCTTTGCTTGATTGTACTCGTGCACGATCGCGCTGTTTGTTAACGTATGCGCCGGTTTGGGGAATGTTCCCTCTTCAGCGTGTTGTATGGTGTCAGTGTTAATGGCCGATATTGCCATTTGTCTAGTGTACCTAAGCTAACCCTGCCCCCCTTACTCGGTGTTAGTTGTCTTGGAAGAACACGCTGACCGGAGATTTTTACTCACATGGAGAAACCAGGCAGGGGAACCGGAGTACCCGGAGAAACTGCCGACCGATATATATATATATATATATATATATATATATATATATATATATATTTATATAAAGCCGATGTCACACAAACATTAATAAACTCTTATACGTTGAAACTGTCCCTAAATATTTAATTAACAAATGCCGTCATAGATGTGTCAATAGTTCCCAAGTCCTGCTTTTAAGTTAAATATTTTAGTTTAGAATTACTATTTTGCAGCTTACAAGTTCTTTGATCATAGTCATTAATTCATAATACAAATATATGTACACGTAAATAATACTCTTTTTTTTTTAATAATAAATCATACAAAAAATGTATACCAAATAAAAGCCTGCAAAGTTTATCAAATTAAATATTAGGCTTGTTACTATTTACATAAAAATTCTTCAGAGTGCTCAACTTTAACTTGTCTGCTGCAGGTGCCTAATATTAAGAAATAAATCATTGAACATTAATTAGATATTTAATAATAATACAACGTACCGGAGTTGTTGCCCATTCTAAGTATATAAGGAATGACGCTATCAATTTGTACTTGTCCAATGAGGCCGGCGAAGAAGAGTTCTTCCAAAACCTGAGGTTCGAGGGTTCGTAAAGGTGGCAAGCGTAAAAGCAATCTAGAACAAAAATAAACCATAATTAATAAATCATGTACAATAGTTCTCTAAATAAAACAAGCACAGGACTACAATGTCTTCAGCTCGCCGAATAATCAATTTGGTGGAATACACACACACACATATATATATATATATATATATATATATATATATATATATATATATATATATATATATATTTCTAAACCACTGATTTTTCAAGAGATATAATAATAATAATTTTAAAAAAACAATTGTAATTGATTGATTCATTTGGAATACAGAATTGGTTATAGCATGTGTAACACAACGCACGCGATATGTTTAATAAGTTAGAAATATCCAGGGCTTCCACAGCAATTTTGTATACAAAAAAGCAAAATAGTGTACTTTTTAAAGGATAAAAGTGAAATAAGTGACTGAAAAAAGATAAAAAAAGTGAATAAAATATTCATTTTGTAGACGCCATTTTGTTTTTAGACCGATTTTGAGGCCAGATTTGTACTCTGCGACTCTGAAAAAAGATAAAATAGTGAATAAAAGATTCATTTTGTTTTTAGACCGATTTTTATGCCAGATTCATAATCTGCGATCCCAAAAACACTGTGTTATCAAATTGCAGGCAATTGATTAAATAAATAATAGATAGTGTATTAAAAAAAGCTAGAGTGGCCTGCACTCGACTTTCTTTTACGTAGATTTTACTAGAAAAATCAAAATATTGACAAGGACAAATCATAAAATAATTGATTAAACTATATGCAAATACATGGCAACATAAATAAGATATTTAAGATATTCCGTAGCAGTTTTCTCGTAACTGGTACATTTTTTGAAGAAACTATTAAAACAAAATTGTGTGAAATATTAATATCTATCATTATGAATATAACTAATTTTGCCATAAGTGCAGCCGTTCTAGTGATATTGGCAATAGAACAAAAATTGCATAGAGTAAACATGCACTTCCGGTTTCTTAAGTTTGAAGTTTCACAAGTTAACGTGTTTGACAGTATTTGCTCTAGAGCGGTCACAGGCACAGACGTCATTCCGAAAATAGTCACATTCGATTCAGGGAAGGTCAAAACGTGTGCATATACGTTGAAATCTCGAGTTCGAAATTTTTCATGATTACAAGACTTACTTATTACTTTGTACAAAAAAATAGAACACACATATTTGCTAATTGACAATTGAAAAAATAAGAAGCACACCTTCTTACACCTATGGGGAACTTTTTTATGAACTTTTGCCAAAAAATCGGTTTTGAGTCAACGAAGTTAGAACATTGACGAATTTTTAGCGTGTTTAATACTTTTCATACATTTATGACATGAATATAGTGAATAAAATTTTAAAATAGTGACGGATTTCGGAAAAAGTGGAAATAGTGAATGCGTGGAAGCCCTGAATATCCAAAAAAGATTTTGTAACACGAAAAAATCAAGATATCCATTATAATTATTTAAAAACCTGTAATAAATACCTGGGAAATCTATCGATGTCTTCGGGGAAACTATTATTAACATACGCCCGCAAACCCTGGAATGATTTCTCCTGAAACTTCTCCAGCTGACGTCTGACAACAATCCCTAGTTGGTCTCCAGAAAACAGCGCGATTGCTTTCAAATACGCGTATTCATGTTCATCCACATGCAACCTATTCATAACACTTACATAATCTTGCAATTTGCGTATGTGCTCTGTGACTTGCTTCACTTTATGCGCCGGCATTTTTCGCTGGGTTATCGATGTTTGCAGTTGTGTTACTAGCGAAAATAATATTGTGGACAGTGATAATGTTTGCGAACATTGGGCTAGACCAAGGGCGAACAATTCGGCCCAACAACTACGTAATAATGCGATTTGTGTGTCAGAGCTGAAATAAAAAATACGAGTATTAATTTAGAATAGAGTATTTTGCAGTTTTGTATTAAAAACAACTGGAGGTTAATTTTACTGTTACCAGTGCCCGAATTGGAAACATTTTCATAAGGGAGGCGCAATAAAATATACATTCATAATAAAAAGCTATGTGGCCTGTACTTGACTTTCTTGAACGTAGTTTTCATTATAAATATAATATATATATATATATATATAGCTTTATTTTGTTTTAAATTCTTACTAGAATTGAAATGAATCAATATACATATATAGCAACAAAGGAAACGTAAAGCATTTTTTTTCAAAGCATTTTTAAATTTGTCATCTCAATAAAAACGATGGACATTTGAAAATAGGGTAAATATAGAACAACATGAAAAGAATCTAAGAAAAATTGGTTATTTGAAAATACAGGGCTTCCACAGCAATTTTCTATACAAAAAGTGAAATAGTGTAGTTTTTAAAGGATAAAAGTGAAATAAGTGACTGAAAAAGGATAAAAAAGTTAATAATAGTGAATAAAATATTCATTTTCTAGACGCCATTTTGTTTTTAGACCGATTTTGAGTGCAGATTCGTAGTCTGCGACCCCAAAAACCTTGTGTTATCAAATTTCAGGCGATTAAATAAATTAAATAGTTATACTTAATAATACTTAATACTTTTCATACATTTATGACATGAATATAGTGAATAAAATTTTAAAATAGTGATCGATTTCGGAAATAGTGAATGCGTGGAAGCCCTGGAAATACAAAATGGCATTCATTTTAATGTTGTAGGGTTCGACGAAACCTTGTTTAGCTATGTTTGCAGCGGGTATGGGGATCCCTTTTAAGGTGCCATTCACCTTTAGCGGGTTCAAAAAATCGATTTTTTTTTTGCAGAATCGGACACTTTGAAGTGTTGACTATGGGTTTCTGAAGCCGTTTTTCGAAATTCGAGTTGGAAATATGTGAAATTGCGATTTAAACAAAACAATGTTTTTGCTCAATACGGCGTTTTCGCGCGCGTCAGTCTGAAGTTGAAACTTAAAACGCGTTTTTCTGGAAACCATATTTTTTAAATAGCGCGGTAGAATATCTCAACAACGAATTAACCGATGTAACTTTCGATAAGCGCATCTTAAAGGTAATAAAATTCTCTAGGAGTTGATCCTCGACGAAGTGTGTCCGACAGTTATTAATATTTTTTATGCCCCGTCAAAGAAAAAAGTGGCAAAAAATGACACTTTTCGTACGATGGTCGCCATTTTACTAATTATGGACCACTCGAGGGTCAATTCCTAGACAATTTAATATACTTTAAACCCCTTTTTTTTGTTTCAAACAACTGGGACCAGAATTATGCTACCGCGCGCCTAAATTGAGCTGCCCACTTTGGACCTGGACATCTTCGCCGGGGCTGAACGTACCCGACGTTAAAAAATACCTTATTAAAGAGAAAAGTTGAATAAATACGATACGAAAAATCGCGTGCGAATATCTCGAACGTACCCTGAGAATTAACAAATTAGTTTGGAGTCTGTGGCTGATAACTTGAATAATAATAAAAACCCCTTAACCACAAAGTATTTAGCTCAATTAAAATACTTTGTGGTTAAGGGGTTTTTATTATTATTCAACGTACCCTGAGAAAAAAAATGTCAAAAAACAGTATTTTTTTCGTGCCCCCTTAATACTTTTCATACATTTATGACATGAATATAGTGAATAAATGTTTAAAATAGTGATCTATTGCGGAAACAGTGAATAAAAGTGGAAATAGTGAATGCGTGGAAGCTCTGGAAATACAAAATGTCATTCATATTAATGTTGTAGGGTTCGGCGAAACCTTGTATGGGTATCCCTTTTAAAGTAAAAGTGGTAAATAACAGAAATGTGAACATATATAAAATGGGATTACCAAAGTAACTGAAACGCTGGGATACTTCGAGCCCAATGTACCGATAGAAATAACAATCGTGAACCGCTTTCACAAATGTAGTGCATATTTAGGTATGGTGGCACAGGCTCTGGCGTTTGCAAATTGAACACAATATGCTGATCCAGCAACAGTGGTCCATCTAACTCAAAAATTTTCTCGCTTTCCAAATTGTTGAAAGATAACGCTTGATCCGGCCCATTCAGACACTGGACTTTTGCCATCGTGTCCAACGCCTTCGAAATGACATTCTTCTCTCGCGCGATCGACAGCATATCCGTCAACTCACCAGCACCAGTAATTGTGCTGTCCAGGGACATATCATCCTCCAAACTGCCTTGGCTCGGCGACATACGATACGACATATCAATCGTACTACTGTTACCTAAAACATCTAAATGAAAATGATTAAGCAAACGCAACAACTAATCGACTAATTACCTGTACGCTGTCCCAGCGCCGAAAGGCCCAAGTCGCATGATTGCAACGACGACTGTATTACATGACTGGGCGACTCGTTGTTCAAATCTTTCCGGATAAATATTTTGTTCACTGAATTCGACGAGAACGTCAGCGCTGAATCTTTCTTATCTAAAATTGGCTTACGTTCATGCTGTACCGCTGTAACATGCGCAACAGTTGAGTATTTGATAAAAATATACTGAAAATATACTTACAATCGCTTCGCATCCCGCACGCGAGGCACTTTTGCAGCCGACAATACTGACACCGGTTTCGGTGGTGTTTCGTGACTTCGCAGTTCTTTGTGCCGCGACACTGGTAGCCCAGTTGCTTCCGGATGGACCGTTTAAAGAACCCTTTGCACCCTTCACAGCTGATCGCGCCGTAGTGTCTACCCGATGCCCTGTCACCGCACACAACGCATAATTCAACTGTTAGACACATTGAATTTGTATTGTTTCTGATTTTATCATTAAGCATTTCTACTTTCATCGGTTGATCCATGTTAGCGCAACTAGCATGTGGATGCGGGATTTATACAAATCGTTTTGAACCAATGTTGTTTACAAATTATATCACTGTTCACGATACTACTACATGCATTTTAAAATATGTACCACAATATTAAGATTATTTGTCCCACAGCCACTTATAGACATTGCAAAACAGCATTTATGTAAATAAAATAATTCTAGCCTGAGTTCATGACCTTACACCCTGGCCATCAAAGCGCATAGAAAAAAATAAATGTATCTCTATTCTCTGCGTATAGATGGCTATACAAGTCCAGCGCATAGAACAAATATAAATGTATCTCTAATCTCTGCGTATAGATGGCAATACAAGTCTAGCGCATAGAACAAACAAAATAAATGTATCTCTAATCTCTGCGTATAGATGGCAATACAAGTCTAGCGCATAGAACAAATAAAATAAATGTATCTCTAATCTCTGCGTATAGATGGCAATACAAGTCCAGCGCATAGAACAAAAAAAAAATATCTCAACTTTCTTTTACGTAGTTTTCAATAGATAGATATTAATATACATATATATCCCAAACAAACAAAATGCATTGTTGGTATTTTACTATTTTGAAGATATTGATAATTCACTGTACTCATTGACCGTTTTAGTAGTTTTCCGATTGCCATTGATATATGCCTTCTAGTAAACAATTCCATTTTCACCTATTTACAATAATAAATATTAAATATCTGGAGTGGCCTGCACTCAACTTTCTTTTACGTAGTTTTCAATAGATAGATATTAATATACATATATATCCCAAACAAACTGTCTACATATACATATATATATATATATATATATATATATATATATATATATATATATATATATATATATATATATATATATATATATATATATATATAAAATCTCAAACAAACGGTCAAACTAACCAATACTCTACAGAAATACTCTGAAATGTCTATTTTGTTTTCCTGGCAAAAACGGGCGCAGATAATAATAATTATTATTCAGTGACAAAATCTTTTGCTGACCAATATAAAATGAAAATTCAAATTAAATTACTATAACTTAATAATAACTGGATAATTATACCAATTTTTAATGAATCTGTATTTGAAGTACTTATCGTATTCACTCTTAAACTGTCAAACTCCACAGTAAAACTCTGAAATTGTGAATTAATTATGTTAGCAAATATATAATTTAAATTGATTCTATAATAATTTATTCTAATAAGAAATCAATATTTTAAATATTAATTCATACAGATAACTGTCAATGTAATGCTTGTTTGTTTTCAATAAACAAGAAACAAATGATGTAACTCATGGTTAATCCGATTTAAAAATAATAAAATTTGTCACAAGTGTACGTATCACTATGGCAACGTAAATAAGATATTTGAGTTTTTTCGTAGCAGTTATCTCATAACTGGTACATTTTATGAAGAAACTTTTCAAACAAAAGTTGTGCGAAATATTATTATCTTTCATTATGAATATTACTATATTTGCCGTAAATGTAGCCGTTCTAGTGATATTGGAGATAGAACAAAAAATGCATAGAGTAAACGCATGCACTTCCGGTTTGAAAATTCTTTTCAATAATAGGAGGTGCACATCTAGGGTATATACAAGTCTTAAGTTTGAAGTTTCATAATTTTTCGTTCGACAGTTTTGGCCCTAGATCATTCACACACACACACACACACACAGACAGACAGACAGACAGACAGACAGACAGACAGACAGACAGACAGACAGACAGACAGACAGACAGACAGACAGACGGACAGACAGACAGACAGACAGACAGACAGACAGACAGACAGACAGACAGACAGACAGACAGACAGACAGACAGACAGACAGACAGACAGACAGACAGACAGACACACACACACAGACAGACATACAGACGTCATTCCGAAAATAGTCACATTCGATTCAGGGAAGGTCAAAACATGTATATCCGCTGAAATCTCGAGTACTCGAGTTCGAATTTTTTATGATTACAATACTTACTTATTACTCTGTAAAAGAAATTAAAAATATCTCTAATCTCTGCGTATAGATGGCAATACAAGTCCAGCGTATAGAAAAAAATAAATATATTTCTAATCTTTGCGTATAGATGCCGTACAATTTGCCGTTTCAGTGTACAAAAAACATTGCAACTAAAAAAACTCTAATTAACAAACGAGAAACTAATTTAGATTGTAGTATATATATATATAAATATTCTAGACTATTCTGTGTAAATTAAATAAAAACTAGTTTCATATTTTTTCGCGCCCATTTGGACACGTTTTTAGTTACTTTAGTCCCACAGTAATTTGAATTCACGTATTAAATGTACAAATATCTTTGGTTTTCCTAATGCAAATAGTAATAGAAATTAGATTTTACTAATTATGTGTGTAAATAGTAATAATGCAATAAATATCATTATATTGTGAATATTTTTGAACTTTGAGATATTTTCTTATTGGGTTGGTAGTACATCCCGGTCTGTTATCTGTTTTGACTGCGATGTGTGTTCGCCTTCGTTTCGCTGATATTTGTTGTTAGTTTTAAACTTAGTCAGTTAAATAAATTTTAGTGGTAACAACTAGAAAAAGGTAATATGCACTATATATTTATATATATAATTAGAAAAATTGGCCATATGTAATATTGTTATTTAGTTGTAATCAATGAGGTAACATTTTTACTACATAGTAGTAAGGTTCCAATTTCAATATGAATACAATGTACCACATTTATTTAGTTTTCTCCGCATTGCAATAATAACTACATTTTAAGATAACGACTCGAGTAATATTTTCGCATTTATAGTATCATTTATGGTTGAACATCTCTTGGATGACTAGCAGAATTACCATCTTACCTATAGAAATAATAAAAACGTGTATTTAATACTATATTAGAAACGTGCGTGTATAATTATTTAGAATGCAAGTTGTGTGATGATAGTGTATTATTTTACAGTTTGACAAAATCATGGGTGATAAAGTAACTCAGAAAATTGTCCTAAGCATTTTGCGTTTTTTGCGTGGCGAGCTTGAGGCTGGAACCCTGAACGAGGACTCGACCGAAAGCCTCGAGGTTGCAGTCCAGTGCTTGGAATCCGCCTACAATGTGGATAGGGCTGCGGCTCAAGCGCGCAATGTTCCGGATTTGGTGGAAATCTTTTCCTCGTCCGATATTTGGGTGGATGTAATATATAATAATGGTTTTATATAAATAAATGTGTGTTTAATTGTTGCGTTTTGAAGGATTTACCCGGCGCAGCTTTGGAAGTAGTGTCCGAGGAGGCTAAGGCTGAAGCTGAAAAGCTGAAAAACATAGGCAATAATCTCATGAAGGAGGAAAAATTCCCCGAAGCGATCGAAGCATACTCAAGGTAACTATTTGTTCATTTTTGCGAATTATGTTTACTAATGTTTGTTTGTTTGTTTGTTTATTTGTTTATTAGTGCAATCGCGTTGGATACCTCAAACGCAGTATATTTCTGCAATCGCGCGGCAGCACATAGCAAATTAAATAACCACACGGCTGCTATTCAAGATTGCAAGAATGCGATTCATCTAGACCCTACCTACAGCAAAGCCTATGGACGTCTAGGGTAATTATACAAATCGGTTTTAATATTCATTATCTTTATTCACTTTTTCCGAAATCGATGACTATTTTAAAATTCGATTCACTATATTCTTGTCATAAATGTATGAAAAGTATTAAACACGCTAAAAATTCGTCAATTCAACTAACTTCGTTGCCTCAAACCCCCATTTGTAACTATTTTTTTATTTCCGGCAAAAGTTTATAGCAAAGTTCCCCCATAGGTAAGAACAACACCTTGGGCATTTTATTTTTTCAATTGTCCATTAGCAAATATGTGTGTTCTACTTTTTTGTACAAAGTAATAAGTAAGTCTTGTGTAATCATGAAAAATGCCGAACTCGAGATTTCAACCTATATGCACACGTTTTGAGCTTCCCTGAATCGAATTGTGATTAGTTTCGGAATGACGTTTGTGTGTCTGTGAACGCTCTAGAGCAAATACTGTCAAACACGTTAAATTGTGCAACTTCAAACTTAAGAAACCGGAACTGCATGTTTACTTTATGCATTTTTTGTTGTATTAGCAATATTACTAGAACAGCTGCACTTATGGCAAAATTAGTTATATTCATAATGATAGATATTAATATTTCACACAATTTTGTATTAATAGTTTCTTCAAATAATGTACCAGAAAACTACTTAAATATTTTATTTATATTGCCATGTATTTGCATATAGTTTAATCATATCATGATTTTTGCCTATCAATATGTTGATTATTTCTAGTAAGAATGTAAAAGAAAGTCGAGTGCAGGCCACTCTAGTTTTTTTAATACACTCAATTCTAATATGTATAACTCTTTTATTTATTTAATCGCTTGAAAATTGATCACACAAGGTTTTTGGGTTTGCATATTACGAATCTGGCCCCAAAATCGGCTAAAAACCAAATAGCGTCTACAAAATGAATATTTTATTCACTTTTTTATCTTTTTTCAGTCACTTATTTCACTTTTTTGTATACAAAATTGCTGTGGAAGCCATGCTTATGATTAAATATGTATGAAAAAAAAATCAAAGGTGTATATCCCCCATTTCTCTTTTTTTTTATTTAAAAAAATAATTGTTCATATTTGCGCGCTCGAAACTATGTGCTTATGTGGTAATACGATTAATGTATTCCGAATTTGGATCACAGTAACCGATTACAAATTTATTTTGTTTCTAAATGACTTTAAAGAGAGCTAAAATAATATTATTTCGATAGCATTAGCGATTATAAACAATTTTATTGGTAATTTATCGTCAAAATGCTTTTCAAGTTCGAAAAATTCGAAATTTTTTTTGTTACCGGTTACAATGGTCTAATTTCGGAATATACTATAACTTACCGGCACATTAATAACAATATAAATGCCTAGCAGTAAATGAAGCAGATAGAGCGTTCTTTGGGAGCAAGAAAAAATATATATATATACATATATACATATTGAATCTTATGTATCTATTACATTAGGGTGACAATATCGGCCACCAACACTGACACTATACAACACGCTGAAGAGGGAACATTCCCTAAAGCGATACGATAACAAAAAAAAAAAAAAGATATTAGGGTGGAATGTTATAAAAAAGAAATTAAATTTGTTTGGTTCTCCATTATATAAGTAATATTGTGTGAAAATATTAGCCACAATTATTGTTTAATTAGTACTGCTACCATGAGATTGAAATTTGAGAAAATATAAACAATGATTGCAAAAATAACGTATCGTATTTAATCTTAAAAGGTAAATATTAAATATGTAATTCGATTGTTATGGAAGCAGTAATTTAATGCGTTTATTATGGTTTCATACATATCTTATCTACATATACTAACAATAAATACTAAAATGATATCACCCTATTTTTTTTTTAAATAGTTAAATTATTTTTGTATCATATGCACACTAAGATAAATGAATGTATAATTATCAATTAAGAAAGTTAAATCATTTTTTTTTTCAACAATTATTGGGGCGTCCCTGTGACTGTAATAGATATTGAGGAAGTAATCTTACATTTTGCCACAAATAATAAATTATCATCGAGCACCAATTTTCCACCAAACTAAATCTTACATATTTCACTCTACCCTAATATATATATATATATATATACTGAAGTTTTTGACTCATTAGCTCACCGTACAAGGTACAGAAGAGCTAAAGCATTCGGTCCTCTGTCTAACATTCTCGTTTCGAAATATTTCCTTAACAAAACGTTACCTTGAATCCAAAATATATATACCTCATATACTTGGATGTTCGTGCCCTTTAGTCCTCTGAAGGAACCGGAGCGATTTGAACCACGATTTGAATTACACATATTCTTTAGTATTTTATTTGAAACCGCAGTATCCTTATACGTCCGGTGTTATAGGGCTCCAAAATTTGAAAGCTCCTTTTAATACATCCCTTAATTTGTGTATACAAAATTTCTTCATATTGTGTACCCAAAGGCCCTAAAATATTAAAAAAAATAATAATTATGAATGTTAAAATATGCAATACTGGGGGCCAAGCACCAGTGGGGCAAAACACCAGGTTTATGTACTCATAATAGGCAATAACTAAGACTTTGCAAATATATATATATATATATATATATTTGCTGAAATGGGGCGAAGCCCTAGATTTATTTAGACATAATTTTTTTACAAAAATGTTTGTGTGTTGCTCGTAGAACTGTTATATCGAAACTTTAGCTCACCGTACGAAGTACTAAGAGCTAAAGCATTCGGTCGTGTGTCTGAAACATTCACGGATCGAATTATTTCCTCCGCGAATGTTACAGACACATAACCGAATGCTTTGCTCTTTTGATTTAGGTAGTCATCATTATGTGCACCGGTAAGATTAGCTTAAGTAAAGCTAGTCTTACCAGTGCACCTGATGATGACTACCTATGTACCAGTGGCGTACCTAGAGATTTTGCTATCCGGGGCGGTCTTCAATTTTCCGCCTTTTCTAAGTCAATTTTTATATAATTTAGACAAATATCACATAATATGCACAAGTAACAGTAATCGCATGATTGAAAGCAATATTTCATTCTAATATTATTTACTGTACGTCATTTGATACATTCTTAGCTCACCGTACGAAGTACAAAAGAACTAAATCATTCGAACGTGTGTCTGTAACATTCTCGGATCAAAAAAGTTTTTATCTCGTCGCCCTGAATCCAAAAATATATTACTCATTTAGTTGAATGTTAGTTGTTGCTCTCTCGTGAGACAAAATTTGTGCCCTCTACTCTGAAGGTACCGGAGCGATTAAAAAAAAAAAAAACCCTTGGAGTTCTAAATACTTCGTACATGATTGGGAAAAGAGTATGCGTGTTTGCGTCATTTTTGATGTACGTTCTCATTCCAATCATGTCCACAATTATTAATGCATGTATTGTTCATCCTAGAATTGCTTATTCGTCGCTCAATCATCACGTTGAAGCTCGTTCCAGTTATCTACGTGCATTGCAACTAGAACCTGAAAACGAGAGCTATAAGAATAATCTCCAATTGACGAACGAACAAATTGCGCGAGGTAAGAATCTAACTTTTTTTTTTTGTAATTTTAAAAATAAAGTTGGAACTGTAGCCAAATAACTGTCATACCTAGAAGTCGTTGATTCTTCCTATATAACTGATAACTAATACTTTTTCTTTCCTAAATTAAATTTTTGTAACGTGTGTTTTCTGATATTTATATGTTTTTTTTTTAATTTTTATTCCGTGATATAAGAATTTGCAAAGATAGGATTATTATAGCTGGCATTCCTGCACATAAATACCGTGTCACTGTTACATGAGAATATAATCCTAAATTTTTATAATTTAAAGTTAAACTATATGTTTAAATGTTGGCGTAGTAATGAAAACGCTTCATAATAAAAATTTGGAATTGGAATGTTGTAGGCTAGCTGCTAAAGCGAGCCAATTTTTATTTTTGCTTCTATTGTTGTGCGTTAAAATAGATACTTTCATATTTTTTTGAATTTGTTTTTCAAGAATGAACTTGTTAATAAAAAAGACATCATGAGAACAACAGATCATTTATATTTCTAATAATAAAATCTTGTAATCGCGCAAAGAAGACTGTAACTGCAAAATCGAATACTTTTAGACTAGGTTGAGTTATCTTCTATATCCATTGATGCCAGTGACTTTGACTTACCCTTCATACCCCACAGGACACCTATTTATGTGTATAATTTGTTTACTTCTGAAACAATTGATGCTTACATTGATTTGTTTCTCTTTGTTTTCTAAATACAATATATTGGCATTGTCTTCAGATGCTGCAATCGCAATATCGTTGTCCAACAATTAATAATTAAATAAGTTTTGGCTTTCTCAATTATTCGTATCTAAATGAAACCACGCAAGTTTATAAAAATAAAAAGCTCATAACTGTCTTGATTTACACTCGGCTTAAGGTGCATCTAGCCGGTGCTTCTGCGCATCTTTCAAGAACGTATATTTTTTTGCTGATTCGATGCAAAATTAGTTTTTACTATAATGATTATTTGATATTGGTTATATATTTAATAAAAAACGGATCAAAATACACAAATGAGGAGAGAGCCTTCATTCAAACTCAGACATGTCCACATAAAGTAGTTTTGAGGAAACACGAAAAAGTGTTTACGCGCTGGGCGCTAAATTTTAAATTATGTAATTTATATAAGAAATATTGTATCAAATGACATTTTTTGACGATTTCTAAATCCAGGAATTGATAGAAACGGTCGAAACTTGAGGAACCAAATAAAATACCATTTTGTACAACAGTGGATATGTCTGAGTCCGTAGTAAAACTATGAAATATATATTTTATTTTTCAAAAAAATAGGAAAGTATGCATATCCTTTATAACGTAAATACTGGTTGGCTAAGCTATAAAATGATATAATTATAACTAATTGAACGGTTTCAAAATATATATTTACGTTATAAAGGACCTTCTGTTTTTAACTTTTTAATGCATAGTGTACAACCTGCAATGAACGCTTCGGGACTCACAGACCCACTCTGCTAATTAAAAGCTTCTAGATTAGGAATAAATTGGGTCTGTGCGACCCAAAGGTCAATGGTTGTTTGCCTAGTTTACTCAAAAAGTGTACCATTTGTAAGAAAAACGCATTTATAATTAATGCAATGTTGAAAGCAGCTCACTTCCAAGTTTTGTGAAACAGAACTCAAAAAATCTACTGTGGAAATAGGAATTCAAAGCAAGGCGTGATTTTCAAACAAATTGTGCAAAGAAACTGATATATTTGGAGCATTCTGTGAAAATTAATTTTGCATCAAATCAAAATACACGTTGATTAAAGATGCGTGTGGGAACACTGACTAGCTGCGTTTTAATTTAACAAAACCTCTATCCAATATTTATTGTATATATTAGACCGTAGCGCGCCTCCACCACAACAAGCTCCGGCAATTCCTGGAATTCCCGCGGGCATAGACATCAACATGCTGATCAATAACCCGACTTTAATGACAATGGCGTCTCAGATGTTGTCCAATCCTAACATGCAGAATATGTAAGTATTTCATACTATAGTCATCAACAGTTGTTTGTGTATTGTATCGGTTGCCGAGCAAATTTCAGTATATTCAATGATATATTTGAAATCGCGAATAAGAATAAGAATATTCATTTTGAATGAACTCATTTTACAGCATGAGTGGTTTGATGACCATGAGTCAAGGAGATGCAAACGTAGATGCACTATTGCAAGCGTAAGATTGTTATATTGATGCATTTTGTTATTATGCTAAACGAATGAATTGATTTCAGCGGGCAACAGCTAGCCCAGCAAATGCAAACGGCTAATCCTGAATTTGTGGATAATCTACGTCGTCAAATGGGTGGTCCGCAAGACCCGACTGACCAAACCGATTCCAACCCGGCTGAACCAAAGGACACTCCTCCAGAGCAATAGACTTGTTTTTCATTTTTCACACACAGTCTATCGTTTCTAGTTTTAAATTTGGAAAAGCGTTTTTATTTGTATTTGTTATTATGAAAGTATTTCAAGTTGGCGACATGGCTTCCAGTTATATGTTTCATGTATTTCGCCTCTAGTGATCTTTTTCTTAATATTTTTTATTTGCATTCCTATGTTTGTTTGTTATGAGTTTGAAAAAAAAAGTGTATTTCTTGATAATGTTGTCCTCTTTTTACGAATTACTTTATGTTGCCATGGCTGGACTAGTTACTAAATTCTTATGTTCTAACATTTAGTTCCAGTTTAAATAAAGTTCATTCAAGTATTGTAATGAAAAATTTAAACTTCATTCGATACTGCGTGTTGTATTTGCGACTGTAGTAGAACGAAGAATATTTTACCTTTCCACTTAAGGTCAACTAAAGGATAGTTCAATTTCAACTGAAGAGTATAGTTGGCTTGTCTAGCCACGGCGTGAGGCAATTTTTCATTTTATATTAATCACTTTTTTGTAGGATTTAATCTATTCGAAATGTTCTCTAAAATGTATTAAATCTTCCTAAAAATAAATATCATTAATATTTACTATTTGTATTCTTACATATAATCCGATGTATTTAACTGTTAAAAGGTGAGTTTCCAAAGAGTGGGAGTCGAAAACATCTGAAAATACTGTTATTAGACATTTTGGAATCCTCTCTCGATTCGTGTGATTTTATAAGTGACAATATCAGCTGAATAAAATTAGTAAAAATAATTTAAAGTTAGTAGATAGATCATTTTTGACAATTTACATGTGTTATATCGCAAAATGTATGTTAAGATTCATGTATTACCGTTTTATTCATATTTTTAAAATGACCGAATGATCCAGCTAATATTCTTAAACGCTCTAAATATGTTAAAAATTAAAAATTATCTGTATACTTATCACCGATAGTGTATGCTAACAATTTCGTGACAATTGGTAACATGCGCAAGCAAAACTCAATTCAGCGAGATGACCCAGCCGCGCATGTAGGCGTATCTTGTTTAGGCTAGTCAGCTGCTCAATTGGCTCATTGTTCAAAATGAAATTTGACGTACGAGCGAGTGTGGGAGCAACATACATACATGTGTGTTATATACATTTTCGTAATCTCTGAAGATGCGAATCGGATTTCTATCAGAAGAATCTTACTGACATAAATAAATGACGCTTTTAACTTAAATATTTCTTAAATGGGAGATTTTAAGAAATAAACAATTAAATGAGTACAATAATATATTAAAGTTTTCTGGTATTTTAACAAATTCGGTATTAATGTCTTCTTCCACCAGTCCCTGACTTGTTCATTAAATCATGTGCCGCTCTACTAAAGGTCAAAATCTACAGTGACACTGACTATTGTGATGGCGCGGACAATAAATCACGACTTATTTTCACTCGGATAAAAAAAGCACAGTGTATCAGAGTTTATATTCGGATTTTATTTTTAAATGAATAATCTTTTTCTGTACGTGCGCCCTTTGTTTTTTGGAAGTGGCCTATGTTTTGATTTTATTTTCCATTTTAAATGATTTGTGGTGACTTCCCTAATTTATCTATTAAGCATAAAATATCATATTTTATTTCTGCTATTCAGGGCGAAACCATACAATGTATATAAATATTCAAAAATGCTTGAATGTTATTTGGCACAAGTATTAGGAGAAGTTATAAATCGAATCAAGCAAAACAGTTTATTTTAGAATGAAAAGAAAAAAAAAAATGCGTAAAAAATATTCATCCTTAACTTTTGAAACCGATAGTTTAAAATAATAAACGAGTTTATTTAGGATTCGTGACAGACTAAAAAACAGCGAACCATCCGTACAGATTGTTGAACTTTTCTACTAAAGAGCAAATAAATTATTGTTTGTCCGGTTTCACAAATTCAATTAGGTATATTTAATTTCGAACTTATAATATTAAATTAAATGATTTATACTTAATGTATATTTATTATAAACTAATTTTAACCCTTTGTAGTATTCTTTTCCGCGTTAAGGTTTTTATGCACCCTAGGCCGAAAGGATACACTTTAAACCTTAATAACACAAGGACCCGGGGTCTTAAAACCAAAATTAATATAAAAGTTACGCTTAGATCTGAATAATAAAAATCTCCTTCAGGGCCCCAAAA
The DNA here is from genome assembly GCA_933228885.1 of Leistus spinibarbis. NCBI lineage: Eukaryota > Metazoa > Arthropoda > Insecta > Coleoptera > Carabidae > Leistus > Leistus spinibarbis. The sequence continues at coordinate 4,172,273 of OW121792.1, read as the reverse complement.
AGCGTAGGGGTCCCGGGCCTACTTGGCCGATACGTAAATCCGGCACTGCGTAGAATACTGATGTTCTGTTCCGCATTTCAGAAAATAAACAATTTTTTTGCTGGTATTCTAAGTCGGGCTTTTCAGTAACGTTAAAAATACTTATTGTTTTAGATATTAGAAGAAGAAAAAATAGTGATTCAGTCAAATCGTTGTCTGAGAATCGGTTTGTCAAATGTCCAATTTTAAAATAATGACATCTGAAACTTTGGATAATGATATCCATGTTATTTTTAGGCTATTGTTATACATTTTTGTTGGTGTCGTAACTGGGAAATGGGTCTAAACAGGTGTTGGGTGATTCAAATAGACCCTGTATCGATAGGTTCCCATTGTACATTGGGAAATTTTTAAGAAAAACATGTATAGTTAAAGGCACCTAGGTCTTCTACTCCTCTGAAGGTACGGGAGCGATTCACACCAAATTTGGTACACATATTATTTGGCATCCCATTTGAATCCGCTCGCAGTTTAAATCAAATCGCCTGTATACTTCCCGAGTTATAAGGCCCCAAAATTTGGAGCCCCCCTTAATACTGCCCTTATAAAAATAATTAAAACACTCAAAAATTCTACTAATGATTCTAAGATATTTTATGTCTACAATATTTTTCAATAGTGTTGACCCAAAGCCCGAAAAAAAAAATTAAATATTATAATTTTGAATTTCAAAATTTGAACTAAAAAAATTTTTTTTATTAATATAATCTACAAAAATTGTAAGACTTTTTATATCTATAACATTTTTTCAAATTGTTAACCAAAAGGCCATAATAATTAAAAACCACTGCTCGCAACGCATATTTTACCTAAAGGCGAGTTCTGCGCGTTGGTGCGTTCTACGATTACCAAATCTTTTTTTTTTAAATTCGAGATAATATTTTGCGTATTGTGTATAAATAGTATTTACTTTTTTGGTTAAAACCAAAAAAACACTAACGATTAAATACTTTATATTTCTATTGAAAACTCAAAATTGATTTACTGAGAATCTCTAATTTCAAGTTACGTAGTTGAAGTATTAAGTGGTTTAGAATAATATAGTTTCGTAAGCATTTTAATTTGGTTTAAGCTATGGAAAATCAGGGAAGGACATGTCACACATATAAATAAAAATATTTTGAAAAATATTTGCTTGAATATTTGAATTACGAGTTCAATCAACTAACTCTGTCACACTACTTTTGATCGTATGCTGAAACTATTTCGTTCGAAGGATGAGTAAAAATAAACATTTTAATTTATGTATACATAACATATAAAATGCCTAATTATTGCTTTTTGGCAAGAATAATATTGTCAAGGTAAAAGCCTGAAATTGTATGAAAATGCGTCAAATCACATTAATGAATCGCTATCATCAGGATTGATGACGTAAATATCATTTTGTTTGGATGTGTGAATTCTGTACATTGGATTCCTATAGAGATGAGCTATTTTAAAACTTTGGTTAGTGTGCACTTGGCACCCTTGCTACATTTACTTTACTTTGTACGTATCTTTAAAAGTGTAAACTAAAAAAAATAAAAAATAAGTTATGCTACCAACAGATGTGCAGAGGTCTTGAACATAGATCAATAAGATTTTTTATAGATTCGCTGTTACGTACCATCTTTATTTTCATTGAAACAAAACTTGAAACATAACTAAGAGGCCCATTTGATTCAGTAAGTAGAGCAACAAGCAACGGTTAAATTTATCCGTTAAATTCAAAGATATCGCTAAGAAGTTCTTGAAAGGAGCACTTGATTATTATGTATTCAGACAGTCTTGCAGTTCTTAAAAGAATCACAGTAGATATTTTGTTTCATGTAACATTTTTGAAATATCGCAGGGACGTAATATGATCAGGTTACGCCTTATATCACAGAGATGTCACATAAAGCAATATGTTTACTTGGAAGTTGCTATCCAGCAAACATTTCATGTTATATGTGAGAAATCGTCGAGAAGTAACATGTGCATGTGGCGTGACGTCACTGATACATTGCAGAGATGTCACATGGAACCAATTGTTTACTGGGTAGACAAGAATTTTATAATTGATTTAGTAATATATATATATATATATATATATATATATATATATATATATATATATCCAACAGAAAAAAAATGAAAACCTTATATAAATGAATGGGTGGAAAATGTTACCAATACCAATTTGTAATGGTTATGAAGTATTAGCAATCAAAACTAACCAATACTCTACAGAAATATTCTGAAATGTCATTTATATAATTCGGGCCAATTTGTTTTCTTGTCGAAATATTGACAGGCGCATATGATCCGATTAATTAAGCTACATTCGAATCCATGACAACGTAAACAAAATACTTATGATTTTTAGTAGCAATTTTCTCGTAACTGGTGCATTTATTGAAGAAACTTTTCAAATAAAAGTTGTGCGAAATATTAATATCTTTCATTATGAATATAACTATTTTTGCTGTAAGTACAGCCGTTCTAGTGATATTGGAGATAGAACAAAAAATGCATAGAGAAAACATGCACTGCCGGTTTGAATACTCTTTTTCTTCTCATCTAGACCATATACAAGTCTTATGTTTGAAGTCTCATAATTTTACGTTCGACAGTTTCGGCTCTAGAGCGTTCACACACATACACACACAGACGTCACTCCGAAAATAGTCACATTCGATTCAGGGAAGCTCAAAACGTGTATATTCGTTGAAATCTCGAGTTCGATTATTTTGGTGATCCCTATACTTACTTATTACTTCGTAGAAAGACAGTAAAAATAATTGTTTTTAATTATTATTGTATGTGATGGGTTCACAATTAGAAAAAATGTCTTACAATTTATTGCTCTTTGCTGTTTTCTATTCTCTGTTTTTCGATTCGCGTTTACCGTTTCAACTATACAATTCCTGTAATGCATTTTATTTAGTGTACGCAACGCAAATCGTATGCATCTTTATATAGCGACCTAGAACTGGCGAATTGGAATGGCTCAGAAAATTAGAGATGTAACAGGAGAAATAAAAATGGAATAAATATACATACCAGCGACATAGGCCCACCGGGATATATCTCGGCCTCCCGAATTATCCTGTGTGATTTTCTTTAGTATTTACAGCAGTAAAAGACGGATATAGAAAGTGCATATTCGCAATATTGCACTTAATTCGCCACTAAATCATGCTGACAGAACTATATTTTGCTACACAAACTAAATATACTCCATTATATCTCTTTAATCTATAGTTATTTTCTTCTAGGAGAACAAGAAGGGATTTATCAACGTATCAGCGTTGTTTTCAAATATATTTGTGCCAATTTCTTAAAAATATTATTATACTGTTTTGCTTTACAGCAACTATTTTATTTAAAGTTTTTATTTTTAATTACTACAAGTGATTTGTTAACTTGTGCCAACATTTGAAACAAATTCGTTATCCATTTTACTTCTCGAATAAAATCTATGTCAGCGTGCTTGTACCATTTAATTTATGGTTATTTCTTTTTACACTACAACATATTTCTCAATATTTCAGGGTGATGCACCATTAATTTTAAATCCAATCTTCATTATTTCGGCATATTATAGTTAATTACTTTTGACAATTTTTCTTGGCATTTATTAAAATTACTTATTCAATTTGAACGTGGTGCACTTTATATCTTGTGAACATATAAAATAAAACCTCGGTTCACGAACACATCAGGCACGAATTAAGTACGTGAACCGAGGTTTGACTGCATTTGATTGACGAAAAGACACACAACATATATTCATATTAATATTAAATCAAAATATTGGGTTCTATGTTGAAATGTAAAGAATAACAAGTATTCAAATTGCCGACGTTTCAGATAACCAGACAGTTTCTATCTTTAGGTAATATTTTTAATTCAATATTGAATTGAAATACGTAGTACTTATAACGAACCTGTTTTGGCTATAACGAACCATTCGGGAAAACACAAATGTTCTTTTAATTCCAGTCGATATGTTTTTTATAGTGAAAAACGGATATAGCATTTAGGTTCACATTTTAAAGAAACTTTATAAATATAAAACGTCTTTTCCTTGTTTTGTTGATTTCTTTGGTATAACAAATATTGTTTTATTGAACTATTTTTGTTATAAATTATCTTAATTTTTTTTAAATAATTTGTTTATGAACTTTAGGTTCACAATTTGAAGAAACTTTATAAATATAAAATGTCTTTTCTTTTTTTGTTGATTTCTTTGGTATCTCAAACATAGTTTAATTGAATATTTTTAATTTCGAAATTATTATTCTTAATTATTTTTTATGGCCTTTTGATTCACAATCTGAAGAAACTTTATGCGTTTAAAACTTTTATCCGTTTTTTTAGTCGATTTTTTTGTTATATCAAACATTGTATTAATTAATATTTTTAATTTTGAAATTATTATTCTGAATTATTTTTTATGGCCTTTTGATTCACAATCTGAAGAAACTTTATGAGTTTAAAACTTTTATCCTTTTATTTTTCGTTTTTTTTTGGTATATCAAATATTGTATTAATTCATATTTTTAATTTCGAAATTATTATTCTGAATTATTTTTTATGGCCTTTTGATGCACAATCTGAAAAAACTTTATGAATTTAACACTTTTATCCATTTTTTTTTTCGTTTTTTGTTTTGTATATCAAACATTGTATTAATGAATATTTTTAATTTCGAAATTATTATTCTGAATTATTTTTTATGGCCTTTTGATTCACAATCTGAAAAAACTTTATGAGTTTAAAACTTTTATCCTTTTTTTGTCGATTTTTTTGTTGTATCAAACATTGTATTAATTAATATTTTTAATTTTGAAATTATTATTCTGAATTATTTTTTATGGCCTTTTGATTCACAATCTGAAGAAACTTTATGAGTTTAAAACTTTTATCCTATTTTTGTCGATTTATTTGGTATATCAAATATTGTATTAATTAATATTTTTAATTTTCAAACTATTATTCTGAATTATTTTTTATGGCCTTTTGATTCACAATCTGAAGAAACTTTATGAGTTTAAAACTTTTATCCTATTTTTGTCGATTTATTTGGTATATCAAATATTGTATTAATTAATATTTTTAATTTTCAAACTATTATTCTGAATTATTTTTTATGGCCTTTTGTTTCACAATCTGAAGAAACTTTATGAGTTTAAAACTTTTATCCTTTTTTTGTCGATTTTTTTGGTATATCAAATATTGTATTAATTAATATTTTTAATTTCGAAATTATTATTCTGAATTATTTTTTATGGCCTTTTGATGCACAATCTGAAGAAACTTTATGAGTTTAAAACTTTTATCCTATTTTTGTCGATTTATTTGGTATATCAAATATTGTATTAATTAATATTTTTAATTTTCAAACTATTATTCTGAATTATTTTTTATGGCCTTTTGATGCACAATCTGAAAAAACTTTATGAATTTAACACTTTTATCCATTTTTTTTTTCGTTTTTTGTTTTGTATATCAAACATTGTATTAATGAATATTTTTAATTTCGAAATTATTATTCTGAATTATTTTTTATGGCCTTTTGATTCACAATCTGAAAAAACTTTATGAGTTTAAAACTTTTATCCTTTTTTTGTCGATTTTTTTGTTGTATCAAACATTGTATTAATTAATATTTTTAATTTTGAAATTATTATTCTGAATTATTTTTTATGGCCTTTTGATTCACAATCTGAAGAAACTTTATGAGTTTAAAACTTTTATCCTATTTTTGTCGATTTATTTGGTATATCAAATATTGTATTAATTAATATTTTTAATTTTCAAACTATTATTCTGAATTATTTTTTATGGCCTTTTGATTCACAATCTGAAGAAACTTTATGAGTTTAAAACTTTTATCCTATTTTTGTCGATTTATTTGGTATATCAAATATTGTATTAATTAATATTTTTAATTTTCAAACTATTATTCTGAATTATTTTTTATGGCCTTTTGATTCACAATCTGAAGAAACTTTATGAGTTTAAAACTTTTATCCTATTTTTGTCGATTTATTTGGTATATCAAATATTGTATTAATTAATATTTTTAATTTTCAAACTATTATTCTGAATTATTTTTTATGGCCTTTTGTTTCACAATCTGAAGAAACTTTATGAGTTTATAACTTTTATCCTTTTTTTGTCGATTTTTTTGGTATATCAAACATTGTATTAATGAATATTTTTAATTTTGAAATTATTATTCTGCATTATTTATTATGGCCTTTTGATGCACAATCTGAAGAAACTTTATGAGTTTAAAACTTTTATCCTTTATTTTTGTCGTTTTTTTTTGGTATATCAAACATTTTATTAATGAATATTTTTAATTTTGAAATTATTATTCTGAATTATTTTTTATGGCCTTCTGATTCACAATCTGAAGAAAGTTTATGAGTTTATAACTTTTATCCTTTTTTTGGTCGATTTTTTTGTTATATCAAACATTGTATTAATGAATATTTTTAATTTTGAAATTATTATTCTAAATTATTTTTTATGGCCTTTTGATTCACAATCTGAAGAAACTTTATGAGTTTAAAACTTTTATCCTATTTTTGTCGATTTTTTTTTGATATATCAAATATTGTATTAATGAATATTTGTAATTTTGAAATTATTATTCTGAATTATTTTTTATGGCCTTTTGATTCACAGTCTGAAGAAACTTTATGAGTTTAAAACTTTATCCTATTTTTGTCGATTTTATTCGTATATTAAACATTGTTTTAATTAATATCTTTCATTTCGAAATTATTATTTTTAGGGTCACAATTTGAAGAAAATGTATGAATATAAAATGTCTAATCTTTTTTTGTTGATTTTTTTGTTTTATTGAATATTTTTAATTTTGAAATTATTCATTTTTTTTTTTTTTTTGTTTTGGTTCATGATTTGAATAAATTTTATAGACGACAACAATGATAATAAATAAATAAATTTGAAAGTGTCAATACATGATTTAGTATTTTAAAGTATAATTTAGGTAATTCATGAATGTTTGCTAATGACGTTTAGAAATGAGTAGGGAATTATGTTCGAAATAGTAGTAATATTTACAAAGGATGTAAGAGTGAAGTTACAGGTGGCATCCGTAGTAAACACATGCGATATATTATTGGCATATGTTAGTTTTGATGAATTTGATGCAAGTGTAAATGTAATAAATAAGTAGTACGATCGTAATTGACGTATGCCGTTCTGTGTAGTGCATGGTTCCTTAATGCTGGCTATGCAACAGGTCAAATAATTTGGATTTGTTTATTACATTGCATTGGTGTTGAATCAAGCGTGCCCAAGAATACCCATTGGACGTGTGGTGCAATGGCCACCGACCGGTGCTGCCGCTGCGCCTACGGCGGCCGCGCTGCGGACACGTGACGACACTCGACGCCGTTCGCGCAAGCGTCCGTAGCTATTCGTTCAACTTTACTTATATGGCGCGGCATAGCACTCGTCTCTGTATGTATAGGATTACATTGCTTACTTATTCGCTGGTCCATGCTAAAAATACTTAAGCCAACATAGTTATTTCTGGAAGATTTGTGAATGTTTTCTTTTTAATAAGATTTCAATTTCACTCATTATTTGAAGTTTATATTAATAATGATAAATACGCCGAATGTTATGACATTACTTGCAAAATCGAACACATGGCTAGCCCAATACTTGCACCTTATTTTCACGCCCATTTAGATCAAACAAAACTATTCATTTTATTGAAGTATGCATACTTTAAGTATCTATGTTTGAAGTATGTATATATGTGAACAACGAGATTTGATTGTCAACAGATTTATAGTATTCTATTTACTAAAACAACTCCTGTAAACTATTGGTGTCATTGATCGGTTTTCTCATTTTTTCAATTTATCAATAAAAACTTCCTTTTTCAATCATTCGTCGAAGTTACTTTGAACCATCGTTACTCTAATTCTAATATTCCGTACCTAAAAAATCTTATATTTCCAAGGGGGCATTTTCTTATTTGTTTTTTTATATATTTCCTATGCGCCTATAAAATAATTGGAATGGTAATATTATTATTAATGTTTAATAAATAATTGTGTAATTAATCATTAGGTTTAGTAATAAAACAATTATAGAGTAATACATACAGCAGATTTGGAAAATTAAAATTAGACAAATATATATATATATATATATATATATATATATATATATATATATATATATATATATATATATATATATATATAATATATTTCCTATGCGCCTATAAAATAATTGGAATGGTAATATTATTATTAATGTTTAATAAATACTTGTGTAATTAATCATTAGGTTTAGTAATAAAACAATTATAGAGTAATACATACAGCAGATTTGGAAAATTAAAATTAGACAAATATATATATATATATATATATATATATATATATATATATATATATATATATATATAATATATTTCCTATGCGCCTATAAAATAATTGGAATGGTAATATTATTATTAATGTTTAATAAATAATTGTGTAATTAATCATTAGGTTTAGTAATAAAACAATTATAGAGTAATGCATACAGCAGATTTGAAAAATTAAAATTAGACAAATTATTGCAGCTACTTAAATTTTATTAAATTTCTTCGTCGAGTGAAGGGCACCTCAGATTTTTTATTTTTAGTTAGCACAGTAGACGATCCCCTTAAGGTTAGGAATAAGTTATTTAAACAATTTACGAAGTATAAAACAGCTACAGCATTCATTATTGTGTCTGTAAACTCTCGGATCAAAAAAAATCTTATCTCGTCACCCTGAATCCAAATATATATATATATATATATATATATATATATATATATATATATATATATATATATATATATATATTACTCATCTAGTCATTAGTCGTCGCTCTCTCGTAAGACCAACATTTGTGGCCTCTACTCCTCTGAAGGTATCGGATAGATTTAAACCTAATTTGCTACACATATTCTTTGGTATTCCATTTGAATCCGTACCGAGTTTAAATTCAATAGCCTATATACTTCCGGAGTAATAGGGCCCTAAAATTTGTAGTACTCCTTAATACAACCCTTAATAAATAAATAAAAAATGCTCAAAAGATATTTTATGTCTACAAAGTCTTCATGTTGTAAACCCAAAAATACTTTGTACTTAAACCAAATTATACTGAAATTAATAATATACGTATATGCATGCGCAGAGTGGTTTTAACGGGAAGTTTACGATGTTTGCATTTATTCGACGAGCTGAAGGCATAGGTGCCTATACCTATTTTAATTTTGTACAGTAATTCGATTATGGATTATTTTGAAGGCATATTGAATTGACAAAACTATTAAAATCCTTGTTATAGACATGCATTTCCCTTTTCATTTTTATGAAGCAATGCACACGTCTATGTGAATATCTCTGGTTAATATTTAATGCATTGTGACAAATCGTAACTTAAAAATAAATAAACAAACAATTAAATTATTAAAGCATAGTAAAATTAGTTAGATTTTTATTGTTTTATACAGCTGTTGAAGTTTGATTATAATTTCTATATTGTACGAGAGATACATGCAAAAATAAATTTGTAGTAAAATTTAATTGAAGCAGCACTGATATTAAAATTTTATTTATAAATATAATTCAAATAAACATTATTAAACTGTTGTTAATAGATCTGTAAATAGTTTCGGAAGAAAAAATATTTACGTTCTGAGTAAAAATAGTTCTGTTTAAAATTCCAAGTGTACTGATTCTATGAAAAATACATAGAGATTAAAATGTTATGTTTTTTTGCTTTGTTTACTTGATTTTTTGTGAAATATATATTTTTATTTTACTGTTTTTCGTGCATAGATTAATGTCTGCATTTTTTCTTCGAACGTTTAGAGCTATAAATTTAGACATCGTCTGGACCGACGACCGCTATTGTACTGTACTAATAATGACTTAGTGATGGAGCACACTGAAGTCGTTATCATATTTGAAAAGAATTTATTGTAGGGGAAAATGGTCCACAAGGGGAGACACAAATATTTTTCTTTTTCAATAGTTTATGGATTCATCCTTACCAGCACTCTACGGCAAACATAAGCTATATCTTTTATTATTTTATTATTCTGAAAGATAAATTTAAGCGCAGTTATAAAAATGTGTGACACAGGTAAGCTGTCATATTAATTTTGAAGAAATTCTCCAAGAAATTTGGTAATAATACATAATTAGGTTAAGGCTCGGCATATCTATCTCAAAATAGTTTTCTCGATTTCTTAAATATGCGGCAAACTAATTTTGAATGAAAAGAGTCACAATAATCAAAAAAGTGAATATATTTATATTGATGTAATTGTGAAACTGTTTAAGTTTAAGTACAACGTATATAATGAAACTCCACCAAATGGTACGCAGAAAAACAGAAAGTACAAATTATTATTTCTACAATTAATGAATTATCATCTCAGTTGTGGTTTTCGGTAGATGATAACAAGAAAGACGTTTTTTACCTGCAACGTTTATATTACTTAAACAACTTGTTGCTTGAGCGGTCACTTGTCAATTACGGCGTTATACACATACAAATTTTTGTTTGATTAAGGCTAAGGCTCACATTTAAATTTACATGAGTTTTAGTTTATGAATAAAGCTACCTATTAAGATCAATCAGCACTTATACTTATTTACAGTCACTATGAAAATATGCTTTTAATAATTAAACTGCAATTAAAACATTTCGAAAAAATTCAAACTATTTCTTTTTGTTTCCTTTGTCATATTTGCAACAAACTTTGTATCGGAGATTTTCTTCTAAATATCATTTTTATTGGTGTAAAACATGAATGAAAAATGACCAAATCGCGTGAAATTGCTTAAAAGTGCAACTTTAATGTGTAATAACTCCCAAAATTACATTTTTCTCAAAGTTTCGGGATTCAGGGCGACGAGACAAGAACTATTTTAAGCAATTTCTTTGATCCGATAATGTAACAGACACACCGACCGAATGATTTAGCTATTCTGTTCTTAAATATATATTAACAATTCATTTTAATACGTAATCATTAAAAACAGTTTTCAATCTAATCTGGTATTAAATTTTTGATATGCCCTTGTAGAAAACAGAATGTAGGCTAAGTTTCATAAATAAATAGATGTACCATAAATCTTGCGCATATAGAGTAAAGTAGTAAACGTTTTGACGGTAATTTCAAGTTATGCTTATAAACAAATGTCCAGCTGCGAGAATATAAGTAGAGTCATGTTTTAATGACAACGTAATGTGCCTATATTTATGCCCACATCCATAGTTACTGTATGTGCATGTGTCAGTCAAATTGTTTGCTTTTGAAATGGTTACCTACTAATGCGAGTCTACATCAGTGTTTCATGTTTTTTATTTAGTGTATCTGAATCATGTTGTTGCAACAATAATCCTTGTCCTTACGAACCAAAAAACCTTTCGAAATTCGCTGCAATACGTAGTAGCCATTTCGTCAATCGCATTGTTATTCTTGTTTAGAAAAATAAATAGTTCTTTATTCTGAGTGGCGTGAATCATTAGATCAATCTATAAATTGTGTTTATACGCACCCGTATAAACAAAGTCTCGGTTTCATTTCAGTAAATATTAGTTATTTATTTTTTCCATTCAGGAATACTTTCTAGAAGGTATATTACTTTAAAAATCAGTGATTATAAGAATAATATTTTAAACGAGGTATAAAATTGTTGATGTTTTTATGTCCTGAAGTGGCACTGATTCGTTGAATTTGACATAGTGGATAAGATCGTCTCTGAAATGATGAAATATATTTTGTGAATGTTTCAAAGTAATGGATGGTGACCCAGTATTGTGATGCGAGATTGCTATCTGCTGTTATAAGTAATACTGTTCGAGTATTTGCTGTACGGTCAAGCTATTTTGATCGTAGAAGAAGACAGTAAATTTGTTGTATGTGTATTAAAAATAGAATGCGTCCTGCCTTATTTAGCTCAAGAATGAAATGCTTTCTGTACAGTACATAGAGCATGATACTATCTTTCATTATTCAATATAAATATGTATTGGTTTGTTATTAATAAGTTGTCAACATCTTGTTATACTATATGTATTCGAAGATGTAAAGTCTCCCTTCATGTCATTTGAACCGATTGGCGTAGATTTTTTTGGCCACGGTTACATTTCTGACTGTTTGTAAGTTGTCCTACGCATATTACACACACTGTTGCCAATATTGTTTTGAACACATTTATATATTTCTTTCACGTTGAAAATAAATGATATCATTTCCAGAATGATCTGTTTACCAGCTTTGTTTATAATTATGAATGTTATCAGTAGAGGCATCAAGAAACATTCCAATGATTATGAAATATGGTACAGTTCTTTTTTCCTTCTGAGTTGAAATCAACTGTTGCGTTCACTCAACATTTGTTTTTTGAGATTTAACTGATTTTTAATTGAAACAGCTGTTATTAAATCTGGGGTACCTTGTGTAGGTACAATTAGTTAGTAAAACAGGTGCGTTTGTGTTTTCTGTAATTCGGCCAGTGTCGTGTATATTTTTAATAGCTGCTCGTCATTATTGCAAATCTCTCTACGCGTATTTTTAAACATATTTAAATTTATCTGGCTCGGTCATGATGTTTATCTTGCCTTTGTCGATGGAACGATTCGAACGAATGAACGAACGAGGTATGGAGCACGTCCCGTCCCGTAGGTCACACGTTTCACGTGCCCTCGGCATCGGCGTCGGCTACGTAGTGCCTACGTCGCGTCGCACACCTGGGGGGTGAACAATCATCATCCATTTGACATGGACTTGACACACACATCACATGATAGATGAAGTATAGAATAGGCTGGACGTTGTACATAAAACATTCGTCGCGCCCCGTCAATTCTATTAGATTATGTGTGCATGTATGTGATGTTTGTATGTATTTCAGTTTGATTAGTCATTATCGATGACTAACAGATGGAAGGATCGGTAGGGATGCCAGAGTGCGGAGGTGGCGTCAGTGTTTTGCATACCATCGTGTCTACGCTCGCCCCTCATCACATTGGCTGCCAGCGGCACGCGCTCCTGCTCTCTCATCCATATCTTTCGCGAGAGAGTCGACGACGTAGCCGTGGTCGTTGTCACATTTATAACCATATACTCAAACTCGTAAGCGACGGCTTCGAGGTAACGACGGTAACGGCAACGTCGTAATCGCGACGTTACACGCAGAAAAGGGTGGGAGCGACGCTCTGCTCTGGCAGCTTGGATTGGGTAACACTAGGTATATACCACCAGGTCCTCCGTAGGGGGGGAATTCGCGTAACTGACTCGCTCTACTTTAGATTTGAGCCGCATCTTAAGAACATCTAGTCAGTGCTTCGGGAGGCCACGAAGGAACCACATAGGATAGTACGAACGAATCGACGGCGCTCCAGCAGCCGACTGGCATTATATGTACGCGTCGGGTTATTACTGTCAGTGAATAACCATACAGTATATCAAATCAAGCGAGCAGATTTCATTAACAAAGTGATCAATATATAACTAACTGGCTGTTGTCATTTACATCCTGGTGTGTCAATCAACCAATTGCAATTGCAACAACACAACACAAAGTTGGTGGTGGAATATATTATATTTTGTGCAAGTGCTATTCAGTTCAGACCATCGGGACAGTTCAGATTCAGTGCAACAACCAGCGACGTGGGGATTAATAATCCTCAATTTTGTACATAAGTAAGTCACGATAATAATTCAAGTGTTGTTCTCTCTGATAACGCTTCTGGCTTCTTATATTACGTGCGCGAGTGGTCCTGCTGCTGAAGGAGGCGACGCCCACCATTGGGCCTGCAACGGTGCGGCGTCGACCTGTTTGGTGCGTTGCGAGTTGCGTTACCTACATGTGTGTTATTTGGTGAAGGAGCTATACATATAACCTATAGCTTATAGCGGCGATTCGAGCGTCGTTTCGAGCAACTGTTGTGTCAGTGTCATGTGGATGTAAGGGGGCGTGCGCCGTCGCCGTCGCCTCTACCTACTGCCACTGCTTTCAATAAAATATATTACCTATGGACCATTTATAAATAAAATGTCTGTAGGAAACTTCGGCTCACAAATGTGAATGTGTATGTTGCTGGTGTAATAATAGATCGCGGACAGTCGCGCGGAGAATTAAAAATACACCCTGAACGGTGGCGTTCAGTAACTGGGCCAAACAAGTGATTCACATAGAAATCTTCACCATTTTGACCCCTCGAATTTTAAATAAATACATTTCATGTGCAATTTTTAATATTTTGTGATACATTTTTTTTTACTTGATTTCTATCGGCATATCTTTCATTTAAAATTTCTTATACAAGTAACGTTACATTCTTTTCTATCTACTATTATACCTAAACAATATTGCATTTAAAATTGAGACGCTGTGACGAGTGTGCTTCTGCTAGTACGGACGTGTAGAGTTTATTCCATTGCTTTACCTGCATTCAAAACAAAATAAACATTAAAAAAAAAAGTATCTGATACATATAACTGGATTTTAGGGCCGAGTTAATGTTCCCGATTTCGGGCTAATACGAAAAACGCAAGCATGGGAGTGGCGGAAGATTTCGCTCCCAGCTTCACGCAGAAGCCGCAATTGCGGCAAGAGGATGATGGCAACAAACTCATATTTGAGTGTCAGTTGCTGTCCTCGCCCAAACCGGATATCCAGTGGTTCCGGAGCGAAACCTTGCTGACCGAAGACAGTCGCACCATCTTCAAAATACAATCCGTGGGTACAAATAAATTCTTAGTGGTTTTAGAACTCGATGATGTTATCGAAACAGATGCTGGCCTTTACAAGGTCAAAGCGAAGAACAAGATGGGCGAGGTTTCGGCTTCGATTAATTTGAATTTCAGTCGTAAGTTCATTTTTTTACATACATACAAACAAAATATTAACAAACACTTTAAAACCGTATGAAATCATGATACTAATACCTAAATTTTCTTTGCAGCTATGGACGAACCACGAGAAAAGTAAGTTTAATTTAACTATCGTAACTATATTACCGTAATTCTCAAGAAATTTTACTAAAAAAAGGAAAAGCTTTAAATTAAATAAAGGCTTTTTTACAGAGTCGTTTATATTTATAAGCAAATCTTCTACAAACTAGAATAGATCTCGCATTAGGAGAAAAGCATTTAGTTGTTTCTGAAGG
Source organism: Leistus spinibarbis (assembly GCA_933228885.1). Lineage (NCBI taxonomy): Eukaryota > Metazoa > Arthropoda > Insecta > Coleoptera > Carabidae > Leistus > Leistus spinibarbis. The sequence continues at coordinate 4,157,039 of OW121792.1, read as the reverse complement.
ACTTCGGTGTATTTTTAAAAGTAACTTCATTTAAAATTCGTTTAACGAAAACTTATCGCGGTAATTAGCAATGTCCCCGATAATTAGATTTTAACCCTGCATGAATCACATTTGATCTAATTAAAGCAGATCGTTTTGGAATTGCAATGCAATGGTGTGTAATGGATGATTTTTGTATATGTATAGACAAATCGATGGAATAGCGCCGACTTTTGCGAAAAAGCCTTCGATTAGGCAAGAAGAAGACGGTAAACGTTTGTTGTTTGAATGCCGTATTCAGGCAGATCCGATGCCTGTTGTTCAGTGGTTCCACAATACAACACCTGTGAAAGATTCGCCACGACACAAGGTGAGCACAGCACTCATATAATAAATAAATGGTTCGCAACCAACCACTCATAATATGACGCACATGATTTGGTATTTGATATGTTGTGCGCGCGTGTGTGTTTCCTTGCCCACCTTTATGCAACTTGTTCCAGTTAGCGATTCTCAACATTTATTTTTCTTGGCAACGAACCTAAAATTATTTTTGCATGCAGATTATTTTAAGGAATATTAGTAACACAATATCAAATCAAAAATATTGTAAATTATTTTTAATTGAACTCAAAAATCATGATATTCCGACCGCTATAAACATGATGAGCAGTGGACGGACGTCATCGAATTTTATTTTCATTAAATTACGAAATTTTCTTTCAATTTATTTTGAGAAATGATATTAGCGGTGTTAGCTATGAGAATTACTCAAGCATTTGTATTTAATCAACTTGCGTTATGCTCCAAATTTATAATTGACATTTTATAAGAAGAATATTGCAGCACATGTTTAACCTTGCAGCTGTTATAGTTTCCAAGAACCCAATGTTGACCCAATTACATTTTACACCTTGCTTAATAGTTTAAAATTAGTATTTTCTTAGGAGCAACAACATTATTAAAAGCTGGAGTGCCATTCTCTCGACTATTTAATATAATATTACTTTATCACGATTTAAATCCACCCTAAGATTGTCGTGAAATTATTTTAATATGAACGCTAACTAGGGAAACGTAAATGTAACTTAGCCATTTTCAAAAACAATGCATCAGTAAATAGAGCATTTTTTGAAAAAAAAAAAAAAAAACACTAAACAAAAGTTATTAGAAATTTTAATATCTTCTACTTTCAGTATAATGCATTTTTGGATGACCGACTGGTAATTTAATGTTGAATTAAATAATTGACGGCAAAGCAGTAATTTGTTAAATTATTATATATTTAAACAAATTCAACGTTTCCACAAAACATTTGTCTTCTTCAGGAGGTTAATATTTGCCACAATATATATATATATATATATATATATATATATATATATATATATATATATATATATATATATATATATATACTTCCGGTTAAAATATTGTCTTCTGAAAAAGGTGTACACCCGGGCCATATAAAGGTCTTAAGCTTAAAGTTTCATAATTTTACTTGAAATAGTTTCGAGACTAGAGCGTTCACACATACGTACACACACAGACGTCATTCCGAAAATAGATTCGATAAAATCTCGAGTCTGTAATTTTTCATGATTAAAATACTTAATATATATTTGTATAAGACAGTAAAAAGGCCCTATAAATTTTTTTAAATTCCTAACGCATATTGTGTATGAAGTATAATTTGACATAGACAATAAGACTAAGGAAATTATTATTTTTCTTCTCAATTTTTCTTAACATTAGTGAAAAAGGTTGCTCATTTTAAATGCTTAGTTTATGAGCGTATAATGAGAAAAATTTAAGCAAAATTGTCACTAACACTTAAACACTTTGCACTCAAATAGAAATATCACGAAAACTAAACGAGATATCAACAATCCAAGAACATGTGGTTACAGAGGAGGTTATGCGCAATGCAATGTTGCCAACCAATAACCTGTAAAATTAATAATAAAGTAAAAAATAAATAAAGATCGGTTATTTTCTCAACAGACTGCTATGAGGATTTAGGTGTTTCATGGACCTTTTTTTAAATTTTTAATTTGAAATACTTTAATGTCCATACGTTGTTTGAACATCTAAAAGTACCGTTTTATTGAATCTTCAAAACTTTGCAAATATTATGAATCTTTTTTTAAATCAGTTTTTCTCAAAACTGTGCTTTTGTATCATAGAACCTGATAATACCAAGCAATGTGTCTTCCACCTCTTCAAAATTGTACTATCATTAAAAAAATAAACAGTAAAAGTAATTAGAATTGTGACGTAAACAGGGATTAAAACAATATTGTAGTAAGAGTAATAATACAATTTTGTATTTTTCTGTAGCATTTAAAGACAATTGTGTTATTTTTACTGCAATATGTTTTATGTCCTTATTTTTTCTACATGTGTGATGACTTATATTGGTGTATCTGATTGGTGGAATATTAACAAAAATGTTGTGTTATGAATTACAGCTGACAGTAGACAAGGATGGCCATTCGTACTTCGCATCATTAGAAATAAAAAATGTCACAGTTGAGGATGCTGGCAAATATAAAGTGACTGCGAAGAACGAACTCGGCGAGAGCAACGCTACCATCAGCTTGAATTTCGACAGTAAGTCAACTGTGATAAAATTTATTTGCAAATGCTTTATTTACAACAGGACCTTTCCCGATGATACTCTTGACTGAATTTCAATTATATTCATATATTTATTGTTTAATAATAATTTTTAAAAGAATCTTTCCAATATGAAGTTCAGCAAGATACATTTTTAAAGGCCTGTGCTGGCATAGATTTTAAGGTGCTATATCTCAAACTTTAGTGAAATTAGTAATTTTTTTTTTAGAGATTTGCGCTAAACTGAATTGACTGAAGCTTCAGTGCTTATTATTTTTAGTGATTTATTTAGGCGTTCAAAACTTACCGCATTATAAAAAGAAAGTAATTTGCTTATATATACAGTTTGATTTTTCCAAATTTATCCTTGCGTCATCAATTTCCGTGCATTTAATCGTTAAACAATTCATTATCCTACACTTATAACATTTTGTACATACAATTCCAACATCATGTGAAACAGAAATATGACGTTGGGATCAACTGGGTTAAATCTAATCGTATATATACATATCATTTCATAGAAAATGAATACCATATAGTTTGTTATATAGTAAAGTAGATTTTGCGTACTCATACTACAAACAGAATTTTGAAATTATTTTGAAAATGTTTTTTTTTTTTTTTTTTTTGAATAAAATGGTTCTTATGCAGAGTCCATGCCGGTCATTCAATTCATTTCAATAACAGCATAGTCCTTAAAATAGTATTATGTTGACAATAAAATATATTTTTACATACTAGAATTTTTTCGCGCATTTATATTAATCATAATGCTAACTATTTTTTCTTTTCTATTATTTATATTTCTGGCAAGTGCTGTTTGAAGTGCATTGAGTTCGTGAGTGAATTTGTTCAACTAATAAATATGGTATATAATAAATTTTGCTGAGAGTTATCTGTAGTTTTTTATATATAATCTTGATCGAAAAAATATTTATTTATATTTATAGAGAGAGAATCAAATTGAATGAGAAAAAAATAATGTGCTCCAAGTAATTTGTATATATTTATATGTAAATATGTTGGCTACATAAGTTGTTTTAGCAATAAATTGTTTTTTTAGCCAGGTGTATAAAAATGCTCAGGCTGGAGTAAATGCACTGCGCTAGAACCATTTTCTTTAGAATACTACTACTACTAGCTATGCGGTTTCTTTTCTAACCGAAATAAATCACGTTTTCTGTTAAAGTCAGCCTACACATATACAGACACATTGACGACTAACCGTTGCCTAATCTTAGCTCAGCTTTTAATTTGCAGTTTTCATTTTTTATTTTTACATTTTTTTAACACTTTCACTATTAATTTGTGGTGTAAACGTAACGTATACATAATCACTTGTTTGAAAAGTTCGAATTATTTTTTGTGTGCCATGGCGTATCTAGCACTGTCTGTAAATAAATAAATAAATTAGTTTGTATGCAGAGTGTTAGCCTTCAAGTAGATATTTTTAATGAAAGAACCACTATTTGTATCTATCTATCTATCTATCTACCTTTCTATCTATTTATCTATTCATCTATCTATCTATCTATCTATCTATAAGATCATCTATCTGAATGTCGGTTGATGGCTAGAGACTGGTGTGAATAAAAGTATTTTTAGCTGTCTGCCTGATGCTCTGTGCTGTCACGTGCGATGTCCTGGGTCACTATCGTTCTTTATTCTGTGATTTTATATTTGACTGACTGATTTTTTACCATTATTTTACTTGATTGATTTGATATCCTGTTTACACTGTTCTTGCCATTTTGATAAAATTAATGTGATGTATTTCAGCAGGTTTCATTTGATTTGTTAATTTGTAATGCAATGTTCTCGCACCTACCACCCAACCCCACTTACCTACTGTAATGTAAATGTAATGTAATGTGTACCGTTGTGCATCCGTTTTTGTTTTCTTTCTTCTGTTCTTTGTTTTCTTTTTGCTCCATAATGGATTGTATCTTGATAGTCTTGGTGTTGTACTTTAGAAATTGCACCTTAGCACACTTGATTGATATGATTTATATAATGATATATCTATATAAACATATTGAATAAACCTGTATTATTTAAAAGCTGAGCTTAGTATTTATACAGTTGGGAAAGTTGAGCGTGTGTTGTAGCTGGCTGTTCATTTTTATTATATTTATATATACATGAATCTCTCTCTCTCTTACACATTATATTATATATAAAAAAATATCTAATGATAATGGAATATTACCTTCTGGTCACATATCTCTCCGTGTTCTATCTTGTCTCGTCTTGTCATGTCATTCTTTATCCCCATGGTGAAACGGGTGAGTTTAGGCGAGTGTTGTATATGTAGGCGACGAGGCACCCGTACCAGATAACGGCATCAAACCAACGTTTACCGAGCGCCCTGTCATACGGCAGAGTGATGATGGCGCCAAAATCTCATTCGAATGCAGATGCGTCGGTGATCCGAAACCGAACGTTTTATGGTGAGCAAAAATACAAACTACTCAAACAAACAAATTAAAAGCAATATACAATCAAAACGCATGGCTTTTTCATAAGTGATGCTCTCTGTTATCTGAATGATGACCAATTATAACGCGCGAACGCTCCAGGTATCACGGTGAAACGGCCGTCAAGGAGGACGGACGCTACATTATGACGCTTGAGATGGACCAGAAGCTCTACTACTTGGCTCGATTAGAGATTCTCGGTGTTCAAACGGCGGACACCGGCATGTACCGCGCTGTCGCCAAAAACAAGTATGGCGAGGGTACAGCAACGATCAATCTGAATTTTGAGGGCAGTGGCAAGCCCAAGTAAGCATATAAGCATATTTACACACATCATATTCTTTGAAACAGAGCTAGGACAAACATTCAATCCACTTCACAGCCACATTTTGAACAATATTATTTCATTTAGCCACGTTACAATTTCAAATATGTTTCATGAATAGCTGATAAACTCAATGTGAACTCAAAATTATGCTTAATCAATATATTTACATTTATTCTTAAATTTCACTTTGATTATCACAAGTCAAACAAGTGTTGGAGTAAGCACCAAATCTGTTTTCAAGTCATATTATCCTTTTTCATAAATCCATACATAATGAAACTTTTTTTCATAGATGGAGTACCCTTATACAAGCATTCGCGTACATTTTCTTTATTTTTGGAATTCTATTTCGCGTAAAGTTTTTATTTTTAAGTAATAATATAAACAATAGATAGTAACTATGCTAGTACCTTTGAAATTTAGTTATAATTAATTAAGAGGATCGTCTACTTTGCTAACAACAAATATCCAAACTAGTAGCTGATTATCCATTTATTTACTCTTAAAAAACACCCGTGTTTTCTTACCTTACTCGAATTGTTACGCGATAAGTCTATCGGTTAAATGACCAAAAGATGTTTTGAGAAAGAGTTTTCTGTTTATTTATGTTTGTATGAAATAAAAAATAAGAAAATTCATGTTGAAGGCAAAGAACGGGTTAATTTTGAAGTTATACGATATTTTATAACCTATACTGCTGTACTTAACGGTATTTTGATCATCAACAGATAAAAACCTAGTCGTATAATTTTTTTTAAATTTATTTAGTTCTTTGGGAAGTCGATAGTTACACAATAATTTGTTTCCTCATATAACATAAAAGTTACAAACAAACAGCACTATAATACTGTCGAACATAGAAAAAATATAAATTATAATTCATTCAATATCTAATACGTAGGTTGTATTATTAAGTCTAATTTATAAAGTGCGACTTAAGTTGATTAAACAAAATGAATCGTGATACTGAAATGTATTTTTTTATGATGACATTATTCTTATAACAGGTGTATTTCTATAAGTGTTTATATTAACTATTGGAATATGATTTTTTTTTTGTATTTACGATACATAAAATTTCAGTTCATCGATAATACCATGATTATCTATTAAGTTATTGAGTAGTTTGTATAAAAATACTATAGCAGCATTAATTCTTCTTTGTTCAAGTCACAATAATTCCAAATTCTTAGATATATATATGTTACATTATTTTTTTAAAATTTAAATGACAAAGGAGACTCAATAAAAACAATATTTTAACAACCTATTAAATATTAATTTTATTATAAGAATAATAATAATTCTACAATATCATTTTTGCACATAGAATTCGGTAAACGATCCGCTTAATTAAAAAGTTGGAAAACCGTGTTTACATTATTTTTTTCTTTTGGCAAGTTTAATTCGCGAAATACATTTTCAAATAAAGGTATGCGCAGCTCTGACTATAATTCTAGCGAATATCAAACTATAAGTATATGTGAAAATATATTTATGTGTGTCTGGTAACTGGTGCATGTGAGCGTGTTGATTGTTACTTGTAAATGCGGCGTGTTTTTTATGTAGAATCCCCGACGGAAAACCGCCGAGATTTCCTAAAAAACCGACGATACGACAGGACGGCGATATACTTGTAATGGAGTGCCTGTTAGAGGCGCATCCAGTTCCGGATATAACGTGGTTCCTCGGCACCAAGACTATCTCGGATAGCTCTAGAGTACGGATGTCGCGTAAGGCGACTGGCAAGTTTACATACCTGCTCACGTTGGAAATATCAAATCCGACGCGCGGCGACGGCGGCAACTACAGATGTAATGCATTCAATGCTTTCGGCGAGAGTAACGCTAATATTGCTCTCAACTTCCAAGGTACGGTGCAAGCAAGTTCTCAAAAGGATGATGATGATGATGATGATGATGGTTATGATGATGATGACTATTATACTATTAATATGATTAATAATAATAATACTATTGATGATGATTATATTAATGATGATGATGATTATTATGGTTTAATAATGTGTAAACTATCACCCGTTCACTGTAATGTAATTCTTGTATATCACACACACTCTTTCACTCTTCTTTCTCTCTGTCTATATCTTTCTACCTTTTACTTTATACTATTTATTGTCTTGTGCCCGATATTCTAATTGTACCTACTTATATAATTGACATGTATGTATCAAAACCTATACTAACGTATTATTGAGGTTTGTTTCAGTGTCCGTTATTAAATACGTATGTTGACAAGCAGACCCAGACATTGCCGGGACGTTGTTGTTGTGTTAGCCGTGTTATGTGCCTGTGCGCTTGCATGAGCTATATATATATATATATACCTATGTATATCTATCATACAAATTCATATATAGAGTTTCGGTAATATATTACTTGCGAATATTCCGTTACTTTATGGCGGTGTGCATTACAGGTGGCGACGATGGCGGCGGATTTGCCCCGTCGTTCATTGAAAAACCGAAAATCATACCAAACGAAACCGGAACCCTCATCACAATGAAGTGCAAGTGCAAAGCTAATCCCAAACCAACCGTTACTTGGTACAGGGGAGCGAACGTCGTCAAAGAAACTTCCAAAATCAAAATGCACATTCTCGAAAAAGACGAGGATATCTATGAACTTAGTATGGAAATTAAAGTAAGCCATTTTGGATGCAATTCCTCTACACTGAACGCTCATTACTGCATTCATACATTTAGACCGCCAGTTAAAAGATGTATTATTCACGAATTGAATTAAAAAAGAGCATTTATATCAAATATATTTATTACCTTGTAAACAGATAAACGTTTTGGCGTTAAGTGTCTACTTGCACAATTATGAATTATTAAATAAACACAAATTGGTGGCAGCAATGGAACTGGTAGAAATACGATGCTTACACGTTTGAATTTAAAGCTTAAAATATTATTAATTAACAACAATCAATTTTATTTTTTAATTAAATATAAAATTTGTTTTTGAAATGTTTTATTATAAGATTATAATTATTACCTCATATGAAGTCACGAATAGATGATTGTTCTATTAATTTTTAAAACCGTAAAAGTAATTTGGAAACAATGAATGAAATGAAAAATTCATAATTTCGATGTATGTTTATTTAAAACTAAATAAGTAGCATTTGACCTACGCATTCTATGTTGCATTAGAGAAAAATAAAACTTGGGATACAATTTACCAAATATGTGATATTTAGGATCCAGCTGGTCCGGATGGTGGCACCTACAGATGTCACGTGAAAAACGATCATGGCGAAAGTAACGCCAACCTGAACTTGAACATCGAAGCTGAACCAGAACCCGAAGGTGAAGGTCCAACATTTGTTGAAAAACCGCGCATCACCTCCCAACAGAACGGTAAGCTTGTCATCATGGACTGCCTAGTCCGATCAGATCCGAAACCGGTAATCGTGTGGCAACGCGATGGCGTTGTCGTTAAGGAATCTACGAAGATCAAAATCAGCGTTGAGAAGCGAGAAGAACACGTTTACTATATTAAGTTGGAGCTGAGGGATCCGGAACCAGATGATTCTGGCTTGTACAAGTGCAACATCAAGAATGATCTCGGTGAACTTAATGCGAATTTGACATTAAATATTGAAAGTAAGTATTCTTTTTTTACTATTAAAACTATAGCTGTTTATCAATAAAATTTAAAAAATATAACGCCTCGACTTATTCAAATTAATTTAATTATAAATTAGTTTTGAAAAATGTGCAACAATGTCGAGCTATTTAATGCAATTAAATTTAACTTATTTCTTATTTGTTTTTAGTTATTCCTGTTATAAAGGAAAAACCAAAGGTTATTAAAATCATAAAGAGACGTACTATAATTATTGAGTGCAAAGTACTCAGTAAATTCGCACCAGATTGTACTTGGTTCAAAGAACGTACTTCAGTCAAAGAAGATACTCGTCATAAAGTACTTGTCGAGCAAGTCCGCGATGTAAGTATTTTACGAAAGAACTCAGTATTCATTAAAAATATCATCTTATATTTGTATAATGCAATAAACATACCCATTACAAGATTTGCAAGATTTACTTTAGAATTATAACAGCAAGATATAATTTAAGCAAGGATATACGTAATTTTGTGAAATTTATTAAACTTTGTTAATTTGTTTTTTTTTTAAATACATTGTAAATCTATTTCAATATACATTGAAATTTTCGAATATAAAATTTGCATAGTTATCGATATTCCAGCTATGCCTCTTAAACATTATATAAATAATTTATTTTATTTATAATTTCAATTCATTAATTAGGGTGAATTCGCTGTCAAACTGGAAATTAACGAGTGCACACAAGTTGACAAGGGTTCATACAAATTAGTTGCCAAGAACGAAAAAGGCGAAGCACAATCTCAAGTCGTTGAAGTTACAGAAATTCCTGAAGAAGAGAAAGAAAAGCCCAAAGGCGAAAAGCCAAAGATTGCCAAAGGACTTAGCAGTGTTGTAAGTACACAATTTAATATACCCACAAAGTCCTGGTCTAAATGTTTTGAAATTTAATGCAGACTATCGAAGAAGGCAAGAATGCTGATTTCGAATGTTCGATTACCAAAATCGACAAAACCATTACCGTTATTTGGTATAAAAATGCAACTGTTCTTCGGGAAACTTCTGACATCAGCGTAAGCTTCGACGGCAAAACGGCCCGGCTCAGTATTAGCAGTTCAAAGACTTCACATTCGGCTTCGTACAGGGTTGTGTTTAGGAACGACTTTGGCGAAGATGAGTCTTCTGCCACACTTACCGTCAACGAAAAGAAGAAGGTAGAAGAAAAGGTATGTACATTTGTAAAGAAAAAACAAATAATGATGGAGAAGTTGTGTACTAGAAGTATGTTTTTAACTCAATTATTGGATTCACCTAAGGTATATCCATTGCTTTTTATTTAGTTTGTATATCAACGAATCTTTTTTCAAGATTTTTTACTTTTGGGGGTAACATTTACATACTGACACATTTTTAAAATGCCACGCACGATATTTCATGTAAAAACTATACACAAATAAAAGTAAATAACACACATTTTATCTGATAAAGCCTAAACCAAAACCTAAAGAGGAAGAAAAAACTGCTGAACCAGAAACAGAAAGTAGCAGTGAAGAAATTGATTCGGAAGAGGTACATTTACATGTTTACATACATACAATATAACATACCATATTTTTATATACATATATATATAAAACATATCTTTTTTATACAGGAAGTTATTGATACACGTAAAGAAACAAAGCACACACAAGAAAAGGTAAATATACACTCTACATTTTGTATTTTGATTTTTTTCATTCAAAGGCTATTTTCCTTACACTATAAAATATTGGTGTACATTTACATAATTTTTAATATACATGTAATATTACCCTAAATATGTTTGTGATTTTACTGAATTTAAGAAAGTTACCAAATATTTAGTGTAGTTTTCTTAAAATTCAGTAAAATGACGAAAATATAATTTAAAGATTAATAATATTCAAAATATGTATTATTAGATTATTACACCTATTTTCTTTTTACATTGCAAACACCATAATGATTGAAGCTCGTTGCAAAAATGGTCGTATAGACTGTACTACCTCCTTTTTTTGTACCAATTACTATTTTATGTTATGCACGTGATATTGTAATGTTTTGTGATAATTTTTAATGTTGTGCTATTTATGTATTTTATTGTTTTACAGAAAAAAGAGCCCGAAAAGAAAAAAGAGGTAAGTTATCGAAAACTTATATATAGTATTTATTGTTATTTACGTTTTTGTACAATTCTTGTGAACATAGGAGGAAAAGAAAGTGAACGATGTTGAGGAAAAGAAGGCAGTAGAAAAGAAAGTCGAAAAGGTAAGCGCTTTTAAAAATTTGTCTATAAATGTAGTTTTTGAAAATTGTTTTTGTCATTCAATCAGAAAACGGAGGAAGTCGTTGAAAAGAAGGCAGAACGTAAAGTTTCAAAGGTAGTACTTATTTTCCCCTAAATGTTGTTTATTGTCATGTTATTGTACGTAACAATTTATAGGTCGAGGAAATCAAAACCGAGTCACGCAGAAGTTCTTTCTTGAAAACTGAAGAAAAGGTATAATATCTTTACACGTTTACTGATGAAATTGTAAATGTTTTATTATCGTTGTGTTGTATTTTTAGACTGTACGAGATGGTGAAACAAAAACAGCCAGTAGGAAATCTTCCATTCAACAGGTATTATTGTTGATTGTAATGTGTATTTGTGTATATGTTGTATTTTCTTCTTCTTTACATGTAAATAGGAAGAATCAAAATCAGAATCTCGTCGTTCATCAACAGTTGAGAAGAAGTCTGCCACGGCTAAGGTAACATTACCGTTACATTTGATAACAGTAAAAAATATGTTGTGTAAATAACTAAATATAGATCAACTATTTTTTACTGTATTGTTATGTCTATTATTGTGAAAATAAATGTTATGTATGTTATTGTTATTAACAGGTGAATGAACAAAAAACTACTCAGAAATTACAAACTACAGTTGAGTCGGTAAGTAATAATTTATAAAAGTAGATTAAAAAACAACTCGTTTCTCACTGTTTACAACTATATACACTAGCAATCTAATAACACAACACCAACAAAGAAACTGGAACCTGAACAATCAGAACCAACACCAAAACTCAAACCCACTGAACCAAAGAAATTACAGTCTAAAACTGCTGAACCAGAGATACCACAATTGAAACCTACCGAAACAAAGAAACTCAGTTTGAAACCTGGCGACTTAGAGAAAACCGATTTAAAACCAACGGAACTTAAGAAAACCGAGTTGAAACCGGCCGATAAAAAACCTGAACTAAAACCTACTGAATTGAAGAAAACCGAACTTAAACCCACAGAATTGAAAAAACCCGAGAACCTAGCCGAAAAACGTCCTTCGTTCTCTAAGGTACATTGCTAATTTCTGCTTAGTAAAAGCATTAGGTACACGTTGCTAATTTATTTATCAATTATTGTAAATTAAAAGGTGTCTAAGTATGATCCGATGTTATTTGTACCTGACAAAGAAGTTACAACGCCAATTATTATTGAACCACCGGTAACTTTTGTATTATTTTCGTTAAATTTGTAAGCACAACGCACAAATTTTGTGAACGCGCACACACAGAAAAATACAGATTAGAGTAATCAAATAAAGTATTAGCACATTTTTAACCTTCCATTAAATATGACTAATATTTTAGATGTTTTAAAAAATGAAGTTTAGAATATGTAAATATTTAATAGGTCGTGGTCACACTACAAACACCGAGTACAATCAAGCAAAACACTGTATGAATTGCTATCAAATAGAATTAACCATAATTCATAATTACCGGAGTTTTAACCGACTTCGATGACAGAAATAATTATTTTAATTGCATAATTTTATGTAAATAATGATTATTAGCAATTTCATTCACCGTTTTTTTACTCTAATTTGTTATTTCTGTGCAGGAAGATGTATTAAATACACGATATTTCACATTCCTTTTCTCCTGCACACATTCGCATGTAAATAATACAAATATTTGCACACACATTGAATTGAAATGACACTCATTCTTTGGCCTTTTCCGATACATATTGTTATGATAATCGAAAGATTGATCATTAATTTATGCTTCATGCAAGATATTCGCCGAATGAAACTAGCACATTTTACACAATGTTAATTGTTGTATGTATTCTAAAATATTTATGTTTTTTTTTTCCATGTCTTTTGTTACTTGCTGTTCTATGTTTGTGATGTTCTTCTTGCTGCTGAACACAATAGAACGAAGAGAAAATTGTCAACAACAAAGCAAAGGTAATTTATGAATGTTTAATATTTTCCTGCTATTGTCAACTATATATACATATATAAAATGTCTTTCTGTATTATCAGTGTCGTAGCTAGTATTGGTGATTAGGGCAATACACTAAGAACCTTATGTTATTTAATGAGAACTCATTGGCGTATCAGGCAAATTCTACCTTTGCCGTAGTTACGACACTGTCATTGAATATTTTAATTGTTTCTCAACACATTATCGCTAATATCCCCTAGTCTGAGGAAGAACCACCACCTAAACCCAAACCAAAGAGAGTTATACCACCTCGTCAGGAAGTAAAGAGTGGTTCATTTATTGGTATACAGTTGAAACCTGTTCAGCGTGTTGCGAAAGAAAAACCTGCTGCTAAAGGAGATGTTGAGCTCAAGGTAAAATGAGTCTCAAGCTCTTCTGCGGCTCTATCTCTGCCCTACTGCGTTTTATATTCTCTTCTTCCACACTCTTATCTATATTATCTCTCTTCGTTTCTCTCATCTCTCTCTCTCTATCTCTATCTTTCTGAAGAATTCAACAACTATTCTTGTTCTCTTCAACTGTGGCGATCATTATCTTCAGCTGTTCATCATTACAATCTTATCATCTCTCAAATATCTCTTCTTTTCTACTATGGCTTTTTACGGCTACTTCTATACTGTAGCTGAAACACATATACTTACAAATAACACAGTAGTTGTTATTATATTTTCTACACAGAGCAATTGAAATTGTTAAACAAACTCAAAAATTGTATTTTTTTAATCCCAAACTTTACCTGACCCTATTCATAACTTAGCCTAAAATTATATTTATTATTATAAATCGAATTTTATTTAGTAACTAAATAAACAATGATTTAATAAAACATGTGATTATTACTAAACAACATTGCTTCAAATTGAAATAATCGTTGATTATTCTTTACCAATTTTTGAGTTGAATCAACATGTCCTTTTTCTCTGTGTATGCAAACTTTTGTCTCTATCTAGTTCTAGTATCTTATTTCTACACTTGCACTCTAAGATACTAAAATACTTAGTATTTTGTTGCTTTTTACATATTTCTATGCTTTTACAGTAAATTTCACTAGTCTAATAGTAAAACTATAATACTTACTTTGTTTCGTTGTAAAAGTAAGAAGCGTAGCTTTGATTTCTAACACACAAAAACAAAACATAAATCAATATTACATTTTACATAGGAAACTGAGAAAAAGAAAGATGAATTTGTTGACAAAGGCCCAAATAAATCTAAACGTATTAGTTTGGATAAGCCTGAAGATATTATTATTGAAGATTACACTAGACCAGTACTTGAAGTATATGAACCAACACCTATGCCACAGAAAACACGAAAGGTGAGCACCTATGCCATACAATAACCAAAACTCAAACAACATTAAGATTTACTGAAAATGTTTCTTCTTCGATATTCTTTTTATTCTACTGACTGAAATATCGAATCACTACACAATTCATCAGATGTGGCATACTTTTATAATGGGACATCTGGAATAGATGATGAAAATGTTTCTTAGAAATAGTCTTGCTTTTAATAAATATTTATTCACATTACCGACATCTCTTATGCTTCAGGAGTTAGAATATGTTAGAGTATAGCTTCTGAAGAAGATATAATAGATGGCACAACGTCAAGAATGAATAAAGAAATTAAAATAACAGACTGCATTCTTAAAAATCATTTTCAACTCCAGTCAACAAATAATTTATTTGATTTTCATAATAAAAACCAGGAAATATTGCTGTGTCACCTCTGATTGTTTGATTTCTCAGGTGGAGACTAAACAAAAGGTGCCTGAAATTAAGGCTCCTACTATTGGTATTGAAGCCCCGAAGATCGAGGTCAGCAGAGAAAAAACACCGACCGGCGATTCCCGGAAGGGATCGTTGGCACCTGGATCCGGAGCGTCGAGTCGCCGAGGTTCACTAATCCCACCAGAAGAAGGTGGTCGCCGGCCCAGTCTTATCATCAGCGATGAGGTATTATTATTTTGCTTATGTAGATACGAATTCACAACTTATTTTGAATTTCAAAAGTACATATCTTATAATATTACTTTCGTATTTTTTGTTTGGAGATCGTGATCGGGTGGATATAACCATAAGATATAACATGTTTATAAAAGTACTGAGTTCAAAAGTAGATGTGAATACGGACACTAGTTTCTAATGTGATGGATGTCTGAGGCGCTGATCGAGGAGGAGTTTTAATGAAACGTTTATTTTAAATATAATAGCGTTATTTATAAATGTCAAACGGCGAAGATCTACATGATGTTGGACGTTGATTCCTTTATTTTCGGAAGTTGGCTGTTCAAATTCGAGTGGACAGAAAATAATTTTGTTGTAGTTTTAACGTGGATATAAATGTTGTTTATGTTTATTAGGAGCATAGAAAGTTGCGGCCAGGCGAAGTATTGGATGACAAAAAGGTAACCTTCGTTCGCTAGGCCTGTGCATCGTGCATTACGCGCTCGATAATCGTCTTCTGCTCGGCCTATTATAATTTAAGATTTAAATTTCAGCTGGAAAGTGCGGCACACATGCTTTTTGTTATGTTCTCGTTGCACGTTTCATTGACTGTACTGCGGCATCGTCCCTGCCCTAATAATCGGCCACTTAGTGTCCACATATGGATAAATCAATACATGTAGTATACGCAGAGCCGGGCAAATCAATTACTAGTGGAATTGAATTCATAATTCACATTAAATCGATAATTCACAAGCTCAAATCACTTAAATTAATTGATTTAATATCACAATTCAAAACGAATTGAAACCTTTTTGTCAATTAGATTTCATCAAAACGAATTAAAGCCTATTTATCAATTACATATCTGTTATAATTTGAAAAGAAATGAAACCTTTTTGATAATTACAAGCCTTTCATGTGATTTTTTATTATAAATCAACAATTAGAATGAATTAAAGTCTATTTTATATTTAAAAATTAGAATTTAATTATGTAACTTTTAAATTTGATTTGAAACCATTCAACCTTTTTATCAATTATACAATTTGATGATTTGAAACCTTTTTGAGGCCTTGAAACCTTTGATTAATTCATAATTATTATTTTTGATTGAATTCAATTCCAAAGCCTTAAGTCCTCACTATCAAAAGAGCTTCTATTAAATTGAGTTAAATCCCTGAATGAATTAATGCCTTTTTTAGTTCTATTTGATTTGAATTCCTGCGCAGGGAAAATATTCCTTAACTCCAAAGTATATTAAAAAAATGGAGTTCAAAAATATATAAATTTTATTGTAGTTGTTGTATAACTTAATGGAATACAATTTAGACCACATGTTGGCACTGAGTGAGTCCGGAATTCAAAAAATAACTCACAATTTCAATAGCAATTTTGCAACATACCTTGTCTTGATATCTTCACCGATTGCTCACTTCACATGAGTTTGCGCCCATCAATGTTGTCTTGTCTTTTCTAAAACAAAAACTATGTTCGTTCTCTGCAGGCTGGAAAATTGCGTCCTGGTGAGATGCTTGATCCTAAGGTGAGATTTGTGTTAAGTTACACAAAACTGGCCTTTTTTTTCTTTTGGCATTGTTTATGTGTTTCGCTACTTGTTATGCGGTCGCGCTAGTCGACGAAGAAACAAATCATTCAGCTCAAAACAATGCCAAATATGATTAATCAATACCGAAAGGTGTTTTCACGCTTTGGATGTTTGTGTTTATTACTGTTATGGTTATTTTGATTTATGTTTATAAAGTTATTTTTATTTATTTATTCTTTATTTACTTCCATGTCACTTTATACCGATTTTTTATGTAGATTTTTAAGATATA
This sequence comes from Leistus spinibarbis, assembly GCA_933228885.1. NCBI lineage: Eukaryota > Metazoa > Arthropoda > Insecta > Coleoptera > Carabidae > Leistus > Leistus spinibarbis. The sequence continues at coordinate 4,139,943 of OW121792.1, read as the reverse complement.
TATATTTTTTCTTTTTGGGGAAAACAAATAGAAAAATGTCAAGAGACCGGGAGCATTGCAGCCAAATTTGGATAAGCAGGTTAGAAGAGGGTCTGTAAATACCCTCGCGCCTCTTGTACAAATATACCTACTCTAGAATAGAAATCTGGCTATACTACATCGTTTTTTTATTTTCTAGCGATTTCTAGACACCTAATTCTAGCTCTCTTAATAGAATTTATTAAATGTCTCTGTATAACTTTTCCAGCAAACCAAAACAATAGATGTGTAGTGCCTACCGTAAACCAGGGATACAGACAGATTCAGGAGTTATTCATTCCCTACAATTCGTTAAAATATACAAGTCATTCTAATGAAATTATATGAATAATCTACGACTTGTTTTCACTTGCTTTCTGAACACAAAATTAATAGTTTAGTAATTATATATTTTAATAATCTTTCAATAAATCATAATAAATCTCACAATTTCTCGGTACTTGTTGCTATGTAAAACTATTGATTTTTATCACGGTGAATTATGAGCTAAAATTATAGTTATTTACATATTTTTTTTATATTCAGCACAATATGTTTGAATCACTGATATCCACGGTTTAAGGTACCTGTTTTTCTTTTTTCTCTAGAATAGTTACCCTAGAACGTCCAAAATGACTTAAAAGATTCACTACTTCGCTGTAATACGTAAACTAGTTACTCTAATTTAGTTAATACCCCTTAATTTACAGTGCTGCATTACTCCTATAGTTGTTGATTTTTTTAATGTACCTATATTCGCGCCGAATTATTCACTAACAGATGTACAAAGATATTTCAGGTTTTTTAATTTTTATATACTAAAGTGGCTATTAGTTTTAGTAGTTTCTTTAGCGAAACTCTTTTATTTATTTCTTGTTTATAGTTCTTGTAGTTTTCGTAGTTGCTGAGTTTAGGTTTTTTATTTATATTTATTATAATTATTATTTATTTATTATTTTTTGTTTCTTTATGCAATATGCTTTTTGAAATATGTTCTGGCTGCTTTGAATTATGGCTGTACACAATGCTTTTTACACGTGTGATATTTGATTTAGAATTGTATTTTGCACACAACACCCTAAGCAGCACACAATATTTGTTCAACGTTGGAATCATATTAGACTAATAATTTTCTTCGTAATTGAGAAGTGACAATTGGTGGCAGCATATATATATATATATATATATATATATATATATATATATATATATATATATATATATATATTGCAACATCTAATCTTGAATTAGTACCGTCAACTTGATATTTACATCTAATAGCGAAGATCAACCAATTACAAAGCTCTACAAAATAAATATCATCGGACATGGTTTTTGACTAATTTTGATGATAATACCCGTTTTGCCAAATCAGATTTAGAATTTAAGATACAGTATATAGTCACCTCAAATATGAAATCATGCTCTATAACGCGTTGTAAAATTCTTATATTGTTAATAATTGTAAATATTATGAAATAATATGTTTATTAATATTAAATTAATCATACCAATCATTTACGTAAAACTTCTTCTTTGAAACTTTTTCTGTGATGCATCAGGACAGTCACACACAAGGTTCAATTTGATTTAAAATAATATTAATACACAATTTTGCATATAACTCAATCAAATTATGAACATTCATTTTAATTCTATAAATAGGTAAACTACCATATTATATATTGTGAAATGAGATTTTGTAAAAATATAAAAATAACATAGCTTCTCAACAATTCGAAATCAACTGTAAAGACTGGACTTTTTGTAGGTATATTTCATTAAACATTGTATATTTACAGCATATATGAAATTAAGCTATTCAAAGAAATGTCTCAAATGTTTTCTAAAGATATATTTATTAGGTAAATTAAAACTAATTTATTTAAATAAATATTTTGTTTTGTTGTAGTAATAATATTATATTGAATATATTATTATTTCATAATTTTTACAATTAATAACACAAAATGCACACCATAAGAATTTTACAACGCGTTATAAAGCATATGTTTTCAGATCTACTGTATCTTAAAATCCAGACCTGATTCAGAAATACGGGGAAATACATCAAAATTAGTCAAAAACCTATGTTTATATCTCAGGCACCAGACCGATGGTTTCTTTTTTATAGATCTGCGTTTTGGCTCCTTTCTTTTTCTTAAATCTATAACCGATTGTATTATTACCTTTGCAAATTATTATACTACTAAATCAAATGATTTAAGTTTCGTCTCCAGACTTTTCGACAGAAGAAACGAATCAGATCGAATATTCTGTACCTAAAATAATAGGCATAGGCACAACAATTGTATAAAATGGATGTAAATTTACAAGACATAAAATTACAGTTAAAAATAATGTAACTATACAGAATTATTTAAAATAGCATTTAAATTCAAGCAAATTTACTAAATTCAAAAAATGACTTTATAGATTGGTCTAATATTGAACTAATATTGTGCCTATATTTGTGCTGCTAGGACATAACACCTAATAATTTGTATTATAAGTTAAAATTACACAGGCCAACATAATTATTGGTTCGAAAAAATATTTGCTACTCTTGGTAATTTAAATATGATTAAATTTTATTGCTAACACGATGAGAAAATAAAAATTTCTTTTTTCAAAAATAATGCATAGTGCTAAATTAGAATAATTTTGTGCTATGTACTTTTTTTAAATATTTTAAATTAATATTTGTTTACTTACAAATCCAGATATATAATTAGATTTAACTTAAATACATTTTTAAATTAATTTGATTTATATAAAAGAAAATTTATGTGGTACAATGGAACGGATATAAGTATTTAAATTTAGATAATATATTATCTTTCATGTAATTGACTTCAATTTATAGGCCTGTGTTATCAATATTATTCAATTTCGTTAAATAGTAGTTTAAATTTAAAATAGTAGAATTTGTTTAAAAGAAAAAAAAAGTAGTTTAATTTTAAATACACGTATTTTGAATATAATTTAGTATTTTGGCAATTAACTTAACAGAAACAAATTATTTTATCAATTTAGGCAAAATACATCTTACACAATTTAAAGTTCTATAATTTCTTCATTAAAATCATGTATCTAGCGTATTTTTAATAAACATATTTCGACATATAGCGGAGACGTCCTAGCACAGATGTGCGACGACCAAGTATTGCCGAAATGGATGATAGAATCAATCTACCATCCACGCCTTTGAGAGATGTTGGTGATGCTGGTCCACCCAGCATTGTCTTCGTTGAAGAAAGTTACTCAGCAGTTGAAGACGCGACTGGATACATTACTGTCCAAATAGAGGGTAACCCTGCTCCTACATTTAAATTCTACAAGGTACAGAAATCAGCGCAATTATCTTTCTCGTTTTACTAATTAACAATTTAACAAATTTAAACAACCTTTTATTATATTTTGAAACAGGGAGTCACTGAGCTGATTGAGGGTGGCCGTTTCAAATTTTTAACTGACGGCGAATCCAACACAATCACTCTGTGCATGAGAAAAGTCAAACCCAATGATGAAGGAAAATACAAAATTTCTATTTCAAATATTCACGGTGAAGATTCCGCGGAACTTCAACTCTATGTCTCAGGCAAGTTTTGCTATTAAAAATGATTCAAGCATTTGCTGCACTTTATCTTTTACAATAGAATAAAAGCAATTTCTCTTCTATAACGCATGTGTAGATTCAAGTGGTATGGACTTCCGTGCCATGTTGAAGAAGAGGAAATACGCCAAATGGGGCAAAGATCAGGAGGATCCCAATTGGGGAGATCTGAAGGAAACTGACAAACCAGTACCTGCGCTCAAGAAAGTTGAAAAGGTCAGGTACCATTTTAGTTTCTGTAGATTTTCAGTCTTCCTATTTCATCATCATATATTCAAATAGTATTTTAAAATACCGATTTTATATGATTTGAAATATGCGGTGGTCCCTTTATAGACGCAAGCAATTTTGTACGCTACACCACTGTGTAGCGGCACTAACGCCCTGATGTCAACCCAAAATATATTTTTGAAACAAAAGATTTAAAATTGGTTCTATTCATTATCTTTTTTGATCAATTTTGATTTGTACTAATTACTCGACTGTTAACTCAAATCGATTAAAAATTAGTTTGAATCAAGTTTGATCTGAAATGATTTGGTTTTTAAGATTGTTATACCATAATGAACGTTGGTTGCAAGCACCACTGTTTCAAGTGTAACACAGGTAGTTTTGTAAAATATAAACAATCTCAAATATGAATCATATTCTTACGAAATGTTAAGGATTGTGAATAGCATCGCTTTCAGTCTTCTGTTGTACAGAAAATATTTCCGGAGTCCGATAACGATGTGCGAGTGCAGCGTCAGAGTGATTTAGCGTGGAAATTTGTTTGCGGAGATTAAGAGGTTTTCCGAAATACGATAGTAGAGTTGTTCGTTGTTTGCACATTCTGTATATAATAAATACATTGTATGTAAAAAGTTTCAGCACACATTTTTAAAAGACATATAAATAAACGTGTTCGATATTTAATAATATTTACAGCATCAGGAATCTGGCTATTTTTTGGATCCACGTGATGATAGTATCGTTATCCTTGTCGATGGTCAAGAGTTTGCTAGAATTTCAGCGGATAAAAGAGAAACTGCAAATTGGGCTTGGTTAAAGGTTCGATGAACCAACCTGTTTATTTACACTCTCCTCACATATTCCTCTAAGTCTGATTTTCTAATTTTTATTGGATGAAAATGTCGAATTCAGGGATACGACATTTCAAGTGTACATAAATGACTTAAGTCACATACACACATTAAATATAAATAAATAAAAACGAAATATAACTAAATAAAATATATTTATATAAAAAAAAAACATGTTGATGATATAAATAAATATATATTATAACGATGTGTCTCCATAAATAATAATCATAATAATAATCTAAAATGGCCTAATTACATGGTCAAAATTAAACAATCACTATTGTGTGCGATTTTAAACAATGCCAATAAACATGTACATGAATATTCACTTATCAAACTAAACAGTGTTTAACTTTTAAATATCGTGAAGTGAGGTTACTTTTGCCACAAGACCTGCATTTGGTTGAATTTTATTTTAAATATTAAATACAACACTTAAAGTTTATAGCTTCAATATATTTGATCCATTTCAAAAATCTTCCTTACTTGTTAATTAAACGGTTTGAAGATAACACAAATTATTCAGACCAAACTATTTGGATATAAAGATCGTCCATCTAACGCAAAAAGAATCTACATCATAAACGTTTAAATTCTCACGAATACAATAATAATATTTCAAATTTGATATAATATATTTAAAAGTATAAATTAAATAAGCCAGTACCTATTTTAATTCTAAATTAATAATTGTATTTTATAACATAATTCTTTTTATTTCTACGGAATTTACCCTCACCCAGAAAACATTTTATACCATGTGATAACCCGAAGATGTCGCATGTTACGTATCTGCTACATCGCAGAGATATCACTTGTATCAACATGTTTACTGGGCATTACATTACATGCGATATAACATTTTTAAATTTAATTTAATTATTAATTAAAATTTACTTAGCAACTAAATTAAAACATAAATTGACCAATATTATTTTGCTATTTTTTTGCTATATGAAATTTCATTTTCGGTATTGTTAATTTTAATGAAAGAATACATTTTAATGTTATAATATATTCTTTATAATACCGGCCCTTAGTATATTATCTTCTGTTATAATATAACGAATTTCAAATTTAATCATATGCACACCTTTTTACTGCAGTTTTTTTGGTTTTAATTGAATTTAGATATAATATTTCTACGTTTTCTTTTTTATTAATACTATTCGGATTTTTATAATACGTACATTCGAATCTAATGTAATAATTTCAGATCAACTTGCATACTCTTTTTTTATAATATAAACTACGCAATTAGTCTATTTTTATTGTGATCAATTGCAATATTTTATATATGTTCGTCTAAGAAAAATTCAACTATACCTTGTGTTTTCATAGTAACCTTATTATGCGGTACTTTTTAAATATGTTAATTAAAAAAATGAAATCTGAAATGTGTTTTAAATAAAGCGTAATTTAATGACATTCTAGAAATAGAATTAAAATAAAGCAATACTTAAGTTTGTCAGTGAATATTTGTGTATATAATAAATATAAATCCTAGAGATTTAAATAATGTTTAAAATAACTTAAATCGATTTTAAAATCGCAAAACAATAATTTTTATACATATTTTTTTTTAAGTTTGGACATTGGGTTTTTTTGTTATTGTTTTCTTTTCAGTAACCATCCACAGACAAGGAGGTTTATTTATTTATTATACACGTACTAATTCTATTTCTATGTCACCTCACCATCATTGTGTTTTTTTTTTTTTTTTGTTTCTATGCACTGTTTATTATCACGTAGCATTTGTTAAGTTTAGGTAGTCATACACATACACGATCTACAAATGTCATTTACTTATAGTATAGCTATCTTTCTCAATCAAAACACCTGAACCTTATTTACCTGTTTGATCACCAATGATCACTGGCTGATATTAATTTGGATTGAGAATTGATTGAAATCACTTTTGTTTATTAAAAAAAAAAAAAAAAAAAAGTTTTTTTCACCTAACTACGGTATGTAATGCGTGAGTGAATGTGTGTGAGCGAGAAAGTATACGTGATAGTGTGTGTGTGTGTGTGTTTTAATTAATATTTGATTGTTGAACATGCTTTAATATACATATTTCGCTTTTCTTTCTCTCCTATCCGCAGAACGGTGAAATCGCCGCATCTGTTTGCAAAGCATTTGAGCAACAACGCTTTTCGTTAGCTGGCGTCATTCCTGATTGGCCAAAGCTGAAGAAAATCGAGGTTTCATTTCATAATATATTAATGTTACTATTTATGTTTCTAGATGTATGCACTTATTATTATTGATTATTATTATTATTATTATGATTCTATACGATGGCTGGCGTAGCATACACACTTATGTAGGTAGAAGCCAAAGCCTATCTGATATACGTGTGTTTGTCATTGCAGATAGCCGTAGTAGTATCTCTAGCACTTGAAAGTAATGAAAGACGACAATTTGAACATACATACATACACAGATGATCAGATGATGATAAATAGTAATATTTCTACGAGTTTTTATTTGGATTTTATATCTAACCAAATATTGCTGCATTAACAATTATGTGCTTCCTGGAGACTCATCTTTATAAATATTTATATATATATGTATTCCTCATGTATTGTATTTGTCAATGTTGTTATTGATTCCCTATGTCTACCATTACCTATCCACTAACTATAATATTTAAGTAATAAATTGTAAATAAATTTCGTCAAGTAAATATTTCTAACATTTTTGTTATGTAATTAATTAAAGATAAATGTAGATTTTTTTATTAATTTAACTATAATTTTGATAATTGGCTGTTTCAAGTAGTAACTAATTTTTGATACTTTTTTTTTTGTATGGATTAAATTCATTTTGGATTTTTTTTTTTTTACAAATATTGTGCATTGTAATGCTTAATTGCTTAGTATGTGACGTGCTTTTAGGACGTGTTTGATATTCAACGTCCGAAATTGTTGTCCGACATAATGGTATTGCCCAAACTTGTTGTACGTCATAAAGAAAAGGTTCGCATAAATTTAAATATATAAACTTAAACTGTTTTAAATAAATAAATAAGCACTTTGTTTGTTAAACTTTTTATTAGAATTGTATTTTATTTAGCAAACATGCTACTTTAATATTACTTCAGTAATGTAAATTGACAATTTCTTAAATCAGTTATGTTAAAACCATTTCATATAATATGCAATTCGTGTTATGGAGAAATTAAAAATTTTAACAAACAATAATTGGTTTGAGAAAACCATTAAAATAATCTTACTCTAAATATTTTCATAAGATAAATAAACTTAAATAAAATTTTTAACTAAACATTTCTTACGTTTTATGTTTGTATTGAATTAACAATGTATTAACATCATTAACAATATATGAACTGGACTTCTTTACATAGCAACTTATATGTTGGCTACTAACATTCAGCACGTTTCTCGATTTTTTTTCTGTTTCACCGTTCACCGTAAGATAATAATTTATTGCACTAAATGACTTCCAAAATCAAGCAACTCTCAATATTAATATCGAATGCATCTTGTAACTAATGCTGTATCCTCCCCTGGTGTCATTAACAAAACACTGCTTTGTTGATATGAGATACACATGTCTGGAGTGGAAGTATAGTATGTCTGTGTGTGAGCTGAGGACAGTCAGCCATGTATATACATACGTATGTTTGTGCAAAATATACATGTGTAGATATTTAATATAAATGTATATATCGTAATGTTACTTAATCAACTTTAATATTTGTATGATTTTAAGTATCCAGTAGCAGTAGGTCGTACAGTAGTTTACTAGTAGGTTTCAGTGTTAGTTTTTGTTTGTAGAACTCTGCTGGTCCCAGGCGACCTTCACTCGCAGAACTTATACCTGACTGGCCCGTTTTACATCACTTCCAGCGAAAGGAGGTTGGATGTAACAGCACTCTCTTCCTTTATCTTTTGTCAAATGCATTTGGTCTCGATGTATTTCATGTCATGTTGTTCTATAAACAAAACTGCACGCCAAACACCCTTCTATTATTTTTCTTTCGTTGTCGACTGCTGCACACTTCTATCGAATGGGATCGTCTTGTGGATCATGCTCGCCTGTTTTCATTTCATTTCTTTCTCTCTCTCTCTTCTCTATATATTTTATTGTTATTGACTATAATTATTACTGATTTGAAACAACACGTTTCGGTTTAATAATAAATTAACAAACGATGAATGTTCTATTAACGTATGCATCAACAACAGCATCTCTTTGGCGCCGGAAATGCAAGATTCTGGTCAAAATGTTTGTTCTGATTGTAATCTAAATTAATTTGTATTTGAAAACATGAAACAATTTTTCATACACAAAAACAACAAATTTTCTTCAACGTCTTTCAATTTTCTAACTGGTGGTACGTGTACATAATTTTGCATTAGTTTCTATAATGAATAAACGTGTGCATGCAATGAATGTATTCTTATCCGTGTGTCTGTGCGCGTGTGTGTGCCTCTATACTATAGATATATAAAAGTTGTTGTCGTATATTTCCACCCTTCTAAATAAAACCAATTTAAGGTTTTTTTTTTGTTGAAACATTTTTTCCTCATTTTTCCTACACTCATCAAATTGATATTTTACACTGTGTACAATTTTTTTTTAATATTTTTTTCTATTTTTTCTTTTTTCCGATTCTTTTTCAGTTTGGTTTTTGCGCCACAGTCTACAATTTTGAAATGCAGTAACGCGAAGTTTACTTTTAATATTTGTTCACTGAACTTTTGCATGATTACTTATTTATCGTTTATTTTATAGAAGCAAGAATCTTTCTTGAAACCACTGGTTGATAAATACGCAAAAGAAGGAAAAGACAAGAAAGTTGTCTTTGAAGCCAATTTCTCCAAACCCAACTGTAAACCAAAATGGTTATTCCGTAAAGATGTATGTTTATTTCTCCCCCTATCTCTAAAACGTAACTAAATTTACTGGTTATTACATCATTCGTGTCAGCCTACCTGAAAAGGAGCAATTATCCTACAACTAAATTCCTAAACTACTGATATTCATAGCTATGATTGTAATCAGTCATTGGTTACGTTTTGGAACGTATTATTAGTATTGAGTAGCAGTGCCAATATGATCTCTATATTTTAGGAACTTTTCCCTGGTTCAAGATACAAGTTTAAAAATGAAAATGATTCTTACCAGTTGATTATTATGAATCCTAAAGTAGAGGATACTGGTAAATACACAATTGAAATCGGTGGTGTTACATGCACAGCTTTCTTAAACGTTGATGAACCTGACCCATCCTACTCTTTCACAAGACCATTGAAGAAGAAGGTCGAAGGGTTCACTATGCATGAAACCTTATTGGAATGTATTGTCAGTTCCAATTTGGCCATTGTATATTGGTACAAAGAAGAAAAGAAACTTGAAGATGGAGATCAGTTCGGCATCTCTAAAGATTTGGCTGGCATGTGCCGCCTGTCCATTAAGAACTCTGTCATTGCGGACACTGGCAATTACTCCTGTCGCATTGACAAACAAACAGAAAGAACCGATTCACAAGTTACCATCACTGAGTACCCGTACAAATTCGTGAAAGTACTGAAACATCAACAACTTGTTGAAAAGGAATCAGTTACGTTGATCTGTGAGCTTGATGACTCGACTGGTGACGTCCAGTGGTTCAAAGGAGGACAGGAAATCAAACCGGACAAACGTGTTATTATTTCAAAAGATGGACGCAAACGCAAACTTGTTATTAAAGATTCTAAAGTCACTGATGCTGGCATGTATTCTTGTACTACAAACGCCGACAAGACCGAAGCAGAACTCATTATCAACTGTAAGTTAAATAGAGTTATTATATTTCTAACGATACCGAATTAGGCATGAATAAAATTGTATTTAGTTTCTGTATCATAAGAGTAAATATTGGGTATAGAAGAAGAAGCAAAAGTTTATATTATTTTGTAGATCAAAATCGTTTCAACAAAAAACTCAAGGATACTGTAGCTATTGAACGTGAAAAGCTGATTCTTGATGTTGAGTTGCAAGATTCAACTGCTCCAGCTGATTGGACCTTCAATGGAAAACCAATTGTTTCTTCAGAGCGGGTGGAAATTAAGAATCTTGGTGGTGGCAAACATCAACTGATCTTCAATAAATTGGAGATGGAAGACGACGGTGAGATCATGTGTGAATCAGGTAAACTACAGTCATCTATGAAACTCGAAGTCAAAAAAGGTGAAAGCAAGCCTACCATCGAATTTCCCAATACGTTGGAAGGACCTATTAACAAACCATTGGTATTCGAAGTTCCTTATACTGGTAAGTTTACATTTATCTAGGTATTCTATTGAGATATATTAATTATTAAACAATATTTAGTGAGTGGTACCAGACAAACACCAATAGAAGCAAAACTTGTCAAGGATGGTAAGATATTGCCACTCAAAGATTGCGAAATTATACTTGGAGTTGAGAAGATCACCTACAAAATCAAAAAAACAGCTCGCAATTTATCTGGAATGTACCAACTTAAACTGTCCAACGGACAAGGAGAAGACGTTAAAGATATCAACATTACAATGCAAGGTACGTAAAAAATAGATTAATAAAAATTAATATTTCAAAAAATCATAACACACAAAATGATCAAACCATAACATTTTTTCCATTTTTAATATAGACGTGCCGTCTCAACCTCAAAACGTCGACGTTACTGAAGTCTTCCAATCATCTTGTATAGTTGGATGGAAACCCCCTACGGATGATGGTGGTGCACCTATCACGCACTACATCGTAGAAAGACAAGATCTCAGTTTGAAAGCGCAATGGGAGAATGTAGGTGAAGTGAAAAATGGACAACCAACGAAATTCAAGTGCGAAGATCTCGTCCACAAGAGAGAATACAAATTCCGTATCCGCGCTGTCAACAAGTTGGGACCTAGTGAGCCTGCCTTATTTGGAAAACCAGTTTTGGCAAAGGATCCCTGGGATGAGCCTAGCAAACCTAAAGATGTTGAAGTGGTTGATTGGGACAAAGATCATGCTGATTTGAAATGGAATAAACCGGACACTGATGGTGGTGCACCAATTATTGGATACGTCATTGAATACAAAGATAAATTTGGTCTGGAATGGGTAAAAGGTATTGAACTGCCAGGAGATGCGTTGTCAGGAACTGTTCCTGGACTAAAAGAAGGGAATCAGTATGAGTTCCGAGTTCGAGCTATTAATAAGGCTGGACCTGGTGAACCTAGTGATGTAACTAAGCCGATCATTGCCAAATCTAGATTTGTCAAACCTTATATTATTGGTGACAAATTGATTGATATTGTGGTTAAAAAAGGACAAGTTATCAAGTATGATATTAAATTCGCCGGTGAACCTGAACCAGAAGTTGTATGGATGCAAGATAAGAAAACACTGAAAGAAGATGTTGAACAAAGAACAACTATTGATAAATATAACGGAAATACTGTTTTAACTGTACGTAGAGTCTTGCGAGGTGACAGTGGCAAATACAAGTTAACATTGACTAACAGTTCTGGTACTTGTGAAAGTATTGCTGATGTAGTTGTATTAGGTAATGTATCCAATGAAGAAAATAGATGGTATCAAAGCAGATATTTGTTTCTTGTGTTTTTGCTCTAAATGGTTTGAAAATTACTTCCTGTGAGCAAAAGTAAAATACAAGGTCCTGCTTTGATATAGTCCGAATGATAAAGAATTTTGTGTTTGTTTACAATATTTCATATTGTATAAACAGATAAACCTTCATCACCAAGAGGTCCATTGAAGCCTGAAGAGATTCGTGCTGATCATATTACTGTGAAATGGCAGCGACCAGATGACAGTGGTGGCTCAGATATTACTGGCTACGTCTTGGAGAAAATGGATATGGACACTGGCAGATGGATTCCAGCTGGTGAAATTGGACCAGATAAGGACTCATTCTGCTTCAAGGGGTTGACACCTAAGAAGAAGTATAAATTCCGTGTAAAGGCTGTCAATAAAGAAGGAGAATCTGAACCTTTGGAAACAGATGCCATCGTTGCTAAGAACCCATACGGTAAACAATTAATTATTGGCCAAACAAAACGAGGCCTTGGTTATTTTTCAGCGTTCAACACATTTCTTTGTACCACGGTATCTGTTGTTATAGTTTATTTACTCTGATGAAATTTGGTGTGTATACCTATACAAAACTTCGTAAGTTTTGTTTATTCCAAATCCTAACCTTTAAACTTTTCCTCTTTTTGTATTGGAGTCTGTACACAATTTTTTGAGAAAAAGTCCCCTTTGTGCCGTGTAATATCCACTATTTGTATTATTGTATTATTTTTGTATATATGTCATCATCATCATCATCAGAATTTTTTTGAATCCAGTGCAGGAAAAGGCGTCTTTAGAATATGTGCATTCCATTATATGTGTGTGTGTTTCTTTTAGATGAGCCTGGACGTCCTGGCAAACCAGAAATAATTGATTATGACAACAAGAGTGTTACATTGCGCTGGGAAAAACCAGAGAGCGATGGTGGACGTCCAATTACACATTACACAATTGAAATGAAAGACAAATTTTCGCCTGACTGGGTTGAAGTAACAACGACAAAAGATAATAACCCTGAAGGTGTAGTAGAAAATCTTAAAGAAAAAATGGTATATCAATTCCGCGTCCGTGCTCATAATAAGGCCGGCAAGGGTGAGCCTTCTGATGCTACTGACAATCATATTTGTAAACACAGGAACAGTAAGTTATTGTAAACTATATTCATTTTGATTATTTTCATTCCGAGTTACTTTGTCAACTTAATGTTTCTTTCACATTTGTTTGAGCAATAATGAAAGAATTATTCAATATATTTCATGTGAATATGGTCACTTTTTACTCAATATAAGTAAGTTAAGTATAGAAGAATATTGAATCATTATCTAAAGTCAAGTATAGGTTGAAAAAGCTTCTCGTAATGACTGTATTCAATTAAAACTCAATTCGATGAAATACTACTCTTTAATAGTGAAACCACGCATCGATCGCTCCACATTCAAAGGAATCATTATCAAAGCTGGACGTACACACAAATGGTCTGTTGACATTTCTGGTGAACCGCCACCAAAGATCACTTGGGTGTGGCGTGATAATATTCCTCTCGTGAACACAGAACGCATTAAGATCGAAAATATTGATTACCACACTGATTTTATTCTAACGAACGCTGTGCGCAAAGACACAGGAAAATACACGCTTATTGCTGAAAACGTGAACGGCAAGGACACTGAAACAGTAGAATTGACCGTTTTGGGTAAACCTAGTAAACCAAAGACACTTGATGTGTTCGACGTTACGGCTAAATCTTGCAAAGTTGCTTGGACCAAACCAGAAGATGATGGTGGCTGTCCAATTCGCGAATATGAAGTTGAGAAAATGGATCTTGCTACTGGCAAATGGGTTCGTGTTGGACGCGTTGCTGGCAATATTATGCCTTTACAAATGGAAGTTACTGGCCTTGAACCGGGTTCTGAATACAAGTTCCGTGTCACAGCTGTGAACGACGAGGGAGATTCCGAACCATTGGTTACTGATAGAGGAACTGTTGCTAAGAATCCATTCGGTAAATTATATTTAAACTTGACAAACCATAGGAGAAATATGCTAACTCAATTAAAATAATTTTGAAATATAAAGTTTTAATGAAATAATTAGTGGTATATTTTCTCTTGTTAAATTACTATGTATGTGAAACACATTTAAACATTATTTTTCTAATTTTAATAGATGAACCATCTAAGCCTGGCACACCTGAAATTGTTGATTATGACAACAAGAGTGTCGATCTCAAATGGACCAAACCAGCTAACGATGGTGGTGCACCAATTGAAAAGTATATTATTGAAAAGAAAGACAAATACAAGCCTGATTGGGAAAAAGCTTGTGAAGTACCTGGCGACCTTACTGAAGCTAAGGTTGAAGATCTTAAGGAACGTGGTGAATACCAGTTCCGTATTGTTGCTGTCAATAAAGCTGGACCATCACCAGCATCTGATCCATCGAAGACGCAAATTGTTAAGCATAAATCATGTAAGTACTGTAACGCTAAAATTAATATTTCTCAGTTGCCGTGACCTAGTGGAAATTAATAGACACACTAATTATTATTATTATTTTGTATTTTATTAGTGAAGCCAAGAATTGACCGTACAAACTTGAAACCAATTATTGTTCGTGCTGGCAAACCCATCAAATACGACGTTGATGTAAGAGGTGAACCAGCTCCAACAATCACTTGGATTCATCTTGAAAAAGAAGTCTTATCCGAAGGCAATATTGAGATCATCAATATTGATTATAACACAAAGATTAGCATTACTAATTCACTTCGTAAGAATACTGGTATTTATAAAATCAAAGCAGTTAACCAGCACGGGCAAGATGAAGCTGAAGTAGAAGTCACCGTTTTATGTACGTTAACTATATTTATTCCTCTTAAGAATATTATCTAATAATGATTCTATTATAGCTTCGCCATCTAAACCAGAGGGTCCTTTGAAGATATCCGATGTTACCAAAAACGGATGCAAGGTCAAATGGGATAAACCTAAAGACGACGGTGGTAAACCAATCACTGGTTATGTTGTTGAAAAATTGGACAAAGCTACTGGACGATGGGTTCCCGTGGGACGTACCAATGACACCGAAATGGACATCAAGGGACTCCAAGAAGGACATGAATATGATTTCCGTGTTAAAGCTATCAATGACGAAGGCGAATCTGAACCACTTGAATCAGATAAACCAACAATTGCTAAGAATCCATTCGATATTCCTGGTAAGCCAGGTTTACCTGAACTTACCGATTGGGATGTGGATCGTGTAGATCTAAAATGGACTGCACCTAAAAGTACTGGTGGAGCTCCAATTACAGGATATGTCATTGAAAAGAAAGAGAAATTCTCCACTGTTTGGGATGAAATTCTTGAAACTAATGTGAGTTAAAGCTTGGTAGCTAAATTTTCTACAACATATTTAAAATGCTAGTCACTTGTATTACTTATATTTATAGTTTGAATGAATATTAGTAATTTTGTGTTCAGTGTTATTATTTATTATATTTTTACAGTCTCCCGACATTGAAGCTCGTGTTACTGGCTTGAAAGAAGGAAACACTTACCAATTCAGAGTACGTGCTGTCAACAAAGCTGGACCTGGTGAACCATCAGATGCCACCAATCCACATGTTGCTAAAGCTAGGAATAGTAAGTTGTACCTGAAAACAGAAAATGAAATATTTAACTAATTATTTGTTCATTGCGTAGTGCGTCCACGTATCAATCGTGAAAAATTACAAACTGTCAAAGTACGTGCTGGGCAGTTTGTCAAATTTGATGTTGATATTAAGGGTGAACCTCCACCAACCGTCATCTGGAGCTTCGCTCTCAAAGCACTGGAGTCTAGTGCCACCTGCAAGATAGAAAATGAAGATTACAACACTAAGCTAACCTTGAGTGACACTTCAAGAAAGAATACTGGAACGTACACGATCAGAGCTGAGAACGTTAATGGATTTGATGAGGCTCCAGTTGAAGTCATAATTCTTGACAAGCCTGGCAAACCAGAAGGACCATTGGAGGTCTCCAACGTTCACAAAGAAGGATGTAAACTAAAGTGGAACAAACCTAAAGATGATGGTGGTCTTCCTCTTACTGGATACGTCCTTGAAAAGATGGACACCACAACTGGTCGCTGGGTCCCAGCTGGATTCGTCGATCCAGAAAAAACTGAACAGGAAATTACTGGCCTGGAACCAAACAAGAAATATCAGTTCCGTGTCAAGGCTGTAAATGAGGAAGGTGAATCTGAACCATTAGAAACAGATACTGCTATTACTGCCAAGAATCCATTTGAACAACCGTCACCTCCTGGTCTGCCAGAAATTGTAGACTGGAACGAAAATATGGTTAAGCTCAAGTGGGAACCACCAATGCGAGATGGCGGTGCTCCAATCACTGGATACGTCATTGAAATGATGGATAAATTCGTTGGTACATTTGTGAAAGCTGCAGAAGTTTCTGGAAATGTATGTGCTGGAACTGTACCAAAATTAGAAGAAGGAAATCAATATCAATTCAGAGTACGTGCTCTCAATAAAGCTGGACAGTCTGAACCTTCAGAACAAACCAACTGGCATACAGCTAAACCAAGATTCTTGAAACCACGTATCGACCGAACCAACTTGTCAGGAGTTATTATTAAAGCAGGTCTTATCGTGTCATTGGATGTTAACATCATTGGTGAACCTCCACCAGTAGTTACATGGATCTTCCAAGAAAAAGAAATTATTTCAGATGATGTGGTTCGAGTGGATAATATTGACTACAATACGAAATTCTTCATAATGCGTGCTAAGAGATCGCATAGTGGCAAATACACCATCATTGCAAAGAACAGTGTAGGTGAAGATAAAGCAGAAGTAGACATCACCATCTTGGGCAAACCATCCAGACCAAAAGGTCCTCTTGATGTATCCGATGTTACTAAACACGGATGTAAACTGAAGTGGAAGAAGCCTGAAGATGATGGTGGTTGTCCAATTGATTATTATGAAATTGAAAAACTTGATCCTCTTACCGGCCAATGGATACCATGTGGCAAGAGTACTGAGCCAGAAGCGAATGTAACTGGCCTCCAGGAAGGAAAACCATACAAATTCAGAGTAAAGGCTGTCAACAAGGAAGGTGAATCAGAAGAATTGGAAACAGACAAACCAATTATTGCTAAAAATCCATTCGATGAACCTAGCAAACCTGGCCGTCCAGAACCCAAAGATTGGGACAAAGATTTTGTTGATTTGGTATGGACTCCACCTAAAAACGATGGTGGTGCACCAATTGAAAAATACATCATTCAGAAACACGACAAAGCAGGACGTGGCTGGCAAGATGTTGCTACCGTTCCTGGAGATAGAACTCAAGGCAGGGTAACAGATGTCGAAGAAGGACATGAATACGAATTCCGTATTGTAGCCGTTAACAAGGCTGGTCCTAGTGAACCTAGCGATGCCTCCAAATCAGTTGTCGCAAAACCACGATTCTGTAAGTATTCTTTTTTATATGCAATGTTTGAAAGAAGAGTGTACTTAGCCTTAGACATATTGTCACTTAAATTTATTGCATAATTTACTGATTTTTTATTGTTTTACTTTTCATTAGTGGCCCCACGTATTGATCGCAAGAACTTACTAAAGAAAGTTATGCGTTCTGGACAGTTGCTTCGCATGGAAGCTGATGTTAAAGGCGAACCACCAGCGACAATCACATGGACATATAAAGAAACAGTACTTAAATCAACTGATAGACTCAAAATTGAGAATGAAGAATACAAAACTACTTTCATATTACAAAAAATTAAACGCATTGATAGTGGTACTTATATTGTAACTGCCAAGAACGACTCAGGTGTTGACTCAGTCGAAGTAGAAGTGGTTGTTATTAGCAAACCATCCAAACCAAAAGGCCCACTGGAAGTTTCTGATGTTACAGCTGAAGGCTGCAAACTGAAATGGGACAAACCGGAAGATGATGGTGGTGAACCAGTTACTGGATACGTTGTAGAACGTATGGATACCGAATCCGGTCGCTGGGTACCAGTCTGTACAACAAAGACACCAGAGGCCGATGTAACTGGTTTGAATGAAGGCAAAGACTATCAGTTCAGAGTAAAAGCTGTTAACTCCGAAGGTGAATCTGAACCACTTGAAACTGAAATTCCTACTACTGCCAAGAATCCATTTAATGCACCTGATGCACCTGGCAAACCAGAGATCAAAGACTGGTCTCGTCGCCATGCTGATATTAAATGGACTGCACCCAAGAACGACGGTGGTGCTCCAATCACTGCCTACATCGTAGAAAAGAAAGATGCTGTGGGTACTAAATGGACAAAAGCAGTAGAAGTTCCTGGAAATAAACTGGACGCATCTGTTCCTGACTTAATTGAAGGCCAGAAGTACCAGTTCCGCGTACGCGCTGTTAATAAGGGAGGTCAGAGTAAACCATCAACACCTTCCGAAACCGTACTTGCCAAGGACCGATTCACTCCACCAAAGATTGATCGTACCACTCTTAAGGACATGACTGTTAAGGCTGGTCATCACATCCGTTTAGATGTCAAGGTATCTGGTGAACCTCCGGCGACCAAGCAATGGTTCTTAAATAAGGCTCGTCTTGAAGACAAGAAAGACGATATGTCAATTGAATCAGAAGATTACAAGATCAAACTTGTTATTGCCAGTATTACTCGAGCCCAGACTGGAACATTTGTCCTTAAGGCCGAGAATAGTTCTGGAAAGGATGAAGCAAGTATTGAAATTACAGTACTTGACCGTCCTGGCAAACCAGAAGGACCGCTTAAGATCAGTGATATCCACAAAGAAGGATGCACACTTAAATGGAACAAACCACTTGATGATGGTGGTAGTCCAATCGAATTTTACCAAGTGGAGAAAATGGACACAGAAACCGGACGTTGGGTTCCCGCTGGTCGCAGCAAGGAGCCCAAATTGGAGTGTACCAATTTGGAACCTGGACAGGAATACAAATTCCGTGTTATGGCTGTGAATGCTGAAGGCGAATCAGAACCACTTGATGCTGAACAATCTATTATTGCAAAGAATCCATTCGGTATGTTGTAATATTTATAATACATGCATCTATTATGCTAATTTATTAATTAATTTATTTGTTACAGACGAGCCTGGTGCGCCTGGCACACCAGAGCCAACCGATTGGGATAAGGACCATGTAGATCTCAGATGGACCCCACCAGTGAATGATGGTGGGTCTCCAATCACTGGATACATTATTGAAAAGAAAGAAAAGGGTACAGGTCGTTGGGTAAAAGCTGGTGAAGCTGGACCAAATGAATGCAAAGGAACAGCTGGAAATCTTGACGAAGGCCAGGAATATGAATTCCGCGTTCGTGCTGTTAATGCTGCTGGTCCTGGTGAAGCAAGCAAAGCTTCTAAGCCAGTTATTGCCAAACCACGTAAATGTAAGTGTTCTATTTTTTTTTTTAATTTGGTCACATTTCTATATAAATAACTTTTTGGAGGAACTTTGTTTGATCATGTGGGATTTGGATCTTATGAAAATATTGTCATCGAACATTAAATAAACATAAATATTAATTACATGAATTTTTAAATGATTATAGTGGCTCCTAAGATCGAACGTCGTGATTTGCGTAATGTTACCGTCAAAGAAGGAGAAGCATTCTTCTTTGATGTTAGAATTAGTGGCGAACCTGCACCTGATGTAACATGGGTAATAGAAAAGAAATCAGTAAACCAAACAAGCTATCGTCGTATCGAAAACAAACCTTATAACTCCAAGTTCTTCAACGATAAACCCGAACGCAAGGACACTGGAGTATATACTATTACAGCTGTCAACAAGTTTGGTTCTGATACAGCCGAAGTAGAAGTTTCAATAGTCTGCAAACCAGGCAAACCAGAAGGACCTTTAGATGTTTCTGACATCCACAAAGATGGATGCAAACTTAAATGGAAGAAACCCAAAGACGACGGTGGTGAACCAATTGAAGGTTACCTCGTTGAGAAATTCGATCCAGATACTGGTGTTTGGATACCAGTTGGAAAAACCGTGGGAGCTACTCCTGAAATGGAAGTGGATGGATTAATACCCGGACACGAATACAAATTCCGTGTAAAGGCTATTAACAAAGAAGGAGAATCTGAACCTTTAGAAACATTTGGCCCCATTATTGCCAAAGATCCATTTAGTAAGTTGAAATTTTTAAGAAATTACATAATATTATTTTGGGTCCCAATATTTGTAAATTATTTTGGATTAGAATAAAATTAATACTTTATTTATGTCTCAAATAGCTGTACCAAATGCTCCTGGTGCACCTGAACCAACCGACTGGTCTGCAAATCACGTTGAATTAAAATGGTCTGAGCCAGTGTCTACTGGTGGATCACCTATCACAGGATACATTATTGAAAAGAAGGACAAGTACAGTCCAATGTGGGAGAAGGCTATTGAAACAAACTCTGATAAACCAACTGGAATTGTCCATGGTCTTATTGAAGGCAATGAATACCAATTCCGTGTCATTGCTGTTAACAAAGCCGGTTTGAGCGCACCGTCTGAACCTGGCAAAACATTCACAGCCAAACCTAGATTCTGTAAGTATATTACTCTTTTTTAAAGCAACTAAACATCTATGCTATTAATCTTTATTTTTTTAATTAAATAGTGGCACCACGTATCGATCGTCGCAATTTACGCGACGTAACACTATCCGCAGGATCAGCATTGAAATTGGAAGCTACCATCATTGGTGAACCACCACCAACTGTAGAATGGCGCTATGGTGCTGTTCCATTGAGATCAGACAAAACAATTTCGATTGATAATCCTGACTACTTCACTAAATTAACAATTCGTCCAGTGAAGCGCGAAGATTCTGGTGACTACACTGTAACAGCTTCAAATAGTTCCGGAAAAGACACAGTTACTCTTCAAATAACTGTCACTGATAAGCCTACTGCACCTGAAGGACCACTAACAGCAACAGATGTTCACAAAGAAGGTTGCAAACTTAAATGGAAGCGTCCCAAAGATGATGGAGGCACTCCTATTGAATACTACCAAGTTGACAAAATGGATCCTGAAACTGGATGCTGGGTACCTTGCGGTCGTTCTACAGAACCTGGAATGGACGTAACTGGTTTGACACCTGGTAAAGAATACAAGTTCCGTGTTGCTGCTGTAAACGCTGAAGGGGAATCTAAGCCTTTGGTTGCCGAAGAAACAATCATCGCTAAAAATCCATTTGATGAACCTGGCAAACCAGGTAATCTCAAGGCCACTGATTGGGACAAGGATCATGTTGATCTTAAATGGACGCCACCAGTTGAAGACGGTGGATCTCCAATTACCGGATACGTCATTGAAAAGAAAGATAAATATGGCGAATGGGAAAAAGCATTAGAAGTTCCAGCTGGCGCAACAACAGCCACTGTTCCAGATCTCATTGAAGGACAACCGTACGAATTCCGTGTTCGTGCTGTAAACAAAGCTGGACCAGGTGAACCCAGCGACGCAACACCTACAATCATTGCTAAAGCAAGAAATCAAGCCCCGAAAATTGACCGTACCAATCTTATTGAAATTCGTATTAAGGCTGGACAAAACTTCGCATTTGATGTTAAAGTTAGTGGAGAACCAGCACCAAAAACCAAATGGCAACTCGCTGGACGCGAAGTCAAGTCCGTTGAGAGGATCAAGGTTATACATGTTGATTATAACACCAAACTTAACGTTCGCATGGCTACACGTGCTGAATCAGGCAAATACACAATCACAGCTGAAAATGAAAATGGAAAAGATACTGCTGAAGTAACCGTTATCGTTCTGGACAAACCAAGTCCCCCTGGAGGACCTCTTAAGGTATCTGATGTACATGCTAATGGTGCTACTCTTAGCTGGAATCCACCAGGTGATGATGGTGGTCAACCCGTTGAAAAATATGTAGTCGAGAAAATGGATGAAGCCACCGGCCGCTGGGTGCCAGCTGGTGAAACCGACGGCCCAACTACCAAGTTGGCTGTTGACGGTTTAATACCCGGACATAAATACAAGTTCCGTGTCCGTGCTGTGAACAAGCAAGGCAAATCTGAACCATTGACTGCCGATAAAGCTATTGAAGCTAAGAATCCATTCGACGAACCAGGCAAACCTGGTACACCAGAGATCAGTGATTACGATAGAGATTTCGTTGAGCTGAAATGGGCTCGCCCAGAACAAGACGGTGGATCTCCAATTTCTGGATACGTTATTGAAAAGAGAGATAAATTCAATCCCAACTGGGAAAAATGTGCAGATGTTCCTGGAGATGTTACCACTGGTAAAGTACCTGATTTAATTGAAGGAGTTCAGTACGAATTCCGTGTACGAGCTGTAAACAAGGCTGGTCCTGGAGAACCCAGTGACGCTACTAAACCACATATTGCAAGGCCCAAAAATCGTTAGTACTTTAGTAAAATTATCTTAAAAATTCATTGTATATATTATTTATTATTTTACAGTTCCACCCAAGATTGACCGTAACTATCTTGCCGATATTAAAGTCCGAGCTGGTCAAACATTCGAATATGATGTACCAGTTATTGGTGAACCACCACCAACCAAGATTTGGGAACTTAAGGAAATGACGGTCCTTGGATCTGACCGTATCAAGATCATTAATGAGGATTACAGTACAAAACTTCGCGTCACAGACTCGAAGCGAGTTGATAGTGGCGTATATACTTTGATCGCCAAGAATATTAATGGCACTGACAAAGCCACTGTCAAAGTAACAGTATTGGACGTTCCTTCACCACCAGAAGGGCCATTGAAAGCCACTAATGTCACCAAATCAGGCTGTCAACTTCAATGGAGACCACCTAAAGATGATGGTGGCTCAGAAATTTTGCATTATGCCATTGAGAAAATGGATACTGAAAACGGTCGTTGGGTACCCATTGGCGACGCCTCTGGCACATACTTCAAGTAAATAAATTTATAATATAACTGAACAAGGATAAATATCGATAAATGTGGTTTTGTATTTCAGTGTTGACCATCTCATTGAGGGCCACGATTATAATTTCCGCGTTCGCGCTGTTAACAGGCAAGGTGAATCTGAACCATTGAAATGTTCAGAAACCATTACCGCTAAAGATCCGTTTGGAAAGCCTGATAAACCTGGCACACCGAAAGCCACTGGTAAAATATATCAAAATATTACTGAGTTATTGTAATTAGTTTCGATGTTCGGGAATTTAAATTTAAATTAACCTTTAGACTGGGATAAAGATCATGTCGACCTGGAATGGACCGCACCCAAAAAGGATGGAGGTTCACCAGTTACTCATTATATTATTGAAAAACGACCGAAACATGGGTAAGACAAGAAGAGGAACACATTTATTTAACTTTTTTTCAGGAAACAAGTGTTCAGAATAAATATAAAACATTTTACAACGCCAATTTTAGCATTTGGGAAAAAGCAATTGAGGTACCAGCTGGCAAAACTGCTGCTACCGTTCCTGACCTAACTGAAGGTGAGGAATATGAATTCCGTGTAATTGCTGTGAACAAGGGAGGCGCAGGAGAACCTAGCGAAGCCTCTAAATCTGTTATTTGCAAACCACGATTCGGTAAGTTATCAATTAATTTATTAGGAATAGAAGAAAGATAAATAAACACGATCTTACAATGCATTCTTTATATGCTATAAGTTTAAAAAATATTAAATTCTAGTTGCTCCAACATTCGACAAGTCTCTGATGCAAGACTTGACAGTAAAGGCTGGCAATAGGATTAGTTATAATATTCCGATTGAAGCATCACCAAAACCAAAGGCCAAATGGCAAAACAATGGCAAGACCATTGAAGCCGGACCAAGGGTTGATATGTCTGTCACAAACACCACAGTGTCATTCGAGATTCCATTCTCTGTCCGTGCAGATGCTGGCAGATATACTCTGACACTGACCAACGACCTTGGCTCGTTCTCTTGTTCTGCCAATGTCACTGTTCTAGGTAAACTATAATTAAAAGAAAATCAAGAATGATCTTAATATTTATTGTTAACGTTGTATTATAGATCGCCCTGGACCTCCACGCCAACCACTTATTGTAAGTGGCGTAACCAAGGAAAGCGCACAGCTTGCTTGGAGCGTTCCATCCGATAATGGTGGATCACCAATTCTCCATTATGTCATTGAAAAGATGGATTTGTCACGTGGCACCTGGGCCGATGCTGGCATGAGCACATCATTAAATCACGAAATCACACGTTTGGTGCACAAGAAAGAATACTACTTCCGTGTCAAAGCGGTTAATGCTATTGGTGAATCAGAACCATTAGAAACAACCAAGAGTATCATTGCTAAGAACGAATTTGGTATGCTCAAACAAAATTTCATAAAAAGTGTGTTTATTAATAAATAATTTATCAACAGATGAACCTGACGCACCTGGCAAACCTGCTGTTACCGATTGGGACAAGGACCACGTTGATCTTGAATGGACTCCACCAAAATCAGATGGTGGATCTCCAATTACTGGTTACATCATTCAAAAGAAAGAAAAGGGCAGCCCTTACTGGATAAACGCTGTTCATGTACCACCAAGCAAGACTGCTGTAAGTTATATTCCTCACCTAATTACCTACTATCGTTTTAAAGCAAATTTTTATTTCTCTATATTCACACACCATACGATTTAATAACGTAACCACTTATATTAGGCTACCGTACCTGATTTAACTGAAGGACAAGAATATGAATTCAGAATAATTGCTTCAAACACTGCTGGACCAAGTGAGCCATCTGAAGCATCAGATTCCGTCATCGCTAAGGCTAGATATTGTAAGTTAAAAGTATATATTTAATTTGAGAGACTTTTTATTAATATTTTGTTCTTATTCTTCAGTGGCTCCTAAGATAAAGACACCTCTTAATGATATTCGTATCAAGGCCGGACTTATCCTTCACATTGACATCGATTTTATTGGAGAACCTGCTCCAGAAGTAATCTGGTCAGTTGGAAGCAAAACTCTAGTCACAACAGATGATCGTACCACAGTTACATCTATTGGACATCATACTGTCGTCCATTCTGTCAATGCTAAACGCTCTGACAGTGGACAATATCACCTTTTATTGAGAAACAGTTCTGGTATGGATGAAGGATCCTTCCAGGTGATAGTATTGGATCGTCCTGGCCCACCAGAAGGTCCCCTGGAGTACGAAGAAATCACTTCTCAAAGTGTTACACTTTCCTGGAAACCACCCAAGGATAATGGTGGCAGTGAAATTACGTAAGTATTTTAAGACAAACTCGCAATGGATATAACAAAAATATACATTATTCATGTAAACCTGTTCACCTATCAAATTAACTCAAATCCCTAGTAAAATAATATTTCAACTGTTTAGTAAAATGCAACTAACTTTTTCATTTCTAATAACAGTGGCTATGTGATTGAGAAACGCGATTTGACTCATGGTGGTGGCTGGGTACCAGCTGTCAGCTACGTCAATGCTAAATACAATCACGCTGTCGTACCAAGACTGATCGAAGGCACAAAATACGAATTCAGAGTGTCAGCTGAAAACTTACAAGGACGTTCTGATCCTCTTAACACTGACAAAGCAGTTATTGCCAAAAACCAATACGATGTACCCGGTAAACCAGGTCGTCCAGAAGCTGTTGATACCGACAAAGATCACATTAAAATCAAATGGTCCGCACCAATCAGCAACGGTGGATCACCTATCATTGGTTACGACGTTGAACGACGTGATAGAGCAACAGGCCGATGGATTAAACTCAATAAGGAACCATCGCGTCACTTGGAATATTATGATGACCGCGTACAAGAAGGACATCAATATGAATATCGCGTTTCTGCTGTTAACGCAGCAGGAAATGGTAAACCAAGTGACACATCTCATGTGATCACAGCTCGACCAATGAAAGAAAAACCAAAACTTTGGTTGGACGGTATTATTGGACGCAAGATCAAGGTTCGCGCTGGTGAACCAATTAATATCAACATCCCATTGTCTGGTGCACCAACACCTAAAATTGACTGGGCCAAGAATAATATTCGTGTGCCAGAATCAAACAGAGTTTCTGTAAGTATAATAATAATAAATATGGTAGTCTGCCGCCTACCTTGATAGCAAAAATGATAAAGTTATATGCGTATGTATATATGCATGACACTAATTTTATGTTTATATTTTAGACTGAAACCACAAGCGAACATACTAAGCTTACAGTTGAAGTTTCTAACCGGGATGACAGTGGCAAGTACACTGTAACCGCGAAGAATGAATACGGAACAGATTCTGCTGATATTGAAGTAACAGTCGTTGATAAACCTGGACTTCCTAAAGGTCCACTGCAATACACTGCGACAAATCCAGACTCTATATCACTAGCCTGGAATCCTCCAGAGGATGACGGTGGTGGTGATATCACTGGATATATTGTAGAAATGAGCGAATTCGGTAGTGATTCTTGGAGACCAGTTCCTGGATTCTGCCCACGGCCATCATTCACAGTCAGAGGCCTTACCGAAGGCAAGAAGTACGTGTTCCGTGTACGTGCCGAGAACATTTATGGCGTTTCCAATCCATTGGAAGGCAAGCCAGTCGTTGCCAAGAGTCCATTTGACCCACCAGATGCGCCTAGTCAACCAGAGGTTACTGCGTACAGTCCAAGCAGTTGCAGCTTGCGATGGAATCCACCTACTTACACTGGTGGCAAACCAATTACAGGTTACTACGTTGAGAAACGTGAACGTGGAGGTGAATGGATAAAGGTAAATAACTATCCAACACCAAACACGAGTTTCACTGTGCAAGATTTGCGCGAAGGAAACCGATACGAATTCCGTGTAGTAGCTGTTAATGAAGCAGGACCTGGTAAACCAAGTAAATCAACTGAACCAATCATCACCCAACACCAACGATGTAAGTAATCAGAGATTTTTCCAAATTTGTTTACTAGTATTATTGTCAAAATAATATCGTACTTAATTTTGAATTATAGTCCGTCCAGATGCACCCGAGCCACCAAAACCAGATCGAATCACCAAGGACAGTGTCACTCTTTCTTGGAGAGCACCACGTAATGATGGTGGTTCTAAGATTAAAGGATACATTATCCAACAAAAGGGCAAAGATGATTCAGACTGGAAAGACGTCAACAGTGCTCTTATCCCTTCAACTGTATTTGTTGTACCTAAGTTGAAGGAAGGCGCTGAATACAATTTCCGAGTAATTGCCGTGAACGATCTTGGAAACTCAGAACCAAGCAAACCAAGCGGCGATATCAAGATTGAAGAACAACCAAATAAACCATGCATGGATCTCGGTGGTGTCAGAGACATCACAGTTCGTGCTGGCGAAGATTTCAGTATCCACGTTCCATACGTTGGATTCCCGAAACCAACCTCAACTTGGTTCGCCAACGATACCATTTTGGATGAGACTGATAGCAGAGTATTCCAGCAACTTGCTGACGATTATGCTAGCATTGTTGTTAAGAACTCGAAGCGAAATGACTCTGGACAATACCGGTTGCAACTTCGCAATCAATCTGGTTTCGATACCGCGACAGTCAATGTTCGTGTATTAGATAGACCTGGCAAACCTGAGAACTTGCGTGCCGATGAATTTGCTGGAGATTCGTTGACTCTCTTCTGGCAACCACCAAAGGATAATGGTGGTGCTGATGTAACAAACTATGTTATTGAAAAAAGAGAAGCTAGATCACCAACATGGTCCAAGGTCAGCAGTTACGTTACTGTTCCATTCGTCAGGATTCGTAACTTGACGATTGGACGTGAATATGAGTTCCGTGTAATGGCAGAAAACCAGTATGGACAATCTGAACCAGCTGTTACTTCCGATCCAATCAGAGCAAGACATCCATTCGGTAAGTTATTATTATTATTAATATTTGATGCTTCAGAGTAATACACGTGTGTTTTATACTGGTGAATGATATATGAATTAATTAATTTAATAATTAGATGTACCTGCTGCACCTGGTTCACCAAGAGGAATCGATACCAGCGAAGATTCTATCACCATTGCATGGCTTAAACCACGTCATGATGGTGGTTCTCCAATCACTGGATACGTTCTCGAAAAGAGACTTTTATCTGAAGACAAATGGACCAAAGCTTGTCACGCTCATGTTCCAGATACTTCTTACAAGGTCATTGGATTAATTGAAAATCACGAGTACGAATTTCGTGTTGCCGCTGTAAACGCAGCCGGCCAGGGACCGTGGAGCTCAGCGTCTGATGTAATTGTGTGCCGTGCACCACCATGTTCACCAAAGATTACATCCGACCTCAGCATTCGCGACATGATTGTTATTGCTGGTGAAGAATTCACTATTACAGTACCTTTCGTTGCTATTCCCAAGCCAAGGGCTTCATGGACTATTAATAGCATTGAAGTCTTGACTGACAGCAGAATTAAATACGATGTAACTAATGTGACATGTACATTCCACAACAAATGTGCTAAACGTTCCGATACCGGCAACTATACGATCAAGCTTGTCAATTCAGAAGGATCAGATTCTGCATCTTGCAGAGTATTGGTGGTTGATAAACCAACTCCACCTGTTGGACCATTGGATGTGTCTGACATTACACCAGACACTTGCACCTTGTCATGGAAAGCACCAATGGATGATGGTGGATCACCAATTACAAACTACGTTGTCGAAAAACTTGATCAAAGTGGAGTAAGTAATCCTGATATAATTTCTTCTTTAGTATCTTATTTTACTATGTTGTAAATTGGTAACTGCTTATCTATAAACAAAACTTATATATAATCTGTTATAACTATCTTACTTTATCGCTAATTGTATCTTTTCAATATTAACAGATTTGGGTCAAGATCAGCAGTTTTGTACGCAGCTGCCACTACGATGTCATGGGGTTGGAACCGAATAAGAAATACAGCTTCCGTGTCCGTGCTGAAAACCAATATGGCGTTAGTGAAGCACTGGAAACTTCAGAACCAATCACTGCCAAATATCCTTTCACTGTACCAGACCCACCAGGTACACCACGTGTTACCGATTATGACTCCAGCACTATTACTCTATCTTGGGACAGACCACGCAGCGACGGTGGATCTCGCATTCAAGGGTACAAACTCGAATACAGAGACGTTGCTGAAGATACCCAATGGCGCATAGCCAATGATTATCTCATCAAGGATAACCATTATGTCTTGTATCACATGGAAAGCGGACATGAATATGAATTCAGAGTCCGTGCTAAGAACGCTGCTGGTTTCAGTAAACCATCTGCATCTTCATCTAGATTCAAGTTGAAGGGTAAATTCAATGTTCCTTCTCCACCTGGAACACCTAAGGTTATCAAAGTTGGCAAGAACTACGTTGATCTTACTTGGGAAGCACCAACTAATGATGGTGGTTCTAGAGTCACGGGTTATATCGTTGAAAAACGTGAAATGGGAAGTGCCATGTGGACCAAATGCAGTGATTACAATGTCACCGATTTATCTTATACTGTCATCAATTTGACCGAACGCGCTGACTATGAATTCCGCGTATATGCTGTAAATGCAGCTGGCAAGAGTGAACCAAGCACATGCACAACACCAGTTAAAATCTGTGAAGTTGCTGACGGTGTACAACCCGAATGGGTTCGTCCACTTACAAACATTTCCGTTGCTCTAACCAAATCATGTTCTTTGGAATGTGAAGCCGCTGGTAAACCTGCACCAAGAAGTCGCTGGTTGAGAAATGGCCGTGAACTCACAGCTGGTGGTCATTACCGTATGGAAACCAAGGGTAGTACCTTCTGGCTACATATCTCAGACATCAGAGAACAAGATGATGGTGATTATACCTGCGAAGCTTCTAACGCCATGGGATCAGTTACAACCACTGGTAGAGTGAGAATTGGAGCTCCACCACGCATCGACCGCATGCCTGGTGATTTATACTTACCAGAACATGACAATACTAAGATTAAGATTTACTATTCTGGAGATCAACCAATGGACGTTACTCTTACCAAGGATGGTCGTAAAGTTGAAGAATCTGACCACATTAAATACACCATATTTGATGATTACCTTATCATCTTCATCAAGGATATTAAGAAAGAAGATGCTGGAACATACACGTTGACTGTTAAAAACGACAGTGGTAGCGTATCTGCTAACTTCACTGTATACATTACTGGATTGCCGGGACCACCAATTGGACCACTTGAAGCAACCGACATTACTAAACATACTTGCACACTCAGTTGGAAACCACCAAGTTACGATGGAGGCTTGCGTATTACACACTACGTTATCGAACGCAAGGATGTAACGTTGACACACTGGATAGTAATCAACAGCAGCTGCAAAGACACCACATTTACTGTACAGGGTCTGACAGAGGGACAAGACTATTTGTTCCGTGTTTTGGCTGTTAACGATAACGGTATGGGACCTGGATTGGAGGGTGTCAATCCTATCAAGGCCAAGGCTCCATTTGATCCTCCATCCGCACCTGGAGTACCTAAAGTCAGTGAAATCGGTGGTGATTTCGTTTACTTGGAATGGACCAAACCAGAATCTGACGGTGGCTCACGCATCCAGGGTTACTGGATAGACAAACGAGAAGTGGGAAGCAATACATGGCAACGCGTTAATGTGACTATTTGCCAACCGAACATGATCAACATCTCCAATTTGATTGAAGGACGTCAATATGAGTTCAGAGTATTCGCACAGAACATCTCTGGTATTTCAGAACCATCATCGGCATCTACATCGGTCAAGATTATCGATCCTCTTGCTGCCGTTGCACCGGAAATTGTGAAACCATTGAAGAATGCCAATTGTATTCAAAACCACAACGCACACTTCACATGCACTATTACTGGCCAACCAAAACCAACAGTTACTTGGTATAAGGGTGCCCGTGAAATCACAAATGGATCAAGATACCACATCTATTCTGAAGATGATGTTTATAATTTGGTTATTAACGATATCTATGGCGAAGATGCTGACGAATATGTCTGCCGTGCTGTTAATAAGGGTGGTGTGAAATCAACACGCGCTGAACTTATGATTATGAGTAAGCGTATATGTTTGCAACAAAAAAGTTTCGTATTTCATTTCATTTATTTTTATTTACAGCTGCACCAAAACTGAATGTACCACCTCGTTTCCGCGACACAGCCTTCTTCGACAAGGGTGAAAATGTCGTTGTTAAGATTCCATTCACTGGTCATCCCAAACCAAAGATCACTTGGGTTCGGGAAGGTGAAACCATTGAATCTGGTGGGCACTATTCCGTTGAACGCAAAGAGAGACACGCCATTCTTACAATTCGTGATGGCAGCAAGCTTGACAGTGGTCCATACAGAATCACAGCCGAAAATGAACTTGGCCAAGATTCTGCCATTATCAAGATCCAAATTAGTGGTAAGTTATTAGTTACTCAACATAATTTCTGTAAATTGTAATCAACTAGTATTTATTAATATTAATTTATGTTTTGAGTTTATAACCCAAATATGTTTTTTATTACTAGATCGACCAGATCCTCCAAGATATCCAGTTGTCGATAATATTGGTGTTGACTCATTAGCTTTGTCATGGAAGGCACCAGTATGGGATGGTGGTAGCAATATCACCAACTACATGGTGGAAAGACGTGAGCACCCAATGTCTACCTGGATCCGTGTCGGAAACACCAGGTTCACATCGATGGCTATCAGTAATTTAGCCCCAGCACATCAATACGAGTTCAGAGTATACGCTGAAAACGTCTACGGCCGATCTGATCCTTCAGAAACTAGCATTCTTGTTACCACCAAAGATACTGGCAAGAAAATTATCCAGAAGAGGAAATATGAAGTCGACGCGAATGGCAAGAGGATCCGGTCAAACTTGACTGAATCAATTAAGGACTACGACCAATACGTATTTGATATCTACTCAAAATATGTGCCACAACCTGTTGAAATTTCAACTAATAGCGTATACGATAATTACGATATTCTAGAAGAAATTGGAACAGGAGCATTCGGTGTTGTACATCGTTGCAGAGAACGTAAGACTGGAAATATTTTCGCTGCTAAATTCATTCCAGTTTCACATGCCATGGAGAAGGAACTTATCAAGAAGGAAATTGACATTATGAACCAGTTACATCATAACAAATTGATCAATTTGCATGACGCATTTGAGGACGACGATGAAATGGTTTTGATCTTTGAATTGTAAGTATTATTTTATACTTGTTGTGTAGTCTATTTTATCAGGACCGATGACACGAACTACAGTGTAAATTATTTATGTTTGCTTTCAGTTTATCGGGTGGTGAACTCTTCGAACGTATCACTGCTGAAGGCTACCAAATGTCTGAAGCTGAAGTAATCAACTACATGAGACAGATATGCGAGGCCATCAAACACATGCACGAGAAGAACATCATACATCTGGACATCAAGCCAGAAAATATTATGTGCCAAACTCGCAAGAGCACGAACATCAAGTTGATTGATTTTGGTCTTGCAACAAAATTAGATCCAAATGAAGTAGTCAAGATTTCCACAGGTACTGCTGAGTTTGCTGCTCCTGAAATTGTGGAACGCGAACCAGTTGGTTTCTACACCGACATGTGGGCCTGTGGTGTTTTGGCCTATGTTCTGTAAGTATTTAATTTTTTTAGACAAGTAAAAAAAATTTCATGGAGCAATTTTATTTACTGATGTAGATTGAGCGGTCTTTCTCCATTCGCCGGTGACAACGATATTGACACATTGAAGAATGTCAAGGCTTGTGATTGGGACTTTGATGAAGAGTCATTCTTGAATATTTCCGAAGAAGGAAAGGACTTTATCCGCAGATTATTGGTGAAGAATAAGGAGAAGCGTATGACAGCACAAGAATGTTTGATGCACGCGTGGTTGACCGGAGATCATAGTGATCGCCAACAAACCATCGCATCTTCCAGATACACGAATATTCGTAACAAAATCCGTGCCAAATACGACAACTGGGACTCGTTCGCGTTGCCCATTGGTCGTCTATCAGAATACTCATCGTTACGTAAACTGCTTATGGAGAAATACAAGATACATGAAACATCATTCGGTACGTAGAGAAATCTAATCACGAAATGCACATACCAGGAATTTATTCTAAATTCTTTTACAGATCGTAGACAAGCGGCACCTAGGTTCGTCATTAAACCTCAAAGCGCATTCTGTTATGAGGGACAGAGCGTAAAGTTCTACTGCAGAGTCATTGCCATTGCCACACCAATACTGTCCTGGTCTCACAACAACCAAGAGCTGAGACAAAGTGTTAAATTCATGAAACGCTACGTTGGTGATGACTACTACTTTGTCATTAATCGAGTGCGTATTGAAGACAGAGGAGAATACATCGTTCGTGCAGAGAACCATTATGGATCTAGGGAGGAAGTTGTTTTCTTAAACGTACAACGTAAGTTGTTTTTCAAACATAAATCGGAAAAAAATTGAACCATACATCATTTTAAGTCTCGTATGCGATCAAACTCAATACAAATTCGTAAACAATACTCATGTATTATTTTTCCCTTACAGCTCTACCCAAGGTCGTCCCACAATATAAACCCGAAATCCAACCTGTTAGAAGGCGCGAAGCAATACCTTATACCTTCTGGCAAGAAGAACAAGAATGTGCTCCTAGCTTTACATTCTTGTTGCGTCCTCGTGTCATGCAAGAACGTGACACCTGCAAATTGTTGTGTTGTATGAGTGGCAAACCAGTACCCACTGTCAAGTGGTACAAGGATAACCGTGAGCTCAGTAAATACGAGTACAGTATGACACATTCGGACGGTGTTGTAACCATGGAGATCGTCGACTGCAAAACAGAAGACTCTGGCAAATATCGTTGCGTTGCCACCAATTGCCACGGTTCAGATGAAACAAGCTGTGTCGTGATTGTTGAGGGATCCACCAGCACAGCCGAACAAACACAATTAGCTAACCTAATTATGCATTCCGGAGGTAATCATTTTAAAAAGATGACAAAATTATTCCACTTTCTCCTGCAGAACTTCATGTGTAACAATTATTATATATTATAGATCGTAAGTATATCGAACAACCAATCAAATCATCACCAGCAATGGTAAATATAAGAAGGTCAAGTGCCGCTTATTCAAGTAGCAATGTCCAGCAATCATCAAGCAATTATTCTTCATCTAATAGACAACAAAGTTCTGTAAGTTATTGAATATAAAGTTTATAAATGTTTGTTTAACATATGTTTTTCTAATTTTTAGTCAAATTTAAATATTAGCAGTCAATCATCCAGTCTGAATATTAATGAGTCATCTGACAAACGTTCTATTAAGAAATATGGAAGTAAATTAGACACAACAGGAAGTCCATCCAGGTCACGCAGTGCTACAAAGGAATTAGCATGTAAGATATTGACATATCTGCAGAAACAAAAATAGTATCATCCAAATTTATTTATAATATTGTTTACTACACTTTATTTTTCTTAGATAATAAACTAAAAGGAGAATTATTATAATACTTATTTTATTAATATATGTTTTAGTGCCACCAGATGATTCACTTATGTGCTCACCAAAATTCACAAGGAATTTAAGCGATCTGGCAATTAATGATGGCGACAGTTTAACGCTCACTTGTACAGTTACCGGAGATCCTGACCCACAAATAACATGGCACAAGGGTAGCAAAGTACGTTCAACTATATACCTAATTTTCTATTTAATAATTTACCCAAACTACGCTAGAACAGTTATTAAATAATTATTTGTCTTTGTAGTTATTGAATTCTTCGGATGTAATTGATCTCAAATACAAAAATGGAATGGCCAAATTACACATAAATGAAGTTTTCCCTGAAGATGAGGGTGAATACATATGCAAAGCAACGAACTCACTCGGTACAACAGAAACAAAGTGTAGATTATCAATCAAACGTATGTAGCTGTATTACATTGAGCATGTTCATAGTGACGATAGTCGCGAAATCGTCCATCTGAACACGCCAATTAACTGTCGAATGTTTGTGATAAATATTAATGTAAATAATTTTTGTAGCAATGAAGAAAGGTGCTAAGAAGAATAGCACGGACAAACCGCCAAAGATTGTAAGCCACCTGCAGTCAGCGTTTGTAAAGGACGGTGAACCAGTAACGTTATCGTGCCGCATTATCGGTGCAAACAAATTCGACGTTGTATGGTTACACAATAACAAAGAGATTAAGCCAAGTAAAGATTTTAACTATTCCAACGAGGCAAACATTTACAAGCTACAAATCGCTGAGATCTTCCCGGAGGATTCCGGTGCATACACGTGTGAGGCTTTCAACGATGCCGGTGAAAGTTTCAGTTCATGCACACTTAACGTTCTGGTACCTGGCGAGCAACCCAAAAGTCCTGTGTTCAAAACATTCCCAGTGTCAGCCACAGTCAATGAAGGGGAGTCGGTCAGCTTCCAAGCAGAGACTGAAGACGTACTACTGAAGCTATCTTGGATCAAGGATGGCAAACCTGTGCTTGAATCCAGCTCTAGGTATCGTTTCACGATGGAAGGTAATAGGTACAACTTGCAAATCGTCAGCTGCGATTCAAGTGACGTCGGCCAATATCAAGCCAAGGCCATCGGCAAAAAGGGTGAAACATTCTCTGCATTCTCGGTGAACGTGTGCCCACCAGGGGACCAATGATAGGTATGTTCTGACACACTTACACATATTTAATAAACACCAGAATATTGCAACATCTTCGCAAGAAAAATAACATAACTCAAGAAACAACGTACTTAGTAATTATCCTACTGAACCAATTCTTTACAAGCATATGATATTTTTTTAAATATGATCTATTGATTTATTTTTCTTTCCTACATTTAAGAATATAATACCTAATCTTTTATTTCAGTGATGCCCCAAAACGGAGCAAAAACGAACGACTTGCTTTTAATGTGTGCCTGTAAAATTCCATTTGCCCGTACACGAAGCAAGCAAGAACCTGTATAAATTTCATTTTATGTATCATATAATGTTACTTGTATAAATTACGTATATTGTATGTATTGTGTGTTTTACCTAGCTAGTTAAAAAAGCTAGTACAACAAAAAAAAAACAAAAAAAAAAACATCTGTAACTATATTGATACTGGTGTGTTGGATGATTTCGTGTGCGATGTGTATCCGGTACTTTTGTCAGCATCCTCAACATCAAAACTACAAGAAAATATGAATGACGATAACATCTTAGTAACCGCTGCTCATCTGGCCTACACCGGTATCACCCATCACCCAGCTATCTCTCTCATTGCACATTGTTATTTCAGTTTCAAATCACTTGTATGAAATACGCTAATTGCTTCCGCAACAGTCGAATATATATATATTTTATTAATTGTAAAAACAAAATACTAACGAATGAGAAAAGCAATTACAAATTTAGCGTGATTATTAAAAATTTAATTACTTATTATTCTAATTTAAATATGTTCTCATTATTGCATTATTTCCCCATACGCAAATGCCAGTCTTAAAACTGTATCATATTATTTAAAAATAAACATTGAATTATGTACCATGAGTTTTATTTATCAATGTATAATTATGTAATTCTAATTTCTTGTTGTTCATTTAACTGTTTTATACCAATATTATCACAAGAAATAAATTATATTATTTATTTAATAGAGGGTTACATAAAAATGTTTGAGTCAAATTAGTACAAGCTTTGGTATAAAATAAATAAAGCAATGAATTACATTTTCAAATATTCACAATAATGAACTTTGTTTTTATTTGTCCGCGCATCACTGCCATCGATAAAGCGATTGACGCAAGGTCCAATAACAAATGTAAATTATAAAATGAATTACGAATGCCAAGTTTATTTCCGCTGCTGAGGCAGGAAAGAAGATCTTGCTGCTACATTCAGTTGTACATTCTGTGGACCTTGGGCTTGTCCTTGAGCTCCTCGGGCATCTACAGGACGCGCTCGAGCTGCTTCAATCGCCTGCGAATTAATATACCAAAATGGTCTACGCTCTTCGGGCCACGAGTTTATCTGGTTGACCACATCGACATTGCCACGGGCATCAATCGGAAGTCTGATTGTGGTTGTCGGTACATCAGGGACACCATTTCTGTTCCCTACATCTGCTGCTGCTGCTGCTTCATTTTCGGGTGTACGGAAGCGGGGTGCCACATCCGGGTATCTCACCGGATTTGGGGAATATGGTGACCTTTGGCTGGCGACGAACGTCAGCGAGCACACCAAAAACGCGCTTATCAAAATATGCTGCAAAAAATATGATTACGTCAGTAACATAATAATAACAACAACAAAAAAAAAAAAAGGAACACAAGTTGACCTTTACTTGAAGAACTAGCTCACACATATTTTAAAAAATACCGTGGAATCTTTTCAACAAAGAGATTTATAATTAACTTGACATGAATTATTAATTTTTACTTCTGGTCTTTATATTCACTTATTATTCTATTGAATACATTTGCGTAACGGTCATAACTAAAAGCAACCTTAAGCAGAAGGTAAAATTTAATGTGACTGCTTACAAAAAAAAAATGAAATAAAGTATGTAAAAAAATGCCAAGTCAAATTTGTCCAAATATTTCAATGACACAAAGTGTTAATTATATAAATTCTATATTTTAAAAGTAATGCAAAATAATAGTTGTTGATTCTAAAATATAAATTAATAAAATAAAATGGTAGATAAGTTAAATGAATTTCTGGGATATCATAAATAAAATAACAGTTATCAGAGCTAAATTATAAACAAAAACCACAATAGTTTTGCGTCGTATTAATAAAATTGTTTACTACACTATTAAATTTCTAACCTTATCATTAATTGGATATTTCACTAAAACCGGAATTTTTAATTTATATTTTGGTTACATAATTTCGTGTTTGTATCGTGAAAAAAATTTACAAATAATAAAATACAAAAATTAGATGACCATTATAAGGTTATGATGATATAAAAATAGTACAAACTCTATTGTCAACGAATTCTTCATATATGTGTATTTAGGTAGTATGCTTCACCAAAAACATATAAATAATATTTAGTAAACATAAACAAAATTATTTCATAACTTTTCTGTCTTTAGTGTCTTGTTTTCGTTGAATTCAAAAATGTAAATTCAAACAAAATAATAATGTGAAATTAAAATAGAAAAAAAAAAACAAAAAAACAAGTTTCACGTATATTTGTTAGTAATATACAATATAAAAACAAGTTATTTAAATAATTACTAGTTCCAAAACAGTTCCCAAGTTACAATGAATAGAAAACGTTTTAGATGTTTATAGCGTGCAGATTATGTAAATAATTTTAATTAGTTAATAATTAAAAAGAAAATGATTGGCTCACCATAATTAATCTATATTTAACACGGAAAGAACTTGACTTCGTTCAATGAAAACTGCTTGAGATATGACTAAGTTAAAGAATTTCTGAGTGATTTTATACAAAACTGGTCGTGGTTTGTGGCGTCAAGCTATCGGAAAGTCTGTTGCCCGCGGCCTGGCGAAGTAATATGTGCATCTGATATTTTGAGGAAATCCCCAGCCGTGTCTCAATCTGGCTAGATTTGTAATATTCAACCAGTTCATCGTCACATCAAAATTATTCATAAAAAAGGCATTGTTTATGTTTATGATGCGAAGTTTAAAAACCCACAACGTGACTCAACATCAACTTCTTTAAATTATATTTGAAGATAACAAAGCAAAAATAATTCGTATTAATCACCTATTACAGAATTTTAAAATGAATACATTTAATGTGTTTTGTTTTTTCATGATTTATTTGTTTACTTTTAAAAGAAGGCCAAATATAGGGTTAATTAATGTAAATCAAGTTTATGGTAAAAACCTATGTTTGAAACCGGTCTTTGATTTTTTGTTCTTCAGCATCACTGACTTGACTAATACAAAACAAGAAAATAGTTGGCATATCAAAGTGCGTCTCCATTTGCCATTCAAACCATCCACTTGCTATTTTTTTCATTTATTTTTCAATTACTCATTTGCATATTGAAGTTGCATTTTATCGCTTTGATGTTGGGACATGCAATTACCAATTATGTAAAAATATATACAGGACAGATCTGGGCAGGAATGCAAATTAAAAGGAATTAAAAAGGGCTTAAAATCAATTTAATTGCCCATTTCATAATGAGGACTTAAAGCTTCAGAATTGAATTCATTTGAAAAATTTTGAGCCCAAGGCTTCAAACCATCAAAATTTATAATTGCTAAAAAGGCTAAATGGTAACAGATTTCTAATTAATAAATGCAAAATAGATTTTAATTCATTTCGATTGTTGATATATAATACAAAATTACTTACAAGGCTTATGATTGTCAAAAAGGTTTCAATTCCTTTTAAATTCCAAAAAAAATGTAATTGATAAACAGGTCTTAATTCCTTTTGATTTATAATACAAAATAACATAAAAGATCGTTTTGACTTGTGATTTGAAGTCAATTTATCCAGTCAAAAAAATACACCAGTCCTACCGCAATAATGTTTAAGTTGAATTGTGCATTATGAATTCAATTCCACTAGGAATTGATTTTACTCACAGTAATTAAAGTACTAACGAAATTATTAGGATAGAATGATATGAAATTGGTACATACTCATGTGCTTTTGCAGAGAATTTTCCACTGGAAGACTACATTTACTATAGTATATAAATGCAATGAGAAAATACATC
This sequence comes from Leistus spinibarbis, assembly GCA_933228885.1. NCBI lineage: Eukaryota > Metazoa > Arthropoda > Insecta > Coleoptera > Carabidae > Leistus > Leistus spinibarbis. Next base: position 4,099,853 of record OW121792.1, on the reverse strand, counting down.
TAATCGATGATTAGCAATCGAGAATTTCGTTGCTGGCGTTGAGGCATCTCGTAAGATTGTCACAGACGCTGATTAGGGATGTGCACAATAATAGATTAAATTAAAAATCATCAATTAATCGATTACTGATTATAGTATTAAATATTATTGATATTTTTAGAGTAATCGATGTTTTTAAAATACTCGATGTTCTTAAAATAATCGATTATTTTAAATTATCGATGATATGAAAATCATCAATTATTAATCTATTAATAAATTAATCGATGTTTATTTATGGTTCCAAATTCCGAAAACCTGGCCATAATATGAAGGCGTTTTCCGATTTATATGAAAATTAGTATATAGGGGTTTATGATAAAGAAACTGAACTTAAAAATTTGAAAAACCAAATGGCGAAGAAACAAGTATAATAATAGTTAAATCTTCATAAAATTTCGGAAATAGAGGCATTTTAGAACATTGATTAAGAATTTGCATTTAAATATTTGAAAAACAAATTGGCGGATCCAATATGACGGACGAAATTATAAAAGTAGTCGTATTTTCATGAAATTTCGGATATAGAGGTATTTGAGATTGCTAATTAATAATCTGAACTTAAATATTTGAAAAACAAAATGGCGGATCCAATATGCCAGGAAAAATAGTATAATAAAATTATATTTTCATGAAATTTCGGATATAGCGGTATAATTTAAAAATAAATAATTTATTAATAATAAGATTATTAATTTATTTCAATTAATTATATAACAGAAGTTATTATTAATTAATTGCTAATTATTATTAATAATTAATATAATTAATAAATACACTGATAGTGGGATTTAAAGACGTAATCTAGTCTGTATTTCCATGGATTTGTTTAAATTTTTTTATTTATATAGAAAGTATTTTTTAACCACTGATGTTTAAAGAAGAAACCCATTTATAACCACAGAATTTTGAAGAGATAAAATGTAAATGATAATAATGACATTGTTTTTGATTTGCATTTGGGTTTTTAATGCAATCTGTAAAATATATAAAATTATAATTTTTTTTCTGGCCTTTGAGTTTACAATTGTAATTTTGAGATAATAAAAATATATTAATGAATATATTTAACTTCAATATTATTATTGTTTATATTTTTTTTATAGCTTTCGAGCTCACAATTCGAATAAATTTGCTAGACATAAAATATCTTAAATGTTCTTGTAATTTTCTTTTTATATTTACACATAAGATATAGAAACTTTAAATTTACCCTCGATCATTTCATACTTAAGTACCTAATCGGTTTATGTATTTTTATGCAACGGATGTTTTGCCTCACAGGACAGGAAAATATGCCTATAAATATTTATTGGTACGACGTGCAATTGTTTCCAAGAATTAATATATTTAAAATTAATGGAAGTCATAAGTAAACAATAAAACAAACGATGTTAACCACTGATAGATAATTTGTGGTATTACCAATAAGTATCTACTTGAACTACATGTTATTACCTCTTTATGGAAAACTGTGTTTTTGTTTTTATATTGTATTGATAGTAATACTATTTAGGTTACGCTGATGATGGTTCAACAAATGTAGGACAAACATTTATCAAAAATATTATATACTAAATTCTTTGTTTGTTTTCATTAAAGAAGTAGAAAAATAATAATAATAATAATAGCACTGCCAGAGCTGGACAGAAATTTTAATCAAAAGGAGTTAAAATTTTATAATGAGGAATTAAGACTTTCGAATTAAATTCATTTGAATTGAATTTATGAATAGACATGCGACTAATAGATGTAAGTTATAACAAATTGCATTATTTTCAAGCATTGTAAATCGGTCGAGTAGTAAGAAAATAGTTCGCCCACTTTAAAAATAGTAGTTTCGAGAAATACGGGATAAAAAAATGCAAATCTAAAACGATTTTTTCGACCCAAAAATTGTAATTACTCCCTTTAATATTCAAATATATATTTCTTTTCATAATCACCGTGTCGATTACTTCCATTAAAAGCTTTGGACCAAATGCGGAGAGAATCCAGAATATTAAAAAAGCATTTTTCTCATAACATCACAAAGGATGTTTTTACACGTTCCTGTGCTCAAATCGAATGTACGTTTAATTATACTAATATAAATAAATACTAAATATTAACAAATTTATTTCTTTAAGGTATTGTTAAGTCTATATAATTAACATTTTGACAAAAAAAAATCACAGAGCAGTGTAGTTTAATAACTAAACCTTACATACGTTTTTAAAAAAATGCATTGTCGTTCATAACTATTGTTTTATTTCGAATTAACGAGGTGTGTTTCCTATAACCGACGTGACTTACACAATCTGGAGCATACAAAATACGTTGTATAACGAATGTCGGACGGTTTATAGGCTGTACACAAGTATCGACTTTCAATCAAAGGCTTCAAGTCCTCAAAAAGTTTTCAAGCCCTCAAAATGGCTTCAAGCTCTCAAAAACGTTTCAAACCCTTAAGAAGGCCATCAAAATGTATGAATGTAAAAATCCTGAATGGTTTCAAATCACATTAAGGATTGTTCACAGCTAAAGAATTAGAAATTAAGCTTAGAAATTATAAGTAATAATTTGAGTTTGTTGTATGACATACAAGGTTAACGTTTACAGCAACAATATTTATCATAAATTGTGTTAATTTTGTTGCTTGCAATGTTAGCATTGCTTGCCATAATACAAACTAGATTGTTATTTGTAATTATCTAAGTTTAATTACTAAATAATTCGCTGTGAACAATCCTTTAAAGATTTCTAATTGATAAATATAAAATAGACTTTAATTCCTTTTGATTGTTGATTTATAATACAAAATTACATACGAGGCTTATAATTGTCAATAAGGTTTTAATTCCATTTGAATTATAACAGATTTGTATTGGGTAAATAGGCTTTAATTCCTTTTGATTAATAAATTATAACACAAACTCACTTTTTTATAATTGTAAAAAAGTTTTCAATTCGTTTTGAATTGTGATTTGAAATCAATTAATTAATTAATTAGGTGATTTGAGCTTGTGAATTATCGAAATAATATTTAAGTTGAATTCCACTAGGTTTTTGACCAACTCTGAATACTGCCTAAAATATTTTAATACAGTTAAACTGCCAAAACTTTCCTTATGTAGATTTTTGCGGATAAGATTTTAGTATTCTGAATATCATTACAAATTACATATTATATTACGAATATTCTATATCCCAAACATTTTAAGCCACACTTTCGAGGTTAACCTTATGGAAATTTGACTTTTGTTATGAATATCCAATTTGCATAAAATATCCATATATTTCTTTTACAAATGAATTAAACTTATTCTTTAGAATTAGACAATGAAATATAAAAAATTAAACAATACTTTCCTCAACGTTTTTTATACTTTGGGTATAAACCGGACCACAAATAAAAATAATCATCCTGCTATTTCGTTTTCTACAACATACCTTCCATTGGTCGCGTGAAAAAAAAACATAACTAATCACACGGAGTCACAAGTTAATTTTCAACCTTAACCATTAAATAACCATTGGGGTCCATCGGACCCCAGTCTATTTTTAATCGCAAATAATTGTTTGATCCCACTCAATATGGAACCTGTCACATTCTCTAACAATGAATGAATCTTTTAAAATAAAGTCAATAAAACTCAAACGACTTTCTTTTTAAATAACTTTAAAATAATATTTCACTTTAAGTACTATGTAACCTTTCAGAAAATTCATTCAAGTATATGCAGAAATAATTCATAACAAAATATTGAAAACTTTCGAAAAAAAATCATAATATTTTACATTGGGGTCCAATGAACCCCGTGCGACAGTTAAGGGTTAAGAATCACTAATTTTGTGTATGCTAATTATATTATAGTTATATTCCATAAGAGCTTCAAAAATAAAATATTGTATATATATATATATATATATATATATATATATATATATATATATATATATATATATATATATATATATATATATATATATATATATATATATATATATATTCGTATATTACACAAATTCAAGCCCAGTTACAAAATATTTCCGGATAAATAAGGAAAGTCATTTAAAAGTTACAATGAGGAGTCGCATTTTTTGAAATATTTGTATTTTTGGACATTTCCAAATTATTTCTTGTTAATTTCTAAACTTTTACAAATGTACCATTTTATCATTTTTTCTAATTTAGTTACGATATTAATATTTCATGTATTTTAATTAATGTTTCATTATTAACATATGATATTTTTAGCTCGCCGTACGTAGTACCGAAGAGGCTAAAGCATTCGGTCGTGTGTCTGTAGCATTCGCTGATCAAAAAATTTCATTATGAAAAAGTGTTCGTCTCGTCGCCCTGATTCCGAAAATGTATATAACTTATATACTTGGATGTTAGTCGTCGCTCGCTCGCTCGCTCGGTATCTCGTAAGACCAAATTTGTGCCCTCTACTCCTCTGAAGGTACCGGAGCGATTCACTCCAAATTATATTATACATATTATTTGGCATCCCATTTGAATCCGCTCGCAGTTTAAATCCAATCGCCCGTATACTTCCCGAGTTATAGGGCCCCAAAATTTGGAGCCCCCCTTAATACTGCCCTTATAAAAATAATTAAAACACTTAAAATTTCTACTAAAAATTCTAATATATTTTTTATCTATAAGATTTTTTTCATTTTGTTAACCCAAAGCCCGAAAAAAATTATTAAATATTATAATTTTGAATTTTAAAATATGCACTAAATAATTTTTTTATCAATATAATCTAAATTTGGTACACATATTATTTGGCATCCCATTTGAATCCGCTCGCAGTATAAATCCAATCGCCCGTATACTTTCCGAGTTATAGGGCCCAAAAATTTAGACCCCCCTCAATACTGCCCTTATAAAAATAATTAATACACTTAAAAATTCTACTAAAAATTCTAAGATATTTTATATCTACAAGATTTTTTCATTTTGTTAATCCAAAGCCCGAAAAAAATTATTAAATATTATAATTTTGAATTTGAAAGTATGAACTAAAACTTTTTTTTATCAATATAATCTAAAATTAAATGTAAGACTTTTTACACCTATAACATATTTTCAAATTGTTAACCAAAAAGCCATAATAATTAAAAACCACTGCTCGCAACGCATATTTTACCTAAGGGCGAGCTCTGCGCGTTGGTGCGTTTTACGCGTACCAAATCTTGTATATATACATTTTGAGTTTAGCCAAAATAAAATAAAAAATCTAAATAGTATATTAAAAATAATCATATATTATATATTCTAATTAATGTTTCATTATCAACATATGATATTTTATATATGAGTTTTGAGTTTAGCCAAAAAAATAAAAGAAAAGAAATAAAAACAAATTCTAAATATTAATTGACATTTATTACTTTTCATTGCATATATTATTGCTGAATCTGATGGCATATTAAGAAAAAATAGCGGCATTTTGTAATATATTGAATTTAAAATTTGTAAGTTTTCGACCCTTTCAGATCTTTCAAACAAATCTCAATGTCACATGTCATTAGTGTTTCTTTTTTAGAAACTTGATCATTTGAATTGAATATTTTCATTACCAAACCCAAAATCTTGAGTTATTGGGTTTGATAATGAAAATTTCGAAGCATTCAATTAAAATGTTTCGTAATGACATTCGATACCGGCAACATAATGAAAGGCATCCTAAAATGGGCATAGCAAGTAAGCAACCAGCGAATCGCGAATCGAATCATTGTGAAAACTCGAGCTCAAATCTAGGAACTAAATGAAATCGATTTTTGTGTGTAAGGTTAACCCTCTCGACGACGATAAAACAGTTGAAACAGTGCAAAATGTTTGAATTCAAGTACGCTACAAATCGATTCAAGTGTTTAGTGTGAGTGTACATTTTAGGAGTTGCCGCGTTGCCGGCGCCCGGCATGTCTCACACACCCGGCTCCATCACGCATGTGCGATGCTCTTATACTTTTCCAAGGTTTCCTAATTTGACATATAGCAGAATGTTGCATCTATAGGCAGGCATAATCGGCATATTGTTTGAAGTACACGCGAATCGGGTAAGAAAACAACATTGTTATTCAAAAAACACAAGTGATGTTATAGTGCATATAATATAAGTGTGTAGCACATTATTATTAAGCTATCATTGATAATTTGAATCATTTTGACAACAGCACACATGCATTTTGCACCTACGTCAACAATAAATAAGTGCAACATTATTTATTTTTATGTATAACTGTGTAATCATATCACCTATAACCACAAGGCAATATTCATACGGTAGATAACAAAAGGGCATCGTGACACTGTTTTTAATGCAATTATCGTTTTATAACAAAAAAATATATAAAATGGGGATAGGTATTGCATGAAAATAAATCATAAACACGTTTAATTCAATTTAAACAGTATTTATAGATTATCTAATCGAATTATACGAACGTTTTAGGTTTCAATATACAACTAATAAAACTGTATTCCACAACCCTTACTAAAATGTTACCGAAAGTAGTCTTTGTTTTGGGTGGTCCTGGTGCCGGAAAGGGTACTCAATGCCAAAAGATTCTCAAAGTAACTATATTTATAGTTTTGCATGAGAACAAATACACTTAATAGGTTGTTCAAGTTTCTCTTGTTTTTTTTTTGAAAACAGGGCTGTCTTTTTACACATAATCTAACTTCATCTATCCTAGTTCAACTTCAATCTAACAATACTAAGAGCGATGTGGTTTGATTGGCGTGCTCCTGCAACCACCTTGCGCACACACGTAAACACGTCTTTGCGCAAGGTACCAGTCAAAACCTCGTTTTCATAATTTTTTTAATTAGAAACAGGTTTTTTTTTAATATAAATACAGTAAAACCTCGCTTAACCAAAATAAATGGTGCTTGCGCACATACGTAAACACGTCTTTGCGCAAGGTACCAGTCAAAACCTCGTTTTCATAATTTTTTTTAATTAGAAACAGGTTTTTTTTTAATATAAATACAGTAAAACCTCGCTTAACCAAAATAAATGGTGCTTGCGCACATACGTAAACACGTCTTTGCGCAAGGTACCAGTCAAAACCTCGTTTTCATAATTTTTTTAATTAGAAACAGGTTTTTTTTTAATATAAATACAGTAAAACCTCGCTTAACCAAAATAAATGGTGCTGCAACCACCTTGCGCACATACGTAAACACGTCTTTGCGCAAGGTACCAGTCAAAACCTCGTGTTCATAATTTTTTTAATTAGAAACAGGTTTTTTTTTAATATAAATACAGTAAACTCTCGCTTAACCAAAATAAATACTGCTGCAACCACCTTGCGCACACACGTAAACACGTCTTTGCGCAAGGTACCAGTCAAAACCTCGTTTTCATAATTTTTTTAATTAGAAACAGGTTTTTTTTTTAATATAAATACAGTAAAACCTCGCTTAACCAAAATAAATGGTGCTGCAACCACCTTGCGCACATACGTAAACACGTCTTTGCGCAAGGTACCAGTCAAAACCTCGTTTTCATAATTTTTTTAATTAGAAACAGGTTTTTTTTTTAATATAAATACAGTAAAACCTCGCTTAACCAAAATAAATGGTGCTGCAATCACCTTGCGCACATACGTAAACACGTCTTTGCGCAAGGTACCAGTCAAAACCTCGTTTTCATATTTTTTTTTAATTAGAAACAGGTTTTTTTTTTTAATATAAATACAGTAAAACCTCGCTTAACCAAAATAAATTGTGCTGCAACCACCTTTCGCACATACGTAAACACGTCTTTGCGCAAGGTACCAGTCAAAATCACTTCTAACCTCGTTTTCATAATTTTTTTAATTAGAAACAGGTTTTTTTTTTTAATATAAATACAGTAAAACCTCGGTTTACCAAAATAAATGGTGCTGCAACCACCTTGCGCACATACGTAATAACGTCTTTGCGCAAGGTACCAGTCAAAATCACTTCTAACCTCGTTTTCATAATTTTTTTAATTAGAAACAGGGTTTTTTTTAATATAAATACAGTAAAATCTCGGTTAACCAAAATAAATGGTGCTGCAACCACCTTGCGCACACACGTAAACACGTCTTTGCGCAGGGTACCAGTCACAAGCATATGAAAATCACTTTTAACCTCGTTTTCATAATTTTTTTAATTAGAAACACGGTATTTTTTTTAATATAAATACAGTAAATTCTCGGTTAACCAAAATAAATGGTGCTGCAACCACTTTGCGCACATACGTAAACACGTTTTTGCGCAAGGTACCAGTCACAAGCATATAAAAATCACTTTTAACCTCGTTTTCATAATTTTTTTTAATTAGAAACACGGTTTTCTTTTAATATAAATACAGTAAAACCTCGGTTAGCCAAAATAAATGGGGATAACGGTTTTGAAAGTCAAATAAATTCAATACTCTCTTTCTAGGCTAACTTATGCTCTTTATTATAGTTATAATTACATTTCTAGGCTTATATCAATCAATATATACTTAATTATTTATAGTACATATGAATTACTTATTGAAAATAGTCAGTAATTTTTGTGTAGGGTTTCGGTTAACCGGGGTTTTACTGTATTATTATGGCTAATTAAACCTAATCTAACCTCACGTAACCAAGGTTAACCTTGCCTAATCTAATATTACGCACCTTCACCTATCCCTAACACAGGAAAATGTATTTAGTCCTAAACATTATTTCCAAAACTAATAAATTAAAATGCTGTTTCAAACAAAATCTGTATCAATAGCTTGAGAAAACTTTTTTTTTATTCATAATATTTTGAAATTCAAAACTAAGAAAGGTGAAGTTTGATAGTTTTTGGTAATAAAATAAAAATCTGAGGAAATTATTGAACAATCTAATGTGCATTTGTGCTTTAGGCGTGTACATAATAATTGAATGTTTTTGTTTCCTCAGCAATTCAGTTATGAGCATTTGTCCGCTGGAGATCTTCTACGAGAAGAGCGAGCCCGCCCGAACTCCGAATATGGTGAACTTATAGAAAAACACATTAAAGACGGAAGTATCGTCCCTGTAGAGATAACATGTAGTCTATTGGAACGCGCCATGAAAAATTCGATGAATAACAAATTTCTAATTGACGGCTTTCCACGCAATAAAGATAACTTGGACGGCTGGACAGATAGAGTTGCCCCAAACGTGCATTTACTCTTTATATTATTTTTCGATTGTTCATCTGAAGTATAATTAAATCAATATGAAATAAAACCGGATATTAATTATTTAAACTTAGGTATGCGAGAAACGGTGTCTCGAACGTGGCGCAGCCGGTAGTGGCCGCGTTGATGATAACGCTGAGAGTTTACGAAAACGATTCAACACTTACATGAACGACACTATTCCGATCATTGAGTATTATGAAAAACAAAACCTAGTCCGCAAAATTGATGCCAATCGATTACCGGAAGAAGTACATTAAAACTTAAAACATAATTGTGATTAGAACGTTTAAATATATATGTATATATATTTTACAGGTTTTTGAAGATGTGAAGCAGGCCTTCAGTGAAAGCGAAAAGAAAGATTGTTGACGATAGATTTATAAAGTTTTAATAATGTTGCAATTTATCCAATGAATTATTTTAGAGCATTCCAGCATTAGGTAATCAAGGGCATTTAAATGAATTCTGATGTATTATATATATTTTACAAATTGCTTAGAAAATTATATTACTGCATTATCATGCATATAAGAATAATGTTGCACTTACAAATAAAGAAATTGATTAGTTAAAATGCATTTATTGTACTCAACCTGTCCAACTACACCCGTACCTCGCCTAGTACACCGGCGTCACGTCACCACTCCGACCGTAGTGTCGCGCGCAATAAGCATTTCTTTCGTGTTTTACGAATAGTTATTGTTTTTAACGTGGCCATTAATTTATATTTTAATTGAACTATTTTTTACGTCCATTTTGATCCGACTCAAACATTAAACTCTTATCTCTGCATTATTTGGAAATAATATCCTAGCTCGTTGCGCGTGCTAGGGATAGACCGGCCGGTGCACTAGGCGGAGATTTCTGAATTTAATGCCGTGCACTAGGCGAGGTACGAGTGTATTTCACTTAATACGTTATCTGCCGTGCCAGAAATAGGCGTCGTGGGGCCATACTACTTTTTAGCTCGCCGTACGAAGTACCGAAAAAGCTAAAGCATTCGATCGTGTGTCTTTCATTAACTTAAAGTGTTTGTCTCGTCGCCCTGAATCCAAAAATGTATATAACTTATATACTTGGATGTTAGTCGTCGTTAGACCAAATGTGTGCCCTCCTCTGAAGGTACCAGAGCGATTCACACCAAATTTGGTACACACATATTATTTGGCATCCTATTTGAATCCGCTCGCAGTTTAAATTCAATCGCCCGTATACTTCCCGAGTTATAGGGCCCTTAATACTGCCCTTATAAAAATAATTAAAATACTAAAAAATTCTACTAAAAATTTTAAGATATTTTATGTCTACAAGATTTTTTCATATTGTTAACCCAAAGCCCGAAAAAAATTATTAAATATTATAATTTTGAATTTTTAAATATGCACTAAAAAATTATTTTTTTAATTAATATAATCTACAAAAAATTGTCAGACTCTTTATATCTATAACATTTTTTCAAATGGTTAACCAAAAGGCTCTAATAATTAAAAACCACGGCTCGCAACGCATATGTTACCTAAAGGCGAGCTCTACGCGTTGGTGCGTTTTAAGCGTACCAAACCTTGTTTTATGCATTAGAACCAAATCTACCGAGGAATCATAAATCTTACGCGGCAGTAAGGAACTTCATATATTAATTTTACAGTATATATATATATATATATATATATATATATATATATATATATATATATATATATATATATAGTTATTTTAAGCATAAAATAATATAGAAAACACTTGATTACAAATTAATTAAAATGGTTGCAGTGAGAATCATCTCGGAAGAATTATATCTTTATTCAACTTTAAATCTATATAGAGAAATAATTGCAGTATTTTTATGTCACGTGATTATTGGAAAACCACTTATAATAATTTTCTAATGTTTTTACTATAAAATTGTCAATTGTGGTTCAACCATAATTTCATATTTGGCGCCAATAAATATAAGATGGCTGAGTTCCAATTGTATATATTAGGACTACTTATGGCTCATTTTTTCCATTTGTATTGTAATGCATACAAATATTTATGAATAAATACTTCCCCATTAACTTATTATATAATGTATGTTTGTTGTACAAATAAAATATAGATAAAAGTATATTTGATAGTTAGAACACAACCCCAATTATATGATCTGTCAAAAGTCTAAATTTTATTTATTTATAAAATGAATACTAGTGCAAATATATTAAAAATGGATATGAAAGCATTGGACATAAATGCAAAAGAATGCGCAAAAGATCAAATAATGAAACATATACAAAAACCAGGACGACTTGAAAAGGTTAATTCAAACAACATCTACTATATTTCTACGTATATATATATATATATATTAATTTTATGGTATAGATAGAAGAATTTAAGTCCAGTATAGCTCGAAAAAAGGCATCGGTTGAAGCATTGCTAAAATCTGCGATGCAAAGTCAATTGGATGGGGTTCGGATAGGTTTAAACCAATTACAAATGTCTCAGCAAGATTTAAAAAAAGTGGAAGTTAGGTAAATGGTGTTTAGATATATGTTTAAAATATACAAAAATAATACGGTGTTTAGTGTAAAACAAATGGACAATATATTTTCGGAAGTACCAGTGCATTATAACCAGTTGAACGATGTGCGAGAGGAACACATGCGACATTCGCAATATGTCACCGCTATGGAGAATCTCAAGCACATTTTCACGGTGCCGGAGAGCGTAGAGATAACGAAACAACTGATAAACGACGGCAAACTATTGCATACACATCAGGTAATTATACTTTCCGAGTTATAGGGCTCCAAAACGTGGAGCCCCTCTTAAAACTACCTTTATAAAAATAATTGAAACACACAAAAATTCTACTAACAATTCTAAGATATTTTACATCTACAAGATTTTTTCATATTGTTAACCCAAAGGCCGTAAAAAAATATTTTTGAATTTTAAAATATGCACTAAATATTCTAGAAAATATTGCAAGACTTTTTATATCTATAACATTTTTTCAAATTGTTAACCAAAAGGCCATAATAATTAAAAATTATTACCTAAAAACGAGCTCTACGCGTTGGTGCGTTTTACGCGTACTAAATCTTGTTTTTTATATAATATATATTAAAATAATCTACAATAAATTTTAAGACTTTTTATATATTAAAAACCACTGTTCGCATCGTATATATTACTTATAGGGCGAGCTAAACGCATAGGTGCGTTGTACCTAAGCTTATTATCATTAAAATGTACTTACAGTACTAAATAAATGAATAGTTATGTTATTTTAATACAGAATTCAATTTAAAAACAAAATTGATTATATTATGAAAGATACTCTCCGACATTCGTTATACAACGTATTTTGTATGCTCCAGTACGCATAGGTGCGTTGTACCTAAGCTTGTTATCATTAAAATGTACTTACAATACTAAATAAAATTAACAGCTAGGTTATTTAATACAGAATTCAATTTAAAAACCAAAATTGATTATATTATAAAAGATACTCTCCGACACTCGTTATACAACGCATTTTGTATGCTCCAGAACGCATAGGTGCGTTGTACCTAAGCTTATTATCATTAAAATGTACTCACAGTACTAAATAAAATTAACAGCTAGGTTATTTAATACAGAATTCAATTTAAAAACAAAATTGATTATATTATGAAAGATACTCTCCGACACTCGTTATACAACGTATTTTGTATGCTCCAGAACGCATAGGTGCGTTGTACCTAAGCTTATTATCATTAAAATGTACTTACAGTACTAAATACAAAATAAAATTAACAGCTTAGTTATTTTAATACAGAATTCAATTTTAAAACAAAATTAATAATTTTATGAACGATACTCTCCGACACTCGTTATACAACGTATTTTGTATGCTCCAGAATATAGATTGTGTAAATCACGTCGGTTATGAGAGAAACACCTCGTAAATTCGAAATAAAACAATAGATACGAACGATAATGCATTTTTTTTAAATGTATGCAAGGTTTAGTTATTAAGCTACACTGCCCTTTGAATTTTTTTTTGTCAAAATGTTACTTATGTAAACTTAACAATGCCTAAGAAAAAATTAATTAGTTAATATTTAGTATTTATTTAAATTATTATAATTAAACGTACATTTGAGCACGGGCCCGTGTAGAGACATCCTTTGTGATCATAATCATATTTTTAGCTCGCCGTACCGAAGCTAAAGCCTTCAGTCGTGTGTCTGTAGCATTCTCGGATCAAAAAATGTCAAATAGTGTTTGTCTCGTCACCCTGAATCCAAAAATATATATAACTGGATGTTAGTCGTCGCTCGTAAGACCAAATTTGTGCTACTCCTCTGAAGGTACCGGAGCGATTTACACCAAATTTGGTACACATATTATTTGGCATCCCATTTGAATCCGCTCGCAGTTAAAATTCAATCGCCCGTATACTTCCCGAGTTATAGGGCCCCAAAATTTAAAACCCCCCTTAATATTTCCCTTATAAAAATAATTATAACACTCAAAAATTCTACTACAAATTCTAAGATATTTAATATCTACAAGATTTTTTCATATTGTTAACCCAAAACTCGAAAAAAAAAATTAAATATTATAATTTCGAATTTTAAAATATGCACTAAAATGTTTCTTTTTTCATTTAGAGTACTTTAAGCACTTGAATGTATTTAAAATACTTTTGCATGAAAAAAGTACTTTAAGTATTAATTTACAATAGTATTTTAAGTATATTATATACTTAAGGATTGTTCACAGCGAAACAATCAGTAATTAAGCTTAGAAATTATAAGTAATAATTCTAGTTTGTTGTATGACATACAAAGTTAACGTTCACAGCAACAAAATTTATCATAAATTTTGTTGCTTGGAATGCTAGAATTGCTTGTCATAATACAAACTAAATTATTATTTGTAATTCTTAATTACTATTTGGTTCGTTCTGAATACGCCTTTAAAGTACTACTTCTAGTATTTTTATTTTAAGTAGTTCCCAGCTGTGGTCATGTCTGCATTTTTTTTTTTTTCTAACCATTTTCTTCTTGATAGTGTTTGACCGATTTGGAAAATTCGCGAGACGATCTGTTGTACGAATTACACAAATATCCGAATCAATCGCCTCACGATAAAATGATGCTGAAAGCATATTTCGCTGAGGTTGAAACATTATCGAAATTATTAGAAAAACAATTGAAATTAGTGTTGAGTCGAACGCTGAATACAGTACGTAAAGAACCCACCGAAATTGTGACTGCACTACGTATTATTGAACGGGAGGAAAAAGCCGATGATTTCGCTTTGCAGGTACACGTCGAATTGTTTATTTTTATAAAATAGTTATGATTTCTTGTTTAATTTGCAGCAAAAGAATCAAACAGGCTTTTTGGCGCCAGGGAGACCGAAGAAATGGCGAGCTATGGCCTTTGATATATTTGAAAAAGCGGTTCAAACTCGAATTGAAGGAACCCATGTCGATGAACGAGAAGACAACAAAATGTGGCTAGTTAGATATTTAGAGGTCAGGTTCAGATTATTCATTCTTTATGTCTATGTAATTTACAGTTATGTCGACTTTATAAATAAAAGAAATATATATATAATTAAATAATATTTACGCATGCGCAGTGCGCCTGCATAAGATCAAAAATCAAACTCAAGTGCATGCGTTTACTCTATACATTTTTTGTTCTATCTCCAATATCACTAGAACGGCTACACTTACGGCAAATATAGTTATTTTCATAATGAAACATATTAATATTTCGTACAACTTTTGTTTGAAATATTTCTTCAAAAAATGTACCAGTTGCGAGAAAAATGCTACGAAACATTATAAATATGTTGTTTACGTTGCCATGGATTCGCATGTAGCTTATAAAATCGGATCATCTGCTATTTTGACAGGAAAACAAAATATACTCAATTAGATAAATGACATTTCAGGATATTTCTGTAGAGTATTGGTTAGTTTGATAGCTGGATTTGGTTATAAATATATATATATATATATATATATATATATATATATATATATATATATATATATATATATATATATATCTAGTGAAAACTGCGTAAAAGAAAGTTGAGTGCAGGCCACACCAGATATTTTTGAACTTAGTTTCAGAGATAAAAAATAAAATCCTCCAAAATATTGTTTATCTCCGAAACTGTAAGTTCAAAAAGAATAACATTTTTACTAAGCATTATCTATGCAATTACGAATCGACTGATTTTTTTTTTATAAAGATCGAGTCGGATTTCTTTCCCGTTATCGAGGTTTGTTTCATCATGATAGGTTTTGAGTAGTTTTATCTAATTACGAAATATTAATATCACCAAAAGTGTTATTATTCGATGGAATATCTTTGATTGTAACGTAAAAATAGTTGATTTCTTATGCTGTGTGTATGATTTCTATCACTGGTTATAAAATCGGCATTAAACAAGAAATTATATTTGCATAAATAACACAAAAACATTTTCTAAAATAATATAAGCAACTTTTACCTAACATAAATTTGCAGTTAGCTCGTCGACTTATTTTAGAAGATCTACGAGTTGTCAAGACGCTCTGTGGACCCTGTTTTCCACCTTCGTATGATATTATAAATAAATTCGTTATGATGTATCACACGGCCTTATCCAAACATGTATGTTAAAACCATAACGATTTTCTATTTAAGACTAAATTTATAATTTTCTTGTCGGGAAACTGCCCATTGTGCTGGTTCCCGCCAAGAGAACTTTGCAAACAGCCTTAATATTTCTTATTTAACAGTTACAAGAATTGATAATAAACGGACTGGAAGGCAACGAATATGTTTCCATGTTAGCCTGGGTCCTAAATACATATTCAAGTAAAGAACTAATGGGTCATCCAGATTTGAACACGGATAAACAAAAGATCGGACCCTTATTGTCGGCAGCGGTTTTGTCAAAATTACAAGATCAATATTTAAAAGTAACTTGAAATGGTTTTCATATTTCTTCTTCTGATTCAAAAATATTAAACTTGTATTAGAATATGGAGAAAAACTATTTAGAATGGATGCATAATACGTTAACGTCCGAAACAGCCGAATGGGAATCGAAAGAGGAACCCGAGGATGTGAGTCATGATGGATACTATAGAACGTCTGCACCTGTTATTATATTTCAAATGATTGATCAAAACTTGCAAGTTACCCAAACTATAAGGTAGATATTACAAAATGCGTTTTTGAATATTGCACTCATGTTTATTTAAACTCGTTCGTTTATTAATTGCGTTCGCAAATAGTTACAATTGAAAAATAAGGTAATGCGAGCAGCGGATTTATCCGTCTTACTCGACGCTTGGCATAATATTAAAATTTAATTATTATGGCCTATGGGTTCACAATTTGAAAAAATGTTATACATATTTTTTTGTTGATCGTTTTGATATACTCAAGAAAGAATTAGTGCAAATTTTAAAATATTACCAATATAAAGAAAAGAAGAAAAGTATTTTTGGATGTTTTAATTATTTTTCTAACAGTATTAAGGAGGGCTCCAAATTTTTGGGCGATTGGATTTAAACGAATGCAAATGTAATGACTAAATAATATGTGTAGTAAATTTGGTTTAAATCGCTTCGGTACCTTCAGAGATGGCACAATTTTTGTCTTACGACCGAGCGAGCGACGACTAACATCCAAGTATATAAGTTATATATATATATTTGGATTCAGCAAAATAGCAATTTTACCATCAATTGCGAAAAATGTATCTTTCTCGAACTAGTTACGAAAAGTGTGTTTCCCAATTTCAGTTAGTTTTGAAAAATGGCAGTTTGCATGTTTTAGAAAAACATAATGTTTATTTAGTAAATCAGCACAATAGCAATTTTATCATCAATTGCGAACAATGTATCTTTCTCTAACAAGTTACGAAAAGTGTGTTTCCCAAATTCAGTTAGTTTTGAAAAATGGCAGTTTGTATGTTTTAGAAAAAACATAAGGTTTATTTAGTAAATCAGCTAAATAGCAATTTTACCATCAATTACGAAAAATTTATCTTTCTCTAACTAGTTACGAAAAGTGTGTTTCCCAATTTCAGTTAGTTTTGAAAAATGGCAGTTTGCATGTTTTAGAAAAAAACATAATGTTCATTTAGTAAATCAGCAAAATAGCAATTTTATTATCAATTGCGAAAAATTTATCTTTTTCTTTCCCAATTTCAGTTAGTTTTAAGAAAATGGCAGTTTGCATGTTTTAGAAAAAAAACATAATGTTTATTTAGTAAATCAACAAAATTTATAAAATACAGAGTCAATCAAGTAATTGTATAAACTAATAGTATCATTTTAATATTATTTCGTGAAGAATTTTTAGGAAATGTAGTAATTAACATAAAAGTGGTATATATATATATATATATATATATATATATATATATATATATATATATATATATATATATATAATATATATATATATATATATATATCTTCGTAAAAGAAAGTAAAAAATTGAGAGCAAATACAGGTCAAAAATCAGCTTGGTTTAACAGATGTCACTTGATTTATAACGTAGGCCGGTTTAGATCATGTGACAAGGTAAGATCTTAAATTGCAATCGCAAAACATTCTCGGATTCTTACATCTACGAAAGAATTTTAAAAGTTTGGTAGCGTCACTTTTAAGCTTTGAGTGCTCATAAACAATATATGAAAATGCCGCTATACTTCTAGCGCTTTCCTAGAACACCCAAAAACTTCAACAATATAATATATTTCAAATGAAAACAAAGAACTATGCTACTGATTCAATTTTGTTTCGTTTTTAAGCCAAGAACTGACAAATCAAGCCTTACTACTTAGCATTGTGCAAGTAATCAAATATGGACATTCTTATCGAGAAGGAATCATTGGATTTAAGAATAAACATTTTGAAGATCGAAGTCAGGTAGGAATATTGTACATTCTACTTTTTCACTTTTATTAACTTGTTTGTGCATAGGTTCCACATTTTACTAAGTATATGATCACCGCTGTAAATAATTGTTTACAACTTACGGAACTGGGAATGAAACTAAAAGAACAGTACTGGCACCCGAATCCCAATGCAGTATTGAACGAAAAATTCGAACTGTTGATTAATACGTATATGGTAAGAATACGAATAAGAATTAAATGGTTCGAACAGATTATAATTTTTATATAATAATAATAGGATTTAAGGAATGAGGCTGGCAAATATTTATTAGACGAAGTATTCTTAGATTTAGACAAACATTTTGAGGAAATTTTCACAGCTCGTTGGCTCACAACAACTCTAGCTGTTGAGACAATTTGTGCGACATTAGATGATTATTTTCAAGTAGGTTCATTTCAAAAATATCTATACTCTATTAAAGATGAATGTTTATTACTAGGATTACAAATATTTATGCGAAAGCAATTTCGAATATATCATCGCTGAAGCAAGAAATTTAGTTGCAAGGCGTTATGTAACAGCAATGTTGCAAAAGAAAGTCTCATTCAAAACGTACGAAGAAAGTTTGAACGCGTCCGAAAAAGTGAAAAAGGAAATCAACGAAATTCGTAAATGTTTTCTGGGCATACTGCCGGAAGGCCAGTGCCCCCTTGATATTATCTCAACTTTCTCCGAAATACTGAAATGTGAAGATGCGGAAATGTTGTCACTGGATATCCATGAAATTGTAGATAAATATCCAGATATTACGGAGGAGCATCTGCTTCGATTGCTATATTTAAGAGGTGATATGCCTCGCACAGATATTAAGGAAAAGGTCACTTTCGCAATGAACATACCAAGACCGAAGACTATGAGCAACCAAGCAAGTGTTATATTTAAAAATTTGGTATTTGTCGATCGAATTATAAATTGGTAAACATATTGTTTGTGGTTTGAATTTATTATTTAGGTAAATGTATCATAATTTGTACATATTTGATGTTATATACGTACATCGCTTTCTATTTACCACTAAGTATAATCATAAAATTCCTTACTGTATACGTAATTCAAAATTTTGGAACTAACAATATTTAACTCAGTGGTCAGTAGCAAATCGCTATAAATTCGTACATCTCATCTTTCGACGTTTCAGTTCAAATAATTTTTATAGAAACAAATATTTTACTTTAATTAAAACTACTTAAAATATTCATTAATACTTGAAATCAAATATAATTAATATTTGTATTTTATTAAATAAAATAAATATTTGAAAAACGTTTGTAAATTAGTTATTTTATGCTCTTTTTAGTTATAACCAGTCGGTCGTGTGTCTGTAGCATTCTCGGATCAAAAAATGTCATTAACAAAAAGTGTTTGTCTCGTCGCCTTGAATCCAAATATATATATATATATATATATATATATATATATATATATATATATATATATATATATATATATATATATATATAACTTATATAAGGCGTGTTTCTTCGCCAGTTTTGTGATTCAATCCAAGAAATCATAGAAATATTATGATTCGCAAGGGGAAGGGGACTGTCAGTTTCTGATCACAAAATGGAAGAGTAGGGATAACTAATAACGAATGAAGAAACGTGATTCTCATAATCATGATTACTTTGATTAGTTAGATTGCGAATCAGAGTTTGAAGAACTATACTTGGATGTTAGTCGTAGCTCGCTCGCTCGTAAAACCAAATTTGTAACCTCTACTATTTTGATAAAATAAAAAATCTAGTGCATATTTTAAAATTCAAAATTATTATATTAAATTTTTTATGTCCTTTAGGTTAGCAAAATTAAATAATCTTGTAAACATAAAATATCTTATAATTTTTAGTAGAATTTTTGAGTGTTTAAATTATTTTTATAAGGACACTATTAAGGGGTGCTCTAAATTTTGGGGCCCTATAACTCGGGAAGTATACGGGCGATCGGATTCAAATGGGATGCCAAATAATATGTGTACCAAATTTGGTGTAAATCGCTCCGGTACCGTCAGAGGAGTAGAGGGCACAAATTTGGTCTTACTAGCGAGCAAGTATATAAGTTATATATATTTTAGGAATCAGGGCGACGAGACAAACACTTTTTGTTAATGAAATTTTTTGATCCGAGAATCCTACCGACACACGACCAAATGCTTTAGCTTCTTCGGTACTTCGTACGGCGAGTTAAATATGTAAATTTACAAGACATTGTAAAATTACTGTTATAAATCATGTAATTTTATAGAATTATAGTAAAATTACAGCGATTTACACCAAATTTGCTACACATATTATTTGAAATATCCCATTTGAATCCAATCGCCCGTATACTTCCCGGCCCCAAAATTTGGAGCCCCCCCCCCACCCCTTAATACTGCTATTATAAAAATAATTGAAACACCCAAAAATTCTACACGAAATTCGAAGATATTGTATGTCTACAAGATTTTATCCTATTATTAACGCAAGGGCCATAAATTGTAATTATAATTTTGAATTTGAAAATTGAACTATTTTTTTTTTTGTATATATATAATATATATCTAAATAATCTAGAATAAATTGTAAGACTTTTTATATCTATAACATTTTTTCAAATTATTAACCAAAAGGCTATAATAATTAAAATAATTATTTATTAATTCGTTACATGTACTTCGCCCATTTGGCAGAAGTTAAAACTATATTTAACATTTTATAGGAAAAGTATAAAATGTACGGATTTCTCGAATTTAGAGATAATTAGATATTTGAAACAAGAAAGTTCTATGGTTTTTATAGCATGTTCCGTTATAGAAATATCTTTAAAAATTATTTAATTTAGCAGAAATTCTTCACGTTGTTTAATTTTTTTTGTCAAATATATAATATTAAGATAAAATAAAAACTATAACATTCTAAGATATGTTTCAATACAATTTCGATTTAAAATAAATGAGATTAGTTGTTAGTATATTAAAACGTATATGATGAAGAAAATTGTGGATTGATATAAATTCAATAAATGTAATTTCATTTTTAAAGAATTTAAAAGCATATAAAGTATAAACTCCCAAAAAAATTTGTATGTATGTGATCTAAATTAGTTACTACAGGACAAAAAAACATTGAAATTGGCCGTTTTTGGCCTAATGCAACTTTATTGTTGCCTAGCAACCTTTCATAACCATAGATGTGTGAACGTAGCATATATTTTAACTGGTGTGAAAAAAGCAACATTCGATCTAATCCCACCACTTTGTTAAAGTGTATGCAACAAAATTAAATCTCTTTAAGTGTGCATCCCCATGCATACGTATTCGTGATCATGTGTAGCCAATGAGAACAGCGTATTAGTAAAACAGATCGTCTCAAGGCCTACGAAAGTTAGTTTAACTTTTCACGGATACGTATGTGGTGAGATTACGTTGATGTAGATGACTTTATTAGGGTGGTAGGATTATATCGAATGTTATTTATTTGTGTTGTTGTTTTCACACCGGTTATATTTCAAGGCTGGAAAAGTTGTTCTAACCTATGTGTGTATTCTATTGTATTAAATCCGTCAAAAACCTAGCATACAGAATTTAATTTTTTTATATTATTAATTGCATGTTGCAACAAATTTGTATTTAATGGAGTTATTTTAACTTTAGAGCCATATTTTCTGGTTCGTTTCTATGCTCCTAAATGCAACCAATCATCGCATAGATTTAGAACCAAGTACTGCGCACGCATGCGTTCTCTGAATATTTGAATTTAAGACTCAATCACTTGCCCCGACCAATCTGAAGTTGTTTCTTGTTCACGTGATTATACTGTAGGGTTTATGATTGGCTGTAGGTAATGGTCGGACTTTTCTATCTGGTTGTTAGAACACGACTGCAACGCTCTTGTGCTACATTTTCGAAGTATGTTTGGAGTAACAACTTATGAACGCATTAGAGCAATGTGATCCAATAATGGCGGGCAGCGTGCTAAAGTGGAAAAGAGTGAATAATCCGACAGGACCACAGCCCCGGCCGCGACATGGACACCGTGCCGTTGCAATTAAAGACCTAATGGTGGTTTTCGGCGGTGGAAATGAAGGCATTGTAGATGAACTACATGTTTATAATACAGGTACGTAAGTTGCAAGTTTGAGGTTTTGGCTATTAAATATGGCGCGTCTGCTTTACGACATTGTGCAATATATTATGTGCGTTGTTATTATAATTCAATTGGTGTTTGTTTGTTGGAATGACTGTTGTAATCAATTTGGTTGATTGATACATCTGGTTCAATTGTTTCAATGCTATTGTTGTTTTTATTCAACTTGTTTTGGTCTTATCCAAGATGGCGGCCACATAAAACATACCGCCATCTAAACCGGTATCCATTGTAAACAATTTCCAGATATTATTTATCCCTAGAGATACATATTTCACTTTTTCACCGTTGCCCCAGATTTTACACCTAACACATTATTCGAAATTGGTCATTGTTGTCAATAATGGTTATAGTTGTTTTCCCGGTTTTCACCCTTACTATTTGTACAATATCTTTTACAACAATGCAAATTCTTAGTTGTTAATAAAAACTAGTTTTTTCAGTATTATATAAATATACAATAGTTATGTATGAATATAATTCTATTTCCACATTAATACTTGTATGTCTATTATTCATTGATGATAAGAATGATAAAATTAGTTTCCCCGATATTAATATATGTATTAAACGATTTTTAATATTTATTTATGTGAAAATTCAAGGCGCTCAGACAGCTGAATTAACAAAAATTATAATTTATTTATTATTACAATTAGATGCCCTATATTGTAAATTAATGTTTTTAGCTCGCCGTACGTAGTACCGAAGAAGCTAAAGCATTCGGTCGTGTGTCTGTAGCATTCTCGGATCAAAAAATTTCATTAAGAACAAGTGTTCGTCTCGTCGCCCTGATTCCGAAAATGTATATAACTTATATACTTGGATGTTAGTCGTCGCTCGTAAGACCAAATTTGTGCCCTCTACTCCTCTGAAGGTACCGGAGCGATTCACTCCAAATTTGGTACACATATTATTTGGCATCCCATTTGAATCCGCTCGCAGTTTAAATCCAATCGCCCGTATACTTCCCGAGTTATAGGGCCCCAAAATTTGGAGCCCCCCTTAATACTGCCCTTATAAAAATAATTGAAACACTTAAAAATTCTACTAAAATTTCTAAGATATTTTTTGTCTACAAGATTTTTACATTTTGTTAACCCAAAGCCCGAAAAAAATTATTAAAAATTATAATTTTGAATTTTAAAATATGTACTAAATTATTTCTTTATCAATATAATCTAAATTTGGTACACATATTATGTGGCATCCCATTTGAATCCGCTCGCAGTATAAATCCAATCGCCCGTATACTTCCCGAGTTATAGGGCCCCAAAATGTAGAGCCCCCCTTAATACTGTCTTTATAAAAATAATTAAAACACTTAAAAATTCTACTAAAAATTCTAAGATATTTTATATCTACAAGATTTTTTCATTTTGTTAATCCAAAGCCCGAAAAAAATTATTAAAAATTATAATTTTGAATTTTAAAATATGTACTAAATTATTTCTTTATCAATATAATCTAAATTTGGTACACATATTATTTGGCATCCCATTTGAATCCGCTCGCAGTATAAATCCAATCGCCCGTATACTTCCCGAGTTATAGGGCCCCAAAATGTCGAGCCCCCCTTAATACTGCCCTTATAAAAATAATTAAAACACTTAAAAATTCTAAGATATTTTATATCTACAAGATTTTTTCATTTTGTTAATCCAAAGCCCGAAAAAAATTATTAAATATTATAATTTTGAATTTTAAAGTATGAACTAAATTTTTTTTTTATCAATATAACATATTTTCAAATTGTTAACCAAAAGGCCATAATAATTAAAAAGCACTGCTCGCAACGCATATTTTACCTAAGGGCGAGCTCTCCGCGTTGGTGCGTTTTACGCGTACCAAATCTTTTTTTTTTTTTTAAATAGCCGACGAATAAAATGTCATTTATTATTGGGTTGTTGTTCAATATGTTGTTACCTGTTTAATATATAGCTAAAAATCAATGGTTCGTACCAATAACGAAAGGTGACATACCGCCAGGATGTGCTGCCTACGGTTGTGTAGTGGAAGGCACAAGACTTCTCGTCTTCGGGGGAATGGTAGAGTACGGGAAATACAGCAATGAACTTTACGAATTACAGGTAGGAAATAATCGGATAAAACTAAGGTCGAGCGGTAAAATAGAATATATGTTTATTTGCCGATATGTTTTTGTGACCAGCATCTGAAACAATACTAACTCTTGGTTTTTATCGCATATATCCATGATATTAAAAAAATAACAATTAAAATAAAATAGCATTACATCAAGGGAATGGTATAATTGTATTTTTCCATATGAGACCGCAATATATAAGCAAAGTAAAGGATTGTTCACGTGCGAAACAATTAGTAATTAAGCTTAGAAAATTATAAATAATAATCTAGTTTGTATTATGACAAGCAATGTTAACATTCCAAGCAACACAATTTATGATTAATTTTGTTGCTGTGATCGTTAACCTTGTCATACAACAAACTGGAATTATTATTTATAATTTCTAAGCTTAATTACTAATTCTGTAGCTGTGAACAATCCGTAATGTGTGCTGTGCCGCTGCTAATAGCGAATTATTTAATAGGCTGCGCGATGGGAGTGGAAAAAAATTAAGCCAAAACCGCCTAAAAATGGGGCATCGCCATGCCCGCGACTAGGACATAGTTTCACTTTAGTTAATAATAAAGTGTATTTATTTGGTGGTCTTGCAAACGACAGCGACGACCCGAAAAACAATATACCACGTTATTTGAAAGACTTGTATGTGTTGGATATCCACGCAAATCCCATGGCATGGGAAATCCCACAAACGCAAGGACCTAGCCCGCCACCACGAGAATCCCACACAGGGGTAGCCTTTGTGGACAAAAAGACTAAAACATCATATCTTGTTATCTACGGCGGTATGAGTGGCTGCCGGTTAGGGGATCTCTGGTTCCTTAATACAGGTACAAGAATTATTCCGAGTTACGATAGGATTCTACTGATATTCTCATATTCGTTTCCCTAGATACCCTAACATGGAGCAAACCTGTAATCGAAGGTATAACACCGCTACCACGATCGCTCCATACATCCACATTAATTGGTAACAGAATGTACGTATTTGGGGGTTGGGTGCCTGTTGTTGCAGACGACAAGGCTGCTTCACACGAAAAAGAATGGAAATGGAAGTGCACCAGCACCATGGCTTGTCTAAATTTAGGTAAATTCAAAGATTTGTTTCGATTATACGAAAAAAATATTTAGTGGCCCAATAATGAATGTATGGTTTCCGTTTAGAATCTATGGCGTGGGAGCAGCTGGACATTGATTCGTTCGAGGAGAATGTGCCGCGCGCGCGAGCTGGCCATTGTGCAGTGGGCATTCACAATCGGCTGTACGTCTGGTCGGGCCGCGACGGATATAGAAAGGCATGGAATAATCAGGTAAATGAACTGTTCCCTCATTTGCGCAACGGGCCGTCGTCGGCATTGCTAATGTTCTAGGTATGCTGTAAAGACCTATGGTTCTTGGAGGTGGAGAAACCGCACGCACCTGGACGAGTTTCCCTTGTCAAAGCTGACACCCATGATCTAGAGGTCAACTGGAGTGCGGCGCCCGCATCACAAACCTACGTGCTGCAGGTAATGCTCTTTTATTTCCAAAACGTGCACAATCTATTATACATTTTTTTTTTTTAAAGATACAAAAATACGACATCCCGCCAGCTGTTCCAGCAACTACAGCGGCCGTCGCGTTGGCTAAAGCTACGCCGGAATGTGTACCTCCCGTCATCCCCGCTGTTCCAAAGCAGATTGTTCCACCAACGGGACTTATAATGCCCATTGGTGATGCTCCAGCCGTTCGCTTTTCGGGCGAACCGCATGTGAGATTCTCATCCCTTGTTCGAGGTATGCACTAATTATAAGAAGATATATAGTTCCTCAAATTTCTAATTTCATGTGCATTTGTTCCAGTGAGAAATCCAGGTCCACGTCTGGTTACATCGGCGCCCACACCAACGCCACTTACGACGGCTATGCTAGCGGCCAATCCACTTCCGGTTCAAATGCTCGTCACTGCTGCTTCGAACAACAGTCTGGTATCTTCTAAAGCTTCTCCTATGTCTGGTATACAGGCATTAGCTGCGGCTGCAGCGGCTACCCAAAAAATGAACATTGGCCCAATCATGAATCCGATTAGAATGATTCAATCTACACCACTGCGAGGTATGTTACCAATTTAATTATATTTGAGCCTCATCACCGACACCGATATTGCTCTTTTACCATTTTTCTAAAATCTGCGGATACTCCCGCTTTCACACGCGGTCAAAACAAAACTACGAGTCCGATTCGGCTGAAATGAAAACAGTAGCCGTCTAAGATAATGTACTACACAATAGGTTATGTCTCTTTCTCTTCCAAAAACAAGAATAGAATCACCGACCGATATTGCTCTTTTTCCATTTTTCTAAAATCTGCGTATACTCCCGCTTTCACACGCGGTCAAAATTAAACTACGAGTCCGATTCGGCTGAAATTTGAACAGTAGCCGTCTAAGATAATGTACTACACAATAGGTTATGTCTCTTGCGATAGTGGCGCCATAGGCCGGTGAGGCTAAGTACTTGTCGGACAGCCCTCGTATATATATAATTATAATACATTCCAGCTCTGGTGATTTGCGCAATATTTATGCGTTACATATATTAGACAGAGAAATTACACTTCCAGTTGTTTTAGTTTAGAACATTTACTCATATATATATATACATTCTTTTTTTATGTATTAGAACTCATTTTAATTGGGTTTCCCAATTCAATCTAGCAATTTAATGGAATTAAAATATTTAAATGTAATAAATTTAGAAATCGATATAAAAATGTTTTGGCATCGATTATTTATTTATTTATTTTACTTAATTATACCCCTTGGAAAGTTGTGCGATTTTAGAGAAAGAATATGTAGTTGATCTTCGTTTGAAGTGGGAGGAATTAGAACTGTTTTGTTATCCGTCAGTTAAAAATGTAACTGAATATTAAAAAAATTAGATCATTTTTGCACTTACCAATGAATTTGTTTGTTCTATAAAGGATTGTTCACAGCTAAAGAATTAGTAATTAAGCTTAGAAATTGTAATAATTCCAGTTTGTTGTATGACATACAAGGTTAACGTTCACAGCAACAGAATTTATCATAAATTGTATTGCTTGGAATGTTAACATTGCTTGTCATAATACAAACTAGATTATTATTTGTAATTTTCTAAGCTTAATCACTAATTGTTTCGCTGTGAACAATCCTTAGCAGTTTCAATTGTGTACATACCAATTTATTTACCAATAATGATTATAAATTCCTATGTTTTCGTATGCATAGCTGGACAAAATGTGCGAATCCAGAATCCAAACTCAACAATTCTGCGCCAAGGTGCCCCTCAATTGGCTGGAAAACAACTAATATTGCAAAAACCTCTACCACAAGGCCAAATAGTGACGTTAGTCAAAACTAGCCAAGGTTTATCTGTTGCTTCAGTAGCCAAGAACTCATTAGTACAAGCAAAGTCTGGCATTACCACCACAGGTTCCATCCTACAACAAGGTGGCGGTACCAAGAATCCTACTATTGTTAAACTTATGCCAAATTCTGTTACGGGTACGCAATTTTAAATAAATTATGCTCAAGTATAGTAGAGATAATAATAATAAATGTGTTCTATTAGGAAACAAAGTTTTAACTACAATGAAAGCCATACCATCTAACATGTTGCAAATGAATAAAGCTGGTAAACAGACAATAGTTATATCAAAATCGGGCACACAACTTAACCGTGTGAACCAACAACAAGTGATTGTTGTTTCCAGTGGGTCTGGTATTCGAACCGTTCAAACAGTGAGCAGTTCGCAATCTGGATCACTTGGTAATTAAAATTTAAATATTTCGCTTTATTGTTCAATGCCCATTGAATTACAAATATGTTCGTCCAGCAGTGGGGGCAAATAATCTTCTGCAACCCGTTACAACTGCAAACCAACTGCAGAATGTAAAGATTCAAGGAAAACCGATCACAATCACCATGCCAATGCAGGCCGGTGGCAAACCCGTTACATTAACTAAACACGCCATGACTGTAAGTAAATTAACTTATTACTTGGCCAATTATTATGAATGATCGTATTTTTATTAATTTCAGAAACAGGTGATGATTGGTGGCAAACCAATAACCGTGCAGATGCCTTCCGGACAAGCAAGAACCCTCACACTTGTCGGGAACCAAGGTGGATTACCCAATATAGGTAAAATTGTTTGTATGCCCACATCAGCAAACACAAACAACAGTTCCGATCAACCCAAATTAATGGTTGTTTCGCGACCTAAGCAACCCTCGGCTACAATAGGTATATTGAAAACATAATAATTTACTGCGGGTCTACCAGTTCCTATTTTCTCAACCTTTATCCACTATTGCGAAATTATTTTTCCAATGTTGCAGCTATGCATTCCTGGAAATATGAAAACAAATTAATATCCACTTCATTCCTTGAATAGACCTTTTCACAAATTGTGACTGCATTTTACATTTTATAGTTGTAACTTTAATGTGCAAGACGAATACAAAGTGAATACATATTTATTTCATTTGTTAACATTATCACAAATATATATATACACTCGTACCTCGCCTAGTGCACGGCATTAAATTCAGAAAGCCCCGCCTAGTGCACCGGCTGAGGAGAGGCCAGTCTATCCCCAGCACGCGCAACGAGCTAGGATATTGATTATTTCGTCGTTAATAAATATATAATAAATAATGCAAAGATAAGAGTTTAATGTTTGAGTCGGTTCAACATGGACGTAAAAAATAGTTCTATTAAAAAGATAAATTAATGGCCACGTTAAAAACAAGGAGTTCCCATCATAACTATTCGTAAAACACGAAAGAAATGCTCGTAATACCGTTTGTAACATTGCGCGCGACACTACGGTCGGAGTGGGGGAACTCGGAGGGGTGACGCCGGTGTACTAGGCGAGGTACGAGTGTATTTATGTAAATAATTTTTGAAAAGGTCTACTGTACTTCTATATTTGGGAGAAGCCATTTCCGTGTAATTAATAGTTGTGTAAATAGCATCAACGTCTTTCGATGGTCCAGCAACAACAGATGCCGCTCTAGCTGCCCTGGCCGCGGAAGCTGGTCTAATTGACCCAGAACCGAAAGCAGGCGATGCCGAAGCAGGAGCTGCCAAGTCAGACACCTCACCAATAGTGGGCGAAAGGTTCACCCCCGAAGGTGGCAGCGCCAGCACATCCGAACACGACCTAATGCTGGGTGACAGTGACTGTGGGGGCAGTGAAAGCGATATGCCCTTGGACGATTCAATTAACGAGGACCAAGGTGACATGGATATGGATGCGCAGTGTTTGAAAACTAGTCACGGTTCCACAACTGTAAAAGCGACGGCAGTATTAGGACTAAAAGGTGGTAAATTGGGTCTTCGCGGTGGCAGTTTTCCGCCGATGCGACCGTTTTTGTGGCGTAAGGGATTGTTGGGTGGCGGCAATGGTGATGGTGATAGTGATACTCCGTCAGGTACGCAACTTGACGAAACAGACTCAACACTTAATGATTCAGTGAACATAGTTACGCCACAAAGGAGTGATTGTTCCTCTACGACCAGTATGTCTGCAACAGACATTACTCCTATTCATACTGTACCAACTTTAGATATGAAAGTAGGTAAGTCGAGCTTTCATTCTGTTGATGAAGATTTTAAATTGACAATGAGTAATGATGAAGAAGAAGAAGAGGACGATGACGACGACGATGATGATGATGATGACGACGAGGATATAAAACCTAATCATCGGGTCGATAATAGCATTGTCAAACATGAACACGGACTGGATAACATGAAACAAGAATTGACAGATGACGTAAGTAATTCTATTAAAAATTGCGACTTCATCAAGAAATCGGAAGAACCTGCAGGTGATCCATTATCAACATTGGCTTCAGCTGCGCTGTGCAGGGTCTCACCACTAGGTTCAATCAAGGCAGAACCACTGGTAATTCACACATTCCCGATAACATATTGGCAAAGTGAAACAACCATTGTTAAATCGCTTTGCCAATACATAGAATTTATTTTATAACATGTGAATATTATGTTTGATATAGGAGGGTCCGAAGAAAGATGTGTGGTATACCGTGGGTTTCGTCAAAGGTAATAATTTCACTGTTGCAAATTATTTTCTTGCCGACGCAGACACATCTGCGCTAACGATAGACAATTTACCCGATTACTCACATATGCCTCGCATTTCCTTGGAGCCGGGAACGGCGTATAAATTCAGAGTGGCTGCCATCAATTCGTGTGGTCGGGGTGATTTTAGTGAGGTTGGTGAATTATTAATTAATTTCAAATCTTATTATGTACGAAAAAATGTCGTGATTATTTTTTTTGTTAAATGTGTTTGAATAATATAATTAAGACTAGACATTTATATACTGATCAGATATCCGCATTCAAAACGTGTTTGCCTGGATATCCTGGCGCCCCTTCTGCCATCAAAATTGCAAAATCACCAGATGGTGCCCATCTTTCATGGGAACCGCCACAGACAGTCCAAGGGGATATCATAGAATATTCGGTTTACTTGGCCGTGCGAAGTACTGCCCAAAAGGTAAGGTCCTTAGATGCTCTATATTTCTAACTAACTATTGACTTATATGAATGCCAGAGAGAGCTTATGGGAAACAAGCATAAGTACAGCCACCAATGCCTTCAGCTTGCCGGATATTCAATTTTGTGATTTATTTTTCAATTTATGTAAAATACAATGTTTTAACCACTGCATTTTATAGAGATAAAATTGTCTGATAACAATAATCTATATGTTATGTGATTAATAATGAATGTTTTTTTTTTTTTTTGTGGCTCCCAGCCTGATGTTCCGAGACTTCCAACACCGCAATTAGCGTTTGTACGGGTTTATTGCGGGGCAAATAATACCTGCGTAGTACCAACTGTTTCCTTAGCCGCAGCACATGTAGACACCACCACAAAAGCAGCCATCATATTTAGGATCGCTGCTAAGAACGAAAAGGGATACGGACCAGCAACACAAGTTAGGTGGTTGCAAGGTAAATATTATTTATCAGTTTGCACAGTTTCAATTAAACGTTAAACATTAAAATAAAGTGTTATATTTTGGGAATAATGCACTCCTGACACACGAAACGTGTTAATTAAAGAAAAAACAACTCCTTTTTATTAGTTTATAATTCTTTTTATCTTGTACTGAAAAATTACGTCGTTATTCATACCCAATATGTATTTAAGAAACGTATTTTAAAGTTTAATAAAGGAATAATTGAATAAAAACATACTTGGTTGGTTTCAAAATTAATTTTGAAACCAACCAAGTGTGTTTTTATTCAATTATTCGTTTATTAAATAATTATGTTTCAACAAGTGCCTACAGCTCATACATTTAATCATATTTTAAAGTTGATTCGGAGCGCGCCAATTAGTAATTAAGATTAGAAATCGCAAATTAAAATCTAGTTTGTTTTATGATATCCAATGATGAAACAAATTGGATTATTATTTATTTAAATTATGAATTGGCTCGTTGTGAATGCAGCTTTATGGTTCAGGGGTACAAGATAAATATTTGCAAATACTTTTTTTTTTTTTTTTAGATCCTATGTCCGCCACGAAAGCGTTAAAACGCAATACCATGGATCAGGCGCCTCTGGTTGTTAAGAAATTTAAGAATGAGAAATCTGATGAGGGTTAAATGGTATTACAGCGGATATATATTTAGGCGAATTTTGACGAGTGAACAATTTGCATTTGGCTGTTTCTAATCATGTTGTTTATTTATTAATATTTATATGCAAATTGTTAGCTCGCCGAAATTAATCTTATGTTTACGCGTGTTTGTTTATTTGTGCGCGTGCGTGCGTTCGAATGTGTGTATATGTATTTTGAACCAAAACTTCCCATTCGTTACACAATACTTTTACATTTTTAGTCATTTGTAAAAGAAAACTGGCATCATCAACTAAATTTAAACTCATCAAGTTAAAATACCACCAAATAATAACTTACATTACTTATACAAACTTTATTTAGCCATTTTTAGCTGAAAATTTATAAGTTATTTTATTTTTCGAGATAAACAATACACTCATAGCTATACTATTCGAACTTATTATATTATATTTAAAATTATATAATTCTATATAAATATATATATTATATTAAAATATTGGATATTTTGTTCACAATCACTATACACACTGATAACTAGTTATATATTGGTAATTTACAATATTATTTTAAAATTTTACAGAGATCTTGTGAATAGTGTTTTAGTGTCTACCGGAAATGTCGTGGCTGACGAACCAACTATAAAATATTAAGGAATGATTCAGATGAGCTTTATTATTTTTCTACGCATAGGGTACACTGATTGCAACTAAATTTGTGCATCAGTGTGCAATACAAGAACCCTGATATTTTTATATTTTGTTTTATTTGGATAATTATTTTAATTAGGGAATTTTTTATATATATATATATATATATATATATATATATATATATTTATTTATTTATATATATATATATTGATTGCAATAATAATTTATACATTAAAATAATCATGTATATTCCTTGTACAAATTTTATTTGGAAAGTCCGAAGGAACTTAAAAGCAGGAATACCAATCGTAGAAATTTTTAACTTTGGTAAGGTCATCCCAATCATTTCTGAATACGCTCTGATGACCTTCATTCAACTACAGTTGTCATAACAATTTTGAATGAAGGAGATATCTCCATTAGATAATAGAATGGACTTTCAACTAAACGGTCTAGGTACTGGGTATAGTTGGCTCATCTAGTCACTGCATGGACAGAAAATCAAAAAATATATTTTAATATCGTTCTATGTGTATCGTGCATCACCTCGCTGTCTGCCTTGGGAAATTAATTGACCCTAAAATCATGTTATTCTTTGTTCTTTTACAAACATTTACAATATTTTATATATATATAAGTTGTGTTATTAAGATATATCGTACAATGATCCTACAAGCAAATATTATGCTTTATAAAAAGGCTTTTCTATCTTTTAAAGTTAATAACCGGACATAGCACTTTTTATAATTAGGCATTTATTGGAGGTGCTATATCTTTCTTTTATATAATATACATGTTAAACAGTAAATTTCGTTTATATTGTGAAAAATAAATCTTGGCGAAGTCAAGAGTGTACTTAGGTAACTTGATGTTAATTTGGATTAGGTAGGCAGCGAGGTTTTATATTAATGGTGGTACCATTAATGTATACATCTTAAGGCTGTCGTCTGCTTGATTTTATTAATTTTTAAATATTTGTTCGTAAAAATTAAAAAACCGTCAAATGACGTACATTAAACACAATTACTTAGTTTCCCTTAAAAACTGTTTGAACTTTATGAACGACCAGATTTACTTTTTTTTTACGAACACATTGATATAAATTAGTCAAATTACCAAAGTAAAGGGCAACCTTATATATTTTTTTTTCATTTTTACAAGAAACGACATGAAAATCATGGTCATATTTTTTTTTATTGGGTTATAACTGAATGCGATTTTTATCGATGGGCTCTATAATTATTTACAAATTTTAATATGAACGTTTTTTAATCCATTCACATGTTCAAATTGTTTTTTTTTTTTTAATAAGTTAATTTGATTTAAATTGGAATCGGATTAATATTACTGAGATAGTTTAGTTTTATACTAAATATAGAACGTTTGTATGACTAGTTGAGGTGCAAGAAACTTTATTTCACATTCAAAATTGAAATAAATACCGAATTTGTGAAAATTATAACAAATTAACAATACTATTCAAAAATAAATTATTTTACTAAGTAATACGCTGCAGTTAATGGGAGATGAGAAAGTACAACCTAACCACTTAAAAATGTTTCTACCAATGACTTCTAACAAGATAATGCCCTTTTTTGCGTGTTCTTTGGTAAACATCAGTCATCAGAAGTCATTGCGGTACTTCATGAGACGTTAGTGTGGTCTTATTAATCTAATGCCTGTTCTACACGATGCAATATCTTGCCCAATTTATTGTTTTGTGTAATTTAAACAAATATTGTTGAATTTTCAACAATTTTCTAGTGAATTCCAGGGATTATTTGCCCTATTTTGTCGTTTATCGCTAAGTTTGTTATGTATAAATGTACACAATAAATTTATGAAAACTTGTATGCAAAACGAACAAAAATATGTTTTTATTTGATAATAAATTGTTCAAGAAATTCAAGGTCAACTTGATCATTATATTGCATCGTGTAAAACAGGTATAATGTTAAAAGTATATTAGGATCCTACGGTTTGCTCCGGCGTACTTGGGATCCGGACTACATTAACTTTTTATTTAATAATACGAGAACATTTGCCTAAATACCACACAAAGTGTTAAATTATAAGTACTCCACAAGATAAATAATTGTAATGAGAACCATGTAATAAGTTGAAGCGTTGTAAATGTAATTTCAGTTAATTTATCTTGACTATTCACTTGTCTCTCTAATTAAAAACCGGAATACTTATATTGGTTAATCATTTTTAATTCTACGTACTCTACATGCCAAATGTATTTGCAATATTTATTTCGATAACCACTTAAGTTCAAATAACACTAAAAACGAACAGATTAGTAATTAAGATTATATTTTAAACTAATGACAGAGTATCACTGGCGTAACTAGGATTACAACATTAATTATTAACTATGTTTATCAAATTTTGATTAATTTAGTTCGCCTGTGGTACATACGTACTTTCATAATTATCGTGAACTATTGTACAGAGCCGTGTTTTTTTTTTTATGAATAAATGATAGAAGAAAATATACAATTATTAATACGTTCCAAAACATAGCCTAGAATATCCTTAACTTAAGAAATCGGTTATGGAATCAAGTATGTTTAATTCTACTGTTCTTCAATAATCGGTTAAGTTTTGGAACGTTTAAAACACACGGCTTCCATAAACTAAAAAATAATGATGCAGAACAGATCATTCAATTCAGTTTCTACATAATTTATTTTTATTACATTCGCCTTAATTAAAAATATATAAATGAATAATTTTAATATATGAACAGGGGGAGCATTCTCAAAATTGGCTTTTACAGATTGTATATATTGCTCATATGGTATAACTAGCGTATACACTTCTTTATTTAACCAGCTCATATATTAACAAATTTAAATAATACAATTTTGAAATTAGAATCTCGTTCATATATATATATATTATTTTATTAAATTATTGAAGTAGTTTTTCTATTAAAAAATTAAAACTTATTTCTGTTCTACTATAAAAGTGCAACTAAAATGGTATGTATACACCACTTGCTACGTGCATTTATTATTTGTGGAAAAAATCGAGTAAAATGGATTAAAACGCTACTTTAAATTATTACATTTCGATAACGAGGTGTTAGTTATATAAATTATAAAATAGAGTAACCTAGAATTAAATTGTAAATTTGACCCCATCCCCATTGATTCAACATTATTCTTTGTGAGAATTTAGTGGGTGCATTATTTTTGTAATTAAATACACTTTTACATTTTCATGTTTATTGTAAGTTGTTTAATTAAAATATAAAATGTTTTACATTCATTGAAATACTTGAATATCCTAAGTAATTTTTATCTAGCTTTACGTTTCAAATTGCTGTACATCATCAATTTTATTTCTATATTTATTTGCTGACTGATGTTTTTTGACAAATTCAACAGTTCAACGTTATCTACAGTTTTTAGAAAATTGCATGATCTAAAGATACCACATCGTAATTTGTTGGCAGTTTAATATTTGAAGATGCGGAACGATGTTCTGCGTATTAGATTGAATATAATAGTGACTTGGTCACCACCTTTTTGGCGAAATATGGTAGTTAATATAAACAACACACGCAGTTCCATTGATGACGCTAACAAAAATATTTGCAATAATAAGGTAATTACATTGTAACAATGAAATATTTTAATTTCTATTTATTTTCAAACTTCGTTTTATTTTCAAGGCATAGGTATAACACATTTAATTATATTTATAACTTAAAAACTTTATAATTTAGTTAATTCAATAAAGTATTAGAAATGAAGGCACAAACGCCTTCAGTATTTCTAACAAATTTTTTTCAAATCGCTCCGGTACCTTCAAAGTAAAGGGCACAAATTTGGTCTTACGAACTACCAACGACTAACATCCAAGTTATATATATATATATTTTAGCTCGAAGAAGCTAAAGCATTCGGTCGTGTGTCTGTAGCATTTTCGGATCAAAAAGTGTTTGTCTCGTCGCCCTGAATCCAAAAATATATATAGCTGGATGTAAGTCGTGCCCTCTACTCCTCTGAAGGTACCAAAGCGATTCACACCAAATTTGGTACACATATTATTTGGCATCCCATTTGAATCCGCTCACAGTTTAAATCCAATCGCCCGTATACTTCCCGAGTTATAGGGCCCCAAAATTTGGAGCCCCCCCTAATACTCCTCTTATAAAAATAATTAAAACACTCAAAAATTCTACTATGAATTCTAAGACATTTTATATCTACAGGATTTTTTCATACTGTTAACCAAATTCCCGAAAAAAATTATAAAATATAATTTTGAATTTTAAAATATACGCTAAAATTATTTTTTATCAATATAATCTACGACAAACTGTATCTATAACATTTTTTCAAATTGTTAGCCAATAGGCCTTAATAATTAAAAACAACTGTTCGCAACGCATTGGTGCGTTTTGATCCAGAGTGATGAGGCAATAACTTTTTGTTAAGGACATTTTTTGCTGAATGTTATAGACACACGACCGAATGCTTTAGCTCTTCTATACTTCGTATGGCGAGCTAAGAATTATCATGGCATGACCCAAAAATGGTAGTAGCTAAGGAAACATTGGCAATAAGATCTAATTTCATAAAAATCATTTTTAGAATGTGAAGGATTCGTACAAATGGGCCTTGAAATGTCTAAATACGGAACTGAAGTTAAAGTTCGTCCTATATGTAGTCACCCGAGGAATGTTTTGGCGCCAAAGCCGATGCTCATAGAAAAAATGATAGATTTCTAGATTATAATCTATCATGTTGTACAGAATGCTATATATATATATTTAAATGCAGTTTTTAGAGCAAAACTCGCGTATGGGTGTGATTTGAATGGAATAATTTGTGTAAATTCGTATTCTCTTGAAATGTGCACCTGGTGAGAATCGGAGCGTCTCTGTCGGTAAAACGGCGTCTTTTGATGGCAATTGTCGGTGCGCAGGTCTAGCATTTCCAGCGCAAGAAAGTGCGCATTTGTTATATTTTAATACTTCTCTGTACCGAAACGCGAAACCTCGTGTCGCCTAATAGAATCCCGGCCATATTGGTGCTGAATGAGTGAGTGAGAGTGCTGGCTAACAATAGCCTAATCAAATCTTCCAACATCCCTTAGTTGTGAAGATTTTTCAGTGTAAAGCAATAATGGAAAACACGTACGGTATTGGCGTTACCAATCGGTACGCATTATTTTTGGATGACGATGCAGATCCGCTCGAAGTTTTGAAAGTGCAAGAACAAGAGAAGGAATTGAAAAAGAAAACGAAAGTGGCCGAAAAAGAAAACAAAGGTAAAACGGAGGTTGTTCCTAAGGGTAAAGTACCTGTAACACAACGCAAAGTTATAAAGGAGACACCGAACCACAAGCCCCAGGAAAACAAACGTGATGGTGAGTGCTTTAAAATAGATTCGTTGATTATTGGGCGTGCGGCACTAACACTGGCCCACATCACACCGTACCTGATACTCATATTCAAATATATAGTTTTCATACTCATTTCTTTTTAAACCGGTCCAATCTATTTGGATAATTGGTTTTCCTATAACTGACACAAAATCGGGCCAATTTTACTAACGGTCGATTATTTAAAAATATTTATTGTTCTTTTAGCATGTATATAGTGTGTTATTATAGAATTTAGCTATTTATAAGCAGACAAAATATAATCATTACTTCTGCCATCTGTTGTCAACTTCTTCTACTAATAATCTCTACATAAATGAACAAAAAAACACGCTTAAATTGCATAAACTAGTTCGCAATACATTTCAACCTGTTATTTATAGCATTAATTACGATTATTTTTGTTAACAAGCAAATATTATCCAAAACATGTTTTGTTAATATATTTGTTTGCTTGACCACGTGTTTGTGTAACATATGTAAATTATTCTGGTTTATATATGTGTGTAGACAATAAAACTGGACCGAAACCACCTTCAGCAGAAATCAAACCGGAACGAAAACAATTCCAAAACACTGCGGACAATCGCGAAGAACGTAATAACAAACGCAATCGAGAAGAACGTCCATTCAATGGACCTTCCGAAGGACCGGGAAACAGGTATTAAACTATGAACGTATAAAGAAAAATAAGAGAAATACAACTTTGTGTGCTTTTTTGTATGTTAAGGGAGGAGAGACCGCGCAGAGAATTCAGTGGTAACAATGATACTGGTGATGTAAGAAATCGTGGACGAGGAGGCATGAGCCGACCCAGAGGGGCTCGTGGTTCTGGACGAATGTTTGACCAACGTGGCAAGCGGGAATTTGACCGACAAAGCGGTTCCGATAAAACGTGAGCTTCTATTCCTGTTACATTTATAAAAATGGTTTAAAATACCATAAAGGTCTCAGTATTTCAGTATAAGACTTTGCACGTGATACACGAATTTTATTTTCCGACGAAACTTCATCAACATATAAACATCAAAATCTTGCCCTTCCCTATCCTAAAGTACTTGCTTGTTTTATTAACTATGTCAACTAATTCATCCTGCATGTTTCTTCATACTGTCCTATCTAAATATTTA
This sequence comes from Leistus spinibarbis, assembly GCA_933228885.1. Lineage (NCBI taxonomy): Eukaryota > Metazoa > Arthropoda > Insecta > Coleoptera > Carabidae > Leistus > Leistus spinibarbis. The sequence continues at coordinate 4,060,622 of OW121792.1, read as the reverse complement.
CTAAACATCTATATTTTTTTTTGCCTAAAATGGGATTGGCACATAACAAAGCTTATACTAAAATTTAGTCCTGCTTGTATCAGTTTTTATCACAATTTGTATTAGTTAATGCGCAATAGAACATAGTAACGAAAGTAGGCACGGTTTCAGTGGCGTCAAACCGGTGGACAAACGTGATGGTGGTGGTGCACATAACTGGGGATCACATAAGGACATAATTGAGTAAGTCTTCACTCATATTTCAACATTAAACATCCTTATTCAATATTCATTTAATTCATTACAGAGAAGTTGACAAGAATAACGAAAGTGACCCAAATTGGGGCGATGTTGATAAACCCGAAACGGCACCCGTACCCACCGAACCCAAGTAAGTTACCATTTATAGCACTTAATGTCTTCCCACCGAACCTAAATATCGCAAAGTATATAATGTGCATTCGTTTAATTAAAGGGAGCCCGGACCAGATGGCGATGCGGCCCCCGTCGAAGAAGAACCCAAGCAATTCACATTAGACGAATGGAGAGCGCAGAAGGCCGGCCGTCAAAAACCACAATACAACTTACGGAAAGCGGGTGAAGGTGAAGACCCAAGCCAATGGAAAAAGATGTATGAACTTAGCAAGAAAAAGGAAGGCGAAGAAGAAGACGAAGAGGATGAAGACGAATATGATGCATCTGAATATCCACAACGGGTCGGCCGTCAAAAACATGTTCTTGATATTGATATCCATTTTAGTGACACTAGACGTGGTGGCGCTGGTGGTCGTGGTCGCGGAAGAAGTGGACCTAGGGGACCACGAGGTGCCGGCGGGCCTGGCAGAGGTGATAGACCTGATCGTGGGGACCGTAGTGAGCGCGGCGGTGGTGATCGCGGTGACCGCGAAGATCGTGGGGAACGTGCTGATCGCGGAGACCGTGGCGATCGCGGGGAACGAGGAGATCGCACTGAACGCGGAGATCGTGGGGATCGCGGAGAACGTGGTGATCGCGGGGATCGTGGTGATCGCGGAGATCGTGGTGATCGCGGAGATCGTGGGGATCGCGGAGGCCGTGGGGATCGTGAGCCACGCGAAAGACGTGAAGGACAAGGATCTCGTCCGTTCAGAGGCGGTGGTGCTGGCAGTGCAGCTGCCGTTACTGCTGGCGGTAGTGCTCCCGTCGTTGACGTCGAGGTTTGTACAGTTATCTTAAAGTTGTACTACGACAAGACTGGATTTTTACATTGCTATGATTGGTATACCATCAGGACTTATTTTTTTACTAATAGGTTCAACATTCAAGTATTTAAACTAGAGCGACCATAACTAATTAGTTTGTAATTAAATATTGGCGATATTATGGGAAAATTATCTTGGTGTTGTCGGAAAGTCCTTATATAATCGCGATACCATAATCTGACCTTGTGATTGGCTGCTTGTAACTGACCACCAAATTTTCCATCTGAATTCGGTTTTACAGCGTCTTCCAGCCTGTTTGCCTCTTGGATGAGGTTTGCTGTGATTTTCTCACATGTGGGTTTTTCTCCATTGTCATCAATCGCCATCATCATTGGGTTGTATGCTAATAATCCGTAACTTTTTTGTCGATGTTCTCAAATTGGTGTGCCAGTGATATGATTTTCGAAATGTATTCATCCATTGATTTGTAATTTTCCAACCTATCTACCACATCATTTATCTTCATTGATTCAGCTATGCGTCTTTTGCAGTCTTAACTTTCGCAAAACAACTAATATCCTCCAGTAGATTAATTGTTCTAGCTAGTCTATCTTTGGTTGGGTCTACTATCTCATTGTTTCCTTGTGCGTCCTTACCAAGCTGTACCGCGCATTGTTCTCTACATAATTCTTCACTAGGAACTTCAAATCTTGGTAGTCTTCTACGCCTCGCGATTTCTTTATGCTTGCCAATACAGATCCTGTAGTATCCTCACTTATTATGAACAATAGACATACAGATTACAACAAGTCTATCCAGTGACCTGGGAGAGCTTTAATACGACAAAACTGGATATTTGCTAGGATTAACCACACAAAAGATAGATTACAATGATTGAAAATACTTTGTTTTTTTGACAAATAAAACAATTACAATAAACAACGTGACATAAACATTTGTTATATCAAAACAACAACAATTTATATAATTTACATGTACACTCGTACCTCGCCTAGTGCACCCCCCGCCTAGAACACCGGCGTCACGTCACCCCTCCGACCGTAGTGTCGCGCGCAATGAGCATTTCTTTCGTGTTTTACGAATAGTTATGATGGGAACTCTACTTGTTTTTAACGTGGCCATTAATTTATATTTGAATAGAACTATTTTTTACGTCCATGTTGAACCGACTCAAACATTAAACTCTTATCTCTGCATTATTTGGAAATAATCAATATCCTAGCTCGTTGCGCGTGGTGGGGATAGAGCGGCCTCTCCTCAGCTGATGCACTAGGCGGGGATGTCTGAATTTAATGCCGTGCACTAGGCGAGGTACGAATGTGTATATGTATGAAAAAAAGAATTGTTTTATAGGATTCCATTAAAATTAAACGGTTTCTGTTGTTTCTATTTAGGTCGAAGAGCATGTTCGTGTTGAGCAGCATCAACATATTAAGGGGACTGGTAGGCAAAACGCTCCAAAGGTTGACGACGAACACGATTTCCCATCTCTCAGCTAAGCATTTTGTCTCTTGTTCGAATCAATGCAACACCATCGCAACAAAAATGAAGAAAAATTACTTTGTACATTCATCCGTGTTCAGAATTTTCTTAAACAGCACTTAATTTTGCTTAAAAAACAAACCAAAATAAGAATGTAATTTAACCAGAATTTTTGAGAGAAAAATTATAATAATAGCTACTATTAAACAAACGTAAGAAAATGAAAAATCTCATGCCGACAAGAAATGTTTGTTGTGTTTGAAATTGGTTTTTATAAACATTTGACGGTACAAATAGCGCAGATTGTGTGTGGCATTCTTATGTTCTCGGCATTTGAACGTTTTAACGTACCAACCAACACCAATGTCTCCCCCGACCCGCCCCCTTAAAAAAACCAAGCCAGACCCTTAAGCCCCGTGCCCTTGACCCCCCCCAGTGTTTATGTTGGCATTTGTTTTCGCTCAAAGTGGGCATTGCGTTCAATAACGCGTATGTATTACCACTACAACATTTAATTACCATGTGATGCGAGTGCACGTGCGCGACACCTCGTCAGTGCAAGCAGGTGAAAAAAAAAAAGAATTTATAGGTGATGGTTGCTAGTCAGTTTTGGACCACTTATGAACAAATTGTTATACATATTAGCAAACACAAAATTTATTATTATAATATACCCAATATACGAAATCGTACTCTCATTTTTGGTACACAGTCAGCTTTTCTCGTCTCGTCTCGTCACGTCTCGTTTCGTCTCGTCGTGGGCATGGATTTATGTTACTTTTTTCTTTTTTTTTTTATTCACACTGCACGTGAACGCAAGTGTTTGTTTCCTTTTTTATATAGTCATGTTACTACATTAATTGCGAATTTATTATATTGGAAAACCGCGTCAATAATTGATATATATATATTATGTACATTTAAATTAAATGTATTTCTCATTTTTGATTTAAACTTATTTGAGCAGGTATCACTTTTTATTTGTGTCTTGTTACTAATAATATTATTACTTTTTTGTTTCAAGCAAGACTGATTATTTCATAGCATGCATGTTGACATGTAAAACTGCATACAGATTCGAATTTCGTTATATTTGTCTAGTAAATAGACATTGTTTCTTTGACTCGTATCAAGATCTTTTATATATATATATATATATATATATAAATATATATAGTATTTGTAACATTTATGCAGTTTTTTCATGTATGGCCTTTTTGGTAACGTTTTATCATTCATTAAGAAAAGTTATTCAGAAAAAGAATTTTTAGCATGTCTTCGAACGAACGATATTCAATGAAATATCATATTGTGTATATAATTTATAAACAAAACGTAATCATGTGTTAAATGACAACCGCTCATTTTACAGGCTATCCAAAAAATTCCTGTCACCTTCATTCAAGTCAAAACAATTTTGGGTAAATTATGCAATTATAAAATCAGAGGTACAGGTCGCCGTATAAAACCATTGATTTTGTACTGCATTTTCATTTTTAGAGTGTGTTTGCCGCTTTTTTGTTTACGTATACCGACAAGCAACTCGCAACATTTTATTACGTTCAAACAATATCAGGTTGCTTATTAATTAAACTTAAGTGTGGCTCGCCTGCCATGCCCAACGTAGGGTGCCTGTGATATGTTGCTGGTAACGCATGTCATTGGGTACATTTATAGCATATTACCGAACTCAGCAAGCCTCTTCGTTGGGGGAATAGCGTGATGGTATATTTGTTTAATTCAGTTACATCTCAACATTGAATTCTACATGAGCATAGACCAAATTGCATTTCCAGAATCTGGAAATATTTTTTTAACTGCCAGTACCCAATCAATAAATCTCCAGCAAATATTTAATTGATAAGCGTGTTCAATTTAGATGTTTGATATTTATGTAGATTTGAGATGGACGGTGTTCATGCAGAATTCTATAATTTGTTAATATTTATTCCTCTGAGTGTAACTTACTTAAATTTACTTGATTTTAATTACAGTAATAGGAATTTTATGGACATTGTGTATTACAGTCGCCCATGTAATTTGAACCCTGAATAAAATTATATGTGTGTGTTTTTTTTTTGTCGACTAGTAAAAAAAAAACATGTATGGGTAAACTAATTTATTTTTTTTAGTATTACCTTTTTATCGTCAGTACACTTTCTGTACTGTAACTTTTTGTGAAATTTCAGAGATCAAATTTATCAGTGGCATACCAAAATATCGATAATTAAATTGTTTTTGGATGTGTGCAATGTTAATATTCTATTAACCAAATTATTTCTCATAAAATAAGACACACAGTACACGAATGCACCGAGTGACGCATATTATCTACCTAACTAAATGTGATGCCGTCACTCACGTATTCGATTTGCGCCGAATGTTGTGGCCGCATTGACAAAATTGTATTTATCTTACGTGTAATAGAAATGAATACGGTGAATAAAAAATTCTGCAGCCTGCTAACTTAAAAGTACATATTTAATTATAACAAAACAATAAATATAATGAGATGAACATATTCATAGATCAATATAAAAAATATGAGTCTATCATGTACCTACAGTTCACCTATTTGATGTTAAAATCAATACGTCATTTACGATACAATGCATTTACTTAATAACCAGTGGTGAAATATTCTAAATAATGAAGATATATGTTGAAGTTTTTAAGAAAAAAGACGGCATTGTATTTTTTTAAATATACATAAATAGGGGTGTATAATTTTTAGTAAGTTATGTAAAAGGAAACTAAAAAAAAAAAGTGGAATACGATTAGCACGCATTTGTATTCTACTTCTTTTGACTTTCTGCATGTGATACCGCGGGAAGAAAGGGACCCAGCAGCTTTTCATTCATACAAAGCTGTAATCGTTTTGCTGATTGAGTAATTATATTTAAATTTTAGCAATTCAGTAAAACGAATACGCCTCAAATCATGTAGTCAATTATCACTTAATTTATAATACGTAAAACATCTAGTTTGTTTCAAAGTATAATTCAAAGACAACATTGAAAAAATTCATTCTGTTTTGGCAGCTTAAGAACTGTATTCCCGTGGTATAACACATTTAAAAGAAATGCAAGGGTTCCCACAAACGTACTATATATCATAAGGAGAAATTGTCCTTGAAAATGAAATTGTTCTGGAAATATTTCCAAATAAATCCCTATACAAACATATATTTTAGATACTAGTGTCGGGCTACACAAGCTCTTGCTTTATAATGTACTTGTTGCATTAATCATCCCTTAGTATTGACAAAGTGAGTCTTGTCTGTACCAATCATCTTGAAATTGTTTGAAAACGGAATTCATTAAATTACTTCTTAATTAATAGTTGTATATTCACACTACTAACGATGTGTATTACTGGCAAAAATTAACAGAATTTTTACAAGAACATTTTAAAAATTAACTCTCTTTCACATCGTACCTGAAAGAACTTAGATGAAACATTAAATTGCCGTCTTACAACTGTTAGTGTGATTTCAACAATGCTAAAGAGAATGGTTTAAATTGAATAAGAAGTCGAATAGGCGTAACTAGTGGCTACAGGGACTTGAACCCAAATCGTATATCGGTTCGGTTCCGGTTCTTTTAGTTTCATAAAAACGGGGGTTTGATTCTAGTTTCGGTATTGAAATATTTTAAATTTCGGTTCCGGTACTTATAAATTCAAAATTTGAATGTCGGTTCTGATGCAAGTACAATGGAGTCCGGTTCCAGTTCTTAGATTACATATTAAATTACGAATTAAATTAAATGTAATAGAACTTTATGAACCTACAATATATTTGCCACAATGAAAGTTTTTAATTTTTTTCTTTTACGCTGCCTTGAATACTTTTCTGTAAGTGCAGCTATTTATGAAATACTGAAAAATCGACACGAGTAAACATAATAGCTATTTATGCAACTATATTTGCCAAATGGGTGTCACGAAAATTGTCCGACTACGCGAAGTCTAGTAAGACAGAGCGTCTAGCGCCTGAAATACTGTTTTCGCTACTTGTTAAATACAACTATTTTGAAAATAAATATTTAAAAAAATTGTCAGAATTAATTACACTCAAACCGTGTATTTTCCTCTTAATCTCGAGTTGGAAACCTGTATCTATTCATATTATTATTACTTGCACAGCCAAAACTCATACTTTTGCGAAATTACACGACAAAACAATAGAATTTTATTACAAAAGTGTAGTACGAAGTAGTTTAAACGTCGACACCGGAAACATACTTGAGGAAATATATCTGGCAAATGCAGAAATGCTCAAAATTGTATATTGAAGAACCGACGGTTCCAGTTTCGGTTCCGGTACTTTTTGAAACATAAATAACGGTTTTTGACTTTAAATACAATTTCAGTTCCGGTGAATGGGTTCTGATCCGGTTCTCGGTTCTGGTTCGGTTCAAGTCCCTGGTTATGACTGCAACTATTAGCATGTTTTATAGTTACTTCCGTTATGCAACGGATAGGGCTCATACTGTATCTATAAAAGTGGAAGGAAAGATTTAGCACCAGTGACACAGAGTGTGTCCGAGCTTTATTGGCATAATCCCAACGTTGATTATTGCTTCTTGAGCCCGTCCAGGACATGTTATTTACTAAATACATTCTAAGATATCCTCGAATTTTATATAGGTCCACTTATGTGAAATTAAATATCTGAATTAGATGTAACACTTCCTGTGGTGGACATATATGGAATTTGCACGGTGTAACATATTTCACATAGAATTTCCTATGGGTTACTGCTTTCCCGTGAGAATTAATTTTATTACTAATCTGATGAATCTTACGTTCAATTTTTTTTATTGTAAATAGAACTAAGAGTCATTTCAAACTCCAATAATAGAAAAATAGTTGGTGCTTAAAGAAGCAAAGAAAGCCAATATTAGCGTTACTTTACAGTAATGCCATAACGTGGAGATACTCCAGAGTTACTTTCGTTGCTTGTGGGAAAGCAGCACCCTCGGTACCCAAAAATCACATTTTCTTATCAGCGTCCTTCCATAATTGCGAAATGTATTTGTTACAATCGATTCCATTTAACGTGCATGTCACCATATTGAATGTTTAATTGTCAGTTCCGCTTTATTTCATTTAGGATGTATGAAATTTAACATCATCCCAACTAATCGACTTTTTGTATTTTACTTTTCTATATGAAACTTGGTATGGACACATGTAAATAATTATATGACTGTGTCTCTTATTAGAAATATGCATTTATTGTATATTGTTGACAGTTTTCGACTATTTTGTAAACTTATACGCGCACCCTTTTCATTTATGAAAATTAATATCGAGAATGCAAACGTAGAAACGAGAAGAATGAAATACATTTTTTGACAAGTATATTGTGCCAATGGCACTTGTTTTCATCAATGTTCATTTCAAGTGTTTTAATAATATATAATTATAGAAAATTGATTATACTGAATTACTTATCCTCTTTAAATGTTATTATTTGACTAAATATAAGTATACATTGTTCCTGTCATACATTTTCTTTTTTGTTTTACATTTTGAAAATATTAGAAACTTAGTACATAATATTTGAATACTATCAGGTACTACGAAACATATTTAACTTATAGTAAAAGTATGAATGCAATTTTTATAAGTTTCGAAATAATAATTGAGTACTGACAGTGAAGTTTGATCATTAGTTTATTCAATTTTTCAATTAATAAATATTATTTACAATAAACAAATAGTCAAGTGTTTTATTTTAGCTTCCTTTTGAATGCATAATTTTCGATCTTACAATAAATTACCCTTATGGGATTTATATTTATTCTATATATACCTTGCAGAATATTAGATATTCTAGCAAATATATTTAGGTAGACTCTATTTTCATATTATCCAATTATGGTTGTTGTGTCAAAGAAGTGGTAATAACATTTGGTCGCCAGAATTTCGTCAAGAATCCGTAAGTATGTGGAATAAATATATTTTTAATTTACTTTATTCTAAAATGTTCAATAATACCAACATAAGTATAATATTTTGCTTCGATAATTAATAGCACAAGTCCTCCTAGATTGCAGGACTTCCACGCATCAATCAATATTTTAAACATTTATTCACTATATTCATGTCATAAATGTTTGAAAAGTATTAAAGACGCTAAAAATTCGTCAATGTTCTAACTTCGTTGACTCAAAACTGATTTTTAACATTTTTTTTCTGTAAAAGTTTATAGCTAAGTTTCCCATAGGTGTAAGAAGGTGTGCTTTTTATTTTTCAATTGTCAATTAGCAAATATGTGTGTTCTACTTTTTTGTACAAAGTAATAAGTAAGTCTTGTAATCATGAAAAATGTCGAACGCGAGATTTCAACGGATATACACGTTTTGACCTACCCTGAATCGAATGTGACTATTTTCGGAATAACGTCTGTGTCTGTGAACGCTCTAGAGCAAATACTGTCAAACACGTTAAATTGTGAAACTTCAAACTTAAGAAACCGGAAGTGCATGTTTACTCTATGCATTTTTTGTTCTATTACCAATATCACTAGAACGGCTGCGCTTATGGCAAAAATAGTTATATTCATAATGATAGATATTAATATTTCACACAATTTTTGTTTTAAAAGTTTCTTCAAAATATGTACCAGTTACGAGAAAACTGTTACAGAAAATCTTAAATATCTTATTTATGTTGCCTTGTATTTGCATATAGTTTAATCAATCATATTGTGATTTGTAAAAGAAAGTCGTTGAGTGCAGGCCACTCCAACTTTTTTTTTAATACACTTAATTAAAATATGTATAACTCATTTATTTAATCAATTACCTGCAATTTGGCCTCAAAATCGGTCTAAAAACAAAAGCTGTCTACAAAATGAATATTTTTTTCACTATAATGCACTTTCTTATCTATTTTCAGTCACATTTATCCTTTAAAAACTACACTATTTCACTTTTTACTTTCTTTTACAGAGTAATAAGTAAGTATTGTAATCATGAGAAATGTCGAACTCGAGATTTCAACGGATATACACGTTTTGACCTTTTCTGAATCGAATGTGACTATTTTCGGAATGACGTCTGTCTGTCTGTGTCTGTGAACGCTCTAGAGCCAAAACTGTCGAACGAAAAATTATGAAACTGCAAACTTAAGCTTTGTATATGCCGTAGATGTGCACCTCCTATTTTTGAAAAGAATATTCAAACCGGAAGTGCATGTTTACTCTATGCATTTTTTGTTCTATCTCCAATATCACTAGAACGGCTACACTTACGACAAATATAGTTATATTCATAATGAAAGATATTAATATTTTGCACAACTTTTGTTTGAAACATTTCTTCAAAAAATGTACCAGTTGCGAGAAAAATGCTACGAAACACAATATAAATATGTTGTTTACGCGTTGCCATGGATTCGCATGTAGCGCAATAAAATCGGATCATCTGCTTTTTTGTACCAGGAAAACAAAAGACTCTATTAGATAAATGACATTTCAGAATATATCAGTAGAGTATTGGTTAGTTATATATACATATATTTATATCTAGTGAAAACTGCGTAAAAGAAAGATATTTTTATATAAAATTGCTGTGGAAGCCCTGATATTGATAAAAAATGTATTAAATAAGCGTCATAATCTTGTGTTTTCCGTACAATAAATCAAAAGCGGTTGATAGGATTAGGTCTAAATAGTTTCTTAGTCCGTATGATGTAAACGTATCCTATTTATGTACCTAAATCGCATTACGTGACAACAGGCACGTTGCTAATGGCCTGGCGGGTGCGTTCAATCTACATGATAAAATATGCTTTTATTTGACTGTGAACTAAAAACTGTTGCGTTTATACGAAATTTCGTATTATATATGTATTGTTAAACGATTTTAACATAAAGAAATCTAATGACTGTACGCACATTCTACTCAACTAACCGCAACCGGTGTAGTTTTATAAATGGCTGTTGTGTATTGCGGAGTTTGTGAAGTGTTGAATTTGATAATGTTTTCGTGCCGTTATTACAAACAAGTATAATAAGTTTTGTGCAATTCAAACTTTCTATATAATATAGTCGTTTTAAGTGTCACAGTGTTGTGAAAAGGGAACGATATAAATCTGTGGCAATTTACCCGGGCTTTTACCATTGACAATGGCGTCAGACACAGTGTTGGTGTTTATACACGCGACAAGTGCAACCTTTTGAAAACTAACTAAACCGACTAGTGTTTTGAAAAATAGTGAATGTGATCGACGATACGATGGAATCGGACACTTGTGACGATTTTGGGGTTAATCAAAACGCTGGCGAAAACACACTGGAACATCGACGTAGAAACTGTACGTATTTCACAACGAAATTAAAATACTTAGGAAAATAGCTCATGTTTGCATCGCTTTCAGGTCCCGGTCCAGCATTATACATCGTCGATTGTAGCAGGCACGTGAAAACCGAATGCCGCAATGGAAAAGTAAATATATCTGGAATTGTTATGATTATGTAGTAATTATATTTTCTGTTGCAGACGATTTATCCGGATATTGAATCAACGAAAGAATCTCATATTGGGGAACTGCGTCGTTTGGATCCTAGCTGCAAAGAAAATATTGTCGTGTTTAAAGAAGGTGCTTTTAAATTAAATTTAAATTGCAGTGATATGCATGTTTCTAAATTTACGTTGATTAATGGTGAGGAACATGTTGTTGTTTTACAAAAATCGGATAAAATTATGAGTTTACTTGAGGGTTTAATAAAAAAGCTTAGCAAGGAACGATTCGCTTTATCACAGCCTGGTCTAAACGGTAATTATAGTCCGTTAATCATTCCAAGTGCACGTAACAAAGATAGCAAATTTGAGGAAAACGAGGGCCACAATAGCGAAGTTGAAATCTTCCCGCCAGATCCAGATAAATCGGATATAAAACCAGAACCGGCCACTTTGAACAATCACAGCCAAAATGACGATTGTGGTACCCTAAATGCACCGTCTAACTTAAATAACTCTATAAAACTTGAATCAAAGTCGACTGGATCCTCAGAATCCACCGTTTCAAATATACTTAATAAAACGCAAATAAATAACAGTGAACCACCAGATAATGCGCAGTTACCGTCCAGTCCAACAAGGAACTCTAGCACCGAAATTAAAAGTAATCATTTTTCGGAAGGCCACGTTACTCCAGTACTGGAATTATGTACATCGAGCCCTGATTCATCGCCAGCAACTCGGAAATCTAAAGATAACGAACCCATGTACACAAATAGTAAAGATCAGACGGTGGCAGACTGCTGCGGAACACTTGCATGCCATTTAATACACAAACAATTTGACGCAAATTTGAAAAATGTAGACAAACTCACATCGAGCCAGTCTCCCCGCTTAAATATGTCAAATGACATTAATAAGTTCGAATTGAAATCGAAGGATCCTGCATCAAATTTACTGGACCCTATCGACGCTGATTGCTGCATTTTGAAACTGTGCCGTCATTGCTCGACATTCGCGTGGACCGACGAACTGAAACGGTGTAACGACCGACACATTGTTCAACATTGTTTAAACTCCGAACCTTTATCCATTTTTCCGAATAAAATAAGCAACGAATCCCACATTTACGAGGCAGACGATCAACGGTTCTCTGTTATCAGTCTTACACCGGAAGTGATAACACAAATAAATCAAGATGCTGTACGCATGCAGAAAATCCGTTTGGTTGAAATTGAAGGTGCCGAGACTGACGCCCAGTCCATTACAACTTACACAGTATGGTACGCAGCACAAAGTGTACCATCGTCACCGATTTTGGAGGAAATCAAAAATCTACCAAATACGGGCACAGACTCAAAAACCTTGTTTGAAAATGCCCCAAAGAGGACAACAAAGCGGACGATATCGGAAAGCTCTACGTTGAAGCCATTGGACAGGAAAGGTAATCGTAGTGTAGGTTGTAACGGTAAAAAAGACGCAAAATCAAGTTCATCGACCAATAAGAACATGACTCCATTATCGAGATATCGTTCTCGATCCGCGGCTACAGAGTGCCGGTATGTGAGGTGCACAGTCAAAGTGCAGAAGCCATATGTTCAAATCAAAGTGGCTAAGATGAAAGACTCTGACGATAAAGCGAAAGACACTAAAACGAAAAGCAGCTATAGTGAAAATAAAATAGATAAACATAAGTGTAATAACAATAGTCGATCATCCAGTAGCCATAAGAGCAGTCGAGATAAGCACCGAGATAGCTCGACCAGATATCAATGTTCTCATTGTAGTCGACGTAAAACAAAACGGGCATCTATTGGTGTCCAGTGTAGACGGGAACATGATCTCTCGAATAGGCATTTACGAAGGATTTCACCATCAGTGAAGTTGTTGCCAAATGGTAATTTTTCCTATCCGATAATGTCGCACTTGAAATACAAAAAATACATTCACGCCGAAATGCATCCGAACGGCGGAGCATCGGTTGTGCACATGTACCAAAAAGAGATTGAGCATCTGTCCAAAGATCAAATAAAAGAGCTTGCATATGAGTTCTTTAAGGTTGCCTTTGCTGAGGATGAGAATTCGCATGCGCACTATGTGATGGGCATCGTACATGGTGCTGCAAACTACCTACCGGATCTTCTAGAATACATGGCTATGCATCACGCTACATTAACAGTGAAGAATGGGGTTTTAGGGCGAAATTCTGATATCGAAACCTCAAGCTTCAGCCAGTATCACGAACAAGTAAGTTTATTTCAATTATTTATAAATATTATCACTAATACCGACAAACCCTGATTACATTGTATATGCTAGGCCAAGTATTACGTCATTTTCACAAATTAATATATTGTGCAATAATTTCTTTACTAAATTGTATTAAATGTAAATTGTAATACTTTGTCGCATCGACTAATACATTTTATCGTATAACTTACGCAGTAGAACACATTTAGGAGAAGATAAGAAATATATTAGTAAATTTTCTAATCGACGCTCTTTGCTTTCGTTGCATTTTAGTTTTTTTTTATTTAGTATGCCTAACATATCTGAATATTACAACTGTAGGGCGCCTACAGTCGAATATAAAAATTTATCGTTTTCCGGTGAATGTATGTGTCTAAATATAATTTAAAATAATATGTTTTTACTGGGTGAAAATTGTCATCGTTGTTAATTAGATTAGCTTATATGATGGCAAAATTTAAATACATCGTATATAAACAGTGCATGTAATATTTAAATGCAAGTATAAAGGAATTAACACCATATTGCCAAATAATCGGTTGTGGCCAACACAGAACTTTCTTTTACGTAGTTATAGAAATAAAATATTTCTGTCAAAAAATAATAATATTCCACAGGAATACCCTGAATTTGTACCATTAGCTTTTTTTTTTTTTGTAATCAAATAATGTTTCTTCAATTTGAAACATAGATGTTGATTCTTTAAAATTCACTTTCTCAGTCGCAAAATGACATTCATTATTTATACTTTGTTTATTTGTCAAATATATTTTGGACAAAGTTGATACAAAAAATATAAAAATAATAATTGACTAATGCATTTCCATGACAATATAAATAAGAATTTTTAGATTTTCTATAGCGGTTTTCTCGTAACTGGTACTTTTTTTTTGAAGAAACTTTTCAAACAAAAATTGTGCGAAAACAATGCGAAATAATTTTATAAATATAAATTATAATTAATATAATAAATAATATTAAAAAATAATAATTAAATAAGATATAAGAATATTTTTGTACGACCGCTGTTAAAAGTTGGCTGAAATATTATGGGGTAGCATGTTAAAACTAATTACAACCAGAACTAGTTGTATTTGTTTTTAACACCAACAAAATTTCAATATTTCACACACAAATTGAAATACAATTTACGATTTGCCATATAATACAAAATATCGTAGTTTATTAATTATAAATTAAAATATAGAAACTTGCAAAACTTAAAATCAATAAATGAAATTAATTTAAAAATATTTTAGTATCTACCCTATTTTTAATATATTATAGAACAGGTTATTATTATTAAATTTACTTCAACGTTCTTAGTGGATTGTATAAATATATTAAAATATATATTTATTCTTATTTAACCCTTATTCGGCACACTTCTCTGGTATAACGTGCTCGGCACACTGAGATCATGTGCACCCCAGTCACAAAAACCGTCAAAAAAATGAACTATTGAATATTTTTACTTAATTTTATTTTTGTTGACTTTTGAAAGGGTGCATTATAATTTAGTATAGGTTAAATAAGCCAAAAATATAATTAAGTACCTTTAAAAAATTGAAATAGTGATAAAAAGTGATTTTATGAAAAAATTCATAACTTTTTTATTTTTACATATTAAGGGCTAAAAATTTAGTCTTCTACTAATGTGTAATAACAAGATAATAATAGTGGTTTAAGTAAAAGGTATTTATTTTCAGCAAATATATGATATTTGCAAAAATTTAATTTTTTCATATATATATTATTAATTTTATGTAAAAATATAATTGTTTGTTACGAATTTAACGGAGATAATTTGTATTCAATTAATTGACATGTTTAGTAGAATTTTTTTACATATTAACCTATAGCAATGCTTCCACGCATTCACTATTTCCGAAATCGATCACTTATAGTCACTATTTTAAAATTTTATTCACTATATTCATGTCCTAAGTGTATGAAACGTATTAAAGACGCTAAAAATTCGTCAATGTTCTAACTTCGTTGACTCAAAACCCATTTTTAACATTTTATTTTTCCGGCAAAAGTTTATAGAAAAGTTCCCCATAGGTAGGAAGGTGTGCTTTTATTTTTTCAATTGTCAATTAGCAAATATGTGTTTCTACTTGCTTTTACAAAGTAATAAGTAAGTCTTGTAGTCATGAAAAATTTCGAACTCGAATTTCAACGGATATACACGTTTTGATCTTCCCTGAATCGAATGTTACTATTTTCGGAATGTCGTCTGTGTGTCTGTTTGTGAACGCTCTTGAGCAAATACTGTCAAACGTTAAATTGTGAAACCGGAAGTGCATGTTTACTATATGCATTTTTTGTTCTATTTCCAATATCATTCGAACGGCTGCACTTATAGCAAAATTAGTTATATTCACAATGATAGATATTAATATTTCACACAATTTTTGTTTTAAATGTTTCTTCAAAAAATGTACCAGTTTCGAGAAAACTGCTACGGAAAATCTTAAATATCGTTATTATATTATATATAAATATTTATGTGGCCATGTATTTGCTTATAGTTTAATCAATCGTATTATGATTTGTGCCTGTCAATATTTTGATTTTTTTCTAGTAAAAACTACGTAAAAGAAAGTCGAGTGCAGGCCACTCTTGCTTTTTTTTTAATACAAATTAATTAAAATATGTATAACTCTTTTATTTATTTAATCAATTGCCTGAAATTTGATAACACAAGGTTTTTGGGGTCGTAGATTACGAATCTGGCCTCAAAATCGGTCTAAAAACAAAATGAATATTTTATTTACTTATTTATCTTTTTTCGGTCACTTATATTTCACTTTTATCCTTTAAAAACTACACTATTGCACTTTTTACTTTCTTTTACAGAGTAATAAGTAAGTATTGTAATCATGAAAATTTTCGAACTAGAGATTTCAACGGATATACATGTTTTGACCTTCCCTGAATCGAATGTGACTATTTTCTGCATGACGTCTGTGTGTGTGTCTGTGAACGCTCTAGGGCCAAAACTGTCGAACGAAAAATTATGAAACTTCAAACTTAAGACTTGTATATACCCTAGATGTGCACCTCCTATTTTTGAAAAGAATATTCAAACCGGTAGTTCATGTTTACTCTATACATTTATTGTTCTATCTCCAATATCACTAAAACGGCTACACTTACGGCAAAAATAGTAATATTCATAATGAAAGATAATAATATTTCGCACAACTTTTGTTTGAAAAGTTTCTTCATAAATTGTACCAGTTATGAGATAACTGCTACGAAAAAACTCAAATATCTTATTTACGTTGCCATAGTTATACTTACACTTGTGACAAATTTTATTATTTTTAAATCGGATTAACCACGAGTTACATCATTTGTTTCTTGTTTATTGAGAACAAACAAGCATTACTTTGACAGTTATCTGTATGAATTAATATTTAAAATATTGATTTCTTATTAAAATAAATTGTATCAGGTAAATTATTATAGAATCAATTTATATTATATATTTGCTGACATAATTAATTAACAATTTCAGAGTTTTACTGTGAAATTTTACTGTTTAAGAGTGAATACGATAAGTACTTCAAATTCAGATCCATTATAAATTGGTATAATTATCCAGTTATTTTCATTATAATATATATATATATATATATATATATATATATATATATATATATTAATATCTATCTATTGAAAACTACGTAAAAGAAAGTTGAGTGCAGGCCCCTCCAGATATTTTGTATACAAAATTGCTGTGGAAGCCCTGAGATTGATAAAAAATGTATTAAATAAGCGTCATAATCTCGTATTTTCCGTACAATAAAACAAAAGCGGTTAATAGTATTCGCCCTGGCGAAGAATTTACATAGAAAAGAAGTATTAATTTTAGTTAGGAGAAAATAATTTAATTCTTTCATTTGGTACAACTGTTCATAACAATAGTTCTTCTATGCCTGTATATTTCTTCGTAAATTATCAAGAAATGCAATTAATTTATCTTCGGAATCCATTATTTCTATCCCAATAGACACAATAAATAAGCAAAACACAATTAGTTAGATCTGCCAGTGCGCAAATATATATGTAAATGCTTCTTAAATTACTATTAAACTAAATAAAAATTTAATTTTCTCTGTATAAAGTCGGTATAAATATAAAATAAGAGTATATATAGTATTTATTATGTATTATTAATATTATATTATATTATAGGTGCATAAACATTATGATCATGGAACTGTTCGATATGGGCCCTTACATCAAGTTAGTTTGGCAGGTGTAGCGCATGAAGAAGTCGGTGGTTATTTTCCAGACTTGCTGGATAAGCTTGAAGAAAATCAATTTCTTAAAATGGTAAGGAAAATTCGATTTATCTAGTCAATCAGTTATGTAATTGGATTAATCGAAATAAACGATGAAAAATTGGATTAATCGAAATCGATTTGAACATGGGAAAATGGCCAAAACGCTTTATTTACTGAACCCTTTAGTAGATACTCAATTCATATACACTCAATCCACACTGTGTTGTATTAGACATTTTTGTTAAAAAATTGGAAGTTCTATTATTTTTGTTTATTGCTGAATTCAGTTAAAAACGCATCAGCGGATAGAAGCATACCATAATTGTGTATTTATCAATAATATCAAGCATCTTAAATAATTTCGCTGTAATTACACACTTATATAACACAATTAGTTATCTAAAAATAAAAATATAATCGATTTTTTTAGTGTTTATTCTGTAATGTCTCTAGTTGCCACAGCAACAATCTCCGGTAATTTCAAGGTGAACGCAGTGTTCTTAATATATACTAAAGGGTTTAGTAACTACTCCTTCGGCCAATATGAGACAATTTAATTGTTTAAGAAATCAACTAAACTATTTCCTCTTAAATTAGACTATGCCTTGGGGTTCATTATCGGCAGTTCATATGCCCCGCGCCCAGTCCAATGACGGACCAATTTTATGGATCCGGCCAGGTGAACAACTTGTCCCTACCGCCGATATAGGAAAAGCTAATAAGAGGAAACGGTACGTATTTTCATAAAGTTACCTTACGTTCTCTAAATGATTTTAATTTTTTTAGTACTGGCATAAATGAACTGAGGAACCTACAGTATCTACCCCGGTTATCTGAGGCTCGAGAATACATGTTCGAAGACCGAACCAAAGCCCATGCTGATCACGTTGGCCATGGACTTGACAGGAAAACAACTGCCGCCGTTGGTGTTCTAAAGGCGATCCATTGTGGCCGCGACGAAGGCACCATTAATAGAATTACGAAGGACGTGGTTGCATTTGCAGCGAAGGACTTTGACGTTATATCAGAAAAATTAAAACTTGATCTACATGAGCCGCCCATTTCTCAGGTGAGATTCTTTATAATTGTAGTCAATTTTCAAATGATTTATACTGATGATTTTTAGTGTGTAACATGGGTCGAGGATGCCAAGCTGAACCAATTGCGTCGCGAAGGAGTACAATATGCGCGTATTCCACTGTTCGACGACGATATATATTTCCTACCAAGGAATGTAGTACATCAGTTTAGAACAGTTACTGCTGTCACTAGTATTGGTAATTATTTTTAATTTCTTATAATTTAGTGATAATTTACCTTTCCAATGAAATTTTCCGGGTATTTAACTTTTTACCCCAAAAATGGACTCGACATCCAATATCCCTTCGATTAATATTATTAAAATTAACATTTCTGATTTACGGTAATTATATACCGTGAAACGATTCTATCTCCTCCCTTTAGATCCCAGCCATTAATAACTACCGATTTATCTTAAATACACTGACTACAAAATATAAATTGGTAACATGGTAATAATAATAGACATTCTAAATATTTTAAACTTTTTCTGGGCATTTTCTACAATTTAATATATATGTTGTTTTCCTTGTAGCATTATTTAAATGTTATTTGTTCCCAAAAGTGCGCTCTTTAAAGTAACGCCAAATTAGAGAAAGTGGTCTTAAAAATGGTTTTTAAAATAGAAAAATTCAATTTTGTATGAAAGTTCTAAAAATCATAATTTGGTTTATAATTTATTTAATATATACGTTGTTTTCCTTGTAGCATTATTTAAATGTTAATATTTGTTCCCAAAAGTGCGCTCTTTAAAGTATCGCCAAATTAGAGAAAGTGGTCTTAAAAATTGTTTTTAAAACAGTAAAATTCAATTTTGTATGAAAGTTCTAAAAATCATAATTTGGTTTATTATTTATTTAATATATACATTGTTTTCCTTGTAGCATTATTTAAATGTTAATATTTGTTCCCAAAAGTGCGCTCTTTAAAGTATCGCCAAATTAGAGAATGTCGTCTTAAAAATTGTTTTTAAAACAGTAAAATTCAATTTTGTATGAAAGTTCTAAAAATCATAATTTGGTTTATAATTTATTTAATATATATATGTTGTTTTCCTTGTAGCATTATTTAAATGTTAGTATTTGTTCCCAAAAGTGCGCTCTTTAAAGTAACACCAAATTAGAGAAAGTGGTCTTAAAAATTGTTTTTAAAACAGAAAAATTCAATTTTGTATGGAAGCTCTAAAAATCATAATTTGTTTTATAATTTATTTAAACGAAAATACTCATTAATTAATAATTGAATTATTAATAATAAGTGTCAAAATACACAAGGAATTTAAATCAAATTGTGTGTCAATAAATGTATAAATATAACTAATAATATATTCCGTAATTGGACCACTAAAACCAGTAACGTATAATATATCGAATTTCTCGAACTTAAAAAGTATTTTGAGAATAAATTGGCAATAAACGCTAATACTATCGAAATAATGATATTATGGCACTTCAAAGTCAATTAGAAACGAAATAAATGTGTAACCGGTTACTCTGATCCAAATACGAAATATATTATGAGTATATAGTTTGAATCTTTGAAATTTAAACAAAAAATTTTGAATTTTACCTTTCGGTTATCTTTTCAGAAATTTAAAATACTCACTGAAAATTTCCCAAAAGACTTCATCACTTTTTTAAATAATTTCATTTATCTAAAATATGTTAATACTTTTTTTTTAGCTTGGCATGTACGATTGCAACAATACTATAAAAACAAAACCGAATCCGACAAAGGGGGTCACTCCCGCGAGTCAAATGAACCAGTACACGAGTATCGTGAGTGTAAAAATGCAGTAGCAATGCATACAAGTAGTAATACGAAATTGCCGTCATCAAAACGGCGACACGATCACGAACCAACTAGTAGTTCGAATAAGTCGAAAAATAAACGCAAGAAACGTTCGCGCAGCAAATCACGTACACGCAGTACTTCAAAATTGCGTACAACCAAACATGAACCGAAATCAAAGCGGCATAAATCAGACGTACGCGATGCTAGCGCTAGTAGTGAAAGAAATAACAAACATAGTTCCAGTGCGTCTACACATTCGACGAGTAAAAAAGAGACAAAATCAACGGAAGACTCACACGCGTTAAGCAGCTCAAAATGTAAAACAGTGGGCGTTTGTACGGATAGTGGTTCGACAAGTGTGACGCCGCCAAGTACCATCATTACAGCTCCTTCTACGGTGAGCGGTAATCATATTCCTGGTGATATTGAAGGTGTTGGAGCAGATGGAAATGATATGGCGAATAAAACGCAACCTTTACAGACTGCGAGTCAGAAATCAAATAATCATCGCGAACGCGACAAAGATCACAAACCGAAGCTATCTAAATCTCCTAAAAAAAAGTCAAATCCACCCGTTGATTTGGTCTCGCAAATCCTAAAAGATATGGACGAAAATCATTGGTGAGATTTTTGCTTTATTATTTATCTATTTTCAGCTTTTTTGTTTTAATAATATTTGTTGAGAATAGTTTAAAGTATAATTTGTTTGAGTATGCCCCTTTTTCGTAGGCAGGATGCTTTTTAATTTATCAGGTTTTACACAAACAAATTATTATATAAAAATATATAGCCCTTACTGTACAGTAACATGTTAAAACATATTGTACATATACATATAAAGAAATACTTTTCCTAATTTTATATAGATAGTCATATATAATAGAAATAAGTAAGTTACGAATGTTAAATCGTACTTTATATTTTTACAAATGTAACAATATTTTATAATTTATTTAGATATTAAGACAGATGCATCAATATGACTAATGCAGCATTTGCATTACTTATGTAAAAATATCCGCACGGTTTTTTCATACTGATCATTATAGCTATGTGAATATGCTTAATCTTTTCACCACTGAAAAATGATTTCATTTAAAGTTACAAAGATATAACATAGAATGATTAGATTCATTCATGAGTGCGATCTTTTGCAAAATAAGAAATGTATCTCAGAGCCGTTAAAATTATCTCCAGTGTACGTACGAGTAGAATTCAAAATAATTGTCACTATCGAATAATGTAGCAACAATTTTGAATCTTACTCAAGTGTGTCGCAATGAAAAAAAAAAAAAAAGAAAAAAGAAAAAAAAAAAGAGTTATAAAATTAATCAGAGTTAAAAAGAAAGGAGCTCTAGAGAGGCGAAAGTGTTGAAAATGTCATTTATTTTTATTATTAGAGATATATTTATTCCAAGTTTGGACGTTTAATTTATTAAAATTATGTTTAAGTTACAACACAGCATCTGAAATTGTCTAATATGCTAGCACATTACACGGTCTTAAGACATTTATTTTACATTTTATGTAATGTCGGCATTAGACAATGCCTTATTAATGACCATAATTTTTTTCATCCATATTATACCCTTAAAAAAAATTAACCATTCTATTATTCAAATGGAAAGAAGTATTATTCAACACTGTTGTAATGGTGATTGTAGTTGAATCCATTTGATTAATGGAATTAACTTTCAACTAGAGTTTTTTTCACGCTGAGTTACTGTAGTAATTCTTCATATTTTTAATCACAGCGCATTATCCTTCAGAACTACATTGCTTCTATCGACTGTAAAGCTGTATTCACAGCGAACCAAATAGTAATTATGATTAAAAAAATACAAATACACTCGTACCTCGCCTAGTGCACCGCCCCTCCTAGAACACGAGCTAATCCTCGCCTAGTACACCGGCGTCACGTCACCCCTCCGAGTTTCCCCACTCCGACCGCAGTGTCGCGCGCAATGAGCATTTCTTTCGTGTTTTACGAATAGTTATGATGGGAACTCTACTTGTTTTTAACGTAGCCATTAATTTATATTTTAATAGAATTATTTTTTACGTCCATGTTGAACCGACTCAAACATTAAACTCTTATCTCTGCATTATTTGGAAATAATCAATATCCTAGCTCGTTGCACGTGCTGGGGATTTCAGAATTTATGCCGTGCACTAGGCGAGGTACGAGTGTAATAATCTAGTTTCCATTATGACGAGCAATGCTAGTATTCACACCAACAACATTAACACAATTCATCATATATTTTTTTTCTGTGAACGTTAGTATTGTATATCATACAATAAACTGGAATTATTACTTGTAATATTTAGAAATGTGTACTTTTGTTTATTTTTTGAATGAAAACAAGGTAAGAAAAATGGATGTAAAAAAAAACTTTACAATTGATAAGATTTAAGATACAATGGAAAAGAAATGAACGAAGTGGCATGGCTTCAAAAGTTAAAAAAAAAATTGTTCTGTGCTAGTGTAGTTTCATCATGCTAGAAAGTATAGTTGGCTCATCTAACCACGGTGTGGTTCATGAGCAAGTGGATGGTGGATGAGATTCTATGCAAGAATCAACACATGAATTTGTGGTTATTCTGTTTGTTTTCCTTATATGTAAAGACAATTTTGGATGCTGGCCCATATTTATGATAACAATATATGTTTTTTAAGATCACAATATTCCTCTATACCATATATTTTTCTGTACTCTACAAAATTGCGAATGCAATACGGATAAACTGTAATCAAACATCTTTTGCGGTAGCACACACACATGTGCAGTACAAAGAAGAATTAGCAACTATTGTTTTTGGTTTACTTCTCGGTGCGTTCAGCTGAGGTTTTGGTCTGTATTATTAGAATGTGATACTATACTTAATGTTTATAAGAGTTATGGAAGAATTAATATATTATCAGATGGAAATTACAAATACCAAAGTATATTTAATTTTGATATTCAGTGCAATTATTTATTATTTTGCAGCTGCACAAAATACTTATGTTTTTTTTTGTTAATCTGCACGACGCATTGAGTAATAGTTATTGTCTCATTCACAAAAATCTTTTGTCAATTCCATATGAACAGCATTATTTATAATGATGCTTTTAACACTTTGACTCCCAAGCTCAATATATCAGAGAAAAACAGTATTTGTTTGTAAGTACGATATTTCATTACATTGGTTATTCAGGCACATGGGCGTTAAAGTGTTAATATTTACTATTGCAATACTTACCATAAAAGTTGAAACTTACTGTATAAGTAATAAATAAATTATTTGTTTATCAGTAAGATTTCAATTTATTTTTTATAACAAACCCACTATGATTCAGATCATGTACATAAATATTCTGGTGATAGTTCAGTATACTTACCTTACACATTTCACACATAATGCGACTGTCAATAGAATAGTGGCTGTATTAGCTTTGAAACGTTAATCTGCATCAGAAAAACGAACCAAACCAAACCAAACACCATCATCCTTACTAAATCTACACCCTAATTACATTTTTGATAACAGTGATTCAAAGTTGCTAATTTATTGTGCATGGCACATATTTAGGAAATGTATACTGAACATTAGCCGACAATTCTTTGTAAGGTAAATGTATATTGAATATCAATTTGATGTTTTTGAAGTAAATTTCGTTATGGCATGGCCCAAAATTATAGTGTACCTACTTTCACCCAGTTATTTTATTCATTCATTTACATTGGACAATTCAACATGGCAATTTGTGCCTTGGAAATTGAGCTAGATTTAATTAAATATGAAATATAAAGAACTAACTATACATATTTTGTTTTGCTATATATTTTGATACCTATTATCCATGGTATAAGGATATCATCCATAACCATATACAAAGGCGCGTTATTACTCTGAATCGTTATTACTTTAGGGCATCATTGGTCGTATTAATTTGGGACTTTTTAAGAAACCTTATAGGTTCAAAGTGTTCATTTTGTACTATTCAACCAATCGACAAGTCCCATTATTTTGCTAGTTTCAATCTCCGAGTTATCTATGTAAGTGTTTTCTATAATTCATTTCAATTGTTAAGGATTGTTTACAGCGAAACAATCAGTAATTAAGTTTAGAAAATTACAAATAATAATCTAGTTTGTATTATGGCAAGCAATGCTAGCATTCCAAGCAACAAAATTAACACAATGTATGATACATTATGTTGCTGTGAACGTTAACCTTGTATGTCATACAACAAACTGGAATTATTACTTATAATTAGTAACAATAATTACTAATTCTTTAGCTGTGAACAATCCTTTAGTTATTGCTGTGTTGCGAATATTGCGTTTAAAAGATAGGCAAAGGCAAGTATCAATTTAAATTAGAGTTTTTGTATTGGAGGATTCATTTAAAACAATTGTTTATAGTTTTTAATCTTCACTACAACTGCTACTACTTGGGACATATTTTATGATATCATTCAACATAATAAGCAATAATACATTTTGTAATAATATAATTGTCCGTAGTACTCATTACTTACCTTATCCGCAGACATTGCAATAACAATAAGTTGTCGCCCTGAATCCAAAAAAATAATATATTTATATAACTCTATACTTGGATGTTAGTCGTCGTTCACTCGTAAGACAAAAATTGTGCCTTCTACTTTGAAAGTACCGAAGCGATTTTAACTAAATTTGCTACACATATTATTTGGCATCCCATTTGTATCCGTTCGCAGTTTAAATCTAATCGCCCGTATACTTTCGTAGTTATAGGACTCCAAAATTTGCCCTCCCCACTTAATACTGCCCTTAGAAAAATAACCAAATCATCCAGAAATTCTAAAATATTTTTGGTCTACAAGATTTCTTCATATTGGTGATCCAAAGGCCATAATACATTATTGAAATTTTAATATATGCACTTAACATTTTTTTTTGTATATAATAAAAATCTACGAAAAGTTCTAAGACATTTTTTATTTATAACAACTTTTCAAATTGTGAACCCAAAGGCACGAATAATTAAAAACAATTATTTTTTAATTTAAAAATATACCAAGCGCGAAGGGAGGGAGGAGACCGCTACTCGCAACGCCTATATTACTTAGAAGGCGAACTGAAGGCCTAGGTGCCTGTACCTAAGCTTATTATAATACAATTAGAAAACACGTATGTTTATTTGGTACCAAACTAGGTTGGTTCAGGATTACTTAGAGGTTGGATTTAAAGCTACCAAATAAATACGATCATTAAAAATAATACATAAACTAAACTGTTTCTTTTAAGATTTTAAAAAGACCAACAAAATGAATTTAATATGTATCTGGTTACGTGTGACGGAACTAAAAGGACAAGGAATTGGTAAGGATAAAATTATTTAAAATAAGAAAACAATTGAGAAAAAAAATGGGCTATAATTCGAAATAACTTGTATAAACTGTTCTAAAGCATGACTAATATTGAAATGTTTGTCGATATTTAAATTTAGTGAATCTATCTAGAAAGTTTTCTTTTTTCATGTAATTTGGCTGCTTTTTTCTTCATAGATTGAATTCGTTTATCCGCACTAATTATATTTATATTTGGCGTTAATATGCGGTTCGATGATCCTTGCGACGATTTGCTTGACGATGACTTTGTACTTGACGATGATTTACTTGACGACGATTCTGGAATGTCTGCAATTGACATTCATAGTTATTGTTTAAATGAAAATGAATTGTGAACTTACCCTTATCACTACTTAATTTAGATTGACCAGGTAATTTATTGCACTTAATTATTGTAGGAACATTTGCAGTTAGTGAAGTAGCAGACTTCTTTACCATATTGGTAGCGGATCCCTGTAAAGTAACTATAGATATAAAGTATGCAAATTTACTGCTGTAAATGGACTACAAAAATGTGACGCCAAAAAAGTGGCACTTATTTAAGCTTAGCTGTCCCGATATTTTAAGTGTGTCGGATCGAAACTTTTCCTTAACAAAAACTGTTCGGCTCGTCCTCCTGAATCCAAAATTATATATAACTAATTTGCTTGAATGTTAATTGTCGCTCGTAAGACTCCTCTGAAGGTATCGGAGCATCCCATTTGAATCTGCTCGCAGTTTAAATTCTCTATATTTCCCGAGTTATAGGGCCCCAAAATTTGGAGCCTCCCTTAATACCGCCCTTAGTATATACAAAAATTCTAAGATATTTTGTGTCTACAGGATGTTTTCATTTTGGTAACCCAAAGGCCACAAGAAATAGTTTTAAATTTTAAAATTTGCACTAATATTTTTTTTGAGTATATCAAAAATATGTACGACATTTTTTCAAATTGTGAACGCATAGGCTATTATAAATTAAAACAATTATTTTTAAATTATAATGCGAAACGCAGAGGAGGGAAAATCCGCTTACTTGTACCTAAATTCCTTTAAAATGGGATTTATTATTAACCCGTTGTCTAAAATTGCAAACAAATCAATAAAATCATATATATATATATATTTTCGTAGAATTGTTAATTTAATATCTTAGAAAAATATGGTCAGATTATGATTTTCTATGGTAATTGTAAAAAACTAGCTGTTTTTGTATAGCAAAAAAATATATCTGGAGTGGCCTGCACTCGACTTTCTATTACGCAGTTTTCACTAGATATATATATATATATATATATATATATATATATATATGTAAAAGCTATCAACTAACCAATACTCTACAGAATTATCCTAAATTATCATTTATCTAATTGAGTCTATTTTGTTTTCCTGTTAAAATAGCAGATGAAAAAACCTAGCTGTTTTTGTATAGCAAAAATATATATCTGGAGTGGCCTGCACTCGACTTTCTATTACGCAGTTTTCACTAGATATATATATATATATATATATATATATATATAAAAGCTATCAACTAACCAATACTCTACAGAAATATCCTGAAATATCATTTATCTAATTGACTCTTTTTTTTCCTGTCAAAATAGCAGATGAAAAAAACCTAGCTGTTTTTATATAGCAAAAATATATAATTGGAGTGGCCTGCACTCGACTTTCTATTACGCAGTTTTCACTAGATATATATATATATATATATATATATATATATATATATATATAAGCTATAATCTAACCAATACTCTACAGAAATATCCTGAAATATCATTTATCTAATTGAGTCTATTTTGTTTTCCTGCCAAAATAGCAGATGATCCGATTTTATAAGCTACATGCGAATCCATGGCAACGTAAACAACATATTTATAATGTTTCGTAGCATTTTTCTCGCAACTGGTACATTTTTTGAAGAAATGTTTCAAACAAAAGTTGTGCGAAATATTAATCGCTTTCATTATGAACATAACTATATTTGCGGTAAGTGTAGCCGTTCTAGTGATATTGGAGATAGAACAAAAAATGTACTTCCGGTTTGAATATTCTTTTCTAAAATAGGAGGTGCACATCTAGGGCATATACAAGTTTCATAATTTTTCGTTCGACAGTTTTGGCCCTAGAGCGTTCACAGACACACACACAGACGTCAATCCGAAAATAGTCAGATTCGATATCAGTTTATGATTTTCTATGGTAATTTTAAATAACCTATCGGTATTGTATAGCAATCTAATCGATATAAGTTGACGTATATATCTTAAATATACGTATTATTTATATTTCTGGTAAAATAAAATAATAAGAGTAAACTGGTCTATCAGTTACGGGTACGACCACGCTTAAATCAGCGCCGTTTTGGCGTCAACCCTTTTGTAGTCCATTATAATCCAATAATACTTTGCATCTAAGGCAGATCCATCCGCTAACTTCAACTTCCTCGTCAATGATTTTAGGTTGATGGCACTCCTGATGATACAAATTGTGGCAGCCGCTACACTCAACTAATCTGTTTCGTGCGCCTACGCCCATGCCCCTAAACATTAAACATATATTCGTTTTCAATATAAATCACTGTGTCCAGTTCGGCAAAAAGCCTTACTTGCAAATACTACAGTTTAAATCCTCCTTGAGAAGATCCAACTCTAATTCGCTGTCTGACGCCAATTTGGGCTTTGGTGCTGGTATTGGCTCCATAATTATAACAGTAGGGAATTCCAGGAACTGCACACACACACAATACATTCAACATATTTTAAATTTAATACAACAATCTTACCGCAGAGGAGATGTTAATGAAAGCCGCGGTTTCCTTTCCAACCCCACACTTGGTTTTGATTGCTTCATCTAACATATTTCGCAACATACTTTGCGATTCAGTTGTTGTGGAGTGCAAACTTCTTAATGCACGCACACACCAATGATCCATTTCGACGTGTGTCATATTTCAGACAAACGAATGAAACTTCAATATGTATCAAAAGACGGTTTCGTCGCGACTGATTTTGTTTTTTCCACTTCCCGTTAATGAATTCGGTACCGGTACAGCACCGTCATAAAAAAATTCGATGTCTAAACTATGGCGGCCAACGTAATTTCAAATTCAAATATACGTGATCTTTTTTGTATCTAAAGGATTGTTCACAGCGAAACAATTAGTAATTAAACTTAGATAATTACAAATAATAATCTAGTTTGTATTATGACAAGCAATGCTAGCATTCCAAGCAACAAAATTAACACAATGTTTGATAAATTTCGTTGCTTGGAATGTTAGCATTACTTGCCATAATACAAACTAGATTGTTATTTGTAATTTTCTAAGCTTAATTAATAATTGTTTCGCTGTGAACAATCCTTAAGTGCTTTTCTATTGACAGAAATATAAATAGCAAATGGTTTGAATTATTTTACACGAACATTGTCGATTATTTAAAGCAGTGTACACTCGTTCGGTTATAGGAACCAAACAAAATTATCTATATCCGGGCGGGAAATTTGAATAATTGTTCTTGACACTTTTTTCTGAGAATTTATTATACACTTATATAGGATTGTTCCACAGATATACTAGATAGCCGATACCATGTTAATGAATGGTGGCAAATTGAACAACATGCAAGTAAGGTGTTGCAGAGTGATACAGACTTAGATATTGGCGGTTAATTTGAAATGTACTGTCAATAGGGTTTGAAAGGCAGAGTTCTTCATTATATATTTGTAAAATATGTTCGAAAAGTAATCTAATAAACATTGTTAAATATGTATTTAATATTATTTAAAAATATTATGAGGAAAAGTAGGTTAAACATAAAATTTATGGTAATTTCTTATTATATATTTATTGGTTACTAAAAAGTACTAATTTTGATAACGTTCACCATTTCTAATGTATTATTTTAAGGAAATAGAATATTAAAAAATGTAAAAAAGAAAATAACTGTTAAACAGATTGTTAACTTTTTACTTAAAGTTTATTGGTTAATTTGAAATTTTGTTTCGGCGGTAAACATAGTAGATAGGTCTAAGATTGCGCGCGCATACGAAAGACCGTTTACACTGGAGAACCTTACTTGCGAACTGTCAGATTCTATTTGCATCCAAAATCTCATGTATCGGTCATATCTATCGGCTATCTAGTATATCTGTGGATTGTTCACAGCAAAACAATCAGTATTTACGCTTAGAAATTATAAGTATAAACTCCAGTTTGTTGTATGACATACAAAGTTAACGTTCACAGCAACAAAATTTATCATACATTGTGTTAATTTTGTTGCTTGGAATGCTAACATTGCTTGTCATAATACAAACTAGATTGTTATTTGTAATTTTCTAAGCTTAATTACTGATTGTTTCGCTGTGAACAATCCTTATATACATTAAAGGATTGTTCACAGCTAAAGAATTATTAATTAAGCTTAGAAATTATAAGTAATAATTCCAGTTTGTTGTATGACATACAAGGTTAAAGGATTGTTCACAGCGATACAATCAGTAATTAAGCTTAGAAAATTACAAATAACAATCTAGTTTGTATTATAACAAGCAATGTTAGCATTCTAAGCAACAAAATTAACACAATTTATGATAAATTTTGTTGCTGTGAACGCTAACCTTGTATGTCATACAACAAACCCTTAAGGATTGTTCACAGCGAAACAATTAGTAATTAAGCTTAGAAAATTACAAATAATAATCTAGTTTGTATTATGACAAACAATGTTAACATTCCAAGCAACACAATTAATGATAAATGTTGTTGCTGTGAACGTTAACTTTGTATGTCATAAGACAAACTGGAATTATTACTTATAATTTCTAAGCTTAATTACTAATTCCTTAGCTGTGAACAATCCTTTAACGTTCACAGCAACAAAATTTATCATACATTGTGTTAATTTTATTGCTTGGATTGCTAGCATTGTCATAATACAAACCGGATTGTTATTTGTAATTTTCTAAGCTTAATTGCTGATTGTTTCGCTGTGAACAATCCTTTAGTAATTAAGCTTAGAAAATTTCAAATAATAATCTAGTTTGTATTATGACAAGCAATGTTAACATTCCAAGCAACACAATGTATGATAATTTTGTTGCTGTGAACGTTAACCTTGTATGTCATACAACAAACTGGAATTATTACTTATAATTTCTAAGCTTAATTACTAATTCTTTAGCTGTGAACAATCCTTTAAAGTAGTATTTCTTAAAAATCACGCGTTGAGTGGGTCACATTTCGTATTTCGCGGACTGAAATAAACGGATGTGACGTGCGCTGATTCAGTCGCCAAAAGCTGTATTCTTTTTACACAAAATCACAGTTAGGCTCATGTGTTTGCTCTGTCTGCCCCATGTGTAAACAGAGCTAGAAGATGAGTTTAACCGAAACTAGCTGAGATTATCTGTAAAAAGAATACGGCTACAGTAAATAGTGCACACTGAGTTGAAACAACAAACATAAGAATTGAAGTTGTCA
This sequence comes from Leistus spinibarbis, assembly GCA_933228885.1. Taxonomy (NCBI): domain Eukaryota; kingdom Metazoa; phylum Arthropoda; class Insecta; order Coleoptera; family Carabidae; genus Leistus; species Leistus spinibarbis. The sequence continues at coordinate 4,029,207 of OW121792.1, read as the reverse complement.
TTGTTTGGAGGTTAATATCTTTTAAACAGAAATATATTTTAAAGTGAATTGAAAAGAATGTCACTAGTATCATACGATTATAGTGATAGTGATGAGGATGAATGTTCAAGTAAAAAAGTGATTGAAAACGAACCTACAACTACGTTCAATGGTAAATAATATATATGGGCAAGAATTCACTGAATACTAATTAAAAATGTATAGAATTATTTTCATCGCTTCCTAAACCGAAGAAAATCGTTATAACACCAGAAGACGATTTGGAGGATTTACCAAAGAAAAGTTATGCGGAAATGAGGTCATCTAAAGTTCCGCCAACAAAAGGGCCGGTTAAAATTTCTATCCCAGCCCTTAAACATTATGAAAGCGATGAAGATGAACCAGCAAAAAAAATGCCAAAACCATTGGTGGTAAACCGTCACTAGGTATACAAAAGTGAACTCGTAATATAAAACAATGAAGTTTTTAGAAAACAACTGGATTATTTGCGATTTTGCCAGCGCCAAAATGCTCGACGCCATCTAGACAGTCTATGTTTGATCCTAAAGTTATTAGGAGCAAAAATCTGGTGCCTAGGGCCGTTAAGGCGCAGGCTGCTAAAGCCAAAAAACCAGTTGAATCGGATGACTCAGACACCGAGGGAGAACATTTCTTTTCTAGTATATTCACTGACAAAAAAGCGCCTAAACAAAATATTACTGTTCTGAATAAGCCAATTGATTGTGCTGCGCCAGTCAAAGATATGTCCAGTAAATCTAATCAGTATTTTGCTGATTTAATTACAAGTCAGAATGCAACCGTCGAGCCTGAAGTTGTGCAGCCTGCGGAAGATACTGATGAAATAACAGATGAAAAAGCGGTCAGTTTTGTCATACAACTTAAGGCTGTCCTGAATATATATATTTGCTATTTTACGTAAATATTGTTGTACAACTGAACTAAAATATTCAGTCTTGCTCGCCGTACGAAGTACCGAAGAAGCTAAAGCATTCGGCTCCAAAAATATATATAACTTATATACTCGGTCGCTCGTAAGACCAAATTGGTGCCTTCTACTCTGAAGGTACCGGAGCGATTCACACCAAATTTGGTTCATATATTATTTGGCATCCCATTTGAATCCGCTCGCAGTTTAAATCCAATCGCCTGTATATTTCCCGAGTTATAGGGCCCCAAAATTTAAACCCCCCCTTAATACTGCCTTTATAAAAATATTTAAAACACTCAAAAATTCTACTAGAAATTCTAAGATATTTTATCTCTACAAGATTTTTTCATATTGTTAACTCAAAGCGCCCGAAAACAATTATTAAATATTATAATTTTGAATTTTAATCAATATAATCTAGAAAATATTGTAAGATTTTTTATATCTATAACATTTTTTCAAATTGTTAACCAAAAGCCCATAATAATTAAACACTGCTCGCAATGCGTATTTTACCTAAAGGCGAGCTCTACGCATTGGTGCGTTTTACGTGTACCAAATCTTGTTGGATCAAAAATGTCCTTAGTCCAAATAGTTTTCGACACGTCTTGAATCCACTAATATATATATATATATATATATATATATATATATATATATATATATATATATATATATAACTCATATATTTGTATGTTAGTCGCTCGCTCGTAACACTAAATTTGTGCCCTTCTCTGAACGTACCAAAACGAGTAGAACCTAATTTTCGGAGTTATAGGGTCTCCAAATTTGTAGCCCTCCTAAAAACTAGGTTTTCTTTTAATTCTACATAAAATTCTTAAATATTTATAGTCTACAAAGTTTCGTCATATTGTGAACCCAAAAGCTATAAAAAAATAATTATGAATTGTAAAATATAGATTATTTTTAAATGTATCTAAAAAATCTACGAGAAATTCTAAGACTTTTGATATATATATATATATATATATATAACATTTTTTAGATTGTGAGCCTAAGGGCAATACTAATTAATAATAATTTTGTTTAAATTTAAAATATCGTAACGCGTGGAACTCGTTATCTTACAACGGTTAGTTTAGTCCGCACTTCGCATTTATAATACAATTATTATACGGCGAGCTAAAGGCATTGGTGCCTACTAATGCATTTTCCCCCAAATTGATAACCAGTATTTAATATCTTTATATAATTACAAACAGAGAACGGTATTAGAGGATATTTTTCCTATATTGATCATAGCAATTTTAGTAATTATTATACAGAGAGCTAAAGGCATTGGTGCCTACTAATGCTTTTTTTCCCATATTGATAACAATATTTAATATCTTTTTATAATTACAAACAGAGAACGGTATTAGAGGGTATTTTTCCTATATTGATCATAGCAATTTTAGTAATTATTATACAGCGAGCTAAAGGCATTGGTGCCTACTAATACTTTTTTTTCCCAAATTGATAACCAATATATAATATCTTTATATACTTACAAACAGAGAACAGTATTAGAGGATATTTTTCCTATATTGATCATAGCAATTTTAATATACATGAAAACTCGTTTTATCTTCCCTTTAAAATGAAAATTAAGCGAACTAATATTGTAATCATATATATATATATGATTTATATACGAAAATAATTCTCTTATACCGCGTTTGTAATTATACATTTATTAAGACAAACCATCAGGTCCATTTAATTCGAAGTAATGCCGCTCCGCTCTTGGCTATTTCAGATGGTGGCGCTACCATCGACTTCGAATGTTCAAGCAACCAGTGATAGAAATCATGCGCACATTATTAAAAATTAGCTACAATCGAATAATGACTGTTTATTGATCATAAAGGCATTACGGACACATTGTTACACTTTTGATCATAGTTATATTTTTTTGTTACATAAAGCTACTCAAAATCATGATTAAACAAACCTCGATAACGCAAAAAACACCGGCTCGTACTTAATGAATTCGTAATTGCATAAATAATGCCTGGTAAAAGTGTTTTTTTTTGAACGTACAGTTCAAACTATAATAAATGACCTATTTTGGAGGTTTTTATTTTTTATCTCTGGAACTGTACGTTCAAAAAAGAAAAGAAAAAATTACCACGCATTATTTATGCAATTACGATTTCACTGATATTTTTTTAGCCGGTGTTTTTTTCGAGCTTGATGTTTGGCAAAAATGCAATATGTACGTAATATAGTTAATTTATGTACAGGACGGACTTAAGTGCTATAAGAACTTTAAATAAATGCATATTTAAATTTCTTGTTGACTATCTTGTGGTTATAGATTAGGCAACTTTGTGGCAAGAGTCGCCAACATAAAAAAGATCAGGAGATACAATTCATCGATATAAATGCCGACCAAATAATGCCTGATTCTCGCGAATGGAGAACTAAAGCATTAACGGAAGAAAAACCCGCAATTGCTAGTGGGAAGAAAGGCGAAGAACCTTCACATCAAAGTCGACGAAAACATCAAATTACATATCTCGCTTACCAGGTAAACATTTAATTACAAAAAATACAAAACATTTAATTCCAAAAAGTACAAAACATACAATTACATTATTACGCTTAATTTATTTACAGGCTAAAATGAATGAACAAGAGTTACAAAATCAATGGGCGTCGAATCGCATTTCCAGAAAACAGACGCAAGCAAAATATGGTTTTTAGATATGATTCGGTTTCAACTTTACAATCTAATCGGTGTCGGCTATCAGGTTTAAATCCGAGCACTATGCATTACTTTAAAATAAGTATATGTTTCTGTATAAGTATCTTGAGAAATTATTAAAAATAAAATAAGTTTACATGTTTCTTTTTAAATGCAAGATTGGTACAGCCGTATAATTAATTTGGTTTATGCTTATCGTGTAAAAATTGTATTGCAAATGCGAACTGCGCACTACACTGTTACAAGATAACCGGCCCAAAAACGGCCCACCGGGAAGAATCCCTCATATATTTTTCTATTAATATTTTTTTTTTTTTATTTATTATGGCATTTTGAAATTTATAATTATTATTTTTAATATTTTTATGGCCTTTAGATTTACAATATGAAGAAACTAACGTAAAATTTCTTAGAATATTATGTTATTTTAGAACCCTATAAGTTTGGAAGTGTAAAGGATTGTTCACAGCTAAAGAATTAGAAATTCAGCTTACTAATTATAAGTAATAATTCCAGTTTGTTGTATGACACACAAGGTTAACGTTCACAGCAACAAAATTTATCATAAATTGTGTTGCTTGGAATGTTACCATTGCTTGTCATAATATAAACTAGATTATTATTTGTAAGTATCTAAGTTTAATTACTAATTGTTTCGCTGTGAACAATCCTTAAAGGATTGTTCACAGCTAAAGAATTAGAAACTCAGCTTACTAATTATAAGTAATAATTCCAGTTTGTTGTATGACATACAAGGTTAAAGGATTGTTCACAGCGAAACAATCAGTAATTAAGCTTAGAAAAATACAAATAACAATCTAGTTTGTATTATGGCAAGCAATGCTAGCATTCCAAGCAACAAAATTAACACAATGTTTGATAAATTTTGTTGCTTGGAATGTTAGCATTGCTTGTCATAATACAAACTAGATTATTTGTAATTTTCTAAGCTTAATTACTAATTGGTTCGCTGTGAACAATCCTTAACGTTCACAGCAACAAAATTTATCATAAATTGTGTTGCTTGGAATGTTAACATTGTTTGTCATAATACAAACTAGATTATTATTTGTAATTTTCTAAGCTTAATTACTTATTGTTTCGCTGTGAACAATCCTTTAGAACAAATGGATTTAAAATGTGCCGGGAACTATAAAACACATTTTCCTTATAGACTACTTGGAGTACAAAAGCGACATGTCCATATTCTTGTAAAAAATGTAATATATGCTATTTTATCATCATTATAGAATAGAATATTGCATGTGTACTATAGAATTCTTTTGCAGAAAATTTGGGACTGGGCCATATCTCATTTGTGGGCTAATGTAAATACATTGGTGTAAACCTATGAAGTAATTTGTGTAATTATTGATGAAATGATAATATAACTTAATTGTAAAATGTATAAATGTTGATATTTATTTGTCACTGGAAATAGATTCACATTGTTTCGTATAAACTGTTGTTTTAAATTCACACTGACTCGAAGGGTATATGACACATTCGGTTAAGAACGACCAGAGGCAGATGTGGTAAACTGGACATTAAAACAAGTAATATTGGACCGCAAACCAATAGTACTGTTGTGTAGCTCAGCAATAGCCAGACGAGAGTAATTGAATCCACCATCTTCAACCTGCACAATATTATGATTCAATTACACAAATGTAAACGACATTATTTCAAACAAACAATAAACTCTTTTACATAAAATATTACACGTATAAATATTCCTGCTCATGTGCGATGCGACATTTTCATATTTTTATTTCTCATTTGCGTTCACTAATAATTACATTATGATAAATTAACTCTGCGAACTTGTTTTGACGAGATTTCGCACCGAACTGTGTTATGTGTTACTCGACCCGTATTGTATTACGATATATTGCATAATATCGTATGAAAGTAGGTCTTACTTTCCATTTCTTTCGGTTCGTTCGTTAAGACAGTGGGAGAGATCAGTTATCCGGTGCAAGTATGTTGAAATTTAGTGAACGTTGTACGGTTTGCCTGTCGTTAGGCGTGAATACCAGCAGGTAGACTTGTCTACCTGTACAAAAATCGCATTAGCGAGAAATTTATTGCAGCACAGTTCGGCGCGCAAATAATGTTTGTTTGTTTGTTTGCATTGCTCACCACCGCTTATACTTGTGAGAATATCCGTACTTGTAGTTCTTTTCAACTTTCTTCTGCAGCCAGAGACGGCCTTAGGGGTGGGCGGAAAGTGTTGTGGCTAGTAGTGTATATTTTATTGATAAAGTGGATTATCAAGTGCAACGGACATATTTTGGATGGCTGTTCACATACCAGTTCACTTCGAATAAATATAATGTAACTATACTTTATTTTGAAATACTAAATTTTTGTTTTTCAATCCATTTTATATTAATAAATATATATAAAAGGTTTATTAGAAAATGTATTATTTACTAAAAGAAAAACCGCGTTTTAATTTTATATTTACGATATAAATAATATAAGAAAGCTGGTGTGGCCTTTACTAGACTTAGTTATCTATATATTATATATATATATATATATATATATATATATATATATATATATATATATATATATATATATATATATATTATATAGTTAATTAAGTCTAGTAAAGGCCACACCAGCTTTCTTATATTATTTATATCGTAAATATAAAATTGCTAGATTTAAAAGCGTTTTTGTTAGTAAATGATACATTTTTTAATAAATCTTTTCAAACAAAAGTTATTAGAAATTTCAGTATCTATAACTTTTACTCGACTTATTTTCGAGATATACAAAAGTAACAGGAGTAAACCATTACATATATATAAATATATATATATATATATATATATATATATATTATATAGTTAATTAAGTCTAGTAAAGGCCACATCAGCTTTTTTTATATTATTTATATCGTAAATATAAAATTGATAGTTTTAAAAGCGTTTTTTTTAGTAAACGGTACATTTTTTTAATAAATCTTTTCAAACAAAAGTTATTAGAAATTTCAGTATCTAAACTTTTAGTCGACTTATTTTTGAGATATACAAAAGTAACAGGAGTAAACCATTACATATATATATATATATATATATATATATATATATATATATATATATATATATATATTATATATAGTTAATTAAGTCTAGTAAAGGCCACATCAGCTTTCTTATATTATTTATATCGTAAATATAAAATTGCTAGATTTAAATGCATTTTTTAATAAATCTTTTCAAACAAAAGTTATTAGAAATTTTAGTATCTAAACTTTTAGTCGACTTATTTTCGAGATATACAAAAGAAACAGGAGTAAACCATTACATATATATATATATATATATATATATATATATATATATATATATATATATATATATATATATATATATATTATATATATAGTTAATTAAGTCTAGTAAAGGCCACACCAGCTTTCTTATATTATTTATATCGTAAATATAAAATTGCTAGATTTAAAAGCGTTTTTTTTTAGTAAATGATACATTTTTTAATAAATCTTTTCAAAAAAAAGTTATTAGAAATTTCTGTATCTAAACTTTTAGTCAACTTATTTTCGAGATATACGAAAGTAACAAGAGTATACCATTACTTATGGTTAAATATAACACGTTCTGATAATTACAGATTGTTTAATTGATAATTGTATATACATTATACTTTTTGGAAAAAATAAGAAACTAATATAATATTTTATGAAAAGTGTGAAAAAATTGCGAAAGTTTTTAATTGCAATATTAGTAAATTAATTACTTAGAATGAGAATTAAAAACGGGTAATTTTTGTTTCCCGCCACATGTTTTAGAGACACTGGGACATTATTTGTAAAAAGGAGTCGGATGGGATCTCTAGTATGACAATGAATTCATGATTAGTGATCTAATTTTGGTACAACTGCTTCACTATTTCGGGGTTGTTCATTAGTTGATAGATTAATTAAAGAATGACACATTATTGAAATGAACGTTTATTTTAATGCAAAGTAACACAAATTATGCCAATGCAACTCAAAATTGCAAAGGAAACCTGAAACTTTGCTTGGATATGAAATATTAAATTATTTTTGATTGGTGCTGCTTTTTGTTTAATTTAATTTGAAATAACTTTTGCCATTATGTGGCTTAACAAACCGGAATATTCATTTTCGTTCTCTGCGACTAATCTAAAATGTGTTCACTCTCCTGCGTAGTTCACTCAAGACGGTATTTACTATTTCACGATTTTACTGTATGAATATTTTCACACATAAAGGTTAAATTTATTATCTCGATATCAGAAAAATTTCATTTATTTTATTGATAATTTTGAAATTGTAGATTTATTATAAATATGGCTAAATTAAAGGTCTTATTTGGAGGTCTTTGGAAGTTGATGCGGTATTGGAGAAAAGATATAGTGGTACATAAATAAAAATATGTTTTTTCTTAGAAATTGTAACATTATTACTTTAACGTAGCGATAAATCGAATCACTGCACAGTGGCTGTGCCCATTTATAAATGGCGTTAAAACGAAAGTGCCTAAATCGAGCGTCACTTAAGTATATTAACTTGGGATGGCAGTAAGTGATGTAGCATCATTTGTATTTGAAACGGTTCGATCGATAAATATATATTTATGTGCTATATGCAGAGACTTAAAACTGTCTGATTTCATAAATGTAAGAGTGGTCCATTTGTTTTTCGTTAGATTGCCGCATGAAGGGTTTGTTCGACGCTCTGACCAAGAGAAAAAGAGCCGGGCCAACTGCTGTCACAATTTTGAGGAGCAAAAAGGGTAACCCTTATTATTAACATATAATAAAATAGCCATTGTGGATTTGATGGCAATGTGTTGATGGACAGATATACTTTATTATTTATGAACGTAAAAATGATGAATTCACGCTTGGTGATTAGCTAATAAGGGTAATTTTTGTCGCGTTTTTGATATCTAAAATATTTAGATTTTTCGATTTATGAAGTTTTCCATTGGGATATTATGCCGATATCACTGTAGCAAGCATGAGGGGTCATCGAAGTTAATGAATTAATTGATTTAGCTGCGTCATACGATAGGTTTGAGATGTTCATGGATTGAATTATACGATTTCACGTTTCCTATTTTGCCCAAAAGTGCTTTTATCAAAAGTGCAGGTTGAAGATAAATTAAAATATATTGAATAATCAAATATGAAATCTGTTCTCGTTAGTACACTTACAGAGCCTTCGGGATTCTTTTGGTCATTCGTCAGTGACTCCTCTGAAGGTACCGGGCTGGTTTGATATACATATAGCTTTAATGAGCTGGTCGAAGTTTAAATTCAATGGCGTAGTCGGCCATTTCTTTTTAATTAACAAAAAGAAAGTTATTTTATATCTATAAAATTTCTTAGTTAACCCAAAGGTCTGAAAAAATTGATTACAAATCATAATTTAAACATACTTTTAAATATACTATATTGAAATTGCGAATCCCTTATTTGTTTAATCCAAAGTTAAGGGAATTTTATGAAATGCTATAATATTTTCTACGATTTTAATATTATCATAAATTTTTAACAAGCTTATTTTTTTGCAGGTATCATTGCATAAAACTAAGCAATATTTTATGTAAGTAGATGCATAAAATTTAATATTACTATTTATTTAATGAAAACTACGTACAAATAGGTCGACTGAAGGCCACTCGTTCTATTTACTGTCTTGGGTGTAGTTTAAAAGAAAGTATTGTAATCAAGAAACATTTCGAAGTCGCATTAAAAGACTGGTTATTGTTGCAATCAATCGATAACTATATGCTTATTATCTTTTACATTTTTTCTCATCACTGGATATAAATTGAGTTTTCTTCCTCAAGCACCAATGGTTAAAAAATGTTATCTATAAATTTCGAAGTCGCATTAAAAGACTGGTTATTGTAGCAATCAATCGATAACTATATGCTTATTATCTCTTCACTTGATATAAATTAGGTTTTCTTTCTCAAGCACCAATGGTTAAAAATGTTATATACATATATATCTATATAAATATTAAAACAACCACAATAGACAATACGGCGAGCTAAAGGCATTGGTGCCTATATTATGGTATTCATAACGTAATATAACTTTAAAATAACAGCATTAGATGTGAGAACAATAACTGTATTTCAATAATATGAGTGGAGTGTACCATTTCGTATAATGTTTAGTTCTTAATAAGTAATTTACAATATTTATCGGCGAATTATTGCTACGACTACTTATATTTATTACATTATCATTTTATGATTGCTAATTAGCTCTCGAGATCCTTTAATGATCATACTACCGATTTGCTTAAATGTCGAAGCGTAGTGTAACAAATTAATAATATAATTAGTACTTAAACAGGAAGTTATATAATTTTGTTCAATTTCTATAGAACTTAATTTACTCTGCAAATGAAAATGGGAACTAGAAACAAAATAAAAAGGCCAAAATCGCATTGTGTGTCTAGAAAGAACACAAAAGAAATGGAATGTTTTGATAGGGAAATTAGGATCGTCTACTAAGTTGATTTTTTTGAAAAAACAAACAAACTCGAGAAATATCGATCCTACAAAATTAACATATACACTTTTGCCGTATTTTTGGATCAAGAATTCGAAAATATAATCATTTATAACCAGTATTTGACTCAACGCATCCAATAGCCACAAAAATGTAAAAAAGGTTTTATCTTTTCAAAAATTTCACTGTCAAAACATTGTAAAATCCTTCGATAAAAACCATATGATTTAGGCCTTACGAAATAAAGTTATTTAGGCTACCCTAATATGTGTATTTATATATATGTATATATATATATATATATATATATATATATATATATATATATATATATATATATATATATATAAATACACATATTAGGGTATATATATATATATATATATATATATATATATATATATATATATATATATATATATATATATATATATAAATACACATATTAGGGTATATATATATATATATATATATATATATATATATATATATATATATATATATATATATATATATATATATATATATTTTACAATGGTATTGTAATATTTTACATCTGTCCATTAAAGTTATTATTTTAATTAAGCTCATAATAAATACCAAACAAAAGCACAATGTATTTCCAGAAAGGTAATGATGTACCTGAGGTGAAAGCAATTATATAATTGCGTCTTTATTTCGAGCAGTTTAATCGACAAAAATAAACCGTCCATCATTTGACAACTAACAATGAAATCCATTTTTATATTGTCTATGATAATAAATAAAGATGTAAACCACATTTTTATGGTAATAAATTCGTAACTCAAATGCCTTAAATAAAATGTATAATTTGTAAGACTTGCCTTTGTGTTTTGCCCTGTATACTTTGACCTATAAATTTTACATAAATGTTTCACGTAAAAATGACAGTGCTTCACTTAAAAATATATGAAGAGTTGGCGAACATTGTTACTATAAAAGAAAAATAGGGAAAAATGTGTAGAATATGTTACGGACATGTTAATTTAATAGGTAGGTTACATATTTTCTTTGCAAGCTTATTTAAAAAGTTTGGTACTAAACATCAATTTTTCTTTGATATTAATGATGATGTTTTTTGTTTGACAACATAAGTACTTACATTTGTTTTTGTGATAAAACTTTTTCTTTTCGGTTTTTTACTAATAGCTACAAAAACATTATAGCAATGCGTTAAAGTTTTCAATTTCCAATTTCTATATATAATAAAACTTTTATTGTTTTCGAACTTCGTCAACGGTCACTATATGGGCATTGGCCAACCATACACATTATTAATAAATATTTACATTGGTGCAAAGCTTTGCCAATATCTGTATAATGTTTTGCATATATTTATTTATTTTCTTATACGTCATGTGATCACAAAAAAAAAAATAGAAATATGCGTTTCGAGAGTCCCTAAATGCAATTTAACTTTATTTTCAATATCGTCTGTGTTCGTGTGAACGCTCTATAGCCAATACCGTTGAATATAAAATTACAATTTAATATTTGTATATTCTCCTATTTTTGAAATTTTAATACATGTCCGTTTTACGAGTCCTTGAATTCGTTTTGAGTATTTTCAAAACGACGTCTGTGTGTCTGTGTGAACGCTCTATAGCCAATACCATTGAATATAAAATGACAATTTAAGTTAAATATTTGTGTATTCCGAGAAAGAATACCTCTTATTTTTGAAATTTTAATAGATGTCCGTTTTAAGAGTTCTTGAATTCGTTTTGAGTATTTTCAAAACGACGTCTGTGTGTCTGTGTGAACGCTCTATAGCCAATACCATTGAATATAAAATGACAATTTAAGTTAAATATTTGTGTATTCCGAGAAAGAATACCTCCTATTTTTGAAATTTTAATAGATGTCCGTTTTAAGAGCCCTTGAATTCGTTTTGAGTATTTTCAAAATGACGTCTGTGTGTCTGTGTTCACGCTTTATAACTAATACCATTGAACATACAAATATTATGTTCTGTATATCCCGGGGAAAGAAGCCAAGAATATTTCAACAAGAAGTGCTTCTTTATTCGTGTCATTTTGGGTATTTATATTATATACAGACCTAAATTGGTTAAAATCTGTTATATACCATTTCAGTATAACGAATAAAAATGTTTAAGCTCTTGGTAAGAACGTACGGCGATCAGAAACAAAGATAAAAACTATAAATAATGCTATTTCCAAGCACCGTGGCTGTCAGGCGAGTATGCTTTCTGTCAGCCATTACCGGTGTTTAGCAACGTAAGCGAGTTTCGTGGTAAAAATTAAGTCTGTCATGATGTATTTTTTGGTGGCAGTACCAGTAATATAGAGTAATTAAATGCAAGATGATATACACATGCAAACAAAATTCAATACCTTGTTTTTGGACGTTTCAGAAATAGTCTCTTTTAATTGAATAACACTTTAAGTTAACAAGCAAAGGTACAAGCCCCAATATCTCTAGTTCACCATTTAATTTATTTGGTGAAATGAAATGTATAATAATTTAACTAGAAAATATTTTTAACCTATGTTATATTTGCTGAAGTAAATCTATTTAAAACTCTGGTTTTTGTAGAGATAATCCAAATGTAAGCAATTGTTTTATTGAATATATTAAAATTCACAATTTTTTTTATGGCCTTCACAACCTCAAGAAACTTTATAGATATATAATATTTTATACATAATTTTGATATAACAAAAAATAGTAAATAAATTGAATTTATATATCAAAATTATTGTTTTTAATTATTATTCTTTATTGCTCCTATGCTCACAATACGAAGTAACTATATTAGACTTTATCAAAAAAATAGAAAATTATAATTTTGTATTTAAATAATAAAACAAGGTTCGGTGCGTATAACGCACCGATGCGTTCAGCTCGCTTTAGGTAAGATACGCAATGCGAGCAGTGGACGTCTCCCTCTTGGCAATAAAATTGAAAAATATTTTTTAATTATTATGGCCTATGAGTTTACAATATGATTTTTATTTTTTTAAATTTCATTTTTTGATTATGTCAAAAACATGCAGCGACCATAATAATATGGGGAACTATAATGCCATCCAATGATGGCTAGATTAGTCAATATAACCAACAATAGATAGCACTTTATATTATCATTTGTCGTTTTTTAGGGTTTTTGTGCTTAAAATCAGAATATATAAAAAGTCTTACAATTCTATGTAGAATATATTGATAATAATTCAAAATTATAATATTTAATCATTTTTTATGGCCTTTGGGTTAACAATATGAAAAAATCTTGTAGACATAAAATATTTTAGAATGTTTAGTAAAATTTTTGGGTGTTTTAATTATTTTTATAAGAGCAGTATTAAGGGGAGCTTTAAATTTGGGGCCCTATAACTCGGGAAATATACGGGCGATTGGATTTAATCTGCGAGCGGATTCAAATGGGTTGCCAAATAATATGTGTACCAAATTTGGTGTGAATCGCGCCGGTACCGGTTCAGAGGGGTAGAGGGCACAAATTTGGTCTTACGAGCGAGCGACAACTAACATCTAAGTATATAAGTTATATATATTTTTGGATTCAGGGCGACGAGACAAACACTTTTTGTTAAAGATATTTTTTGATCCGAGAATGCTACAGACACATGACCGAATGCTTTAGCTTCTTCGGTACTTCGGCGAGCTAAAAAAAGTTAAGAGCCTTCAATTCAGGTTCAATGAATGTGAATATCAATTAAATATATGTATATACATAAATAAACACATATATAATCAATTTTACATTTGTAAATAAGTGCTAATTAATTACATACTAAATCTACATTATTCATATAATCATTATTATAAGGATATATTTGAATTAATATATTTTTTTGTATAAAATTAAAATTTTATTGCTGTTAGCTCGATATACGTTTGGTATAGAGTGGATAATACGTTTTTTGTTTTGCATTTTTGTATTTATTAAACAACTGATGAATCATATACATTTGCAGTAATACACGCAGGAGCGGCCGTATTTTAAAATATTTAAAATTCCATCGGAAGCATTTATGTTTCTTGTTTCGGTACGAATGTATGTATGTACGACAAGACATGAAATTTTTGTTAGGGGAATTTTTTGATACAAGAATGTTACAGACATGCAACTTCGTACGTTTAGCTTAAATCAATTTCCTAATCCGCATTCGCATAAATACTTATATTTTGTCAGCGTATTATTAGGTTAGGCTTTGAGAAGATTATATATGTAAGATTTAGGATAAATCTGAGTTCATTTTAGGTTTAGAGATGAGTGGAATGCAGCATTTCTTGAAATACTATGACAGATAATGAAATTCCAACACTTATCGGCGAGATATTTTATTCGTTAGAACCTAAATTTAATGTTCAAGGTCCTTCACTGATGGCCTCGAGAGAGAAAAAAAATTGAGCTTTATATAATTTGGGTTGTAGTAACAAAGAAAATGCAAGGGTTAAAAGCTGTAAACAGTAAAACGACAGTCTTATACTTAGTTACCAAATCCGCCACCTGATGCGCATAGGCTTAATTTGTTACGAATTACCACTCACTGCGTATTAAATTAACATAATTCCTAATTCGTAAATCGAAATTGTTGAACCCCCCTTCCCTCCCGCCAGTAGCGCGCCTTTTGTCTGTGTTCTACTGATCACGAACATCTCGTCTATATAGATTGCACTTGATCAAGTTTGTAAGTAACCTTTTTATCGGAACTTTTGTTGTATTTAGATTAAGAGACTTTTAAGGTCGATTCACTCTTGCCGTTAGAACAACGAAGTGATCAACGACACGGTTTGGTTTTTCAACGGGACTGTAGTGGCTCTTCTTTTTGTTCAATGCTTCCACGGCTGACTACGTCTTAATTTAATGGTTAGAGTATTTAACGTTTTATGCCACACATATCATCAGTTATTATTGAAACTCTGTAGTGACAGTTCGGCACTTTTAGTTTTTTAGGAACTTGGTATTAGTCCTAACATTAAGTGCCATTTTTATCCTTCGTACAACATATAATGTTGAAAAAAGTTTCTCATATAAAATTAATCAATTTAGGGCCAGTTACACTACATTTTACGCTGAACGTAACTTAAGTAATTTTTTTTTATTGTCTTATAGAAACTGAACGCAAAATTGAGCTAAAATTATAAAGAATTAACTTTGTAAATATGTTTGTATTACTTGCATTAATTATCAATTGTTATTATATTGGATGTGTAAGCATAGATGCAAACACCAATGCCTTTAGCTCGCCGTAATTAGTGGATGACTTATTTTTTATTTATTTATATAGAAAACAATTCTTTTACCACTTAAGGTTTTTACAGATGTAAATCTAATCATAACCACTGACTTTTGCATAGATAAAATTTAAAAGAAAATAATGACATTGTTACTGATTCAATAAAATGCGATTTGAATAAAATTTGTGACACATATTCTGGGGTACATAAATAAATAAATTTTATAAATATAGATAATTACGTTTCTTCCCAAATTCATGAGGTAACAATGTTACTTTGATTTCAACTTTTTAAATAATTATTTCTTATATTTGCTTTATAACTTTCGTGCTCACAATTTAAATAAAATTGCTAAACATATGTCTTAAAATTATTTGTAAAAAATCAATATTAAGGGCTCCATATTTTGGGTGCCAATTACTCCGGACGTATACAGATGATTGGATTTGAAATGCGACGGAAACTTTTTGGTTTTTCAAATTTTATGTATACCAAATTTTAGTAATATCGGCCTTGTAACTTCAGAGGAATTGCGATTAGATCTTACGATCGAGCGGGCGAGATACATACATCCAAGGATATATATATATATATATATATATATATATATATATATATATATATATATATATATATATATATATATATATATATATATATATCCGAGCATGTAACAGACACACGACCAAACACTGTTTGGTACTATCATACGACGAACTAAAAATGGTTAGAAAACGTCTTAAATTCAAAACGATTTATTGTTATTATTTTACCTGATTTTGGATTTTTGTATATATTAAGTGGTATGTTAAATTAATAAATTTTATTTTTATTATATATTAAATTTCTACAATATTCAAGAGAATTCTTACTTAATTTTTTTTTAAATTTCTAAGTTTTATCATTATTTAAACTCCACCTAAAGATAAGTGATTCTAGGCATAAATTTCACTAGAATTACAATGACAATAAAATTGCTCTAATATATAGTTCCCTGTCCAGTTTTTATGTCAAATACTATTTATTGCTATTAAAAACCTATTTGTAGTATTAACGGTATATTGATATATTTGATTAATTCGAATTTTATTTGACAAAATTAAATATTTATTTGGATTATATCATTTACTTGACTCAATTAAACACTTCTCTCACTGTAATATGTTTTAATTGACTGTTCTGTAAATAGTTTACTAATTAAAACGTATTTCCATGCATTCAGAGTTGTAATTATCATCTAAATTTAAATGTTGTAGCTAAATATATGTTACTTTTTTCGAAAATATACAAATATATTGTGTTAGTACAAGTAGTAAATTCGTGTAAATTCTTAATGTTAAAATAAAAATAGCAGGAATGATCTTCAAAATTGCTTTTTATAATATTGCCTTTTTTACGATAACTATAAAACAACATCAATATGTATTGTAACTATGGAAATGTAAATATAAAATGTTTAAAACCAATTTTTTAGAAAATAGTGAATTTTCAAAACAAATCGAAAAACTTTTAAACAAATGCTTATAGCAATTTTAATATCTTCACCATTTATTAAAATTACTCTTTCTCTAACTCGTGTTATTTTCGAGTTATGGAAGAAGTAGCAATGGTAAATTTTTACTTCTGGTTAAGATATTGTTTGCAAAAAATAGGAAGCGCACACTTGGGTTATATACAAGTCTTAAGTTTAAAGTTATATAATTATACCTATCACAGTTTTGGCCCTAGAACGTTTACAGACACATACACGATATTCCGAAAATGTTCAGAGATGGTTAACACGTATATTTCCGTTTAGATTTCGTCCAAGAAAGTAAGAATATTTTCTGAAAAACTACTCAAGTAATCTAGTAGTGACGATATTGTATTAGTGGATAATGAAATAGCAAACATAATTAACTGAGAGAGTATGGTAATGAGCTTTAAATACATAATTATTAGCGAAACAAATATATGGAAATAATAAAAGATGTAGGTGATTTACTGCAAAGAAGCGATATATATATATATGACATGGATATAATGTTATGAAATGGCGCATGCAATCTGGGGTTAAATAAATCCCAAAACGAGACGAGGGAAAAAATTGATTTTCTTTTGAAAACTGTCATCAGTTCGGTGTAACTCATACTTCCTCATACTTCGCGCCGTCGGCGTCGTATAGAGAGTTTAAACACGTTCCTTAAATGAATACAAGTTTTGAAATGAAAGGACAAAATATTTAATATTGAATATTATTTTTGAAAAGATTTATTAAAGAAGTGTGCCACTGGTTTTCTAAGTGATTACCCACCTCCATACCCTGGCATAAAATCGTTCGTGTGAAGAAAGTAAAGAAGGGGGACCTTTTACATCATCGTCTCGCTCTGTTCGTCTATAGTGCAGTGCGACGAATTACGTTGCGGCTTCAACAAAGACACGCTCTATACGGTTTTACATTTCACACAGTGACCGTCGTTCTTATTAGGAAACGGCAAAATTGATTAGAGGTGTCCAAACACTAGCACTAGCCCGCCCAGCGAACTGATTCTGCTGGCCCGGGTCTGCTGCTCAATAGAAACCTATTCCGAGCACGCTTATTATTTTATACTTAACAAGCAACGCAACCCCCGAACCCTTGGGTCACATAAACTCACTCTAATTGTAAAATAAAATAAATAATTATCATCGCCCTTTTTCCCCTATTTCGGGGATATTCACACATTAACAGGCCTCTAAAAGGTATTATTGTGCATACAACCAAACAAATATGTGTCCTGTGTTCAAAATTCACAATCTAGAAATTGAAAGAGATGGTTTAAATTTCAATATTCTTCCATACATATCTTTAACCCTTAATTAGTCGTATGGGGTACTTCTACTACCGTTTGTGAAAGTGAATAATTTCAGTTTAAACATAGATTTTTGGTTTAGTTTGCCTTTAAAATTAACATATGATACAAACACACACAAAATTACTAGAACTAGAAACTAGAAACATCTATTTAAAATCTAATTAAAATGAACGAATATGCTTATATATTTAAATATTATCTCTTGGTAGAAATCATATATTTGTAAAAGATATTGAAACCGATACAGTAAGTTTATTTGTGGCAATTTTTTAGTATTTTAAAAATAGCTGCACTTATAGAACAAGTAAAGGTCCAGGCACCTATGCCTTCACATCATCAAGATGTATATGGGAGCGTCACATCACTACACTACCCGTTGTAAGATATTTTAAATTTGAAAATAAATATTTTTAATTCTAATGGCCGTTGGGTTTACAATCTGAAAAAATGTTATTGATATAATAAATAATTACAGTTTTTTGTAATTTTTTTTGATATACTTAAAAACAATTGCATGCAAAACAAAAACATTTCACGCGGCTATTTAAGGGTTAAAGTAGGTATTATTAATAGGGACTTTAATAAAAATACAGATAGTCATATATCGTACATATGTACTAAAAAGAAATATATTCGAAACCATGGAAACTATAAGGTAAAGAAGACATTAAACAAAATATAAAAAAATCGTTAAACCTTAGGTGATAGTCTAAATAAATTTTATTGAATGTTTCATAGCGAAATGAAATGTCAAACTATAATAAAATCAATATTAAATAAATCCAATTCAAACAGAATTAAACATTTATTATTTCTAAATGTCATCTTGTTAAAATGCAATAATATTTAAGTTCGATTGGTATGCCTATTTGCACCGCTAGTTAACTTTAAATGGAGCTCAGATTTGGTTGTATTTTGGCAAAAAAGGAATTTAAAAATAAATTACTCTAAATTAACTAAAATTGCAAATCTAACTGATTATTCTTAAGTTAACGTGTTGTTTTACTATAAACTATAAATTATACTTAAGATACGTTAAGCGTTAAAATAAACCATCAGGTTCATCTAGTTCATTCTGCTTTGGGCTATTTTTATAGACGGCGCCACCATTTAACTCGGTATTTTCATATGAGTTATTATAAGAATATATTATTTTTACGTAACAATCAAATAGATATTTCATCGTATAATATTTACTTAATTAATAAAAAGGTTTTTCGAATTAATTGTTACCATAATTTTGGTCAACTACTCAAAACAATCTAATCCGAGTATATCTCCAATCGTAATCAAGGAATTATAAGAGAAAAAATATATATCATTCATGCGTATTTGCATAAAGAATAGCTGGTAAATAAATATATATTTTTTACCTTACTAGCTCTCCGAAAAAAAATTGACTAAGCATTTTTTATTCAAATATGTAGCGATGTCAATTTATAATTCTTTGAAAATTTAAAGTAAGCTTATCTTAACGTGTTGTTTCACTGTAAACTCAAACATAAATTACCCTTAAGTTACGCTTAGTAATAAGTTTAACCAGTGCAACTTGGCATACTTACGTATTGTTTTTAATAATATAACAACAAATATGTATAACATAACTTTTGAAATGTATCCATAGTTAAGTATTGCTTAGGGATAAGTTTAGCCAATGCAACTGGGCTTTAGAGGTGCACTTACGTATTGTTTTTAATAATTTAACAACAAACATTTATGTATAAATTAACTTTTGAAAAAGAAAACATAGTTAACGTGCAACACAAGGACTGGCTATTTTTTTTTTTTTTGTAAAGCCTGTTGCATTTGGTTTGCATAGGACTAATGTTTCATTGCACGAATCACATTGTAATTACGAACTTTGAAACACTCCCGAGTTATTCATTACTTACCGATAGAAAGTAGTTTGATTTGCAGCAAAAATAAAAAAATTACCTGTGCAAAATACATAAACGTAGAAATACTATAATTGCAATTTATGTTTAGTAATTAAATGTAGTGTTATTAGAGCATTAGTACAAGTTGTGATTAGTGTATACGGGTATTACAGGATGTGGTTGTTTCAGATAATTTGCATAACACCGCGGGGGACATCATAACCAAATATAACATAACCTCTATGTTGTATATTATTATTATTATTATTATTATCGGAGATGGTGCTGTGACGTATGTGTAACCTTGTAAACAAACAACAGAAGGCATGCAGAGGTAGGGTGTGTTCTGGACTTCAACATGTTTGTGCCGATGATAATGTTTACCTCATTGTAGCTGGCGCGCTGATCTATTTATCCGTCAAACGGGGGGATTCACGAACGATCTATTGTGTGGACGACTATGGAGTCAACCGAACATTGCGACAACGTGGGCCTATAAAAGAAGACCGCTTTTTTTCTTCTTCAACGGAACGTGAACGATCTCGTAACTCTACTGGATATTTGAGCGGAAAACGCGGCGTTCCCACGACCCGGCATCAGGCAGCCATCACTAAGGTAAGCGCGTTCAGTTTCTGATCGAATAGTCTTTCGGTTCGGATTCGCTATATCATCATCATATGATTATGACTTCGTTTTTAGTACGTTCATACTCGTTCTTATCGCTGTTGTGCATAGATATTGTTTTTCATCGTATACTTATCGCGATAGAATATTGTATACGCTGTTTTGCTAGCGTTACAAAAAAGTTGGGTAATAGTTTCGCTTAAAATACCCTTTTATGAACTGAAAAATTGAATACTTCTTATATTAATAGAGACATATAAAGTGAAATATCATACGGCTTAAAAGAAGGGTTTTTCAACAATATTCGTTGTAGAGCGTTCACAGGTAGACAGATACACATACACACAGACACACACAAACACACAGCCATACATACACATATATATATATACAGACAGACACACAGAAATACGCATAGACGACATTGATTAACAATCAAAATGGTTTCAGGTACCCTCGAACAACAGATATGTATATTAAAATTTCGAAGTTGATATTTTTTGTGATCACAATACTTTTTATTTATATATAGCGTATAAGAAATAAACATGATTCGATACGTACAACGCACCGATGCGTCCATCTCGCCTTATGAGTAATATATGCGATACGAGCAGTTGTTTTTAATTATTATGGCCTTTTAGTTAACAATTGAGAAAAATATGAATAATTATCTACGTTGTTTATTATCTTTATTTTTCATATCAAATACATTTTATTGCTATTGAAAACTTAAGATTGATTTTCTGGGATACTACTAATTTTAAGCTACCTAGTTGGGCAATTAAGAAGATGATATGTGTATGTTAATAGTCAGCAATTTTACGAAAATCAGTAACACTTCCGGATGTTTCATTACAAACGAATGTTTCCGACAGCAATTGCCGAGTACCTACACCAACAATGGCAATTAAATCTGCGTAAAACGATTTATCAATCATTCTTTCTATTTTTACCCTTAGTAATTAACGATTTTTATATATTCGTGTTTCCCTCTGAAATATATGAGTAATGTGCACGTCGCGGCTCGAAACTTTTTTCGCTCTTCAAAGGGATTTATAGTTGTCAATTTTGCTATACACGCATTCGGATCTGGCCAAAATACAACTTTTACACACTCAATAACACATTAATCGCCTCCTACGGATTGCCTCTTGCAGTCACCAATCTCATTCGCTGAATCGATGCTTTAGTACGGGAGTTTGACTGCCTCTTTTTCTATTACTAGATATAAAACAATCTTTCTGCATCTTTCGTCGAAAATGAGGTAAAGATATCATCTGACTCTTTTTTCTCTTTTCTTCAAATAATTCAATTTCATGTAGAAAATAAATAATTTATTTTCAAAGGAGACCCATGTTCAATGGTTGCCCGCAGCTGTTTTTCGTGATTTATGGGAAACCCTGTTGCATGTGTATGAACGTTATTCCTTTTGATTTTATATCCCTTAGTTCAAAGTACATTTGTATTTCATTGCATATATTCATGGATATCTCGGTAGATTCATGCAAGATAATACTATAATAATGCTAAGTGACACAAACGCAATCACTGTAAATGAGTTAACAAAGCATTACTACAGCATTTGAAAACTAGAAAACAACATGAACTCGTAATTATGTGAAATACTACAATTTAAGTCATTTATATTACCAACGAAAAGTTTAGAAACGAATGGATTATTTACATTTACCTAGTTAACACTTTAAAATAACTGAGCTCATTGGAATAACAAACAAGATAAAGCACGTTATTATTATAATAGGTAAACCCGTGCACACCATGTGCCCACATCATATACAGAATATAATTCACTTCTACCGATTCATCTGTCTAATTCAGTAATTTGACGGGTGGCAATTTTTTATGTTTTTTTTTTAAATAGAAAATACCTTATAAATAAAGCATTTCCCTTACTTATAAATCGTCAATTGCTATTATGCTATAGATATGGAACCGCCTATGAATTTCAAATGCGTTTTTCTTACAAATGGTACATTATTTGAGAATACTATTCAAACAAAAGTTGTTTAAATCATTAATATCATTCATTTTGCATGTAACTATTTGCTGTATGTGTGGACATATTTAAAAACGAAAAGATTGTGCGATTTTGCCCAAAATTTAATCGGGTCTTCGCACATATATCTTCGGCTCAAATACATAATTTCATAGACATAGAGATAGACATCATTGAGAAAATAGTCAAATCGTACTCAGTGGACCTCGAAACGGTTATATCCATTAAAATCTAGCAATCGGTTATTTTTATGATCCTTTTACTTTCTTTATACGAAGTATCGCTGTTCTGCGCTTAGTAGTTTTTAAGTATCACACATGCACACACAGACAGACATCATCGGAAAAATTGTGAAATCGTATTCAGGGGACCTTCAAATAGATATTTTTGTCAGTAAAATTTCTTCATATTGTGAACTCAACGGCCATAAAACATATATATATATATATATATATATATATATATATATATATATATATAAATATATATATATATATATATATATATATATATATATATATATATATATATATATATATCTTTTTTTGAAAGGGCAGTAGTAAGAAGGACTCCAAATTCTGGGCCCTCAAACTCCGGAAGAAAAGCGATCAGACTGAGAATTGGGATACCAAAGAATATGTGTAGCAAATTTGGTTCAAATCGTTCCGGTACCTTCAGAGAAGTAGAGGGCACACATTTGATTTTACAAGCGAGCGACGACTAACATCCAAGTATATACTTTTTTGGGTTCAGGGCGACGACACAATAAATATTTAGTTAAGGTAATTTTTAGATCCGACAATATTACAGATACACGACCAAATACTTTAGTTCTTCTGCACTTCGTATGGAGAACTAAAAACACAGTTAAAAACAATTACTAGTGACTAAATATGTCTGGTTTCCGTAAGGTCATCAACTTGTCCCAGTACAAGTTTAAAAAGTATTCGCTGAAATTGTTTTCCCAGCAAAACCAAAAAAGTGACATATCACAAATGGAATCTAATGCGGTAGCGAATAGTAATATTAATGATTTCATTAATTTAGGTTTACTTTCTTATACCATTGGGTTGACCTTGCTTTTTGAACGTTATTAGCGGCCAGCGTCCGCTTATTTGCAAAACGTGTCAGAAATATCGTGATCATATTATAATGATATTTATATATCGACCTTGATTAGTCGGAAATGTTTGCCCGTTCATTACCTACCTGTTTCTACCTGTGATTGAGCGTTGGCTTGTATCATCTCCCGTAAGGCACCTTGACTAATACGTTTACTTATCGACTGTCTGCGTGGCGTCAAATCAAGGACTTGTGACACTCTTGTGCTATTCCACATAAATTCTTCTTGGATTTAATCACATATTTTGTTGTTTCAAATACAAATATTCGTCATTATACAGCGCTATGCATTTCATTCCGAATTCCGAATTGATGGTATATATTCAACGCTAAATTTAATTACGGTTTCATATGTTTATCCCCCATGACAGGCAATTTTCAACTTGCTAAATATTATATTTTGTATTCATTTGTCATTTAGAAATGGCTACATTTGTCAAATTTACTAGTGAAATAAATACAGTTATTCAAGCTTTAAACAAAATACTAATATGTCAAATGCATATTCAGAAATAAATGATTAATTTAATCTTAATAAAAGTCTATAAAATATTGTTTAAGAAATGTTCATGTATCATAATCAGGGACTTCAACGGAATCTGTAACCGAACCCCGTACCATAACAACCTAACTCTGAAACCGTTAGCCGTGAACATGAACCAGTATTTTAATTTAAAAATAAAACCTAAAACCGTAACTGAAAACGAAATTTAAAAAAGAAAATGAACTTTAATCGAAAATAGATGGAGTGTCCTTCCCTCGACTTTCTTGTATGTAGCTATCATTATAAATAATATATATTTTAAATTTAATATTTCTACATTTATATAATATTGCTTTTTTCTTGCTGTAATTTCATGCAACGTTTGCTGTGAAACAATATAAGTAACTAGGGAAGCGTACATGTCAATTAGCTATTTTCAAAAGTGATTTTCTATTAAATGCTACGTTTTTCGAATAAAGTTTTCAAACAAGAGTTACTAGAAATTGAATTTTAACCACTGCTGGTTAAAGAAGAAAACCTATTTGTAAACACTAAATTTTGAAGAGATAAAATGTAATAGATAATAATGAGATTGTTATTGAATGAAACAACAATAGTCAGTGTATTAATGAGAACACTACAATGTTTTCAATTCCAAAATCTTTTTTTTTCTGGCCTTTAGGTTCAATTACTAAGGGCCGGGGCTTTCCTAGGCCTTCGTCAAATATATTTTTGTTCAATATAGAATTATAAGCCTGCTACAGTTGGGTTCTGTAGAAACAAGTTCTAAACATAAAAATAATAAAATCGAAATCGGTTAATGGATAATGAACTGGCCAGTGTCACCGGTCGGGTCAGTAATGACAGATAACAAAACGGACCTAGTACGCATGCAGCATCATTAATTTATTTTTAACATTCCCAATCGTTTCTTGAATTGAAACATGATGAAAATGTACGTGTATTTTCTGTTTATTTTTTCTTGTGTCGGCTACGTTATAACTGTTCCCATATCAAATGAAACTTTTACGATTCATTCTGTGCTCAATAGAGACAACACGAGTAATGTCGAAGAACAAAGTATTGAATCGTTACCAAAGCCAGGTAAGTTTAATTGTTTTCACTTTACGAGGCATATAAAGCGGGACCAAAATATTAGAAAACTTTGAAAATATATTTTAATAGCTTTTCACTGGCTTATAAATGGTACTAATCTCTCTGAAATATAACTTAGCTGTGGAAGCAAATATTTAGTTTTCCATTCATCATCATCAAATATTATTTAAGCAGGCTCCGTACATTGAGTTAAATTTTCACTTAACTAATATTTAATGATATGAAACTTATATCATGTGTTAACTGTAAATAATTATTTGCTTAATTCGACGTCCAATACTGCTCAAGGCTAACATAAGCGTAAATATAGCATTCTTATTTTGTAAAAATAAATTTTCTTACTTTTTTCATCATACTTCTTCCGCAATTAAGAGATTAACAAAATTCGCTTGTTTGGTATTTATATTAACAGCAACATACCATAGACTATAAACTGGGCTCGATCCCAGGACCCCGTACAGGGAATGAAATCGATTTTACTTTACAAGAATTTAAATATAATATATTTAATTTAGCAATTTGATAAACAAACAATATAAGAATATTTTTTGTATTATTTTTGGTTTGGCACATTACTTCTTCAAATAGAATTCAAAATTGCTTAGATATAATTATGGAAAAGTATATGAGAAAAGATATTTGCAAAATAAGACTGTAAAATGTACACTTTTATTTTACGAATATTTTAAACACAATCTTAAGTGGTCTGTTGTCGTTCGCTAAATGTTGAATCTCATAACGTAAAATATGCATTTATTCTAAAATAAAGCAATGACTTGAATCTCAGTTTTACGATAGAAAAACAGGTAACATTCGTATTTCCGAATAAATCTAGAAATATACTAAAAAAAAAAAAGTAAATTTACAAGACTTCTAATGTAATATTTCAGTTAAAAAAATGCAAGTAAATCTACTAAATTAGGTAAAATTGCATTGTTTGTAATCGCAGTATTAGATCCATTTTCAACAGTGTACGTTAGAAAAATAGGTAACATTCGTATTTTTCGAAAAATTTTTGTATTATGTCGTATAATAAATATTTCATCTGTTTTATGACCTGCTACAATTCCCTTGCTAGTTATATTTTATGCAACACTTATAAATTCAATGAATTTTTTTTTGAATTTTACATCCATTTTAAAAATTCTAATTTTTGAAAATAAAGAACAATTTGAACCTGGTAAAATTTATTAAAGTAATTTGCATAATAAGAAGTGTCTACATTTCGACCTACAATAAGTAAAAAGAAAAAGTCCACAAGCGGAATTACAAGCAAAAAACGGAATGGCCTGCACTCGACTTTCTTATACGTAGTTAGAAAATATCCCAAACAAACTGTCAAACCAACCAATACTCTACAGTAATACACTGAATTTTTAACATTTAGTTTATTATTTTATTACGTTATCAAGTACTTCAATGTAAAATGTAGATTGTTTCTTTAATATTTACTTTATCAATATATTCAAATATAATATTTAATAAGTTTTTCATTATTTATTTTCAATAACCAATACGCTCGAAACACTTTCTCACTCTATATAATGATGTCAAATGGCAAATTATTTGTGTCTATTTTGTTTCCCTGTCCAGACATTGTCAGACATAGTTCATATGATTCATTATAAAAAATCTCCATACATGCGTATCTATGGCAACATATATAAGACATTTTAGATTTTCCGTAGCAGTTTTCTCGTAACTGGTACACATTTTGATGAAAAATTTCAAATATAAGATGTGTGAAATATTCATATATTCTATTATTAACATTTTATTTTTGCCATAAGTGCAACCGTTCTAATGATATTGAAGAAACGGCAAAAATGCTTAGAGTAAACATACATTTCCGGGTTAAGTATTCTAATCAAAAATAGAAGGTGTACATCTAGACCATATACAAGTGTTAAGTTTGAAGTTTCACAATCATATGTTCCACAGTTTTGGTTCTAGAGCGTTCACAGATAAATAGGCACACAGATGTCATTCCGAAAATAGTCACATTCGATTCTGGGAGGGTAAAAACGTGTACATCCGTTGAAATCTCGAGTTTGAAATTTTTCTTAATTATGAGAATTACTTATTACTGTGTTTAACTTTACTATAAATAGTTGCAACTTTAAATGTCCTTTACTCATAAATATATAGTCGAAAAGAAAGAAATGCTGTATACTAAAAATAGACTTGTGTTTATTTAGAATCGGTAATTGATCGAAATTGGCACCGTGTACACATGGGACAGTGTCAACATGCTGACAAACTATTGCATTCCGAAACGATCATTGTTAATAGCAATTCAAACAGTCGACAAGTCGGCAGCATTCGTGTCCAAGTCGAGGCGGACGTATCAATTACATGTGCAAAGGTGATCGATCAGAACGGCATTAATTCAGGTGCATATGCGAGCATAGCAGATGGTGGTATCGGCAAAAATTACGTTGTATTTAATTTTCTCACTGCCGAAGGGGCAGGTTTCAATTTCCTCATCGAACTGTACGGAGATTCAATTCAGAAGGACTTATACCAAGTGCAAACGAAGAATAATGAAATCACTAATCAAACATTCGATCATTGATACCTACGATAACTTTTTAAGTAAACTGCAAATAACAGTGCGCTCTGATATTAATTATAACTTGTAGGACGTGAACGAGCGATATTTACATTGTGTTCCAAAGGATTTCATCTTGTAGGTGGAAACATCTTCGAAGAACAATATCAATATTTGTCTATTATTTGCGCAACAAATAAACGGGCTTTCTTATGGAGGCGGTATCAGACAACTCTTTTTCAAGCAATCAAAATAAGACAAAATAATATTTACCTTCAATAACTATAGATTTGGATACGGCCAAACACGCATATACAAGTAACTCTCGGTCTGCGATCTAATTTCATTTCAAGACTTTGTTCGTTATACGTTCCCTCATAATGTGTGTACAATACGTATCGTACATGTTAGTAACACAATTTAATTTACTACTCTTTGTATCCATTTCCTTTTCAGCACTGGTCAACTTTGGAGGCGAGCATTGTACATATATCTTATTTTATCGAAATAATAGGCATTTGTATCCAAATCTATAGTGCTTAAAGGCAAAAAAATATTTCTCTCAATGCACAATTTTACATACATTCTACAATTCAACTCTATAATTTTTGTATCAATAATTAACTTTAATTTGAAGATAAACATGTACTCCATTAACTCGAGGCAGTAAAATAACAAAATGTATTTTATATTGTCACGTGATATAATTTCTTAATACATGTTACTGATTATATTTATTTCCGATATATAACAAATTCTTAGTATGTCAAGTGTTTTATGATACTTGTGATGAATAAATAACGTATCATTATATTGTGTAAAAATATATTTTCATATTTATTACATAATATACAACAATACAAACATTTGTTCATTGTTGATACAAGTAATATTTAAATATTTAATAAAGAAAAATGAAAGTTATATTTAAAATCAATAAACGTTTTATTCCTTTATCGATATATACAATTTAATGAATTGGTGAACCACAGTACGTCAGATATACTAATTGTCATTGATGTATTCAAGCAACAATAATATATATATATATATATATATATATATATATATATATATATATATATATATATATATATATATATATATATATATATATATATATATATATATATTTATATATAAACCGGCCTCTGGTGACAAAGTCTTTTACACAGTCTGATAAAAAATGTTCAATAAAATAATCGAATGAATATAAACAGTTTATTTCGAGAATACTGCATTATTTATATGATTTTTATATTATACAATCTTAATTTTAGCAGGAAATTGCCTAAGGAAATTTACATGTCGTTTGTATTATCCGATTTTTCATGAAACAAATTAGTCATATTTAAAAATTTTGGAACGCTTAGTGTATTTGTTTAATTGTTTGTTCGTTGCAATTGGCATGCGATTACTTGTGCGAAAATCATACAGTAAATTGCATTTTTTTTTTACTTCTAGAAGGACAAATATACTGTAAAATTTTAAATAAATTTTGTGGTAAATATAATTTTTAACACAATTATGAATTTTGCACAAAATTATGATAGAAATAGACCAGTTCTATTTTCAATATAATTTGTTCTGAATGTGTTTCAAATTTTGCAACAAATATATGTCCACCTAGAAGTTGTAACCCACGTTAGTATCACATGACCTTTTGCGTGTTAAAATAGAGATGAATGGCTATAATAATTTAATGAAAAGACAATAAACCACATTTAATTTTTTATGTTAGATTTTCTTGTGTAAAGTGACAATTAAGTTACAGAAAAGTATTATACCACGTTGGTATTACATGACATTTTAAGTGTTAAAATGGAGATAAATGCAGTTCATTACCAATCAAGATTTGGCAACTAGTACATATAAAATTGCGGCTAGGTTTGCTAAAGCTAATCAGTTAATGTAAACATATTTTCACCTGACAGGTACACAAATCGAGTTAATAAACTAAATGGGGCTGATAATGATTAAACGATATACGCGATTATTACGGTAATTGAATAAATCAATTTAACAGAAACAAAAAAAATCACATATTTTTATTAAGTCCGACAGGAAGCGGTGGAGGTGGAACATCAGGTATATCCGGATTCTTTAATCGATGGCTGTTGTTGAGCACATCAGCTTGCATTTGTCTATTCGGTGTAACCGGCGAGGCCGAGGTCGAGACTGATTGCGGTAACGGCGGTGATTGAACAGCGGCAGCTCGTTGTGCTTGTGCTGATGCAGGCGATTGTCTAAGCCGTGTACCCGGCACCAATGCTGGTTGATACAGCACTGCAGTCGGATACAATGCGTTGGTTGTCGCTAAGAATGGATACACATCGCCCACAGCTATCGGATAGAATGCTGGCACTCCATAGTACGAGGGCGTACGTTGTTGATATTGTTGTTGTTGTTGTTGTTGTATGTCTTGGGAAGTTGGTCCTGCAAGCACCGGTTGTACAGATGTCACACCAACGGTCACCACCGGCTGCACTATGGGATAAGCCCGACTCGGTTCTAAATTCGCGTCAGACGTGATCACTGTGTTATAGATCTTCGGCACACGCAGTAGGCCGCCGTTGGCATTTGTTACGCACACTGCCACTACGAACGCCACGATTGTCGCACTTTTTCGGAACATTTTTTGATTGAATGTCAGGTTGTTTTATTTGAAGCACAGGTGTGTGCCATTCACCGACCCCGGTTAGACTCGTTGTTGCAAGGCCTTCGCATACCGTTTATATACTCACATACGCACAAACGAATGATACTCGTGCGCGCTTACTAAGACAATCATTGCATTATTCGCGTTCCGTTCACTTGACTTTGCTAGGGGATACCGGATTGGTTGACACGCTGCTAATATGTATATCTTTTTATAATAGATAGATAGAAAACTGGGTTACAATACTCTACCATTTAAATATATATTTATATATATAATATTGTAATAAATAAGAATTTCGTCTTTAATAAATTTCCGCTGTATAACTTTAATAAGTATATACACTGCCCTATAAACGCAATTTCAAAATTCAAATTGGCAATATTTAGTGCTTCATTAATGCACAACGAATTAGTGCTACATAATTAAGAAGCTGGAGTGATCTTCACTCGACTTTCTTATACATTCACTATTTCTTTATTATAATATTGCTTCATTTCATATATATATATATATATATATATATATATATATATATATATATATATATATATATATATATATATATATTCCGATAAGAACGTTTGAGAATTAATTTACATAATTAAAAATGTTTAAAACGTCCGATGCCGATGTCACTTAACAATGCTGCCATCAGTAGTTTTCGGTTGAGGCCGATAATCTCATAGTATATTGAGTTTGTAACGGCAACATTAAAATATTTCAATTTTTTAATTATGCAGCACTAATTTTCAAACTTTAACAAATAGTAATATTAATTGAGTATTAAATTTGGGTGGTAAAGATTTTTTCAATTTGGATATTCGAAACGCAGTAATGACATGCAGCAAACCAACTTGACGTCAAATTGGTTCGGCCACATTATAATGTAAATGACATTTTTAATTA
Source organism: Leistus spinibarbis (assembly GCA_933228885.1). Classification (NCBI taxonomy): domain Eukaryota; kingdom Metazoa; phylum Arthropoda; class Insecta; order Coleoptera; family Carabidae; genus Leistus; species Leistus spinibarbis. The sequence continues at coordinate 3,997,595 of OW121792.1, read as the reverse complement.
TGCAGACTCGAGCACTAAATATTGATGGGTTGATTTTTTAATTCTGTAAAAGAGGCAGACTAACTTACAGACTTATACAAGTTAACTAGAAGCTGCGAGGTGCAAGTATTAGCCCAGCTAAAACTTATTAAATACGGAAACGATGCTGTTTTATTAATTGCTACTTAAATTCATTTATGTGTCATATCTGCGTGTTCATACGATATAATATTACTAATATAAAATTTATTAGGTTAGTTTTACTAGCTAGATTCCTACATTTATTTTAATAGTATCCATAAGTTTTGAAAATGTCGCACTCGAAATCCCAACGTCATCATGTCATAACCATATAACAAACAATGACTGTCAAAACCAAAGCTCTTGTTTTAAAATGATTTTATAATGCTTCTATTGCGTTTCAGATAATGATAATAATCATAGAATTTCTATCTATTATTCTAAATATAATCATTATTTATTAATAATTCAAACTGAAATTAAAATAAACATACATACTCGTAAATGTCGTGTATTACTACATTTCATATATTGTAGATATTTTTGATCATAATCGTAAATAGGGATATATAAATACTATGTTTACAATTACAGAAATTAACGAATCTCGCTGCTAAATTCTATTTCGTAAATTTTGTTAATTTATTATATTAAAAGCGAGACAACAATTTAATTGATTAATTAAATAATGTCCTTCAAAATTAAATATTCAAATTATTTATTAAATATAATTAAGTATTAAGTGTCCAGGTGTGCGCGAGCGTATTGTAGAAATAGTGCGTTTTTGTATGTATATGTGTACTTAAACTCTGTTTTAAACGATGAGTTTTCAAATAATTTTTTATGTGAATTAATTCAAGGTCATATTGCTAAGTAGAATATATAAAATTTGACCAAATTAAATGAATCTAGAATGCTCACCTTAATTTTCCAGTTAGAACTCGTGAGTAATATTACCTTGGAAATGGCAACTTTCTAGGGAATTTGTAGTATCCCACCAGTCTACTAACATAGCTTGTGCAATGTTTTGTTTGTTTTTACATTCTTATACGAATTTATATAAGGAAGTAAACACGAACATATTTAAACGGAAATACATATTCGTAGTGAAGGAATTATAATCTTCTTTGGTAAGTTATTAAAACTATGTTACTTGTAAATCGTTTTAAAAGAAATAACCAATCAATGTAAATACCGAGATAAGAATTCAATTATCACGTTAATTAATTAAAATAATTTCACTCATAATGTAAATTGGGCATTAGGATGTTTGTAATGTATGTATGCATGTGTCCATGTGATAGTTGGATTATTCATTTGTTTGACGGTCTCTCGTCACTGTAGCAAGACGACCTAACCTAAAGAAGAAATGTCCGTAGGGATGTTGACACGTCACGGTATGTGATGACTCTTGTACAGCATAGCATACCGTAGTCTTTTCGGTAGCGGGACTATGGTCCGGTTGCCGCTGACATTGATCACCGGAGTTTCATTGGAGGCGACGTTGACTGAACGCCTAAACGTTTTTCATTAAATGCAGGAAAAAGAAAACACACTAATCCCATACCATGCCACACACGTATAGCAAATGTGACTTGCTTTCCTTTCGTTGCATTTGCCGTTCGTCTCGTCTCGTTTCGTCTCGTCTTGACTCGACTCATCTTGTCCTTTTTCTCCCTCTTTATTATTCTTTCAACTGTTCAGTTTTTCCTGTTCTCTTTTATATGCTGTATGGATATCCTTTCTCATTTCTATATATGACGGCTTTAGAAGTAAATTTGTTCAGGTGCTATTCTGTAATGATTTCAACATATTGTATTCTTGTATCGAACAATATATTTATTTATTTGTTGATAATTGTTTAGCTCTGCCACTTAATACTGATTTATTTCAAAATACAACTATAACATAACTTCAAGCTATGAAGAGTTGCTTTAATATCAAAAATAGTTTTGAAATACAGATTTCATATTGAAATTTATCTTGCTTCAAATTTACTGACATTATTAAAGATTATAAATTTCAACTGGTGTTTCATAAAAGTTAATTAGCAATATATACGTACATACAAAATTAAAAATGATTGCGTTGTTGCACTGGGATAATTATTTTGTCTGCATTACGATTTGTTTCAGATGCATACAAAAGAAACTATTTGTCTTTTAAATGTATAATCACACTTCATAAATTTTAAATAGATATTTTTTCAATTATGACTCTATTTTATGCCCAATTTTTGATTGTCGACGAGTAGACATATATTTAGGATTTTATGACGAACTTTAAGTGAGACTCAAAACTCTTTCGATACCCTAGAAGTGGAATTCAAGAAGAATTTTAACTTAGTAAATATGTCAATTGTCAATTAATATTGGCTGGAGGTGTTATCACGCTAACTTTCGTTGTTATACTACTTCACTTCTTGACTTTAGATAGATTTGGAAAAACTTTACTACTATAAATATGAGAACAGTTTAAAAATTAAAAATGGCTATGTCGCTCGGTGACATATGAGAGGACGCCGCCGCCGGCCCTTTGCCAGACGGTATAATCTGTTCGTCTATTTGTTCTGTCCGAAGCCGTGGCCATTTCCTATGCCGTGTCGTGTCTTGTCCCTTTAATAACCGGCAGCGTATGATTCGAAATACATCAAATAATAATTGGTTTACTTAAACAGTAACACGTTCCATCTAATCGGCACGCAGAGCTGATGGTTCCGCTGAACATCGAGATCGGCGTTGACGGTGTGTTGATTGGTCACTGTTTTTACTGTTAAGTATTTCAGCACCAGAAGCGATACTCTAGCTTGGTTTGGAACTGAGAGTATATTATAAAGTTTGTACCGGCAATCGGTTTCAACGTTTTCACGAACTTTGTTCTGAACATTGGCGTAGACTATGTTGCCGACATAATGGGGGTTATACACCATACTTACATTACATACAGCGTTTACACATGTCTAGAACACTCTTGTCATCTTAAGTTAGGTTTCTACTTAGTTCCAGAACACTATATAGTGATTTAAAAATAGGTATGTAATTGAACAAGATTCAGAGAAGATATTCGCAGATTAGAGATTGTATGTAATATAAATGCAACTGGTCTTAAGGTCATATGCAAGTGTTCTTTGCAGTACTTCTTCATGAATAAACTGTCGATGTCGTTCAGTTCAAACAGTTTTTCATCGTGTGTCGCAAGCATTATGATTCTTTGGGGTTCTATTTTTCTTGCTAAGCAATTTTTTTTTTGTGTTCTTGTTCAGTAGTGACTAGTGAATACCGTGTGTCGTTGATGTGTGCGGCGCGCAGGACCAGGCCTGGCCGCATCCATTATTGAGCACGGACCGCGAGGTGCACGTTCGCGCTCCGCTGCTTTACGGCCTCGGTGCGGCCCCAGGTGTGGCCCGCACCTCTTCCATAATGCAGCGTCCGGACTAGTCCAGCTCGACTTGCTCTTCTTCTATCTCGCTCACTCGTACGCTACCATCCATACATACATACATATGTACTCTGAGCATATCTTATACAATAAACTGTATACGGTCATTTCTACAGTTACCTATGTACTACACACTACTGCTGTGGGATAGACTAGACTAGGACGTCAATTCTTTGTATTGTGTTGCGTTGAGTCGCACATGACCGCAGAGCCTGTGCTCCGTCATTCAATATTAAAGTGAACGACGTGGCATGGCGCACGTGCTTTCTCGTGTTCCAGCATTGTTATATGCCTGGTTGTGCTGCCGTTGCCTACCGTTGCCTACCGTTGCCCACCGTTGCCGTTGACGCTACGCTGGCTGGTGCGCTGCTCGACACTGCTCTGCTCTGGCTATGCCTCGTGCGCGCCTCTCGCCTACTTAATTATTTATCCGGATCGCGGGATGATGAATCACTATTTCCTTCATTTGATTTTTCATGTGAGACTCGTACATGATCCACTAATCTTCGAGAAATTCTGCCCATTCCGTTCGTCTCGTAACGGTGCGTTTCTATTTTTCTTTTTTATTTCTTTCTTTCGCTTTCTTCTCTTATATCTCTTTTGGTCCCTGGTTGCAAGATTACTTACACTTCCATTGGTATTTCATGAAATGAAAACTTTCTGTTCACTATCAGTGGTTTTTTCAGTGTTGTCCTCTAGGTGATGTTTCTGTTTGTATAGGCTTGCAATTCACCTACTTTCGTTCGCTTTAATAGCACATACTATCAATAATGTGTCAGTAGCCGATTGCCGGCGCATTCCCTTGTCTTTTGCTGCCTATATGTAAATATACAGTTTCGCTCTGGTTCAGTTCAGTAGAAGTATATGGGTTAGATGTTCTCACACTGCTGCCTCTTGTCGTTCCACATCCCCTTGTGCAGCCATCAGATCTTGGTTCTCAGTTCCCACATCTAGTTCCACAGCGTCCTTTTCTACTGTTTTCTTGTGTGCGCTGGGGCGTCGTCGCTACCGCGCTATTCACGACGAGGCAGGATTTTACGACGGCCGAACTGCCTCTGATATTGCAATACGTTTATACTGTCGGGCGAGGGTCGCACGTAAGCAATTCACGAGAACACGAACGTCGTCCGGATGTCGTTGCGTGGGGCGCGCAATATGTGCCCGATGTTTCGCGGCACATAGACAGTATGACCTCGTGAACGACTTGGTATACAATGATATTATTGGCTCACCATGCACCACATATAAGACGTTCGTACATAACACAAGTAGACAAGACGCAAAATTTCGATTTGATTCGATGAATAACATTCCAATGGAAGGCGAGCGCGCGCGGGATAAATGACACTGCGTTCACGAGTACCACAGTGAGTATTACGCGACACGGTATATCGGTGACGGTACCGCAGCATGCTAGGGCGCGTGACCTGGATGAATGTTTGATGGGATCGTGGTCGGACGGCAATGGAACATGCATAAACCAAAAGCGACACATCAACCTAGAGAACATAGTGCATAGCGCTCTACTATGTGACTGAGTTGCCGAGTACCGTACCATACCGAACCGATCCGACGAACAAACACAATTCAGGATTGAAATTTTATCCGTAGATTCTATCAAACCAATTTATATTTCACGTTGGTGCAGTTGCATATCGTACAGCACACGTTCATAATTAACAAGACAGTACTCCACTAATACAATGTGTTCTTTGTTTCTGCCAATGTCCTCACACTTCTAGTCCCACGTATCGTAGTTTACCGCCACGATGTTTTAATACTTAACATACACATCAGCTTTACAAATATGTACTAGAGATATATCAGCATACCAATGCGTATGCTGCTGGCCGTCGTGGCCGTAAGTCGTTAACGTAACCCCAGGTCGTCGCCGTAACGCACCAAGGCATCGTCGAGTTCAATGATTGACGCCAGAAGTTGGTGGTTCGGGGTGGCTCGGGTGTCGCGCGCGCATGGCACTGCTGCTCCGGAATATGGAAGTGCGGTGCGAGCGGTTCGGATCGGTTCGGTATGGCGGCGACGGCGACGATAGTGGCGGTGGCGTGGATGGTACCGGAGCGCGCGTTGTGCGCGTTCGGTTGCAAGAGTGGCTCTGCCAAAGGACGAGTATGTGAGCGAGAGAGCACGAATGAAAACGTGCAAGGGAGATGCGATAACCGACGGACACACGGACGGACGGACGGTACGTTACGCTGTTTCTCGTGCATCGCGACGGTGTCCCACAGTCTCAGTCCTCTAGTTGGCGGATACGCGCACACGTTCATCACTATCACATCAACAAAGTTTACGATTTGACGTTCGGGAACTCTTCCACCGGCCCATGTGACTTGCACGCGGCGATCAAGTCAAGTGTGCCGGGCTGTGTGGCGGATTACTCACATCACACACATTGTTGTGCATTGTTTATTTTTGTTTCAATTGTTGAAAGTGAGTTTTTTTTTCTTTCATCTTCCATTTATCTACTACGGGACATTTTGTTGGTTTTGGTGATTGTGCACGAGCACGTTTCGTAATTATTTACGAACATTCTGGTACTGTTTATTTATACTAATGGACTTGTGAATGAAGTGAAATGGCCCACAAACGGTGTAGACACCAGGACCGGTGCCTTGTCATCGGTATTGTGTACATTATCACAATTATTAGCCAAGGTAAGTGGTATTGTGTACATACAGGTGTCGTTTCCCGCCGCGGCTCCGTAGAATCCCATTGTATCTGAGTACGGTGCCGCGGTGTTTGGGGAAGATATTTCTATTTGATAACCATAATTATCACGACACACGCATTGTACAGCCAGACATAATACAACGCGATCTACAATATATCTACTCCATATTAACTACTGCTCTGCATACATGATTAGATTTCTTTAGCACGTACGTGTGCTGTTGCTGTGTAAGCGTGACCGACGGGTATTTTCGGGTTCGATCAGTTACGGTCTTATACTTGCGTTTGGCAATCCCAGTTTGAAACCACGGGAACATAAATATTCAGGAGTGACCCGTCAGCGGATCGCGCCCTGCTGCTGCTGCATAGCCGTTCTTGGTCACTCTCGACCGTTGCCCGTTACCCACTTGTTCATCTCACTCAGACTTTCGGTAGTAGGTGCGATTCCCATACCGCTGCTGTGCCACCGTTCACCCTTTGGATATTCGGTCAACCGGTCTTATACCATTTCATTTTGATCCCAGCTTTTACATCTCACCTCAATGCTATACCCAACTCTGATCTCTACTGTTAACCATATCATCACCTCTTTCTCTTTTATATTTGCTATTTGATGGCACGTTTACACACATCTCATGTGTCGCTATATACATACTCCTCGTGATCGATGGAAGGTAAACGTGCGGTAGAAATGCTTTAAAATTATTACAGACTCTTTGACAGATTCCCTATATAGTGGAGTGGAGAGTCACAACTAATTACGCTATTTATATAGGACAAATCGATTCTTGATGACGAAGCGTTTACATTTTCTAAAGGCTTCATGGAAAGTGATATTCTATTTGTTTTTTGACAGACCCCTATCAATTAATCTTTAACTTTTAATTGGCACCAAGTGCTACGCACACACACACATATACAATCACACACACGCATACGTACACACAATGATAATATAACAAACACACTCATAATTACATACACACAATAACACTCACCTACTCGAATAAATTATACTATATGCCGCGCACATCCTGTATAGTGTACAAAAATTCATTACAGAAAGTTAATATTTTTATCTAGAATTTTTATCGAAAGTTTCAAACGATTCAGTTCTGTGTTGATATACGAATTGACATTTTGGAAAATTTCAAAAGTACAAATTAACTCGGAAATTTTCTCGAATAGTGTGGAAAATATGTTTATTACATTTTCCCCGCAACTGTGCCTATGCTCGCTCTAATCCACATACTGCTATGCATACGAATTTTTAATTTAAAAGAACGATAAATTTACATCACTTTACCTTTTGTTATATTATAACTCCCGATGAAGCTATAAGTCAGGCTGAGACATCGAGTTAATAAACAATATTCAAACCATAGCAGACATATATTTGTGATAAGCTACAGTATATATATATATATATATATATATATATATATATATATATATATATATATATATATATATATATATATATATATATAAACACATACAAGATAACCGAATATAGGCTACTGATTTTTATATAAGGGAAACTTTTAATGTGAATGTTTCCAATTTGAATATTCCCGGGTAAACATTAATTAGTTTTGAGTTAAATTGAAGCCCTGTTTGGAGAGGAGCTACTATATAGAATGCGCATTTTTTTAGAGTGCAACACAATTTCCCAGACACATTCATAAATATAAATACAAAAACGTACACGTATTAAATATATAGCGTTTGGGCCCATAGCGAGAATCGTCCATTTCTTCTTGGTAGAAAAGTAGATATATGTATACCTAGTTACTTATAGTTATACGCACACACAAACCAACGTGAAACGTGGCAGTAAATAGAGCCTCAAACCCTGGGAAAGCGCGGTGGGCCAGCGTAAAGTAACGACATGTTGCCGTTCGTATGTTGTGCTGTTAGTTTGGCCTCCCAGCCCAGCATAGCACACTCGGCATACAACATACGTAAGGCGGCAGGGCAGGGCAGGGCTAGGCAGGCAGGCAGGCAGGCAGGCAGGCATAGGGCCATAGCCTCGTATACGGAGAGAACACACGAGTCAGATATGGCGTGTACTGCTCTCATAACACCTGACATATGATATCTCTCCGCACGGTTGCAGTTTGTGAGTAGGGGCCCGCGTGCGCCAGAGAGAGCTGTTTTTATCGCCTTCTCTCTCCCCCTCGTTTCTTCCATCTCGCATCCTCTAGTTAGCCGTTCCCGTATCTCCCATCGCTATTTATCATGGGACGTTCCACCGCACATTATCCACTGTATCTCTAGCGTTCTGCCCGACCCGACCCGGCCGCGACCCAGACTGCGCGCGTTAGCCGTTCCGCCCGTTCGCGTATGAACGTCCCTTCCTATACCATACCATACCATGTCATGCAATGCTATGCCATCGCATCATCTCGCCTTCTCCCTGTCACTGATCCTTCTTTCCTTCAGTATATCTCTCCCCTTCTATTCGCTATGTTTCTTTATTCAACTAAAAAACTACAATGCATCTTCTTACTGCATTGCAATGATGAAATACCTGACTACAGAACTACGTGGATTAAATTACGTCATCTTTACACTCCATGTTTTTATGTAATTTCCGCACATAAACAGAAAACGCAATTAAACTCAAACATCTGTCAAAGTAATATATATATATATAATATATATATATATATATATATATATATATATATATATATATATATATATATATATATATATATATATATAAATAGTCTACTATAATACAAACGTTTTAATAACAAGATTATGTACAACGCACCTATGCGTTCAGCTCGCCATATAAGTAATAGGTCTATGCGATACGTGCAGCGGACGCCACCCTTTCATTCCGCGCTTTTTAAATTAAAAAAATATTATTTTTAATTATAATGGCCTTTAGGTAAACAATTTGAAAAAAATGTTATTAATTTTAAAAGTCGTACACATACTTTGATAATTTAAAAGATTAGTGCATATTTTATCATAAAGAATTATAATATTTAATAATATCTTATGGCCTACAATGCTACGCTAAGATTTTATAATCGAAATAATGGAATTTATTTTTATGTTCTTTGTATGAATTATAAAAGTTAGTGAACTGTGATTAAAATAAAAAAAGCATTGATGCAGGCACTAATTTCTTCAGCTTGCCGTATAATGTATTTGGTGGAATATAATATATATATATATATATATATATATATATATATATATATATATTTTTTTTTTTTTTTTATTTAGAAAACATTATTTTAACTACAAAAAAAGACGATCCATCTTAAATACCATCTAATTTTTTGACCTATTAACCTTTGGCATACGTAATTACGAAACGTTGAATAATATATTTCAGTAATAAAAAAACAAATATAATATATATATATTTCTATTATCATAATACTAACGACGCAGCCACCAAAGAAATACATAATATGAATGCAACAATTGCAATACGTCATTTGCTCCCCCTATAATCCCCTTTATCCTTGTCGAAGTCCTTTCGCTCTCTGCAGAATACAGAAAATTATAAATAGCGGTCGACTCGGTCGGAGTTTATAACGTAGCGCGCCCACGTACGTATAAACAGGGCTTTTCACCGATACACTTTGCCATTTTTAAATTAAATTAGCGTACTGGTTACACTGTGCTGTTACGTCTTTTGTGTTGGCCAGTACGTGTGCCAACTCGTACCGGCCGATGAAAAAATTCCTGATTAATACTGTTACACAATATTGTGCATGGATATGCTCATATCCATTTAACACTTTGACTGGAAAGTTTACCCATATTGTACATATTACGATACACAATTTGAAAAATAAAACATCGACGTCAACGTGTTAATAACCAATTAAAATGTAAGGTTTTACACATTAAGCGCTAGATGAGCTTAAATGTAATCACACTATTAGTGGATATTTGGTAAATGTACAAGTATTTAGTCAAAAAATTGTGTTATCATTCCTTTAAATTCAATATTTGTTTCTATTGGACTGTTGTGTTTTAGATAGTGGCACATACCTAGTTATAGGATTAAAAATATCGTTAATAATTATGGATATGTGCTTGTATAATAGATAATGCAAGATGCCCATAATTCGATTTATCCAGATGCAGTATAAAAGGAACGATATGATCTCGTATTTTTTATTTGTGAAATACCTTTTAAAATAAATGCAGTAGGACTACAATTGAGTAATTTGGAATACAGAAGGATGCTTGACCGATATAGGTGTATAGTTGTGGGTATCGATTCCAATGTGGTCCCCATGTTATGTGTTTTCATTGTGTTGTAATATTATACATTCTGTTAACATTATACAAATATAATGTGTGGGATAAAGTAATTTTATTATATATTATTCCGTTTTGTTCCGCAACGTTGAAGAGACGAACCCGAACGGTGAAACGAAAGCAGGCACGAATGGACGGGCGCGCGGATAAACCGTTCATTCGTCGGGCCTCTCGTTGTGCTTGCTTGGCGCTCTTCTTTCGGCATCATGTATGCCGCCGGTGCGGCAATATACTATCTCTGTGCTCCCGGCGGCGCTCGCCATCTCTTTCTTCCCCACAACGTCCTTCATTTCGGCCCGTAACTCTTGCCAAGGGGATGCGGATCGTTGAAAGAAACAAAGCTGTTGACGCCGAGCAAACATTTGTCTGGTCGTACGCGCTTGCTCCCGTGGTACCGTGTTTTGTTCCTGTCTGGCTGCATCTGATGGTACCCTAGCGCCATATGGTACCTTACCTACATGGTATGCCTCGTCTTCTTACTAGTCTTACTGCGGTCGTTCGCGTGCTTCTCTACTTATAACACCAACTCACTTCACTCACCCATTCCATAGACCGCCCGTTTGTTCGCCCAATTGTTACATCGTGAACGTGGAACCTCATGTGGTGTGCTGATCGATCTGATGAGAGGACACACGTCTACGCCGGTTACAGCGAACGGATACGTGTCCCGCGACGAAAGCCCGCACTTGTCTGCATGGTTGCAGCATATAATATATATATATATATATATATATATATATATATATATATATATATATATATATATATATATATATATAACCGGTGGTCCATGGAGTTTTGTGCATCGCCATCATGTCTGATGGATGTTTGTATACGGACACGTATATGGTTGATGGTTGGCTGGCGTTTGGGGTCGGCTAGGCCGTATGTATGTATATATATAGCAATATGATGAAAGGGCTGAGTCATTTTAGGCTGGTCGCATCGCATCGCATCGCACCGTACCGTCACCGTCACTGTGCCATACGTTGCCCGTTCAATCGCGCGTTTGACAAATACATGGTCCTAGCGATGATGATGGCAATAGTGACACGTAACCGGAACCGGAACTGATGACCTTATCGACACTCGAATCGATGCAACCAGAATTCTTCTGATAGCTATTGTCAATCATCCTGATGACATTCTACCGTTAACGTTTTGTCATCTATACCCATCACTATCCGCACACGATGGCTATTATACTTGCCTTCAGTATTATATTAAAAAACGCGTGTAAGCATCTGTTGTATCTATTTTTCGAACATTACATCACGTCTAACCTAAATATTGAACGGCAAAATTTTTAGTCAAACCGGGAAATATGTATGGGTAAGAACACGAATACTGGCTAGCACTGGTGTGAATACTTATACCGGCCAGTATATATATATATAAAGAAGCATAAGAGGCCGCTGCAAGCACTCGTCAGTGTACTCACCCTATGGAGCTAGTTGGCTTGCGATCAAAGCAGTTTGATGTCTTTTCATATAAGTACACTGAGAAACATAAATGGTTAATTCATCATTAACATTGTTTGAGTAGAGACAACAGTTTTTAGTTGCAACAACATAGTGTATGAATTCAATAAATTTTGTGTTATTCCAAATAACTTTTGAGTTGAGCCAACAACTTTATGAATTGCAGTAAAGATATTTTATCGAATATTTTTCTCTGTGTAGAAGCTGAGACATCGCAGCGCTTTACACGAAGATGTTATAAATTGATAATTTTCACATCGCTCCAATGCTCTCAAGGACACTGCTAATTCAATAAAGACAAAATTAATTAATTATGATTACCTTAAATTTTACATAAATGTACCTATGCACGGCGTTATATTTGATAAAGCCAATTCAATTATGAATGCTGTGTGTATACGTTAGTAAGATGGGATTACATTTGTATTAGATTTGATATATACGTGTATAGTATATGTGTGTAGAAACGAAACAAATCGCTTGTAAAGTAGCGCATATGTGGCTCGACAGTTTTTCGGATACGCCTGAATTCGTCGCGGTCATTATTAATAATGCACGGTCGCTTGGTGTGCTGACGCTGTTCAAGAGGCGATAAGAAGTTTAAAAAATAAAATATAACGAATGAGGAAATCAATACGCGGCACTTAACGCGCGCTACTCCGGCATAAAGTTGTCCCGTACCCGGCTCCTAGCCTCTACCCGTTTCCCACGTAACAAGCCATGACAGCCGTTTACACCTGTACGTGTAGTGACGCGATTCCTAGACTATATGTATACATATATATATATGCACACTGACCTACTGTCTCGTCAACTCAATTCGATACAAAAGCTATACGCAAATCATTTGTTGCACACAAATGCTATGCAAATCCTTGTACTGCGTTTACATTTTGCCGACGTTTAACTTCGAGAGTAAATCAAAAGCCAATTACAAACGAGAGTTGCTAAGTAGATAATGAGAAGCGCGCCGCACTTCGAACATTCCTTCACTTCGTTTACGCCAATTTTTCTGGTTCGGGATTTGCTTAATAAGCTACTTCAACATATTAATTTCTTACCGATTGGCCACACTTTCACAGAACTAAACTTATATAATTAAAAACAAAACTGACGTACCCTTTATTCGACTTCCTTATATTTAGTTCGCACTATATATGTATTTTGTTTTAAATTCATTCTACCATTGCCATGAAACAATTTCATTATATAGTAACTAAGGAAACGTAGGCTAGTTTCAATTGCAATTTTTTAATAATTGGTACATTTCTCAAAATAAAAAGCAACATTTATACGAATCACTTCTTTTTTTCTAATTCGTGTCCTTTTCGAAATGTGCGATTAATTGCACGAGTAAACAGGCATTTTCCGGTTGACATATCCTGTTTAAAAATGTAGGTTCTTTTTTGCCGGGATATACAAATTATAAATGCAGAACATCATATTTTTATGATGACAGACATACATATAGACGTAATTAAAAAAATGTTCAAAATGAATTCAGGAACCCTTAAAATAGATATGTCTATTAAAATTTTGAGGTCATTTTATTTTACAATACGTATTATACATTAAGAAAGTAAAAATTACCGAACGACATTTAAATTATATATATAGATATATTCTACATTGACCAGCTTCTTCATTCAAATTGTAATTCTAAAATTCTCTTTTTTCCGTGCCGTACTAGGTGATTTTAATCTACACTTACTGTTATCTTTGTGGGAAACGAAACGAATTAAACTTGAACGCAGTACCGCCCTTCTGTGTGAGAAAATTAACATACTAATATTGATATTGTAGGAATTACACTTAATTCCCCACGAATGTTCGCGATGTCACAGATTACTAGTCGTATGCCAAGTTTTACAGTCTATATATATAACATTTGCCAAGTTGTTTAACCAAGACCAAGTGCATCCTTTGAGTCTCCCTTCACACTGTCACCAACTAACTTAACTTAACCCTACAATATGCAGTTTAGGTTAATAGGCAAGATTAAAGCGAGTGCAAACGACCGTGCAAATTTGCAACGAATGCTAGTCCAGTTTGTGACGAACCGAACGGATGGATGCGTGCAAATTGGTGGCAGCGCATAAACGGAAGGTATAAAGCGAATTCTGTTCGGTTTTACTAATGGTCCAGTTGTACGTCGTCAGGTAAATTCTTCCCCTAGTCAATATATAAACATTCAATGCGGAAAAGTGGTAGTTCGGCCTTGACAGGGTAATTAGTAGGTAATATGGTACCTATATCTACCTGGTTGTCGTCAGCGGCAACATTGGTGGTAGTGGCAACAGCAATAGCGGTGGTGAGCTGCGCGGGTTTTATAAGTCCCCGGAGAAAATCATTAAGGTCGTTTCCGCTTCCGCGAGTTTCTAGTTAGAAGCATATTGGTGGATCTCGGTGCAGCGTCTTCAGTGTCCGGCGGAACGTACAGCGCGGGGGGTTACAACAAGAGCAATGAATAACGTTGAAGAGAACAGTAAAGACAGAAAGAGAAAGAAACAAAGTGCAAAAGAGACAGTTGCGAAGAAGAGGGGATCAGGGTATGAAATTGTACCGGCACTCAGGTGGTCGAGGTGCGGAGATTACCGACGTTGTTTCGTCTTGGGCTCCGTTTTCGTTTATTGCACTTGGAAAACAAAATAAAAAGAATTTAAAACACAACGAGCTGGGATGAGGTGAGCGTCTGTCCGCCCGTTCATTTTCTTTACCGACACACAAGCCGTTGCCGTGTTTCTATCCTGCCGCGTATATGATGCTGTATACCTATATACGCGGCAACGTACGGTGTGTTCTTCGCTGCGCGATACCAGTCCCGGGTCTCTGCGTGCTAATGGGAGAGTCCGCACCGCCGGCGTTTCGCGGTGAGCGCCGTTCCCAACTAACAGCTTATTAAAAATAATACACGCATTAAAGTACAGTGAACAGGGAGCAAGCGAGCGCAAGAACACTGCAACACGGCCCTGTCAACACTACCGCACCGTTACATTCTACAAACACACCCCATACATATACAGCACCACATGTGTGTACTATATCAACTGTGTGTGTGTGTGTGTGAGTATGCCTGCAAAAAAAAAATATATGTGTTTGAATTTTTCTCCCTTTTTTAAAGTGTGCGTGCGTGGGTGTTTGCATACGTGAGTTGCGCCACAGTGGTCGCCCCGTTGACTAATCCGTGTTTATCTTTGACGTTCCCTTGCGAGTATTTTTAATTCCGCCTGAATGTTACAGTAGTACGGCTTACGTTTCGAGGTGTGTTCCTCGTTCCCATACACGAAAACGAGACGGAGCCATACATAAAGCAAGTCCCCACCCACCGTTGCCACTACTTTCATAACCACTAGCACCATCAGCAGCAGCCAGCATATCACATCAGTGCTTTGCCATGTCTTGCTATTCCTTACTGTGCTGTGTTGTGCTATGCTGTGCTGTGCTGTGCTATGCTCTATATACATATATATATATATATATATATATATATATATATATATATATATATATATATATATGCCGCGATGCTTTGCTATCTTTTCGTGCGTACGACAGAACACTCGCAAGGATAACGCTAATCGCAAATTCGTGTCATCGTCGTCGTTCGCATCATCATAACGGTTAGCTCAGCCGGTCGTAAGGCAAGGGCTCTTGAAAATCTTGCGGCAGCAATGGCAGCGGCAATAACGACGTTGATTATGTTGACGGTTCTCTAGTACAGGCACGACGACGCTACAGAGTACACAGTATACGGTAAGGAATGAAACGTATAACGTAAACGTAACGCTAGACGTCTTGACAACCGCTGGATATGCGCGCGCGAACACCTGTAGTGGCAGACCGTCGGGTACCACAGGTTGTTCTGATTGTTCGCGTTAGAGAACCATCTCTCGTTCGGACTGTCGTGTTGCGCCTATCTTTCTCTACCTAATCTATCCATCTCTGTCACACTCGAACACTCTTTCCTTTAGAGTGTTCATTTTTGTTCGCTATCTTCTTCTGTGTCATTGTCGCTAGGAGCGTACGGACGCGCGAGCCATCGCACACTTACGTCTTTATCTATATCTATAGAAAGCATTGCATAGCAGAGCAGACAAGAGCAGTAGCAGTACCACCCTCCGTCTGTATTTCGATCTTCTTCCCCTTTCGTTCCAGCAGCCAGGCAGCCAGACCCAGACCCAGAAAACAGGTTTGTCTTTGGTGCAGAATTACGTTGTCTAATCAATCTAATTTGCGTGACAGTGGCTTCAGATTTAAATGATATTAATGAAGCGACGCTTTCTATGTCGTACCCAACGCCGCGTTACTGGTCGTTTGCACAAAGCACGTTATACGAACGGACAAGTAAGAACACCAAATGATGCGTTTAAGGTGTGAACTATATTTGCTATTACTGGCTGTCCGTATGATCAATTATTGTCGCCGCTATTTTTTAATCTATATTAATGCCAATGAATAATTGTGTATGATGAAGATAATTGGATGTGCATATCACGGTACGGGCCCATTTACATGCACACACATTCACACGTGCATACATATACACCTACATATACATAGAGACTGATACGATCGATCGGTATATTGTACTCCGTGTACAGTACATCTATGTATATATTACATATATGTAGTACGCGACACAAAGTTATATGTATGTATGTATGTATCACGTAATACATATTACCACTACTAGTAGAAACTGTACCACCCAACGTTGCCGCTGCGATGTGGAGTGTGAAAAATATCGCACTCGTTCCCTTCAACGGATTAAGACACTTGACATTAATTTCCCAAACGTACAATATATTTTATGATGTGTTTCTCTTGTTCTTCGTAGTGCCGGAGCCTCGCTCACGTCGCCCGACGGCCCTTTAATGCAGTTAAAAGTGCTTGCTTCTGGAAACGCATAAATATTTTATTCTACGCGCACCAAGGTGAACTACGGCGGTCCGTCTCCCCTTACGTTACGTTACGTTACGCGGGGTAGGGGTTTTTGGGAGAAAGGGGCTGTGAGAGAGGGAAACGAACGGCTGTGTTCTGTTTTTCTCCTCTGCCTCTGCCTCTGCTCTACTATATGAAAAGAGAAGTAGGAGACGAGACGAGAGGAGACTACTCTTGCTCTGCCAGTACAGTAGGAATGCTGTGCTTTGCGCGTCGATCGCACACTAAATTGGATTTGTTGCGGTGGTTCGGTTGCGGCGACTTCGTCGTTAAATAATCACACGACCAACGCAACGGCAGAAATCGTACGATGCAATATGGTTCAAAGTGCTATGACGCGAAAACAGAAATACACTCGCTCTAACATTTTTCATTCAATGCATTGATTGATATCAGATTTTGAATTCAGCTACAAAATTCGGTGGCAAGTAAACTATATTCGACGAAAGGTTCAAGACTAGAAGTGAACCAATATTGTTTTTTTTTTAGTTACAGAGCATATAGTTTTGAGATTGAGCCGTAAAATTCACAGAAACTGAAGACAAATATCTAAAATCAACACATTAAAAGTATCTATCAATAATTGTGATTTTAAAGAAAATTAACAATGAGGAAAGTTATAAAGAATTAAGGAGATCATTTAAAAACACAAAGTAATTATTGGGAGTAACCAATTGTCTTAAGAAAAAGTTATCTTCTCTTTACAATTCTTTAAAAAATCTTTTGCTATGTTCAAATGTAAAACAATAGCTTTTGCATTTGTTTGATGTTTTTACATTTGACAGATATTAGTTGGCAATTTATATATTATTCTTTTTATTTTGTGCTGTGCGATATTCTTTTGCATTACTTTTTAGAAATACACATTTAAACGTAATAAAAATTATATTCATTATGAAATCAGACTTAATTTTATATTTTAAGCGAACTTAATTAAAATGAAATTCATTATGAATTGAAATTTATTTTCTAGAAAACTTTAAAAAGATGACGTAGCATAAATGAACTCTGGAAGGTAGCTATATATTTATGCATATCACTTTATTTTACATGACAAAGTTCAGTTGAAAGCTGCTCTACATGCGATATCATTACCAAGACCTCTATTCTATTTCACACATTTCAACTCAAAACCAAAGCGACATCGAAATTTACTTGATTATAAATGTTGCCATGAATATGGATAATGCTCAGTTTCAATTTATAATATTTTACGACATTGAGATTGATATCGTGGAACACAATTGGGAATTTCCGATACGGCTAAACTAACAGGTAATGAACACATTTTGTACTTAAAAATGCGATGATATGAATCGTTGATTTTAATCACTAGCACTAAAATCCCGGTAGCCAGTGTTTGTTTTGTAGCTACAAGAACACGCAACGGCTAGTCACGCAATATTGTACGAGTATATGTGTACCTGATAGGTATGTGTGAAATTATGACAAATTGTGTTGGATCGCATTGTTTGTTTTGTTTTTTAAAATATATTTCTTTATCCAATTGTGTCGAATCGACATTGGTCCCAACGGGACCATATTTGTCTCTTACATCACTCAATGGGCCATGCATGGCAGGACAGGGCAGGGCAGGGCCCGGCAGGACATAGTAGGGTAGATTGTATTTAGGACGGTCGGCTGTTTTGCACATGTTGTTGTGACAGGCCCGGTACGTGATACACACAATGGATGTATTAAGGCTGATGTCGAGTCGAGACTAGTGAGAGATGCATAGAATGATGGGGTGTCGGGACCAAGTTTTAATATAGGTATATATACATCAAAACACTCTAAATTCGATTTTGAGGGCTCGGAACAATTTAAAGAGGCCATTTGAAAAGTTTTCAAGAGGTTTCACAATGTATAATATGTTTTGGAAATGTCGACAAAAACATATTTCATGTTATATATTACAGGGTATACTCTTTGAAATTCGAACACGTTGTTAACCCTGTCGTGCATAATTAAATGGTTTCGGAAATATTTTCAGTAGTGGTGCATGCGATATTCGATATTTCAAGATTCTCTGTCTCGTATCTTCTCGATATGATTATTATTGGAATTTTAATATGATACGAGACAATACTGTAAATTTCCTTCCAGATTCTCGACGCGAGAATATCGAAAACTATAGAAAATTAAACCACTAATAACAAAACTTCAGAATTATTTGCATATTTATTATTTTTCAAATACATTCAATACTATGGGGGTTTTTTTTTCTCGGATATATCTATTCAATTGTACTCTTAAGCTGTATTCATAGCAAACCAAATAGTAATTAAAATTAGAAAATTACATAGAATAATCTACTTTCTTTTATGGTAAGCAATGCTAGCATTCACAGCAACAACATTAATACAATTTATTATAAATTTTGTTGCTGTGAATGTTAGTATTGTATGTCAAAGTAAAATAATAATTCGAACCTTTTACCAAAGGTAAAAGGTTTTTATTATTATTTTAATTAATCAGCCAATCCAAAACTGGAATTATTACTTGAAATGTTTAAGCTTATTTACTTAATGTTTCGCTGTGAATATAGATGTGTATAAGGAAGAGTTGTAATTATGAGAATTGTCGAACATTTTAAAATCTTTGCCCAAGGAAGTAATAATATATATTTATTATTTATTTACTATATAAAACACTAAATTCTATATTATTTCACAATAGTACGTGGCACAAGTGACTTAAGTGAAAGAAAGCAACTGATAAAGCTATGGTTACCAGGATCACCTTCGTACTGTATAACTTAACTTGAGAGCAGAAGTTTCAATTATTTTATACATTACCGTCGCGGACCTGACATCAATAGCCGAGTCAGCTGTGGACTTAATCATCTGCCAAAAGTTAGCTATTCCGATTAGTTAATTTTGACAGATGAGTAAATAACAGCTGACTCGGTTATAGTTATCAGAATAGTGCCCGTACTGTATTGCTTGTGTTATGGGTGTAATATTTTTAGTTATATATATTTTGCGGTGTAATTGGGTGTATATGAATCGTGATTCCGATTGACAATATTTCTCGAACATATACAACGATCTTCACTGTATAAATTAAAACAAAATGGAATATTACCCAAAAAATTCAATATAAATGAACTTTATATCTGTGCGAAGAAAAAAATATTAAATCTCTCACCAATTTACATCGATAATCGACAATAAAATTTCCGATATTTGCGTGCATAACTTATTTTCATACATGTCACCACTTGTACAATTACAGACAATGACAATGAAAGACCCTATGTTATGTTTCCACGATATTGTTATAAAGTTTACTTACCATATGAAATACATAAATACTGTTCACTGAATTGAAAATCATGCAATTTTATTTCATTAAATTTCAAATTTATTGATTTGTCACTGTGAACGTTAACATTGTTTGTTATAAAACTTACTGGATTATTATGTGTAATTTCTATTCGTGATTACTAATTGGCTAACTGTGAATACACAGTGATGAAATTAAGCGAACTTATATTTGTACTAATCAATTTATATTATAAACATATGCACTTGTGTTTACAGCATCAAATCAGTGCTCAACTTGATACGTAATTTACCAAAAGCGCAAACTCCAAACTTTCCAAATATTATTCCACTTGAAATTAGTGATCCAAGCATGTAAATAAAGATGGATCATGCACTACTTTGTTTTACATCACGGCCGTCAGATATTAATAGTGCAATATTTGGTTATATTTTTGCGAAATCAAATTATACGAAGAATACAAGTACTTGGTTCATATGTCAATATCAGCAGACTGTTATGTTCATCTGTTTGCAGGCAAATTTGAACTGTATTATGACGTTTGCTGCGAAGTAAAAATATAAGTATAAGTTCGCTTAATTTCTTCGCTATGAATGAACCTTAACAATCACGTTAAATACTTATTATTATTATTAAAAACTTAAAATTTATTTTCTAAATAGCTACTTGCTTCAATCGTATACGGGGACGATATATTGATATATTCGATCTAATTGAATTTAATTCGACAATATTAGATATTTAATTATATCTAATCTAAATTTCCTTGAGTCAATTATTCCCTTCTCTCAGTGTAACATATTTTGATTAGCAGTTCTAATGAATCAATAATCTTGGAGCAATACACAACCAATCAAAACAAATTACGCCGACGATGTCTACGTATGTGCATTTGGAATTTGCTTAATTTTAGAATAACTCAAATACCTAGTAACATAATTGTATTAAATATTTGTATTATCATATATTAGTGTTAATATACAAGTTTATGTATATATATAAAACATCTGGAGTGGCCTTCACTAGACTACACTGAGTTTTCATTAGATATATAATATACAATGAGAAAATAATTTACTTTAATCAATGTAGGTTTACTATTATTAAATAAATCCCATATTTGAATACAGCCAAATCAATGTAGAGTTATATTAAATAATTGCTCTATTTACTAGCCCCAGATAAGCTTTCTTTAATATAAATAGATCTTGTTACTGGATTAGCTACAAACGACGTCTGTTCAGCAATAACAGAACTTTATTCTCAAATAAATAATGTAGTTATAATAATAGTTTATTAATATGGATTAAATTGAGTAATATTAAAGAAAAATTTCTTAAAATTAGAAATGCTCAAATATAGATTTATTAAATATAAAGACAATTTCTTTTTCAGTGTTGTTTATTGTGTATATATTAAAAAAACTCTAAAGTGGCCATCACTGGACTTTCTTGTACTTAGATATCACTATATATGTAATATAGTTAATGTGTTTTAAATTCATTCTACCAATGCCATGAATATAAATTTTGTGGTAACTAGGGAAACGTAGATATAATATAACAATTTTCAGTAAATGGTATATTTTTCGACAACATTTATTCGGCAAATGTTACTAGATATTTTATTATCTTTAACTTTTGTAAGATTCAGATTTTCTCTAATTTCTCTCTTTTCGAGATGAGTAAATTACTTATTTCAAATTAAGTAGTTGTAGTACGGGGACGATATATTGATATATTTGATTTAATTTAATTTAAATTTACATAATTAGATACTTAATTTAATTATGTCTTATCAGAATTTGCTTGACTCAATTAATCCCTTCTCTCAGTGTAACATATTTTGATTAGCAGTTCAATGAATCAATAATCTAGGAACAATGCACTACCAATTAAAACATATTACACAAACGATAGCTACGTATGTGCATGTGGAATTTGCTTAATTTTACTGTTTTGCAACTCAAATACCTAGTAATATAATTGTACTAAATATTTGTATTATAATATATTAGTTTATATATGTATATATTAAACAAACTCTGAAGTGGCCTTCATTGCACTTTCTTATACTTAGGTATCACTATATATGTAATATATTGTGTTTTTAATTCATTCTACTATTTCCATGAATATCAATTGTGTGGTAACTAGGGAAACGTAGATATAATATGTCTATTTTCAAACATAATTTTTTAGTAAATTAATATATGTTTCGAAAAATTGTTTTAAACAAATGTTGCTAGAACATTTATTATTTTTAGCTTTTATAAGATTCAGGTTTTCTCTTACTTCTCTTCTTTTCGATATGAGTAAACAAACACTTCCGGTTAAAATACCCTTTTAAAAAATATGAGGTTTTCTTTCCTGGAATATACAAATCTTAAACTCAAAACATGATATTTTATGTTCAACGGTGTTGGCTGTAGAGCATTAACAAATAGACAGATATATACACAATTTCGAAGTCGGTTATTTCTTTGGTCACAATTCTTTTCTTTATATATGACACATAAGAAAGTAAAACTACGTATTATTATTTTGTTAATTTCTTTCGTGGTTTTAAGGCCATCATAATTCTTCTATGGTTGCACCGATAAATTAAAGTCTATTGAAGCATTAACTAGTATTTTCATACTGTTTATATTTCACAAGTTAATTTGTAAAAAATGTAGACATAACGTCAAATTGATAATTAATACAAAATTTGGCATGGTTAATTTTGTCTGCAAATTCACGTATCAAAGCGAAATTAAATGAAGCGTTGTATACCAACAAAGGTAGTGATTGTATTTCAATGTGTTGGTAATATCGATAAAAACATATTTAATTAATGGTAACCGCCTTAGTAGTAGTAATAATAATTTCTGTGGTTAGAAGCACTTAATCCATATAATAATACCATGACATTTGCAGTTTTGACCACGTACTTACAGTATTGCGTTAGTCTCGAGTGCGCTTGGTTTGAATTGCGACTATAGTATGATTGTAGTTACATTACACGTGACTGCACCCAATCAAGGTTTCACAGAACATCGTTCAACTTCTTAAACGACCAATTAGAGAGCTTGTTGCTGTGATTCGTTCGATAATTTTGCTAGCTGCGTTAATCAAGACACAGAAAGAAGGTTATATCAAATAGGTATAATTGTGTGAAAAGTAGAACTTTATGTCTACTTATGGGTGATACTTTATTGACAAATTCGTTCAATGATAATCAAGTTACACACTAAAAGTTTGTTCACAAATCGTAATTACACTTACATTATAAATATGAGCATCAATTCTCTTAATAAATTAAACATTCAAATATAAAACGAATTAAACTACAAGACAATTATTAAATACATACTTCAACTCTACTTAAAATGAAAATGAAAAATTATAATTTTAAATCCTAACTATTAACTAGTCAAAAAAGATTCGGTACGTACAACGCATCGATGCGTCCAGCTCGCCTTGTAAGTAATATATGCGATGCGAGCAGCGATTTTTAATTAATATGGCCTTTTGGTTTTCAATTTTTTGTAGAATATTTTGATAAAACATATTTTTAGTGCATATTTCATAGTTATAATATTTAATAATTTTTTATGGCCTTTAGGTTAACAATATGGAAAAATCTTGTAGATATAAAATATCTTACAATTATTAGTAGAATATTTTGGGTGTTTTAATTATTTTTGTAAGGGCAGTATTAATGGGGGCTTTCAATTTTGGAGCTCTATAATTCAGGAAGTATACGGGCGATTAGATTTAAACTGCGACTGGAGTCAAATGGGATGCCAAATAATTTGTGTACCAAATTTGGTGTGTATCGCTTTGGTGCCTTCACAGGAGTAGAGAGCAAAAATTTGGTCTTACGAGCGAGCGACGACTAACATCCAAGTATATAAGTTAATATATATTTGGATTTAGGGTGACGAGACAAACACTTTTTGTTAAAGAAACTTTTTGATCCGAGTATGCTACAGACACACGACCTTCTTCGATAAATGCCGTTCTAACAGGATTACGTTTCGAAAAAATATACAAAAGAAATTATATCAGTGTAAATAAATAACGTTTAATAAGTAATCAACACAGAATAACATTGTAATGTAATTGTTTGTAGTTCACGTAAATTAATTTATTTTCAATATAAATTTTACTCATTAAAGCTGTCGTTTACCTTACTTTTTCGGTAAGCAACAAGTTCAATATTATTTGTTTGTATTGTTTAGCAACGATTTTACAAATATATGACCAAACGATCACTCTATAGATGCAGTGAACGAGAATGTTTTTAAAATATGAAAAGGGAAACTTACGATAGCCAACGACCAGACACCTTCTAGTTAGTAATCAATCTGCAAGTGCCAGTTGTTGTTTTGGTTGGTGAGAAATAGTTTGGAGGTTACGAATTGATTGGGCCTGTGAGACTTATAGTAGAATTCTGAGGGAATCTATAGCTTGTATAAGACTTTTTTAAGTCAAGCCCTTTAAAAAAAAAAACGCCTGCGGCACTACTTTGCTATTTCCCTTGCAATGGTCCTATTTCGCCCCCATGCATGAAATCAAAAGTCAGGGCCTATGAACCCAACTCGTTCGCTTATGAAAAATGTATTCACGTGTTCACTGCCGGTTCATTAAATATAGTCTCATATCGAATCTGCGTTATTGCGTTTAATCCCGGGCCGTAACCACAAACCGCACTGTACCGTTTCTTTTTATAACCGAAACCCAAACTATAGAAACCGATAACGAAATTCCGCAAGCAAAACCGACATTTTTACGGTCTATTTTACTGTTTGTTATAATTTTTTGGTTACCGACGAAATTAAAATATTACTATAACGTTTTTTGTAACGTTAAAAATCCGTAACCAGAAATAAAATTGTTATTGTTTCTTCTCAAAAACCGTGATCCTTATTAACATCAAATGCGATTTTTACTTTCTTTTAGAGAGTAATAAGTAAGTATTTTTAGAGTGCACTACATTTTTTCTATAGTCTTTTTAACTAACGGGAGATAGTAATACACGCATAACTACAACGACCTATAAAATACACAGTTATATAATCACTCCATTCAATTTGCTTATTAGGTATGAGACTACATCATTTCATACCCTCGTCAATATACAATACAATAGGTTAATACATAGGGAATAAAACATAGTAATAGTACAAAAAGTATATAATTAAAATTAATTACATGACAGCTCCTTAAATTAGATCCAATATATATGATTCAAAATATTCTGCTAACGAATAATATAGCATCCTTTAATAACATAGCCAGTGACGGTTATAATGACAATGGCATCAGAATTTGTCAAACACTTTTTTGTACCATTGGTATGTGTTGATAACCATATGAAATTTCAGAATGAATTTTGTTCAACTTTGTTAAAATTGATGAAATACCACTATTTTTATTTATATTATATTTAGCGTTTAGATTCACTGTAAAACAATGAATTTATATTATTTAAGCATCGTTTACTGTTAAGTAATAGTCGCTACTGACCAAAACTAATTTATTTTTACTTTTTACATAATGTACAAAGAAAATAAACCTGAATATTTTAATGGCAATATTTCTTTTGAGGGTCCCTAAACTCATTTTGATTATTTTCTCAATGCCGTCTAGCTGTGTGTGTGAGGAGGGAGACTTCAGTGAGACTATTCACGACTTAAGGTGGTCGTCTTGTTTATATCTCGTTCTCTGTCTAGCAACGGTTAATATCTATTGATTTTAGACTTATTAAGATTTATATAAATAATCTTGTAAAACAGAAACCTAGACCCATACAATATCTACAACATAAAGTATTTTTTATAGCGAAATTTTATTGTTGTAGCTGTTAATTGGTATAATCCAAAAACATATCTATGTACCACAGCCACAGTAATAAAATTTCGTTGTAAAAACTATGCCATATTGTAGATATTGTATGGTTGTAGGTTTCTGCTTTACAAGATTATTTATATAAATCTTAAATAGTCTAAAATCAATAGATGTTAATCGTTGCGTTAAGCTGCATTCAGAGCGAACCAAATAGTAATTAAGATTAGAAAATTACAAATTTATATTATGACAAGCATTAGTAGCATTCACAGCAACAAAATCAACACAAGTAATTATAAATTTTGTTGCTATGAACGTTAGCATTGTGTCATACAACAAACTGGAATTATTACTTGTAATTTCTAAGCATAATTACTAATGGTTTCGCTATGAATACACCTTTAAGGATTGTTCACAGCGAAACAATCAGTAATTAAGCTTAGAAATTATAAGTAAAAATTCCAGTTTGTTGTATGACATACAAAGTTTACGTTCACAACAACAAAATTTATCAAACATTATGTTAATTTTGTTGCTTAGAATGTTGGCATAGCTTGTCATAATACAGACTAGATTATTATTTGTAATTTTCTAATCTTAATTACTATTTGGTTCGCTCTGGACACGCCTTTAATGTATGAAATTTGTATTTGTATATAATTAGCACATTCTTTTAAAGAGAGCTTTATTGTTATTATAAATAAATATTGAGTGTTTTGAAAGTTTTTCCTAATAAATAAGTTAAACAGCGAGATCCTTAAAAATATTTAAATTTATTTTGAAGCTGTTTTGAAGGTTAGTTATTTCTATTTGCGCCGTACGTACCAGGCACATTCTCATAATATACCTAAATACAAATTGTGAACATTATAAGTAATGTTGGTGCAGCGCGTGTGTGTATACTGTATACTGTGTATGGTTCCCCCGGCCTACTCGTCATTACAATAGCGCTCATGCGACCCAGAGCTGCATGCAGGTGTAGTATTAAAACACATTGTCATGACAGGTTGGGGAAGAGCAAGATGTCACGGGCGTACTGAGCAGTAGTGTCGCGTTCGAGTACTCGTGTGTGTGTGTGTGTGTGACTGTGCTTATGTTTGTTTGTTTGTTTGTTTGTGTGTGCCAGTATATGTGCGACCTCATACCTTTCAACTCATTCCCGTCAACCTGTATCGTCCTCATCTTCTCTACTATATCCCGCCATCTCTCCACACCTCATCTAGCTGCCGCCGTCGCGTTTTCTCCGCCGCCCCGTTATCCACCTCAACCCACTATTTTCACCCTCCGTGGTCCGTGCTGTTGTCGCGCTGCCGCTGCCGAACAGAGCACACAGACGGTTCGCGCGCGCTCAGCACATGGCTCATCTGCGTAATTAGAAGCGAGTGCGCGCGTGCACACCTTTGTTTCGTCTCCGGCGAATTGTATCCTTTCGCTCTCTCTCGTACTCGTACTCGATGGCCTGAGCTTCTCTCTATACTCTATAGTGTTATCCTGAGCGGGACTGTTTTGTTCTGTATATACATATATATATAGAGCGAGATGTTCCTGCTACAGTACACAGACACTGCTGCTGATCATCGAAAGAAACTTGTGTTGTTGGAGGTATTGCATATCGTATATGATAGCGCCCGGGGTGATGAAATGTAGACAAAAGATAGTTGTTTCTTTTTGTGCAATAGGTTTTGCCGGTCGTGCTGTTGTGGCTTGTGTTTTGACGAAAGTTAAGACAATTTATCATCTTGTATTTTATGATGTGTATATTCTTCTCGTTTAGATCTCACTTTTATTATCCTCTCTTTAATCACATTGATGTATATTTTCTCTAAGTTAACTCCCTTTAAATAACACACCATATTTTCACACTTTGATAGTAAATGGCGTGATAATATTTTATGTATTTTAAATACGGTTTACGTCGTAGTTACATTCCTAAACGAACTGGTTCAAACCGAACCGGTATAAAATGAAATTTATTAATGTAGAGTTACGTACCACGTCCTCCACAAGAAATATAATATTATTATTTTTTAACTTTGAAATAAATGCATAATTCAATTAAATAATTCACATATATTAATTGAATTTAATATTACAAAGCACGACTGAAATACAGTGGTGCTTCGTTTCGTACCGTCCTGATTCGAGCCACTACTTGAATTTGAACCGATTCGGGCCGCGTTCTCCAAATGTTTACCTAATGCCTCGGACCGTTGCGGGCTCCTAACTACCAATGCCTCAATACATATAATGTTGTCATTCATTTTCACATGAATCGTTTGCGTTTCCTATTCCTACATTATAGATTATAGTAAATCTTACTAATGATTTTGTACTTATGGCAGCCGAAAAAATGAAACTGAATAATTAACACAGCCAAATGCGAATTATTATAACAATTACCTTTGAGTTTTTTGTAATATGTTGTTTGTTAGCATTGACCAACGAAAAATTGTTCTTAGCTCATCGTACATTAGAATAAAGGAGCTATAGTTGTGTCTGTAACATTATTGAATCTAAAAATGCATGTACTTGAAAAACTCATATACTTGGATGTTGGGCGTCGCTTGCTCGTGTCTACTCGGAAGAGGCATCATTATTATATTATATAATAGAAAAAGAAAAAAAAAAAAATAGCAATAATAACGAAGCTTTATAGATTATAGAGGTTCAGGCAATATTTAATTTATTTTAAGATAGGTTACATATCTACTTCGAGTTAAACATTTGTTTCCAGTTTTTATATTTGAACTGTTTACTTAATGTATATTTGTCTATTATAATCCGTACTAGTCACGTAGTAGGTAGTGGCACGATTGGGCACTATTCATCAGGCAAACATTATTTGACCCTAAGACGTGGCACGAATCGATCTCAATTCCGGTGGGTGGTCCAAACATATGTGGTGCGAATCGGTACCTCACCGTACATACAGTAAACCCTCAGTTTGCGAGGGTTCGTTTTGCACAATAGCGCGACCGTCCGCCTTGTTTTAATTTAGTTATATATGAATGTATATTATTAATAATGTATTTTACATTTAATTGAATTATACATTTATTTCAATTACAAAGCATAAAAATAATTTACATTACTATTGCGTATTTTTCGAGACCGTGGCACCATTTATTTTCCCATAGTTCAAATTGTGTAATTGGTTTCATTATACGCTGATTCTGTGCACCAGTGCGGCGTAAACCAAGGACTACCTGTATTTTTTATTGACCTTTATAATTATATTCCTGTATTACTAAAACAGGATTGTTTCCAAATACGGTAAATTCAAATTAATAACCCAAATTTGGTGTACAGTGAAGAGCTAATGTAAATAACAATTCATTTGACTTACAATTATGATTTAATACATTAATTGTCTTTGCAAATTTAATATTTAACATATCAATATGTACATTTTATTGGTCAAGACTCGATCATTATTGTAAGACGTAAATGTGGTGAGTTATTATATTGAGGTGTATCTAATTGTCTAGAAGCGGTGAATTTTCTCTTTGTACTATATTTTGAAAATTTCTATTATGTTTAGTCTGTTTCCTTTGGTGTGTTGTTTAGTGTTTGACATGAGGACAATGATATCAAGTTTTCTATTGTTTTGGCTGAATATTGGTTGTTTATGTGTTGCATAATTAGAAGCAGTTTTAAAATGTTTAAAAGAGTTAATAACTTATCTTTAAATTTTCTACCAGTTTGTCCTATGTATTTTAAGTTTTGTAGTTTGTATACTCCACTTTGGTTGTATTTTATTATATCTTTTATTTAGTGTTTATTAAGTTTTTAAAGGGACACATTTGCAAAACTAATATTGCTAGATATTTCAATATTTTTAACTTAAGTAAGATTCACTTTTCTCTAACTCATACCGATTTTGAGTCCGAATATACCCAATACCAATTGTCACTGATCGGAAATACGTCAAACTACAACTACAGAAAAGTTAGAAGCTATGATTACTTATTGTTTATGTTATACACAATAGACCACGTTTATATACGTAGGTGTCAGGAGCTCAAATAAAATCGTAACAAATTTGTTGTCGAGATATTAATAATAATTCTGTACGAGGACAAACAGGAATGCGATAAAACAAAGTTATTTGATATTTTCTATGTTTGTCATTTTACAAATGTTGTGATTTCACAACTTAAAATGAATACAAATTTCTTAAGTATTTAAAATGTTTGTAATTATCTCGACAACGAGAACTTTCCGGCACTATGCAGATAGCAACTATTTGATTCTGATTGAGCTCCTGAATTTACTGTATTTAGTTTCAGAGTCATTCTGTATATATGAACTAAAATTAAATTACAACGAAACATAATGAGAATGTAGTCTTACGAATATAAAATATTATTTGTTCATACAATTAAATCTGTTTTATGTTTAAAAACTTTGCATGTTGTCGTTGAAATTGCGCATATACACAAGAGGTATATAACATTTTTGTACCAACGCTAAGATACTAAATTGGTTTTGTCCGAATGTGCCCTACTCCCCTTTATATTTTTATTTTCCTACACTGTAAAAAGTTGATGGAAAGGCTTTAGCTTTAAACCAGTTATAATACTTTTACTATAAAATTACCACTAATTTAGTAAAATTACTAGAATTTTAATGCAATATTACTACAATTCTGTATAATTACATGATTTTTAACTATAATTTTACATTGCAAGCCTTGTAAATTGACATAAATTTCTTACAGTGTATATATGTAATAGTTATCCATTTTGTGGCACTTCTTCTTTGATATATTTTTATTCTATTGAGTTGTTAGGTTAGGTATGTGTGTGTGTGTATTTATAAACCGTGGTTTCATTATATATATTGTTTAAAGCGATTTGTTTTATTGTGATTAATTCTGGTCTATATATCTTTGTTAACTTAAATAGAGTGGTCAAAGCTGTATGAGTGTATCTGCTTTTTAATGAACTGAAATTAAATGTATATTGATTATCTATTGCATATATCTACATTAATGGGCTCGGAGTGGGATTCTGTAACTTCGTCAGTTATGATTTAGTTACCATGGCTATGAATTTGTTTGTAAATTAAGTGGTACTACAAACATAATCGGACGAACAGTAATTTAGAGGCGTTACGATTGAATTCCACCCCTGGTTATACTTTATACTATATTATACTTCGGTTCATTAGAACTTGTGCACAGAGTACTAATGATTTTTTAAATAAGCAATCTTCTGCGGTCCAGAAACAGATGAATTCATTTTGCTTTAATTATATATTACAATAGTTTCGGTTTACGAACACTTTGGTTTAATGTATACTTTATTGTGTTTTAAATTCATGCTACTATTGCCATGAAACAATATCAATACGTGTGGTAACTAGGTAAAAATGGCTATTTTCAAAGGTAGTTTCTGTGTAAATGGTACATTTTTAGAAAAATATTTGCGTATTGATACGAGTAAACAAAGATTTCGGTTTAAATACCCTTATCAAAAATAAGAAAGGTGTATAAATAGGGCTGTAAAAAATTATGTATTAAATAGAAAAATACATACATAAAATAAAATAATTTTCTTCTTTAAGAACCTTAGTGGTTAATAAACTGTTTTCTATATAACTAAAGAAATAAAACTATAGATAATACGGCCAGCTAAAGGCATTGGTGCCTGCACCTATGACCATACATATATTTTATATATATATATATATATATATATATATATATATATATATATATATATATATATATATATATATATATATATATATATATATATAGCGTATAGATAGTAAACAAATATACGAAATGTGTATACATGATAAAACAGAGGTATTGTAAAATAAACAGTGATTTAAAACGTGTCTAAGTTTAAAAATCTGTTTTGTGAATTTGGTGTAAATTCTAAATCGATATAGTCGCTTTAAGATAGGATACAATGCGTGGTTTGTTTTGATTGAGTTGTTTATCCTATCTTGACAACCATGTATGTAGAAAGTTTGTGCACGCTTTGTTTATTTATGTAGAATTTCTACTATTTATACCGTTTGAGACTTATTGAATGAATGTCTAGCGATTGAGCATTGAGCTCAAGTCGTATTTGTGTATGTTAGTGGATTTTTATCACCCAACTTTTGATCATTGGAATGAATAGGCACTCTTATTAGCTTGCCGTACTTGCTGTGTGAAAAGCTTCGGTGGCTGCATGTGTGTTTGTACTTCCCAGAATCGATTTTTATAAACTACAGTCACAGTTCTTCTTTAACTTATAAATAAAAATTATCTTTATCTCTAATTTATCGTTGGATTTATATATATATATATATATATATATATATATATATATATATATATATATATATATATTAACATAATACGGAAATAAATTAACACAAACATCATGTCAATATTATTAAAACGTTTTATACTTCCGGTAACGCGTCGTAATATTTCTTCTAATTCATATACAAAAAATATGTATTAACCGAATGAGATTTGTGTAGCATGTACTTCATAATTCATAAACATAGTTTTTTGATGCTAGTTCCAAACATATGATTCATTTAACATGCAATAATACATTTTTAAAGTTACGTAACATCATAATTCTAGAATGGTTCACAATAAAATAAAATCAATATGTATTGTAACTAGAGAAACGTATATATAAAATATGCCGTTTTCGGGTTATTGAGAAAGTAGCAGGAGTATACTGTTAACACCTGGCCAAACACAAATCATAAGTCTAAAGATTCATAATTTAGTTTTACCTCTAGAGCGTACACACACGCACCCACAGTCGTAATTCGATACAAGGATGGTCAAAACGTGTATTTCCGTTCGACATTTTTCATGATTACAGTACATCCTTTTATATATATATATATATATATATATATATATATATATATATATATATATATATATATTCGTATAATAATGTAAAAATGCATATTACAATTGTAGAAATATTATTAAAGTTGGTGAAAATATGCTATATCTATTTCCACCACAATAATTTAATTTATTCGTGATAAAAAATTTGAAAACAATTCCGCCCTGTTGTGTAGTTTTATGCGTATTCAGCGTATAACACTATGAAAAATGACTTTCAACAATTCATGCGTCAATAATAACTAAATTCGTTAATGAGATTCACCATGCAAATATTAATTTAACAAAATTATATAGGAAACATCTCATTATTTACACTCTTTTTAATGTTGTTAAAAGTAAAGTACCACCGGATTCAATATAAAATAAAATCATCTACATAAAGCTGGATTATGAGAAATATAATATAATTACATTTATTTATTTTATTTTTCGCTATAAAACCAACTTCTACTTCAGATATTATAAAAAATAATGAAACCGGTCGTACTTTACATTTAACAACAATAAAGAATTCGTGAAAAATGATGTGTTTTCTTTTTAATTTTTCTAAATTAATATCTTCACGAATTAAGTAAGTTTTGACACAAGTATTGTTAAATTTAATATTAATTGTGTTATACACTGAATTCGCATGAAACTACAATGCAGGGATTCTTACAAATTAATATGCTTGAAAACATATTTGCATTCATATTTCAACGTTAGGTATTGTAGGTTTATTATAACCGATGTCAAATGAAAAATAGCAAATTAATTGAGTCTATTTTGTTTTTCTACAAAATATTGTCAGACATAGTTCATATTATTTATTAAATATAACCCGCCAAACATGCGTATCTATCGCAACATATATAAGCCATTTAAGATTTTCCGTAGCAGTATTCTCGTAACTGGTACATTTTTTGAAGGAACTTTTGAAATGTGTGAATATTTACCATTAGTTTAGTAAATTTTAACTCATAACCGTGTAAAAATATACTCTTTTTTGAGTTAAATTAACCACACAGTCTATATAAAGTTTAATCAGAAATTTAGGTACTTCACTCAAAATAATTACACTAAAATTGACAATACTACTAAATTGATTGTATTTACAACATTTATTGTGGTTAATTTAATAACATCAACCGTGTGGACTTGAATTAACAAAATTTCGTGTTAAATATTGAGTTTTTTTTTTTACTGTGCTTCGTTTTAAAGCTATGATAAAAGGCTAGTATCAAATGAGAGTTTATGTAAATATGTATTTTTCTCTGTTTGGTTTTGATGCAAGCATCGTCAACTCTAGATAATTAACAATTCCAATAGGAAATTTAACCATTAAAAAACCTAGTATATTTTTCTGGCAGGACAGTTTTTTACATTTCATAGAAATAGCATTTAAACTGACAACAAGTCTATCTATACATATACGATTCTTTTATTACATTTTGCAATGCAGTTGATTTTTTTTTAATTTTTTTTTATATATACGTACCTAATGTGCTTAACGTGTCTTTTGAAAATACCATTTGATGTTCATACTGCATCGATCTGTCCGATATGGTTATGTCCGACATCACCTGTCTGTTCGTTTGGTTCGCTGTTGTCCCGTTTGTTATATTTTTATATATATATATATATATGTACATTAGAATTTCTGAATTGTTGTCGAAAATCGCGAGAATCCTTTAGACTGTCGCCCTATATGCCGCGCTAAACAGTTCGTTCCCGGGAACTGATTCCGTCCTGCGCCCTTCTGCGGCCCGCGCGACGCTCTTTGCCAGCGTGCTATATACCTAGTATTATATGATGCCACTGTTCACCGGGTTTCACCGTAGCTTTCGCTCGATTCCACCCGGCGCGGCGTTTGTGCTTCATTACGTTTATTCTGGCCGGCGGCCTTGCATCATCACACCTGAACGGAACAGTGAACAACTATGAAAATAGCAAACCACTGTATTCA
Source organism: Leistus spinibarbis (assembly GCA_933228885.1). Taxonomy (NCBI): domain Eukaryota; kingdom Metazoa; phylum Arthropoda; class Insecta; order Coleoptera; family Carabidae; genus Leistus; species Leistus spinibarbis. The sequence continues at coordinate 3,962,801 of OW121792.1, read as the reverse complement.
CTCGATTCATATGTTTTGTAATTTTGTGTGTTGGTAGGATATGTTTATTCTTTTATATATCTTTCTAATTATTCATTTTATTTTCCATATGGAATTGTTTGGATTTGAAGTCGATAATTTCTTAAAGAATTCGCTTATATATAATACCTAATTGAAGTTTATTGTCCTTCATTTTAAGCTATTTTTATCTTTTTATCAACACTGCATTAATAACAACCAGAGTCACAAAATATACTTGTATGATGCCCTATATTTTATATGGTAAAATTACTATACCAATTGTAAAATTACATCATATTATATTTGATATTAACAATTCATTGTAATATTACTCACATTATATATAATATCTAAGGTACATTTCCTATATTATATGTTTTCATATCATCTCCCATCATTGTTTGGAAAATTCACTACTTTATTAAATAATGTTACCATACAAATATTAGGCAAGCTGCCTATATTTTATGTAAAAATATCGCAATGTTGTTTAACTCGTACGACATTTCAAAGGATCCAAAGTCTTGTGTATGCTTAGCATTGGCAAAAATAAAAAGAAAAGCTCAGAAATTTTGTTAAGTCTTCCTGTTTCCAAAAATGTATATAACTTATATACTTGGATGAATGTCGCTCGGTCGCTCATAAGACCATATTTGTGAAGATACTAGACCGATTTTAACCAATTTTGGTATACAATATAATGAGGGTGCCCGTGTCTGTCCTAACATAATAAACTATTTAATATCTCTTATACTACCAAAATAAAAGGGCCCTAAAAATCGAAGCCCCTTATAATAAACCCAAATGCCATAAAAAAGAAGGAAAATTAAAATATTCAAAAAGATAATAATTGGGCTGATGTCGATTATAATTTTTATACAAGATTATAACATTCTAATATTACCATTTTATTTTAAAGCCTCTACTTTCAGAGATACGCATTCTTAAAAGTTTTCCCCACCAAGTATATATAGACAGCATTGTGGCTCTAGCTCCTTTGATGATCCTGGGCCGATTTAACCATTTTCAATAAACATATAAAATGAGTGCTTGTGTCGATTCTATTCTAATTTTATAGTTACCGCCAAAGAAATAGGGCCAAAAATCGGACCCGTCTATAATGCAGCCCTTAGACTTTTTATGTCTATAAAGTTTTATTTTAGATTGTAGACCCAAAGACCATAAAAAAATAATAATTTGAAGTTTAAAATATTCAATAAAATAATAATTACTTTCAAGTTTGTGTTTGAATTGTTTTATACTGGACCGATTTTAACTAATTTTGGTATACATATAATATGAGTATCCGTGTCGGTTCTATCGTAATAAACAATTTGATAACACCTATCCTTTCAAAATAATATGGCCCTAAAACTCGGAACCCCCTATAAAGCAGCCCTTAGACTTTTACGTCTATAAAGTTTTAAATTGTGAACCCAAAAACCATAAAAAAAATTAAAAATAATAATTGTTTTCATTCTTGTGTTTTGAATTGTTTTATGTTCGGAAATCAAGTTGGTACTTATGTTTGGAGTATCACTTCAATAATCAGTGGTTATATAGCCGTTTTGCATTAAAAATATCATTGGTTAAAAATTGTTTTGTACATTTTTATTATTATTTAATTCCACCAAACTAATTATACGGTGAGATGAAGACACTGCTGCTTGTACCTATGCTTGTTTTACTGTCTGATAGTACTTGTCGCGTGTGTACCTAAGTTTATTTATTTTTTAAATTATATAAAACTTTTTTATTCCAAGATGAATTGCATTTGTCGACTATAATGAAAATGGACAAACTATTAAATTAGAAAAGTTAGTTATACAACAAATTAATGTAAACCAAATTATATACCCACCTAGTTTATGAAACTTGGATCTGTCATGAATGATTTATATAAAATGAAAACTAAGGTAAATACGAATACACACTGGTAACATAGGTAATATGATTAAAAATCATTCGTCTAGAAAAAAGCCGGATAGCTACACCAGTGATTGAACATTATTGTGTATGGAAGTCATTTTGTAACTTATAGTAGAAAAGAAAACATTCCAAAAGTTTCAAAATAAACAAGCATTGGTACAGGCCCCAATGTATCTAGCGCACTGTACAACGAGAATTTAATGAACCATCTTAATAATATTTATAATTTTATGAAGACACATTTGTATAACTACTGATTTTCGATAAGATAATATACTACTATGTCACTGCTCTCACATACAAATTTAAGGAAGTTTGATTGGTTTTGCAAGAACATAACATTCCCAATTATGAAACCAATTATACTGTTGAATATTTTTCAATATAATTACTTTTTATGACTTTGGATTCAATTTGTGGAGACTTCACATAGGTACATCAAAAGTCTTGTACATTTATTAATATATTAAAAATTTACCTAAAGTAAACTAAGGGCGGATCTCGTTTTAGAACTTAATAATTCGGGAGATATATGGCCTACATTATATGTTTATCAAATTCAATTTAAATCGTTCCGGGAGCTTCAGAGGAGATGTGGTCATACATTTGGCCTAATAAACTTACGAGCAAGTAAGATACATCCAAGTATATGAGCTACATACATTTTCGTAATTAGCGAGATAATTATATTGATTCCGAGAAAGTTCGAAACACATGAGAAAATACTGTAATTCTTTTGTACATACTGTACCACGCTCTTAATATTATTCACAGATTTTTCGGGTGGGTGTATAATTTTCAGAAACGACGTTTTTTTTTGCCTTGATTACGAAAATATATATACGTGGATGTAGGTCGCTTGCTGCTCGTAAGACTTGACTTTGTGGCCTCATCTCTTCTGAATCCCATAAGCCTTAAACGTACAGTTACAAGGCTCTATAAAGGACCCCTGCTTATTATTTATTATAAAGATTTGAAAATCTGAGATTTGACCGTGATAATCATTAATTACAAAAACAAAAAAGATACTAAAACGTTCTTTCGCCCAGCATTCAAAATGGCTTTTCAACCTTTGTGCTAGTATGGTTCTATGGCAAGCAGTTTCAGATAATGGTGATTTATTATATGCAATTTTTCTTATTTAGACGATGTCCATTGTTAAGATTACTTTTCTAAAAATAAGCAAACGTTACGGGTACTAGTTTGTGACTGTCTTCATTGGTACTACACACAAATTCAACCACTAACTCACAGTCACAAATTGCTCACACAAATTTGACACAATTCAACAACGACAGACTGAATAGAGTACAGTTGGTGTCTCGTAGCTTGATTTAGACAAATAAACAGAATTCGTCTAGCAAAAACACATATTTCTAATATGCCTTGTACAGTTCCGTTGAACGATTTCTGCTAAATGGAGAGAGAAATCAGAAAGAAAGAAGAAAACAGCAGTAGTCCTTAGATATGGACGCCAAAGTGATTTTGATTATACTTTGAAATTCATTATATCTTCTACTAAATAGAAGACAAATTGTTTTTGTATCAAACAAAAATTTTACAAGATCAAGATTTCCAAAGTTATTATTTTTGGTAAAACCATACCTAATTTTTACAAATGATGGTCTCTGGTGATGAGATTTGCTGAATAAAGAGAAAACAAGATGAGGTACAGGCACCTATGCCGATGCGAGCAGCGGACTCCACCATCCAACGTGATTTTGGATATATTTTGAAATTCATTATCTTCTAATAAATTGAAGACAGAGGTTTTAATAAAAAAAAAAGATTTTGCAACCCATGTGCAAATTTTACATGTCCAGTCCGTCCCTGTCTGCATGTGAAATAGCGCAACTTCATCAATATTTTTTGTTACCAGTTATGGTATGTTAAAAAGTATGAATGCCAGTAATAATATCTGTTCTAGTATTATATTTGAAAGAAAATATAAACGAATCTATCATTATAATATTTATCATTTCGTCGGTAGGCTGAAAACGTAATGGGACGTTTTACCGCGGCCCGTTTATCGCTACCGATCCGGCGCTGACGCGACGCAGGCCGTTTCACTGCTGCCGTTGTTTCGTTACAGGCCAATTCACTGCGGCCGGTTTCCTGCCCTGCCCTACCATACCCTGCGCGCACTCTGATTTCACCTTTTAGCTACATAGTAGCCCCGTGTTCATTTATTTCATGATTCAAGTAATCAAGTAATTATATTTTGTTTTTGTACCTTATGCTTCCTAATTTAAACACCTGAGAACCAGCTTTATCCACTTCATTTACATTTATTCATTAGCAAAAGTCACTATATTGAATACTGTCATTTAAAAAAGATAGATCTCTGCCAATTGTATACACACTAGTTAAATATTCCATCTTTAAAGACCTGTAAATTGACCGTATTATCTACAACGAATGTCTTTATTATACGTAAATAATCGATATGTGGGTATATATTACGTAGTATTATTATAAGACTTGAAAAATAAATGTCTATTTTCAACATATCAATTGTTACATATACATAACTCTCTTCTATGTCTTTTTGTATAAAAATCGGTCAGCCGTTTCATTTGCTCATTTTTCAACAATTTATCTCCATTCAACTGGAGCTTTACACACTTGCACACTTTCGGCTCTAATATCGATTGATATAATACCCGTTACCTCAATTGCTAGAGACGTCTTAGTCACTTGATGAAATTCGATATTTCATGAAAACAAACAAAAAATAGTTACATCATGTCACTTTAATTTCTTGCTTTGAAATTTCATTAAATTAAACGCTTTCCTACTCGTTCTGTTACTGAACGCAATCAAAATAAACCTAATCCTACTTAGTAGCTTGTTATCTCAATCAAATCTCAAGCGAACTCAACTAACCAAATAAAAAAAAACTTAACATTAAAATAAATCTTTTCGTATCTAATCTAAAGTTTCACACCAACGTTACATGATATTTTCATGAAAAGCCAGATACTATCAAATAAGCACGACAGAGCCACAATTAGGTAGACAATAGTAAATTTAATTAATCTGGTGGAAGAAATAATAAATTTTAATTATTTATATCTTTATTAATCAAAGCAGGATATATATATATATATATATATATATATATATATATATAGGGCGCGCGCGGGGAATATTATTTGTTGGTAGAAATGGATAGCATCTGGCGCAGGATAAGCGAACGTCCGTGAGGACGTGTAGAAGATCGAATGGGCGGGTAGCGTAGGCTGTGTGCCGTAACCGTTAGCTGAGCAGAGAGGGAGAAATGCGTGTTTTCGTGTAGCGGTTTGTAAATTTTTGAACAGTCATTTTAGTTAGGTCTGAGGCAATGCTTTTCCTGCCACTCGGCGTCTGTTGAAAAATCGATGTAGATAAGTTTACGTCTCGTTGTTTTTATCTGCTCGTTCGTTTGTTCGTTGGTTTCTTTCTTTTCCTGTCGTGTCCTTTCTTTTTCTCTACTATGCTCTGCTTCGTCCCGTGAGTCTCGTATGTGCGTCGTTCATTGCAGTCGCGGTACCTATATATAGTCCTATATATATATATATATATATATATATATATATATATATATATATATATATATATATATATATATATATATATATATATATATATATATAGAGTTAGGTATCCACTAGTTCGCATTCGTGTTGTCAATGCGATGCGTTTCCGTTTCCGTCGACATCGTTTCCGTCATCTGATCCGGCGTGAGAAAACTAGTGTGAGTGTATTGCATCTAGCGCATCATCACACATGGATACATAACAACCTATATTCTAGTATCATATGGTGCTCGTCTTCACAGGTATTTGTGTTTGTTTGTCAAACTTACATTTACCTACACTGACTGAGAAATATACTTCATGAACGTATGTAAGAGTATGTGTGTGTGTGTTTACGCAGCCGTAGATCGTCGTTAATGTTCGACGCGTTGTTCTGGCGGGCCCATTTCATTTGCTGGAACCGGCAGGTTAATGTCGACAACGTTGCCTTTCAGGTGCCGCTTGCGAGCGGCAGCGCGACCGCAAGCCACTTCCCGTGTTGCTACGACTTTCAACATATAAACTTTCATTTGCTGCATCTACGCTCGGATGACTTTTCTCCCTAAAGATTACCGCTGAGAAGCAAGGTATCATTGCGGCATTCTTGCGGAGAAAGACGATCCGAGCCCGACCCGAACCGACCGTGGTCGTAGTCTTGGCGGTGTTGGCGTGGGTCGAAGTTTTCTACAAGATATGAGGTGATGTGGTACGAATGCACTTCTCACTATTATGCGCATCACTTACCTTACAAGATGAATCCAGCCACTCTTCCCCTGATCTCTTCGTCCCCCGCACGACTCACTCCCGCAACCGACGCCGTTCGCCGTCCTATGGCCTCGTTCTCGTTGCGTCTTTATCTGGCGTCTGTTCCAAACAAGAACACACGTTTCTCACAATTGAATCGAAAACAGAACAGGAACAACGGCAGTCGATTCCTGTGAAATAATTTTGCGATTAAAATAACGTATGTCCGAAGTTTTCCGACACTTGATACAATTTATGGGTGCTGTTTTGGAAGTTTTTCAACTTCTTTTATATATTACGTTATAGTGGTACACAGTCGTATTGGAAGAAATGCCGGTAACGGGAAAATCCTTCTGACTAACTTTGCAATATGTTTTAACAGAGTTTCGCACATCTGTAGCTAGGTACATACATCTGTTCTCCAATGTTTTCATCAACATATCATTATCCATGATGTATCCATATATTTTTAGAATTCAGGTATATGTTATACAATATGCATATAGCTAATGATACTTATAAGTCATAATAGCCAGAGGCAAACATTACCGACCCAGATGAGATGAGGGATGGGTGTTATATGATCTTTCGCGCATGCGCTATCGATGGCCTCTGTTCACTTTTATTGTACGTCACCTGTCACTGTTTCGCACGTCGCCCGTACCTGGTGTTGTTGCACGTGTAATCACGCTAATGGATGGTATTTTTGAGCGTCTATCGTTCATCGAGATGAACAAAGGGTTTGTGTCAGGACGGGCGCATGTAATTTAATTTGTATAATGCTGTTGTGCAGCCCGCGGCGCTTCATAGAAAAGTTTGCCGGTGCCGAATGATCGTGACTAATGTATGTGGAGAGCAAAATGGCATTCAACGCTAGCTCTCTATTCGACCCGGAGCTGTTTTGTACATGATGATGTCTGGCGACAACGAACGAATGAATGAATCGACCTTAGACTTCGATTCGAAATCGGTACGGTACGGTTTAAAACTGGAACCGACGAGCACCGCACGTTTCGCATCAATATTGCACCAGATTGTTCTTAGTCTGTGCGTGCGAACTGACACAATTAAACTTGTGATGGAAACGTGCGCGACTTTCGACATCCGCCGACATCAAGTTTCCCCTTTACCACATTTCTCTCACTCTATCAATGCCGGAATAAGGTTTCTAAGGGCCCTAGACTGAAAGTATAGAATACCTCCCTTAAAAAGTGGAGCCAAAATTAATATAAAAATTATGCATAAAGGGCGATACTTGTGTAAGCTCCAGAATAAAATTCATCACGTTAGTTATGAAAAAATCTGTTTTTAAATGCTGAATCATGTCCTCATGCTTTCCAAGTTAGAGATTTTTAACTCGAAAATGGTCATAAATCTACATGGCCTCGTATGAAGAAAATATATATATATATTTGAATATTAATACACGAAACAATACTTGAAATTAATGCAATTTATCATATTTATTAATCTTATAACAACAGTTTTAAATTCAACAAATTCTGCAGAATATTAGTTAAATGTTTTAGATATGAATAGTGTTCTCGTAAAATAGAATATTTGGAGCGCTTATTAAATAGAGTCTTAAATCAGAATATCACCAGACCCCTTCGTGGCCCCAAAACCGTGGGGTCCTAAATTCGGTACTGCATTAAATTCAATTCATATATAAACTTATACATATCTAGTAATACAGTAACCTAAATAGAGCGAGAATAACACGATTGAAAGTGTTATAGAAAATGTTATAGTGAGAATCGTCGTTCAAAAAGTCATAGAAAATGCTATACGTAAAATTTGTTGACAATGAAGTAAAACACTTTTGTTAAAGTTTCATTGTCTTTATTGTGTAATTTAATTACAACGTTTCGGTTGCTGCATGGGTATCTGTAGCCGTCTTCAGGTATCTTATATGACTAATTATATTAAATTAAGTTGCCGCTTTTATACCTACTGTTGTAGCGTGGTTACATGTACAAAATCAAGGTACCGGGACAGTTACATTTTCATGAAGCAATTATCTTGAAGATAATATCTGTGCTTTTTTAACTTATTAAATCTTAAATTAAAGTTATGTTAAAGTTTGCTTTTTTACGACATGCATCTTCAAATTTAAAATGATGGTACTAGTACAAAATAACATTCCTGAGGCCAATTTTGTGTGTGGAAGATAACCGCAAATCGGAACGAGTTTCATTAAATGTTCGTACATAAATGTTAGACGACTGGCGGAGCAATGACATTGCGGACCCGGGACACGAATATTACTGGACAATACATCTCTCAGAACAAGGTCCGGTTAGAATTACAACCATCAATTTCATCCTGTCGCATTATTTATCACCCATGCTGTGAAGCTTTAATAATTAAATATATCTCATGGTCAACGATTAAGTAAATTGACGTAGAGTTCCCGAGTTCTTATCTTGATCCGAACATGAATAGTTGCCGAAATTTTTGTTTTTATTTTGTTAATTTATCTTAAACGAAACGGGTTTGAAATTCAGTAAAAGTTTTAATAATTAAGTTTATCTTGATGAAGATTGACGCTTAGATAGCATGAATTAAATTGATATAGTAAATCAGTATATCCCAAGCTGTGGGGCCCCAGGAATAGAATATGTTATATGTCAATTAGTGACGAAAAGTAATATAACCTGGTGTCTTTGTGTTAGCCCTCTTATCATCCACTTAGAAAGCAATTCCGTTGGTGTGTTCTTTCTTGTTGTATCTTTTAAGAAAATTCTCTTCTTTTTTCTTGTCCGGCGAGTGATCGCTTGTCTCGTAACATTGTAACGTGCAATACTTTTCTTCTATCTCCTCATGCCCTATCCTTGTGTGTCGCCGAGTACACTTTCATTTGACGTGAAACGCGCGTGCGAACGGTAGTATAGAAGCGCGGCCAGTCTGACCCAAGGGGATATTAGACTTGACCGATCGTAAATCATACGTGTCGCGACTCGTAACGGCGGTAGCAGTGTCACCGGTATAAAAGCGGCGTGGGCATTGTGGTATAGCGCGGTGTAGCAGGGCAGAGCTGAACAGTGAACATTGAACAGACAGAGGTGATCGGGGTTACACTAGCATCAGCAACAGCAGCAGTTATAGCCAGGCCACTCTCAACGTGACACGTCGGCATTAGAATCCCTCTCGAATCAATAAATTAATCGGTTCATTTGGATAGAATGAGGTTCAAACGCGTAACACCCCGGCAGTTTTGTTTGTGTAATAAATTGCATCGCAGTTGAATGATGATTATTGCATTTGTATGTACGCGCATTGTTGACCAAGTGGCGAACGACGTGATGCGACATCCGTTTGCCCCGCCACGCCAATTGCGTGCACTAAACTAAACTATATACACTTACACCTCTTCTACTATAAGGCATGGGGTAATTGACAAGACACGGCTATTAGATATATAGTACCTATAGTGGAATAGTGAGCAGTAAGGGGGTTCCGTTTGTTTGTTCATTCCTCACTTCATGGTTGACAGACGAAGCGCACCGTACATGAAAGTCGTCGATGCTTTGTCCTTGGCCGGGACAAGGGAGGCTTCTCTACCTTCTGAACTATAGTACACAGTATATAAGGATCAGGGTGCGCTAGGTGGTAGAATGCGTTCCATTGGTGTCACTACCATCTTCCCATTGATCAAACTTCATGGTAAACTTGGTGCCGCAGTAGGGCGAAATCTGTCGCCTCGTTCCGCTCTTCTAGTTGAAACAACGGGCCCCCTTCCCGTGTTCTATGAACGTAATCACAATAAGGGGCCTCAATCCCATTCTCGTACCGTTTGACCCGCAGAGACTTCTATGCGTTTCCTATTTTATACTCCGTGAATTCTCCTTTGCTCATTTTCTCTATACAATATATTGTTGTGTCACGCAAGGTTATGTGATGCTGTTCACAATAATACCTATAAAGTAAGTGAAAATGTGGCCGACAATTATTTAACCTTTTTCATAGTGATCCCGGCCTGTACAATGTTCGTTATTCCCGGTTCACTTAGCATTTACACCCAAGTTTGTTTAGTTCGCGGTTCCATCCCTCATCATCCCTCTTGAAAGCGGCTGATATCAAGCAGGCAGCGTAGGTGTTTGCCGTTACAATCGATTCGGTTTAATTAGTGTTTCGTATATTCTATTAATTAAAACTCGTAATAAAGGTGTATAGGTACATACTTTGTAAATATCTGAATTTAATGAGTACTACGAGCGCAAGTGTCGCTCGTCTTGTAACATCATTCTAGTACTAGCGCTAGTGCCAACCTCCTAGATCGGCAGCACTAGCAGTGCATCATTGTAGAACACGCGCAACCGATTGTGCTTTAGAAAAGTGATGGCATCTATGACACAAAAAGACCATTAATTCCTCGTTACTGTGTAAGTGATACGAATATCTGAGCTGTGCGCGGTCGCCGTTCGCGCCCTTAATACCGTGGCATTAGATATACGTTATATATCGTGTTTATATATATATATATATATATATATATATATATATATATATATATATATATATATATTTATATAATAGCCAAAATAACTACTTGTCTAGCTGGGACTATCTTCAACTGTGTGTATGTATGCATTGCATATACAATAAGCCTGGATTGAATCGTGGACACATGCGAACACCAACACGGACGTAGCCAACAGCGTACGGTCCACGGTTTTTGTGTCAAGTATTTTGCATAAAACACAAATATATATATCGTACGAATAAGCGCCGGGCCCTGTCCACTAGCGGACACTCATAATCAGACTCATCCGTTCATCCTACTGGTTCGCATATCCATCCATTCGTCGGTTGTTCGTTGCGTTGCTTTGGTTCGTATATCGTATAACACACAGTGTGTATTTGTTTGTTCATGTAACTGTTTGCTTGTATACCCCGACAATGTTGACTAACTGAATTCTAGATGCGGTGATGAGGTGAAACGCGTTGATAAAGAAGCCATATGCTTTTACACTCCCACGACTATATCTATAGATTCATTTCAATTAACTGTAGTATCGAAAGTGTGGAAAATATGTCAGTATATCTAGCTTAAGTATCTAGTTTAACTTACAGACAGTCTAAGTCTGTGGCTGAAGCGCCAACGCCTATTAATTTGAAATATCAATTTATTGCAATTCTGAAGCTCGAAAATATTGGTAATGCTAGCTAGCGAGCGGCAGAGCAGCATTATATACAGTATGAATATTAGCGAAGCGTATCGCATACCGTATTCCTGGATGCAGTGCAGTGCCCACTACTGTGCAGTATTGTATCGCATCACATCACACCATTTTTCAGTACAGGGTACAGGCACACCGCGCCATGTTCGCCATGCCGCATCATACCATACCGTACCGAGACACACTGTTTGAATATCCGGACCGTACCGAGTCATGCCAATGTGCCGCTGTGCTGTGTCTCTCATCCTGGGCCGCCTCGAGCTCGTAGTTTCTCGCACCAGCACGATGCACGTTCGTACATTAATTATCAGTTTCGTTCGATATTGATGGCTGCAGGTAAGCCAGGATATTGCTTCCGACAAAAACCGTTGTAGGCAGCCAAGTCGTGGCGCGTTCCTGTTGAATTCACCGTACCCTACCGAACGCGAACGTACCCACGCTCTCATCTCATCTCAACTCCATACCTTAACCTATCTACACTCACTACCCTACACCCGGCTATTTTCAATATCCTTGTTTATGATCTTTGACGATGTCTCCGTTTATAGCACTAATTTAATGCTCGCTTAGTAGTTACCTCGGTAATTCTAGGAACATGGTACGGAACAGGCGAATGCGATCATATAGTTGTTGTAGTGTAGGTAAGTATCTATAGTACAGCCGAATAGTCGTTGTCTTCATCGCTCGCTAGACACACCGGTATTACACTACAAACAACTAAAGAGTTAAGAGTATATGTCTCCTCTCATCTCACCTTGTCTCGTCTAGTCTCGTTTCGTTTCATTTTGTTCTAGTCTGTTCTCTGTTTTGTTCCACTCGTCCTCGTTACGTGGCTTCGACCTTAAACTGCTGGATAACCTAGATGGAATTAGAAACGAGATGGGAAGACTTTCCTTTTGCAACGGGTCTCTCTGAGCGTTCCGTGTTAGCTTTGAAATGTTTATACAACAAAAAAAAGTTTACCGCTTGCGCGCGTCACGATTCCCCAAGCGGTAGTAAAAAAATTTATGGTTCTGTCTCTCATGCGTAAGTAACAAAAAATTCCAAAATCGCCTATTTATTCCGCGCGAATGAGTCGCACTGCGCGCTCGAAGGGGTTCGGGTTTGTTTTCGGGAACTTTTGCAAACCGGAAGCGGTGACGACTTCTTGAATGTGACATCGCACACCCATCTGATAGATGCTCAACGATCAACATCCCCGTCACCCAAACGTGTACTTACTTTTTTATATATGTATACACATTTATAACATTGTATATATATATATATATATATATATATATATATATATATATATATATATATATATAAAATATAATATAGATAAAATATAGGTATGTACATAAAGGTTGTCTAGCGAATTCATCGTATGTCCAATAGCTCCGTTATGCCTCCGAACATTGGCGTCCCTCCGAGTCTATATACCGTCCCGCATCCATTATCGGAATTGTACGGGGAGCCTGTTTATTCCCAACGCGGAGCGACGTTCTCTCTCTTGATCTGTGAGAGAACCGCGCCTGGTTCCGTTTCACTTCAGTTCAGTTGCAGGCAATCTCATGATCATGATGGTCTCCTATAATATGGTACCCGCTGCTGGTACTGGTATATGTACGTCTTGCAAACACCATGAATCAAAAGCGTGAGCTAAGCAATGGCCAATTTCATTCGCGTTGCAATCACTGACCCCGTTCCATTTCGATTTTATAGCGTCATACGGTGCTCAGTTTCATGCTCGCGTACATAAACGGTGCACACTTTCACAACCCTCAAATCCATCGATTCGCCGATTATACTAGAGGTGAAAAGTCACTCAACTCAACTCTCTTCGGTTCACCGATAAGTATTTATATAAATAGGATCACAGTTAAAAGGATAAAGATGTTTTCTAATCATCAGACTGGAATTGATAAATCTTATATATCTTTGATGATATAGGTACCTATTGCTCAGACGGCAATATTCTTGTGTGTACACTCAGCCAAATCGAATGTTGAACGAATCTCTTTTATTCTACAGTTCGTTCAGTTTATATTTTGGACCACTGTTCATAAATCACATACGCAAATAGAGCTCTTTTTGCTCTCCATTTCACAATAATTGCTTCTTTTTTCTCTTATAATATTGTTATTTATTAATTCTATACACTTTTTATACCTGCTAATTGTTACACGAAATCCGCTAGCGAAATATGCAATGTTTTATTTAGTATCGAGATGCTTTGATTTTAAGCACATTTGCAAAATGAATAATGAAATCATTAATAGATCAATTAACCAATTGTTCTATATGTGATTGATATGCGGTATTTGATATAATCACAAGTTGATTGTACTATAATTGAAGGATGGATTAAATTATTGAAACACACAAGGCTAAACGGTATATCATTGGACAAAATTCCTTGCAATTTATTTTAGGATTTCATATTAAAATACAATGATAGATAATTTAAAATAAAATTAGATCATTTTAATCAGCTGTTCAGGTTTGAAGAGTCAATGGTTTGATGAATATTATGACTGTTCTGTTTTCGTAATGTGTTTCGGCCATAATTAATATTAACGTAATTGTAATGTGTTGACTAATAATAATGAAGTAACGCGTGAAAACAGTTTAAATGCCACTGCTAATAGTTGGAATGGCAACAGCATTATCAACGTAGGGGGCGCCGCGACGCGACGCGACGGATGCGACAAGGTTCGCACGGCGTCCGTCCCAGGAAACAATAAATACACACGGGCTTGGCGTTTAGCACTCGACGGCGTTGCGCGTGAGCAAGCATCCTTCTTCGAGGAGAGTTATGTGCGTGGGGTCCGCCTGGTGGACCCGGAGCCGGCTCATTTATCCACACACACACACACACAGACATCAGATCGCGCGCAACCCGAGACGCTGACGCTGACCTGGGTCTGGCTCTAGCCTGGCCCGGCTCGGCTCTTCGCCCGTTGAGTTGAATGCAAACAATTTTGTGTAAAGTGAAGAGGTGGAGCGATCTAGCCATAAAGCAATGTCTCGCCGGCACCTAGCCACCGTCACCTCGCCGCTAAAGCGTCCGACCGACCGACCGACCGACCGCCCGCCCGCCACTGTATATACACTACCGCAACATCAGCTATTGCCATTGCCATTGCATCACACCCTCCCAAATCTCCCCATACAAGTTCACGTTCGCGCTCCTTCGCACACACACACATCCTTAAACTCACGTACACATACATACATACATACATACACACAAACAAACAACGCCCGCACACGTACAAAAAATAAATGTACCGTCTTTCTTCCATTTTTTCTTTTCTGCTTTTCTGTTATTTATCGCTCGTTGACTATGAACATTCTTATTTTCGGAGCAATTTTCTACCAAAAAGACATTTATTTAGACGCGATCGTCCTCGTTCCTTGAATTGCCTCTTACACACACACACACACACACACATACATACATACATATATATATATATATATATATATATATATATATATATATATATATATATATTAATTAGTTTTTTAACAATTTTATCACCGATTACATAATATTTTTAAAGGCATCTTTATTTTAACCCAGCGTTGGTACACTTATTTCTGTCTTCATGTTTGGTACACGTATCCGAGCACAGAATTTCAAAATTTAAGAAAATATTATCTTTACTTTAAATGAGTTTAGTTTGTCTTATCTTAGTTATAACTGTCCTTTATGTGAAATACTGAGAATCTCATACCCAGTATACCAACACGTTCCCTTAGTTACTAATATTATCTATTTTTATTACATATAAATGGCAAGTTACCGTTACGGTAATTTATGATACCAGTCCAAAGTTATATATATATATATATATATAAAATAAGTAAATAAAGGATAAATAAAAGAAAACTGGAATGAATCACTCAACAACTTATATACTTTCAGTATCTTAGTTTATAATATTGCTTCATTTTGTTTTAAATTGATTCTACGGTTGCTATGAAACGGTGTCAGTATGTATAGTAACTAGGGAAACGTAAATGTTACAAAAGGCTATTTATAAAAGCAACCTTTCAGAAAATGGCATATGTTTTGAAAAAAAAACAGAATCTTTGTTAACAAAGGAATATTAATATTTTTTTCTTTTATAAGAATTACATTTCCTCTAACTCATGACTCATTATCAACCTGTAGTTCACAGACAGAGAGACAGACACGCATACACAGATTATTTCAATAGTCAGGAACGATTCAAGGATGGCCAAAACGTGTATTTCCGTTAAAATATCGAGGTTGAAAAATTTTGTGATTACAATACTTCTTTATACTTATATAAATAAGAAAAACACTTGGTAAGTTTCACTATATATTTATTAATATTTATACATTTATTTCGATCTTTCGGCAGGAACTCTTAGTTTCTATAAGTTCCTGATAATGACCGCGAAGTCAAAAATATATGTATTAATAATTATATTGTGAAATTTACCAAGTGTTTTTATTATTTCAAATAATTGAAAATGTTTCACCAAGTGCCTACCAACGAAAGTGTTAAATCAAATTCATTATACATTTATATAAGAAAGTAAAAATATAAAAGTATACTAGATTCACAATATTAATAACTAGGAATTTATGAAAAATCTATCAAAATTTAAAAAAAGTTCGATTATTACCAATACAATTGAATTTTCGCGAGAATTTTTGTTTGTGGTTTTATAAAACACCAAATATGAGCCACTAAAAAGAAATCGACCGGAGTGGTCTCGTAGTGAACTTAAATTAGTTTTTGTACTTAAAAAAAATGTTATTTAATTAATTAGTTGTTTACAGTACCTGCTGCCATTTTTCATTTTAAAGTTTTTATTAAAACTAACATAATAAAGCTCCACTAGGCGATGTAGCACCGTCCGTACACAGAGTCGACGTTGCTCGTTTGCATAAGCATAGCAATGTCAACAAAAGATGACGTTACATTCCGATTACTACCCAATTATTGTGGCGCTTTAGATGTCGCTTACTGACGTCGCATCGTCCCGTTACCTACCTCAAACGTTTTGAATATTGAATGAGCCTACCACCCTTTTTGTAGTATATGAATGTGCGGCCGCTACTGGCAAATGTATCCGACCGGCATGACAGTCGGATTTCCTCCTTACAGTCAGATTAAAATTGGAGTGTCGCTCGAGTGAGAGATGTTTTTCAATGAACGACAAATTTCTTACTGTGAAGCACACTCTGAATTCCTCCATAAGTTGATACTGAAGAGATTCATATTAAATACATAAGCAATTGTCTAAAAGATACAAGTTGACAATAAAAAGAAAACGTCAATTCTCGAAACCGTTTCGAATTTTACATAGGACCAAATGGGGCAAATGTACCACCGCACTTTTATAGATACTCAGTAAAAAAAACCTAGATTTTACAACAGTGAAAGTTGAAAGGACCAGTAAAATGCCTTTAACTCGCCTTATTATCAATTTAGTGGTTGTTTTAATTTTTATATTTATATAAGGAAACATCTTTTAACCACTGATGTTTTTTTTTTGGCCTGTGTGCCAATTGGTTTAGGAACGTAACTGCGACCTTAACATATAATATTCGCGATCGAGATTTATTGCTCGCTATCTAGCATAGAAAAAATCAAACACAGTCCGTCCCGAACAGAGCCATGTTTATGTGATGACAGTCCGTGTCAATCAAAGTAATAAATTTTTAATATGTCCGTTTCACCACGATTCAAAAGATCTCATAATGTTGTGTGCCGGAATGTGTTGCAAACGAATTTACACGTCTATAATAACACAATATGCGTGTCAAATATAACCAACAAACCAAAAATAACCATGTTACAGTGTGTATCAGCGCCACCAACAATTTTCTCGATTGTGAATAGGACATATTACATATATTATCGGGGGAAAAAATGTTTTGTTATATTATTTATAATGTGACAACATTACAATGAATTATTGATATATCATACAAAATATAAGCAACATACAGGAATATTATTTACCGTGCATATATAACTTTTAAAATCTAGTACCTACTACCAACTGGATGACATAATTTTACAACTGAGTCTTCTGTCAAGTTTATCTCTTAACTTCGGTACAATAAATAATTGATATGATGAACTTGTCCCGCTTGGCAACCTTACCCCGCACGCCCCTTTTACGAAACCTTTCGTTCGGCAAACATGCGCAACTATTGAATTATTAAAAAACCGAATACGCAAAGTTTAGAGTCCCAGTCTTAATCTCGAAGAATCATGTAATTTATTTATTTTATTTATGTAAAAAGCTTGCGAAACCATTGAAAATATTGTAAACTTCCAAGAAAATGGAAGCCCGGGCTTTAATGTCTTACACAGAAATTTACGATTTCCAATTTCGTAATCAGTGTTTGGTTTACAATTTGCAATTGTTTGTTTGTTTCTTCTGTATTCTTTGTGTCTCTCTTGTTGTATAACCGATTAAGAGAGTTTCTTTTCGCCCATCTTCTATTCCGAAAGCGTCGGGCCTTGTTCACTGGGACGGGAGGGGAAACAGTTTGCCGGTTACTGCACGTACATACATATAGTCCGCGCGCCCGCGGTGCCGGATTACGGGACGAGATCGATTCCCTTCGAGTTGAGGACGCGACCGATCGACTGAACGTATACGAATGCGAACTTACGCACGAACGGATGCGTTAGTCGACAGAAAAAGAACCGATCACAAAAAGGAAAGGAAAAGAAAAGGACAATTTCCCCGCCATAAACTAGTTATTTGCTCGTTTATGTTTCAAGTGGCCAATTAATGTGTTTTGGTGTCGCGACTCATTTATGTACGTGCGAACTGTGCGTGCATGGTTATCGTCATCAAAACTGTCAACCGCTATATTTCGGGTTTCAGTAACAGCTAAACAATTACTGAGTGGAAAAGTGTCCATAGATGTAGGGCATGCACTGAAGCCCTTGTTAAATTAATTATTCTTCAATAATATTAAATTACTATTTTCTATATATTTATTTATATATATATATATATATATATATATATATATATATATATATATATTAAAGAATTAAATAGCAAATTAATATCTAGTATTTAATATATATTATAGGCTGTTAATTTTCATAAATAATGTTTGTATTTATTAAAATAAATACTGTGTATGCATATATATATATATATATATATATATATATATATATATATATATATATATATATATATATATATATATATATATAAATTATACATCCCTATTGCCTTGTCAGACCTGATATCTATTCGGCTAAAGTCATGCTAGTTTCAAAAATTACATTATGAATATTTAGTGTCAGTTACGTTATCCTTGACGAAGCGTGAAATGTGTGGAAAGGGTAAACGTTTTGTTTGTAATCGAGAAAGCGTTATCGTCATGACAACTTAACAAAAATTTAATTTGTGTGCCGTTCCACGTATCAAATTATTTGCGTTAATTGATTCATTCGGTTCGAGTGTACTTTTTTTTTACAGTGATTTTATTCTCATTTCTACATTTTTACACTCGCAATGTTTGAAAGCTCAATGTAACTTTTGAAATAAATAAATATATGTACTGGTTTTTTCGTTGTACAACTGAAATAATTTAAATTAGTGTAATTGTTCTATTTATACTAAATAACTATATGAAGTTTTTTTTTCTATACCGTTAAAAATTTCGCTTGGGTTATTTGGTATATTAGGGAAGTGATCGATGCCAGTTTTACGTTCGAAGGAATTCTGAAGTATCTGAAATACGCGAGTCTATTGTGTGTATTTGTATTTTTGTGGAAACAAATTGATTCGTGTTCGAAAGGGTTGAATATCGGCTGAATGTCGGTATCATTGAGTTCTCGTGGCGTAGCGCGGCGTTTACATTGCATTGTACTGGTGGTTTCCGTTGCACACATAAATTATTCGGCGAGATTAGTTCGAAGTGCCAAAACGTCTGGAACATGCACAATTCATAACATTGATTGTATTTTAACTCACATCATTAATCTTAGTTATGCGCCCTTCATTATATTTATAAATGTAACTGGAAACCGAATGTTTTTCAAATGGTTGCGGTGCGGCGGGCTCTCGGTAGCCGTACATCGCATCCGAGCTTTAGCTCTGAAGCGGCAACTGTTTCACGCGCCACTGTGCGCACGATTTGTAAAACACGAATGTTCCAAATGCGAATGCTAATACTCGCGAAGCCGCGCGTTTCCGTCTGAACTCGAGCATCGAGCTTCACTTCAGCTACTCTCTCTTTTTGTTCTATGTGTGTAGGTATAACTCTACCACCACCAATACACTACACCTACCCCGACTTTTATTTCACGAACATGATCAAAAAACAGTATCCACCGACTACCGCTTTACGTACTAGCTAGCCCCTTTCTCTTTCACATTTTAATCTGATCTTGTTTTATTTGTTTGTTTATAGCTATGACAGACGATCCCAGATTTTCTGAGCCAATACCCAATGTGACGGTGGCGCTCGGCCGAGATGCGAGTCTACCCTGCGTCGTTGAGAACCTCGGCACCTACAAGGTATCTAACCTACTAAATGCAAATATTCAAATATCGTTTGTATGCCAGGGTTGGGTTGGTTTGTGTAACCAAGCCCGGATTATGGTCTAGGCACAAGAACTACGTGTCTTGTACTTGGGATTATATAATAAGACCTCTTTCATTTCATACTAATCTTATATTTTCATTATTATTTATATTAAAATAACAAAATATATTAGCTGTTGAAAGCAATTTTAATTCAAGTCTATGTTTTTTCTAAGTAACGATGGTTCCTTGTAATTAAGAATCTAAACTAATCCACCTCATTGATGCTAACTGCAATGTCAGTTGCTATAACAATGCTATAGCTATTTGAGTTACTTCATAATAACGTTACTAGTCAGAATAGTTGTTTTTTACAGAATCGAACAGAATCAAGAAAGTGTTTTAAATATTTTAATTGTTTTGAAAATAAAAAATTGTTGAATATGATAAATTTATGGAATACATTTATTGTTTTATGAAATGACATTTAGTAATAATATATGAATCAGTAAAGAACTGCAGGAATTTCAAATGTTCATTATATAATTATATATTTACTCAGAATTGCTCCATATAAAATAATTCTTTTCAATTGCAATGTAATGAGAATTAGGCCACCGTTGCTTTGAATAACGCAAGCTTGCTAGTTGCCAAAGAACATGTATTAAATAATTAATGTATATACGGAATGTCAGTCAGGTGGTAATTAACTAAACGTACGGGATTTGGTTGCGTACATATAAGCGAACGCGTTTTAGTGTTCGTTCTACATACCAGAATTACCAATCAGCCGATGACCATTATCTGCGGTTGTTGCGGTAATGGAGTGATCTCCTTTCAGTTCTGGCTACATATATTTTGTCCACGAACGCTACACTCACAGAACACGCAGTGAGTGCACATCTGTTTTAATTGTTTTCTAATAATACGTTCAGTTCGGGTTCATCTTAGAGTGTGGCCACGCCGAAGTCGCATCGCCGCCAAGAGCATGGTCGGACGGTTGGCCGCGGACCACGCGCGCTTCGTCGCCTTTAATCCGAATTAATGGGTCGGGTGCGATGCGGGGCGGACCTGGTTGTCGGTTGCGGGTGGGTTCTCACTTAGTGCGAGTGGAGTGCCATGATTTCAGTTCTCTCACCATTGTCGTTGGCATCGTTGCCACTTCCACCAAGTACCCTTGGTTGCCGTGCCGTGCCGTGGCGTGCGTACGCGCTGCTGGCCCGCCGCCGATGGTTCCAATCAACAAGTTAACCGGCGTCGGTAGGCAGCGGACGGGCGTATAGGTACCCTTCGGGCTCAATGCACTGCACCGCCTTGCCATGCCATGCCATGCCTTGCCTTGCCTCGCGAGGTAATTACGTGTCCGCGCTTTTGCTCGTCGAGTTGCACGGAATGTATAAATATGATAATGGGCCCCAGCTGTACCCAACCAAACTTATGATAATGTGTCCGCCATTAACATAAAACATTTCGGTTTGCTTGGCACTACGGCCCTCGTACTCCGTATTTAGTAGCTTGAATATACACACTTGCAAACTCATGTTGTTTGTTTGCATTGCATTGCATATGCCCCGCCAGCGAGTTCGTAGGTAGTCGCATTTTGTGTTAAACGAATTTTGTAGTTCATGATTTTGGAACAATTTTCAATTTTAACCTAAAATGTACACGTATAACATATCTACATAAATATTATAAATTCATTCGTTAATTAGAAGTAAATATGATCTCTAGAAAATGACTCATCTTCAGATCGATAACTTAATTAAAGCATAATTTATTATGATTATACTAACAAGATTTAAACAAACTTTGAAATTTAAATTTTAATCAATATTCATTATACGTATGAATATGGAACAGCGAAGAAAAGGTACTACTTATGAAAAGACCTACCTAATAAATACGAGGCGCAAGAGTAGAGTTTGAAAAGAAAATGATAAGATTGAAAAAATATTTCAGCCGATGAATGTGGTATCAGTTCTCGTAAATCGAGTAATTTTCATTCCTAGGCCTGAGAATATATGGCCATAAACCTTCGTAAATTTCAGGTTAATCAATATTTTATCTTATCTGTATTTTCTCGTTGAGTGATGTACTGTTAGCTCGTAGTATTTAGAGAGTTAATATCTAGAGTACCGATTCTCGCGAGGCAGTACCCGCTATATGATGTTATATATGACTTGAACCCCTCTGTTATCTGAAATTTAAGTCCCCGCTCTTGAATTTCTGTGGCCGCCCATGGAAATGATGGTGACGAAGGTATATGATACTAGTATGTACATCTCATGCATGAATTCATGCGGGCGGATGCAGCCTCGTATTCACATCTGCGTTTGCTTTGCGAACTGATGCGTTTCCGATACGACGTATACTTACTGCGGCAACTCCACCAACTCGCTCACTCACTCGTTTCTGCGTAGATCTTCGTCAATATACATTTGTTGGCCTTTTTTGCTTCTTGTTCTTTTTTTCTTTTCTGTTTTTGTTGAATTGTTCAAGATCATTTGCAAGTGACTGGCTTGCGCGTACGTTAAGCACATAAAAAATGAAAGAAAGACCAAAGTGTATATCCGTTTACCGGTCGACATTGCCGAGAGCCATTTCTGTTTCTATTTCCGTTTGTTTTCCTGTACGTCGGCGTATTTGTATTTAGCATTAGTTAGTGAGAGAGAACGATGGGGTAGGAAGGTAGATAGATAATTGGTATTTGGTGTATCATCTACCTAGTCTAGCGCTAGAGTGCGTCGTCGAGCGTGTACGAACTGGGCCGAGCGGTAATTAAGCAAGTTCATATCTTGGCCGAACCCCGTTACTGAATTTGTTTGGTAACTGGTTTTACTTGTGGGAATTATCCGGCACGTACGGCCCATTAAGTGGTAATATCCTGCAACCCTAGTCATGTTCCAGGTGGCCTGGATACACATAGACCGGCAGATGATACTGACCATACACAGACATGTGATATCCCGAGTACCAAGATTCAGCGTCTCACATGACAATGCAAAAACATGGCTGCTACATGTGAGCAGTGCCCAGCAGGAGGACCGTGGATACTACATGTGTCAAGTGAATACAAATCCAATGATCAGTCAAGTTGGCTATCTCCAAGTTGTCGGTAAGTTTTATATCTCGAACATCGTTTATAACTCAAGCGCTATGCATGCGCGCAGCATTATGTATGTAACGTAAGGATACTACACGGGGCAGCAAAAAGGCCTCCGGGAAATATCAGTCTAATGCTCGTGTTGAACCATTACCGCTAAATTACCATTATCACTAAAAGTTGAATGGTTCTATCTACATACGTCAATGCACCTGTTAATACAGCATTAACACTAAATTATGTCAAATGCACGTACATAGATTCTAACGATAGTTAAACTAGTCATTCATTTGATAATGCTAATTAAATATCTATTCGCACTTGCGTCAGCTGCCCATCGATAAAATTCATTCTAAATATGCAAGTATTCATATCTGTGGTTATGGCAAAATAGATGTGAACACTGTCATATGAAAACATGCAAATAATTCCAAAACGATGCTATCCGTATAGTCAACGCGAGTGTGCTTAGACACTGCAAAATCGTCAACAGAGAATTTAAAGTTTAGGAAATACACTTATTACACTGATAATAAAACTGCTAGTTTGACTCTTACGTCAATAACAAAAATATTCAAAAATACATAACCAGGGGTGATTTTTACATTATGTACTTATTATAATTATTATAAGATTACTTGTTTATATTTATCCATCTTTTTAAAGCTTGTGCATTTCACATTAATTGTATATGGGTACTCGCTGGTTATTGAGCAATCGTGCTATACACTTCGCGATCTGTGTTTTTTGAAATAATCAATTTTAATTTTCAATGTTAAAGCAGAAATTGACGTGATATCAATCAAATAATACGCATCTGCAAGCATTTGATGATCTTTTGTTCGGAATTATGAGTGAAAAATTGCAAAACGGTACTCGAGTACCTGGTTATTGACGTAATTGTTAAAACATATTATAATGCCTTGTTTAAAATATAAATCGTTCTCAAATAATAATTATGCACATTCTGCTGTGGCTATCGGCAATATCAGTTTTTAATATAGATTTTTTAATTTGTTACAGTTCCTCCGAATATATTGGATTCGGCGAGTACGCAGTCAACAGTGGCGATACGTGAGAATCAAAATATCTCATTGACGTGTAAGGCGGACGGGTTTCCAGCACCAAAAATAATGTGGCGTCGAGAAGATGGCCAGGGCATCTCTGTCGAACGGAAGAAGAAAGGTAAGTTAAGGGTGTGGTATGGTGTGGTTTGGCGTTATATAGTATGCAATGGTGTGTGGTGTGTGGTACGGATACGAACGTGAACACAGCAGCAATATGATGCGTTCGCTACTCGCTAGCAACGTCGGTGCTTCGGCTATCTACGGTTCTAGAATCCCGACTTCTTCCTCTGCATAAATCATATGATGTTTCGAGTTTAGGCAAGGAAGTGGCGCAGTGCGCATGGCTACTTCAGATTAGCCGTTGAAATATTTAACAGATTGCGCACCGCCTGCCGCTGGGCTTGCGACCAGAAATCAGACATACCATTACGTTTGACGGTACCTACTACCTTCCACTAGACGACGCATATACCTATGCAAACAAGCATAGGTGCAGCCACCAATTCCTTTAGTTCACCGTATTATCTATTCAGTGGATGATTTAATTGTTTTATTTATATAGAAAAAACAAACTGACCACTGATGCTTAAAGCAGAAAACCTATTTATGACCACTGAATTGTTAATAGATGTATAAAATAATAATGGCATTTTTACTGATTGATTGCAACAATACCCAGTCTTTTAATGCGATCGCTATAATGTTTTAAAATTCAAATTTGTTGTTACATTTGGTTCAGTATTTTAATTAATATTATCGATATAAAAAATCTTATTTTATTATGAAATTAATAATTTAAAATATATATATATATATATATATATATATATATATATATATATATATATATATATATATATATATATTCAATTTCAAAATTATAATTCTTCCTAATAGCTATAACTATAATCAATTAGAATACACAAAATTCAAATTTGTTGTTACATTTGGTTCAGTATTTTAATTAATATTATCGATATAAAAAATCTTATTTTATTATGAAATTAATAATTTAAAATATATATATATATATATATATATATATATATATATATATATATATATATATATTCAATTTCAAAATTATAATTCTTCCTAATAGCTATAACTATAATCAATTAGAATACACATTTACATTTTCTTTTCTTTGATATTCGACTTCTAATCTATTCATAACTTGAGCCTAACCTAAAATCTTGGCGTTAATTTAACGTAACCTAACGTAAACTTTAAAAATTCGAACCTAAAATTGTGAAATGTACAAAGTGCATTCGACATTAATAATAAACTTGAGTTGTCACAAACTATAATATATTGGCAATGAATGGTACAAACAGTCACACCCTCACACGACACAACGGGTTATTGGTAACAGATAACGCGTAATGGAATAAGGCCCGCCAGCGCGCAACTTTTCAACTTTACGCCACTGCTCATGTATTCCGAGACCACTTCGGCGCGTAGAAATAATGCACGAACGTTAAGTAGCTTGGTAGCGGCTGCTGTTGTGAAATGTAACGGCACGGGTACGGCGGTCGTTCGCTGTTCGACTTTCCTTTTCCACCACAGGCACGCCACGTCTCGTCCGTCTCTCTGACGAACGACGTTGAAAACAAAAAGCTCTCGGGAGTGTTGAACACAGGACTGCTCCGCGCGCGACGCAGGTCTCGACCCGTACGCTATACGCTAAAATTGGAGGTTTGGTACCCATACACAATTTAATGGAACTCTCGGTCTTGGAATATCGTCAGACGCGCTACTGGACTATTCTGTATCACACTCATATTAATCGACTATATATGTATGTATATACAAACCCACGCGCAGACAGAACAAAATATGCACTCGGTGTGAAATTTACGTTTACAAAATGTGAAAAATGGAGTTTTCCATATATAATAGATGACCGTCGTTCTGGTGCATGTATGTATACTATGTACATATTGCGTATACTTTTATATATCTACATTGCATATCCGTTTATCATTCATGCCTGTTTTCGTTCGTCCGGGGATCTGATGTTTGCTTATGACGTATCGTAAATCGAGGCTATTTTGACGTGAGGTTCTTGGACATCTGTACGCGTTTGCGGGTGTAAGGCTGGCGTTTACTTATCTTTTATTTCGATAAATTACAACTTCATTTTATTATTCTTCTGTATTTATAATCACAATTCTGCAAAAGTAAGACCAAACGATTGTTCTATGTATGTTAACAAATGTTTCTTATTTCATTTCATTGAATCGGCTTTATTGTCTTTAATATATCACAAAATGATTACTAAGTGAACAGACTTTAGGCAGATTTAATGAGACCTGTGATAAAGTAGAAACAGTGCATAGATATGTTTAAGTAGTTTGTTTCAAAATATGTAATAAATGGTCACAAATTAACATTGATGCATTTATTTCTTCCAATATGTTTGATTATAAGTACTTTAAATAATACTGTAATTTGCACTGAAAGTACCTTTTGAAAAATACTTATTACTTAGTATTTAATTTTTTTTTTGAGTACTTATCGCAGCTCTGGTAGTGTATTATCTATAATTAACTTAAACAAAAGAAATCTAAAAAAAAAAAAAAGACAAAGTGTCTTACAGACACCGTGCCAGTGGTTGCGTTACTCGATGGAGCACTGGTACTGGAAGATTAATGAATTGTAAAGTATATATTTAGAATAATTCTAGGTTTTACTTTTGCAAATTTGTATCTAAAAATAGAGAAAAATAAATAAAAATAAAAGCGTACTTTACCGATATAAAAGTCAAGTAAACGACATGATGCTGATACAGTACAGCCACATTACTTTAATGAAAATTCTCTAGTAGCATGTTAGAAATTCTCTAGAAAAACCTGGAGTGCCAATTGGCAGTCAATTATTCTCATACACGTATTTGTATTTGTACATAATGAACTAATTTAATCTTTACATCACTTAAATTTGCTAATTTTTATAAATATTTGTTTCTGAAGTGTATTTAGTGTATACATATTATGAGAAATTCCGTTTTTGCTTCCGTACATTTGGAAGTATGAAAATTTGGAATGCATAATTAATCTAATACAAACACAGTTTAATTGTCTAAAGAAACTGTAAAAGGTAAATGAACTTTCGCTGCTTATCAAAAATAATAGAAATTATATAACGAATATTTAGAAATAATTAGTAAGTATTTTCTGAAACAATAAATTCTAGCAGACTTCAGAGACTGTATGCAAAATATGTATCTATGTGGTAACTTGGGTATATTACACACGTAAAATAAAACTTTTTACAAACACAATTAAAATGCTTGTTCCAAGTCGAATCTTGTGTGGCCATACACTAAAAATTTGGTTTCGTTAAAATGATTTTCAACAAAAAATATTACCATAACTTGGGGCAGTTTAAACATTTTTTTAAGTTAAAAACATTTTTCATCACACAAAAGTTAAAGCAATTACCATAAATCAAGAATTATAGTATGGCGTTCGTCGTCTCTATTGATAAATAATTTATTTGACTTTTCTGTATTTTCATATATAATTTGATATTCCGCCCATAATTTGACCCTTTCAATAGGACTTTTAAAAATTGGTTTTATTTTATTATTAACATACACAATTTCTATAAAAACACGCAATACAATACCAGTTTTAAATAGTAACAAATACACTAAACAAAAATAGCAAATTAACTGAACACACGCTTCTTTCGGTCTCTTTAGCTCCTCGTACAGCATTACAAAAGAGCTATAGTGTTTGGGCGTATTTCTCGGATAAAAGAAAATCAAAACAAAAAGTTCGTGTCTCGTCATCCTCATCTCGGAAATGTATATAAATTATAATTCTTTTTTGTGGTCGCATCTTTGACGGTACTAGGCCAATTTTAACGAAATTTGGTAAACAAATAATGTGAGTGCTTGTGTCTATCCTAACGTATTTTCAAATTCAATGGCTCTTATAGTTCTGGAGTTTAAACGCGGAACCTCCCTTAATACAGTAGTAACAACATTTTTAAATATGAAAAATTATTAAAGACAATAATAGTGAAGTTAAAATTATGATAAATCATTTTTTTAATATATCAAAATAAAACTATAATAAAATTTTATATCCATAAAGTTTCATTAGATTTGGGGAAAAAGCAAAAATAATAATTTTGAATAAAAATTGCTTATTTAAATGTAAGGTAGAACTTGTTTTTATATATATTTTCCTGATATTATTGGTTTGTTTTACACTGATGGGAGTGAAAAAATAATATGAAAACTTTTCTGTGTAATTAAACTTTTCATGCTTGATTTTAATTATAACCCTGTGTCTACATAAGTAAAAACAGGTAAACTAACTAACATACGCTTTCGAAAAACCTATATTATAAAACAGACTCGGCTCCCTCACCTGATTTTGTCCTTTATATCGAGGTTTTAATGTATTATATAAATCAATTGCTTTCATTGTTGTGTTCTGATTTGTTTTACGCCCACCAATCAAAAATGTGTGTACTGTGTACACATACTTATATTGTCTCTTCAATAATAAGTGATTGTAAAACAGTTTTCTTCATTAAACACAGTTTTTGATTGTCTATACTTGTTCTATACTATTTTTATTATTGCGAATTTTTATGTGGCAATATATAATAAATGTGTGCGCGTCCTAATCAGTGCGGAAGGGTGGAACATAAAACCGTACGCTTTTGTAAATGTGTTTATTTTTTGCTTGCAGTGAACGTGTACGATGGTGAACAGCTGAATTTGACTCGAATCAGTCGAACGGAAATGGGCGCTTACCTGTGTATCGCAACCAATGGCATACCACCGTCAGTTAGCAAGCGCATCATCGTCGATGTTGAATGTAAGTATATACTTTATATACATATACCTCGTGTTTTGTCACGTGGCCTTAACACAATAACATTTCTACTCTATTGTACACAAATGGACAATCGTTCGTTTTCACTTGTTTCTTCCAGCCAGACTAAATACTAGTTGTTGTTTGTATCTGGTGCTTGCTGCATAAAATGCACAATACGTATCCGACGGAAACTTCGTTTACACGCTTTATTAACGATAACGTAGATCAGCAGCGTTTCGTGACGCAGGTGCAGCAAGAATATAATCGACATAAAAATGCGCGTAAGTTTCTTTTACGGGAACAGTTCAAGGAAAAGCATGCGAACTCAACTAAGACTAACCATTTAAAATGTTGAAACTGATAGATTATACGCTATGCGTGTTAGGTGTTACATGTGTGCTGCCTTTCAACATTGGCATCATCGTGATGGTTTTCGTGGGCGGTTGGCATATCACGTATAAATATTCAAAAGGGGCAGCGCAACATGATGATGATGGTAGTGGCACGCGGTCTTGGCCCGAATTGAGCGTACATAACTAGGTGGAGTTTGCCGTATTCACCGCTACCGCAATTGCTAGTCGTTTCCCCGCGGATACATCACGCCGATTTGTTGATGAAGTTAGTCCCGTAAGTGCCGCGGACGGGACTCGGGGCCCTCGTTACGACAGTTCTACGGGCCGCGATTGCGGGCACAGCTTCCATTGCCTTGCCCTGACACAACTACGCTACTACACGGTTACATCACCACCACTTACGCCTCCAAGCATTTGTGTGCCAACCAGCCGACACTTGTTTTAACTGCCGCCACTTGTATAAGTACGTGAAACGTGATTATTTTCAAATGTTCCAACCCTGGCGGCAACTTTCTCGTAAAAAATTGCAAACCTTAATTTTATTTGTGTTTTGAGAGTTAAATTTGTCAGGTTGAAAGAGTTTCCCGTGAGGAAAAAACAAACAAAAACTTGAAATCTTTTAATAGCGGTCTTTTGCGTTGCTCTTGGTTCGTCTCTGCACGCCGCGCCACGCTCTGTCCTACTCTTTATTAAAGTTGATTCTTCCAGCTCATTAGCGACTCGACGCGCGACGTTCACATTAGCTGCGGCTGCGGTGTGTCTTTGTAATGTGCTTGAAACGTGACAACCTATGACCGCCGCACCATCCATCTAGTTAGAATATTATTCTGTAAACATACCTGACTTTGTAACAGCACAAGCAACCTGCATCCATACTATCAAAAAGCATAACATAATATAGTATGACGTGACATGAACCTAAGTTAGCGCAACAACGCGTCGTTGCATCCATCCACTCTTTATTATGTATTAGGTTGTTGTCTCAATTCAAAGTTTGTGTGGCGTTTATCCGTTGCTGGAGGCGTCGGACCCGGGCTTCGTCGCGAAATGTTTGCGAAGGACGGGATCTCTCGCGCGCGCCGCCGCCGCTAGGGGGCTAAGGTTCGGCGGACGAGGACGAGAACGAGGCTCTTTTCAACGATAGACTAGAGCACGGTTGGTGGGCTGGGGGTGGCTTCAGGCGGGTGGGTTGCTTGTGTGTATGGATTGGAATGGAGTGGCTGTTGGTTGGTGTCGGAGTTGGAGCCGGAGAACAGCGCGGCAGTATGAGAACGGAGAATGTGCAGAAGAGAGAGTGAGAAGGAGAAAGTGAGAAAGAAAGAGAGGTAGGAGACAATCGTGTGACGGTACGGGACAGCAACAAGGAGCGCGATGTACTAGCGCGCAGCTGTGTTCTCTCGCCGGAGCCGGAGCCAAAGCAGGAGTAGAGTAGAGTAGAACAGAACTGCAGAGTAAAGAGAATCGCAACGTGCCGTCGCGTCGGCTTGGGTCGCTCTGGGTGAGCCTGCTTGCTTTCCCTTACTTGTCTCTATGTTCCATACTCTATTCTATACTATGCCATATATTTATATATATATATATATATATATATATATATATATATATATATATATATATATAAAATAGAGGGAGAAGAGAGAGTTGGTAAGTGGGTGAGCAGGGTAGGTAAAGCGTGAAGCGCGCGTTGGAGGATGGTGTTAAAGGGACGAGGGGGTTATTTCCCTCGGGTTCCGACCCGGCTTTCTACCAGGCCAACAGTTCTCCATGGGCGTTTGGGGTTACAGCAAACATGAAGCAATTTGCATTGAAATTTATGTTATTGTTGACTGAAAATGTATTAAAGTTCGTACTTGTGTGGGATTATAACGGTGAACCACCCGTATTTGTATATTAATAAATGCGTTTTTGTAACCGACAAACTCTCAATTACACAAATGCGTGCAGCAACACACGTTCGACATGTACAAACATGTGTTTTTCATTAGATATAGCATTATTATTCGTTTTTTTTGCAGGTTATGTCTCATTTGTTTGCCTATATATGAAGGTACCTATGCACATACTATGCTGTGTGGATAGGGTATACTGTGTTGTTCTCATGTCACTTGTACTTGTCGGATTCTGTCTAACTTTTACGCGCACTTTGACTGTGACTGACGGACTATCTACCTGTCTGACTGATAGACAGAATGCAATTGTTCACATTCTAGTACAGTACACACGCTTCACATAACTATCTATACTGCATACATATGTACATACATATGTTGGATGAAGATGGACTTATCTGTGTTTGTTTTTTGTTTCTGTTTGTTTCCCTTGTGCGCCGTGTATGTATATGCCGCTTAGTTTCACCAATGATTTGGGTGCCAAATCAATTGGTCGGTGCACCGGCTGGTACTGATGTGACCATCGATTGTCATACAGAAGCGTACCCGCGCGCTATCAGTTATTGGGTTTATGACAATGTGATGTTGCTGCCGACCAAAAAGTATGGCACTGACAACAACGAAAACAGCTATAGGGCTCACATGAAGTTGACGGTGCGCAACCTTCAGCCGGGAGACTTCGGCAACTATCGATGCATCTCGAAGAATTCCCTCGGGGAGACGGAAGGTTCCATCAGGTTGTACGGTAAATAAAATATCTCTTACTCTGTTTAAAATCAATTTGACCGGTCCCGGTGGCGTTAGAGAGGCCAATGCCGATCCTCCGTTATAGGGTGACATTGTCACGGCACAGCATCCGATCACCGGGACTCGGAACGAATCGACTATAGAGCAATCTGTAGATATTCTAGCCATCAATCGAGCGATGCGCACAAAAACCATACCCTCCAATGTCGTATGTTCAGTCTCCTTCAAGTTTGGATAGCACTGGGATTGGTACTGGGCATCGCTCGCTCTTTGGTAAATTTTTCAATTGAACACTGGCCAATTGGAAAATTGAACTATACGATACATCGCATTATGCCTATCCTTTAATAAACCGTATATATAATTAAGGCTTTATTCATTTCGGGAGAAGCGCGCATACGTTATATTATACTCATAATTAATATTGATATAATCAACGTTAATTAATCGTTAACGTTGCTATAGGCAACACCGTTCGGACATCAAGCCCACAAACACATGGCCAAACATTTTGTTTTGTACAGTACAGCGCGCGGAACGATCGGGTAATATCATTAAATGTGACACGGCCGTGGGCCACTGTACTGAACTGATTAGTTTGCATTAACCGCGTATTTTTACACGGACGCAAATGAATCGGTTGCCTTCGTCCGGTCGGTGTGTCCGTTCATTCATTAGTATAACTAACGCTCGCAACTGGCGCTGTGCTGGCCGGCCCTTTCACAATTACACTTCTGAATCAGCGATGCGGTTGGCCCGATGAATTTCAATAACAATCGCGTACAGCAGTACGCTGCCGTGTCAACTCATGCTCATCTGATATTCCTTCGTTTTCATTGCAGAGATACCGATGCCGTCAACGCCGCCCCGGGTCACGGAGATGAAAAGTAGCTCCAATAAAGAGAGTAAGTGCCTATTCAAATCTAAACTTTTCCATACAACTATTCCATAAAATGTACAATACCCCTACACTTTGTGTGTCGCACAATGACATACGACACTACAAATAACTTTCGTACTCTTCTTATAAGAAAGTTCAAAGTGTTTCCGAACCCATACACCGCCTAGGATTTAATAGCACATACAACCAAAACAGAGTCCCGTGCATCTAAACAGTTTGCCCTATATTAAGCTTTACAATATACATTTTACCACTAGAAACTACCATGCGAATTTTAAGCCCGAACACTCCTTCACTTGTGTTTTTATCTCGTTAACAAGTTTCTAAACAATTAATTTTAGAATATATAATTTATAATTCTAAAATTCATTGTTTATGTTTATACGAGCCCCACTACATGTATTGGACCGGGCCGAATAGCAATTTAATACATATTATTTATCTGTTAGGTTTTAATTATTTTTTAAATTTGTATATTTATTCATTATCGTATAAAGAAATATTTTTATTTATATGAGTAACTAAAGTTTTATTCGGTTATTATTAGAAAAATTATCATGTAATTAAAATATTCAAAACAAATACCAACTACCTTATTGAAAAAATCGTTGATTGTGAAAAATTATTTTATTGATTTTTGTTAAAATTCACATAGTTTATATTTTTAAATTACAATATCCGAAATATATTTGCCTAAACATTTTGTGGTATAAACTATTTGGCCAACTTTAATAACCATAAATTCATTAATTGAATTTGTAAATTAAATAATTCCTTAAATTTAACTTAAATTGATGACAATGAGGTACTTCTGCAGGGAGCTTGTTATAAATTAAACAAGATATAATAGTGGTATATTTGTTAGTTTTAGAACATTTAAATCAAGGAATTACTATGTCTTCTGGAATGATTGTGTCAACATTATTTGTGAAATTTGTCATATTAAATTTTACAAAAATTATGCTTAACATAGTATACCTATAAATAATTCGAAAAGAGTCAAGATATAAATAGTACCTACGGAGTCTCAATCAGTTTGGTCTCTTATAAGCTGCGTTCTTCTTAAAACTGCTTATAAATAATGAATCCATTAACTTAGCGAAGCTAATAAAAAATTGCATGATTTATACATAGAAATTGTAGAATTTTACTTTCAAATCTTTTTGACACTGACTTTAGACCTGTTGCACACTTAAAGAAAAGAAGTCTGCTAAAATATACATTCTTTATTTCTACCATAAATTTGTCGTAGTGTTAAAATTCATCTCCATCCAAGATTAATACATTCTGAAGAAGATTGAGCATAAATTAGACCGAGTCCAGCGCCACTCTCACAGAATCACTAATATCTACGTTGTACGAATTAAGTTCGAGGGCGTAATACGTACTGGGCATTTATCTTTTATGAACAGGGCGCGAGTGAGATATGCCTTAGTGCAAGACGCCGCTAGCTAGATACAGGAGCGCTCTTTTATATTGGTAATTCGTACCGATGCCGACCGTTTTACAGAACTGTTACATGCCTGCTGGCCCGATTTAATTAGTCGCCGTTATTCCTGCTCGCTTTTCAACATCGATATTTTCCCATTGTCGACCGTGCTGCGTCGTGCTGTGCGTCTGTTTGTCTCTCAAAGACACGTTCCTACCGCCGTCGGCGCCTAGATATACCTGTTGACGAATTATGACTGTGCTCAGCTCAACATCAGCGTCGCTGTCTAAGGTGACTGTGATCTGCGACGGCGGTAGAAGTGACCTTTATCTGTTCATCTGTTCGACGCTCTCATTATTCGATACTGCGAGTGTAACGTCTCATTAAGTTTCTCTGTCTCTTTTATGAAACACCGCGTTGCAGATTTTTTTTATACGAGACCAGGGCGTAGTCAAATCTTCGATGGTTTCGCACGTACTTTATAAGAAATAACATTGCGTTCGAATACGAATCAAGGTCGCTATTTTGTATTTAGGAAGCGTTTACGAATAGAAAAACAATATACTAATCTAAAAAATACCGTTATTCGCTTATTAATAGCGTATTCATGTGATCGAGATCGACTGAATAGTGAATTCAGTGTGAAAATGACGATGCAAAAGTGGCAGAGATTGCCTATTCAGTGGATCGCCATATTGGTTTACTATTCATAAACGCTTTCTAAATACAAAATAGCAATCCTGCTCGAGTAAGCTAGAGAATAGGGGCCCAGAGATACAACACTTAGGAATTTCTAGGGTATTTTAATATATTCTGCTAGTATAAATATGTTTTAATAATGTAATATATAAATTAATTATCTCAAAGATGTAGCGTCATATAGCATTATATTTAATACGTATGAAAACATTAGATTTCAATTACCTATTTTGTGGTGTACGGGGAAAAATAATAATCGCATATGTACCCGAATTACATGTTTGTAATGCGATATTTGCAATTAGAGAAGAGCGGTATGTAAATGCATAGTTAAAGTTGTCAACTATGCGACGTGTATTGACGTACGCAATGACCTTGACTCCAAATTTAGTTCAAGCAAGTATATTATATTTCAGCAATCCAATAATATAACTATACACTTCATACAATTGCCTTGCGCCCGCACTGTGTATGTCGTACAATCTATGCAAATTAGACAACGGCACGTTATCCATTTAAAATGATTTGATTCCGACGGGATATGATTTCGGTTCTAGCTAGTTTAGTTTAGCCGCAGCATATATGTATATGTAGAGCAACAGAACAGCGCACAGTGTGCGTTACGTTAAGTTACGTCACGTCACGTTACGGTACGTTACGGTTTGGCAATAACCAAACAAATGATGTGCCTGATGTTAGTAATTGTGTGTTGTTGTATGTTGTCAGTTTTGGTGTTGTTTCCAAACAGCAACAAAATTGAGTTGTGCCCGTGTGTGTGTGTTCTTGCAGGCGCGCTTGCAGGCACCGGAACGTCACTGATGCGCAACAACGTGTCCAGAGTAATATCGGTGGATGACCACTCTAAAATGTCAATAGCACCGGCCCATCCGCCCGATTCGCGTGGCTACGCGGGCTCTGCCGCTGGTGCGGGCTCCATCTCTGATTTGTTCCCGTCGTCACCTTCGGACCCCCTCGGATCAGGTACATTCGCATTCAGAGTCGTATAAACAAAATCGCACGCACGCACGCACTCACGCACGCACGTACGCTCTCACACACACTCACACGCACTCATACACCATATATACATACATACATACATATATATATATTCCTATACTGTGTCACTTATAAACTCATCGCTATTTCGATGTCATGCTCGTTCGTTTGCTCGCACGTACATTGATTGGCACATTCGCACGATGCCCACCCTCAGCACGATGTTCTATTGATACATTATTATATTAAGAGTTATAGTCTGTTAACAAATTTAATATCTAGTTGACACCGTTACAGACACCTGTGCTTATTCGTCCAGATATTTCCACTGTACCATTTATGTTACACTAACAAAATGGTGGCAGCAATGAACAACATGGCTGATGCTCTAATAATAAAATTACGTAAATGTTATAGTTTTCGGGGATTGTTTTTGTGATTTTTTAATCTCTAAAGTTAATTAGACGAGAGGAAGGAAAGAATAAAAAAGTTGGATTTATATTTCGACATATTCTTAAATGGTTGTGAAGTGAGATATATTTTAATTTTGGAATGTAACCAAATGTGTTATATTTCAAAAATTAATATATTTCAACCAATGTATTCGTGGTAATTTGTGATTTTGTTATTATTAGTATACGTTAGATCATTTGTAATTTTGGCTATAAAAATGGCTAAGTATAAATTTCTTAAGAAAATCGTAACAAATATACTTCGGGAATATCTGGGTTAATTATTATGCACATATAACTAAATAGGGTTAGATATATTGCAATTATAATATTGTACTCAACTATTACGATGGATAATTTCGATGCACATTCCTAAAATGATGTCTCTGTTGGTAGTATCAATCCTATCTAATATTTTAGTTGTAGTTCAAGTTTTAACCCGAAATAAAAAGACAACGAAAACAAATGTAATGTAAAACAAGTTTAAAAGTAAAATTATTTTTATTTTTCACAAATCATACTCGAGTCATTTGTTTACTACAAATGGGTTTCTTTAGTCAGTTGAAACACTTTTTGTGTAAAAGTTTAGACTTTGCAAACTTTTGCAATTCCTTGCCATTTCCATTACAACGTGTTATATTCATTAATATAAATATGAACGATATCTTTGATAACAACGCTAGAATACGTATTTTGGCCAAAAATCTAACCGAAATATTACGTTTTCTTTGTGCTGGCTGACGTTTATATCATAGTCTAGTTGTAGTGTGTTGCCCGATGATGTCCAGCGGCACTCCCATCGATTTCGTTCACATCTCCGACGTATGTTCTGCAAACCGCTGCAATTCCAACCACCTGTTACACACTGACGTGCACCTGCAATTCAATTTGGAATTTTAAGTCCGCGCAGCGCGCGTCGGCCCGTAAACCGATAGCTTTGCGCACAATACAACACTGCTGCCGCTGCCGCTGCTGCTGCCGTTGCCACTGACACCAAATAACGCTAGCGCGACGAGCGGCTATCGTGTCATACCCAACAGCCAACACTGCCACCTCGTGTGTATGTGTGTATTGTACTCTAACTAATGTGTGTATACAACGGAAACGGATTACCGTCGCGTTGTATTTATTAATTACTGGTATAATTTCGAATTGGATTCGAATCAAAGTATATGCACGCGTGTCACGTTTGAACAAATGTCCACACCCACACACACCCACACTCATACCCACACCCACACACACACACTGATACCGCGGCGTATTTGCTAACGCACATGATTCGCATTCCAAAAGCATCGCACAAACAGTACATCGTGTGCGTGGCACGTACACCTACTTTCCTATAGATATAATATGAGAGTATCTATACAGACAGTGCCAGTACCAATATCCCCAATACCAACACGAGCATCTAGACACACACAGTGTATAGAACGGTACGGGTACGACAGTAGAGGGGTCGCGTTTTCCGTTCTCCATTCTCCGTTCGGCGTTCAGCTCAGAAACGAATTAGTAAGAACCCAGGCGAGTCAAATAAACCGGGCAATGCTCGATGCTGGTTGCCATCTGCGCCCTTTCCGGTTGCCGCTGCCGAATGCCGTTGCGGTACCGTACCGTACCAGCGCAAGCCAATGGCAATGGCATATCGGCACAGCGGCTCGCGCTATAACTGTGGTTTTATGGCAAATCGTAGAGCTGTGCGCGCCACGCAAACAGCGTTACGTTATGTTCGAGAACGAACGTATGTTTGGTGTCCTGGTGTGCATACAGAATGTTTCCCACCTCTAAGCTAACGTAAGAGACAGTATCGCACATAAATATAGTATATACACTGGCGCTCCATTCCGGTTCGTTCTCACTCTGTCTCTCTATCTCTCTTTCTCTCTCCCTCTCGCATTTTCTACCGCTGTCGCTATTGATGCTAGTATACCGTCACCACTGGCACTGGTCCACTCCAGATCAGACCAAACCAGCTTAAGTCATACATCTGCGCTGCTCTATGCTTGAGCTCACTTTTCTGTAATTTTCTTCTCGTTGCTTGTTCAATATGACACATTTAAACGATTCTGCTTTGCATTTAAACAGCTTGCCAGTGCGCACGGGATATACCCCGTCCCCCAACCCTTCGGAATCGATCTCGTCTGCTGCAGCGCGCAAGCCGTGGACCTCTTTTGCCCGCACATGCATGACCGCTCACTTTTTACCTAACTGCTTTTTTTACTTTTCCAACAAAATAATACATGTATGTTTACAAAAACATACATATATATTATATCGTCGGCTTAGGTTACAATTTATAGTCATACTTCAAGGCGAGTTTGAACTCAAAACTTGAATCAGCACTCTACAATTCGGAAACACCAACATTGAATGCATGAATTGATTATATTAGGCAATAGGTATTTTGTATAGTTTCACACGAGGGGAAAATCAATCTGGTGTATAAATAGTTGACAGTCTCACGTACAGTCAACTTACAATCTTGGCAATCATTACACCAACTTTACAATCTATGTAGTTAACTCTACATTCTTAACTGTAACTTCTTTAAAAACTATCTTTCTAATGATCTTAACTTTAACAACTGCAGAACAATGATAAATAATCGATTTTCGGACATTTTTCTTGTACCCTTTTGTGGCCCAAATATGTTTTTGCTAATATTCCCATAACCTGATCAATGCTTGGTTCCAGAGCATGCGCACTGGTTCGCTCGAAATAAAAAAAAGTTTTTTATCCCTAGGTGTAACCACTGGCACACAAAAGGTTAATATTCGTAGAGTGTTGGAGGAGACATTAACAATCAAAATAGAATAAGCCTATACCGAATTCGTAAGAATTAATAATGCCACAAATATACTTCCAATTTTATTACTTTTACAACTGTAATTTTGGTATCAACTTCAAAAATGAATAGAAAACTATACAAATTTGATTCAGCAAGTGATAATAACAATCTTTTAAAGTCTTAAAAGATTTACAGTCTAGTGCAGAAAGCTTTGCTAGTGGATTACCCCTCAGTTTGGCATAATCGCATTCCTGATTGCCGTATTTCGGTCGATGTGATTTGAATTTAGCCAAAGACACAATTTTTCATAAAATACTTTTGTTTATAAATGAAATGATTATAATCATATCGCCACGATCGCTGAACTTTAAGACTTAGTATATTGTGGGTATGATTACGCATTTAGAAGAAAATTGAAAGTGAGAGGATTATAATTTATTAATAATAACGACGATATGTAAATTTACTTGTGAAGATACCCATTTACAAAATATATTCAAATTGAATACCACTTATCAGTTTGGAGCCCCTTGAATTAGATTATAAATGTTTTTCTCCGGGACGTCAATATTGCATGATTGCAACAAGTTATGAAGACATAAAAATGCTGTTCGTAATACCAAAAGGAATACATATGTGAGCTCTTGAAGCATCGATCTGATTTCTATCCGATTTCTTAGCAAAGTACTCTTTAAGTACTCGTCAAATCCTTGTCTTTCTACTACTGCATCAATTTAATATTCAGTAAGGAATTTACATCGCATTGTTCTGTTGTGTTTTTCACACGTGAAATTCCGAATCGTCGACTTAAAACCTGAAAGCAAGTAAGCCGAAGTTTTTAAAATGAATATTGAAATTTATAATATAATTCCGGGTAACGATCGCTTAAGATGCATGTACTATGGTGACGTCGGTCTGACAGATTTATTTTTATTTAAACTTTGTCGTAAAAATCGATGTTTCGAATTTAGTTTAGCTTTGGGAAAGTAGTTACTGCTGAACAGTTATAGAACTGCTACTAAATTATGCATATGGAACATTGACATTGATACAGATAAGCTTGTTTCGAACTGTCATTTATGTGAAGAATTTTTTTGAATTTAACATTCTTTTGAAAAGTGACAAAAATCCTTGCATATAAAGTGATTATAACTTGGTTTACAATTTTTTTCTATTACCGTCAGAATATTTGGAAACTATTTACAACTACTTACCAAATTATAATTTTTTAAATATACTATGCCATTCGAGTATTGGGTACTTTAAAATGAGTGAGGTTTTCAATATTATATATAGTACTAACGCTATCCTGGTAACTATAGCCTAGTCAGTTTTTGATTTACTCGCTATTCTGACTAGCTAACTTTTGACAGATGAGTAAAGAGTTAGTCACAGCGAACCATTTAATAATAAAAATTTACAATTCATAATCCAGCCAATTTAGTTATTAAGATAAGAAAATACAATCCGTTCACAGCCACAAAATGTATAATTAAAGCGTTAATTTTGTTGAAGTGCATTGCTTGTGATATAAGAACTGGATTATTATATGTAATTTCTAATCCTAATTACTAATTGGCTCACTGTGAATGCAGTTTAAGTCAACGGCTGACTCTGTTTAGTTTATCAGGATAGGCAGTATTATATAAAAATTATATTCACTAGTTAATTTGTTAAAAACATACGTCTGAAACCACAAAAAAGTGCTTTTTAAAAAAATGTTTTAACATTTTTTTAATAAACTCCTTAGTATTTCTGACTTAGATTTTTAAGTAGTCCAGCCGCAACTGAATGAAAACCCAATATAATATGTCGTTTCCAAACTTTCCGTACTATTATTAGCCACCAGAAAAGTCAAATAAAATTAATGTAGTTGATGTATAAAAAAATGGTCACCTTTCGTGCTGTGAGACCGGACGTCACCCGTGAAGGTTAATGTTTTGCGGCTTGAATTCTGTTTAAAGATAATTAATTATGTGTTTCTAGTAGTTTCTATGCATTTAAGAGACATTTTTAGGACGCGAAAAAAGTTTGAGTTAACCAACTCCTGCTTTTTGCATGTATTCACATGTCCAGCTTGAGTACCTAAAAGTGCCTAGCGAGGCGGTTTTATTAAGTGTATTTGTTCAAAATTCATGGGGTGTGATTCGTTTAATTAGAAATGTGTGTTTTGTTTTGTTGCAGGATGCGTGAGCGTTCCACGGTGGGTAGTGCCGCAGATTTTAGCAATGGCTGTTCATGTTGTCTTCGCCGCCGGCTCGTACGTCCATAAGTGAATGAACGCTGATGTTTGTCACTCGCCAATTCGCACTGCTCATACAAACCATCCACCCATTCACCTCACTCTTATAACTAAGCATGCAACTGTAAACATTTACACTACTACACGCACAACCTCACTTTGGCAATTAAGTAGTTCCATCTAATGTCAGGCTGAACGGTTACAATGATACTAGGTAAACAAGTTCATTTTGTTACCAGAAACAGTAAATTATGACTACGTGCACTTTCACCAATTTTGTCACGTGGCTGATACTACCTAATAGTCGTATTCTTTTTCTTGCCATGCGAATATATCCGTTTATCTTTTAAGGGTAAAATGAACTGAGCTGAACTGATTTCACGTAAATAAACTGGAAAATAATACTGAGATCCGATTAGTTTGCACTGTAATTTTGGTTCAATTTTTAGAGGAAATAAGAGAACATATTTTTATGTTGAACAATTGCAGATCAATTCGATATGGATGATGTGGGCATTGAAATAAAAACTCCTTATATAAATATAAGTCTTGCACAAAAAAAGAAATATAGAGGAAAACGTAATGATGTATTTTTAATTTTAACGAAAAAGTTGAATCGATTTTCACAGAATACATTTCACTGTTTATATTAGGCGATCACACCGTCAGTTTCGATTAAAGGTAGGCGTTAAAAAGAATACGGCTATAATCTCCACGGCCGCCCTAATAAAAGAAATATATAAATAATCCACGTGACCGATTAGTCTGGCAATCAAGGCCGTGACCTCGAGAACGGAACGAATCTGCGAATCAACGACATATATCCCGTCTGCATCGATTGATTGTATACGGATAGCTTTTGTTCTGTCATTGCGTGATGTTCCTGTGACCGTATGTCGATTGCCTGCCCCATCCGATGAATGAAACCACGAGTACATAGATAGCAGATTGACATGGATAGATGAATGATTGAATGAGCGTGAGTAAATATGTGTGCGTGTGCGTGTGTATGTGACGTGTATGGGTGGGTGATCATCTCATCTCCATCAGTATTATTAGGTTAAATCAGTACGAGTGAAACACTCAAACGATTGGTGTTAGGTGTGTATGCGCATGTTTCGAGGAAATCTTATACAAACTTTCAGTTCGAATGAAAGAATCAATGTCATGTCCGCTCGTACCCAACCAACAACGCTTCGTAACTCTTACGCACGTAGTAGTGTGCTCCCCTTTTTGACGCTCTAACTATTATTTTCCCTTTGCGTTTGTTTCTCCCTATGGCCACCCTATTGCTTCGCTTCTTTGCTATACACTTCCTTATCACACATACATACACGACACACACACACATAC
Source organism: Leistus spinibarbis (assembly GCA_933228885.1). Classification (NCBI taxonomy): domain Eukaryota; kingdom Metazoa; phylum Arthropoda; class Insecta; order Coleoptera; family Carabidae; genus Leistus; species Leistus spinibarbis. Next base: position 3,919,987 of record OW121792.1, on the reverse strand, counting down.
ACACTATACACGTTTTCTTTTTGTCTTTTATATTCCTTTCTTTCTCTCTCTCCACTATATCATATCAAACAACGCAAATTTCCCTCCTGCGGCGGTTGTGATAGCACGACGACACGCCAGAATACAGACGACATATCCTAGACATATCCTAGGCTCGTTCACCTGCACGAGTCGGTCTCCCCGTTACTTTACGCCATGACACACACACATACATACACATATCTACACTGACAAATACATATCCCACACATTAATCAACGTACAGAATAGTAGGTAGTAGTCAACCAATTTCAAATAGTCCTACCCATCATTTGGATCTAACATATCTCTATATAATAATATACATATAACCCAACAACTACTACCTAGTTATCATATACTGTCGCACCTCATTCCTACGGCTCACTACCCCATTCCATCCACTCGCGGCGCTCTGTTCCGCGCAAGCAAATGACACCTCAACCTTATCAATTCTATCGTTGTGTTGTTCATTTTAATACAAGTGCCAAATGTTTAGGTGGCGTTCGCCCGGTCACATGACCGGGTTTGTTAACGCACACATTACATATACATAAGTACATAATATTATAAATAAATATATACATATGATGATATATTATATATACATAATATACAACATTTAAGTAAACGATATATCTCTATATATATATATATAAATTACTTACATATAAGTATTGTATGTTAAGGATACACACACACAGGCATACATATACATACAAACATACAAGTCGAGTTACATTTTACTAATACTATTGCTAACATCACTACCATTACCATCAACACACTTTAATACTGACATGTGAATACGAGACAAACCAAAAAAAAAACAAAACGATGTAGTTTATGCATATAGAATAGAGGATGGTCATAAGAGTTTCCTGTGTTACATATAATCGAATCGAAAAGCCGGTTCGCGTTTCATCCATGACGGATCAGACGGCAAATACTCACAAATACAACAGGCATTCCGATACGGTTATGTCGCACAGTTGATTGTAAATATTTTCATGTATGAACAAAATTAAAAACAAAAAATGTCAAAAAAGTTTCGCTCATATGTAAACGAATTAATGATATCATCTGTAACATATAGGTCAATTAAACGATGTTACAAAGCATTTTGATTGTTTGTGTGTTTCTTTTTTAATATAATATTACATTTACACAAAACATTTCTTCACTCATTTAACCTAACGTCTATGATGTGCTGTGTATTATAATGCGGCACCGTTTTCAGCCGCGCAGGACAGGTTCATGTGCATATATGTGTGTGTGTATGTGTGTAATGTATATGTATATTGCTGCTGTGCTATGCTATGCAGAGAGCAGAGATATATACAACATTCGCACATGGTTTGTCTGCTGTTGGCATTTGGCATCGTGTATTATCGTAACCATGTTGAACCGAAAGCCGACGACTCGACTTTGCCCCATTTAGGTACCGACCGAGCATTAAACGTGATTATAATTTCAAATTGTATGCACCAACCGAACAAACAAGAACAAAATAAACTCGCATTTGAAATTTCTAGTCTTTGTCAATGACGTTTGACCGAATCACGTTTACGTTCTACGGAAGTATATATATATATATATATATATATATATATATATATATATATATATATATTTATATATATATATGTACATAACGTAGCGTATAAAATATACTATAGCGTAGTATCCCATACGGTTACGACAACGACATCGACAACGGCTACGACGATCACCAATGCGATGCGAGAAACATCAACCGCCAGTGCTCCTGACACGTGATTCTTTACTATAAACGGCACCGTTAAATCTAAAATATTTATGCCATAAATTATGCATAGTTTCTGTGAGAAGATTTCCGCACAACGGTTGGATACCTCTGGTGTACGCCATTTCCATCGTCTCATCTCACACCAAACGACAATCACTCTACTTTACTCTCTGGCAGTGCGGTGCTGGTGCAGTGCTGTGGGCCCCTTATCCAATACCATGACTATCTCTTACCTCATACCTAACACCTCTTCTACTTTGCTCCCCTCTCCCGCTGTCTGCCTGCCTGCTATTTCATCTTATATATACATATATATATATATATATATATATATATATATATATATATATATATATATATATATATATATATATATATATATATATATATATATATATATACTCTATATATACGCCAATTCCGACGCCCCGTATTCGGTGTTCCGTAAGCGGACGTCGCTTTACGTACTACGCGACGATATCCTGACGAGAAGGACCTGCGATACAAAAAGCGTTTGTGTTCGAGTCGCGAATAATCTAATACTTACAAATGAAGTTATATCACATTTCCATAATTCACATCCCGCGCTCTGTCACAAATAATTAAATTACGCAAACTTTTCTCATTACACGATAGCTCAAACAGTGTCTTCGTCGCAAATGAAAAGGCATCGCGCACGATCAAGCCGTGATTTTTGACGTGCGACTCTTTTGCCAAAGCCCAACGCAGCCTTCAGCTATATACCTATATAGCTGTATGCTTCACTACCCATCATCAATCCGTTACCCAACTTCTTTTGCCTCTTCTTCAGCGATACCCGCGTTTATAAAAACTTTTATGTTGGTACACATATTTGCAAACGCGTACATGCACGTAACTATTGTAATGTTGCTCGGTCTACCGGATTGCGATGCACATTTCACATTTTCTACCAACTATAAATAAAAATATGCAAGAAATTTTTCGTTTCAAAAGTTACTTCAAATTAAACTTGATAGTGCACTCCTAGACCCCAACACTCTACTTACATTACTTTTGCTTGTGAATATTTGTCAGCGAAGAAGTAAATCGATTTATACCGCTAGTTTTAATTCAGAGTTATTAGTATCTGCACATATAAGTTTTATATTTTATAATGAGTCATATTGCATTTATATAATTATAATATTTTTGTCGCAATAGGGTTCTCCAGCATATCTAAAAATTATTTTTAATCGAAAGCCTCTTACTGAAGTCATGAGTAAAACTTGATTATTTTTTATTAATCCATTAATGAAGATATAATAAATTATTTAAAACCACAGAAACACCTCATTTCATACGTTCAGTCAAAACTGACCGCCGTCGGCCACAATGTGTTATATACCACATATGTCACTTGTTTCTCATTCGTAATTGCTGTGTACTTATTCGGATAATAGTTTGTAACAGTAATTTTGCTTTTTAGCACGCCACGACATAGTTTTTCTCTCGATATATTCAAATTAATAACACTTTATATCACACCAAACTTTTGCGGATATCAGATGTTTATTGACATTTGACAAATAGATTCATGAAATAGTAAATCGTAGAGAGACTATATTTAAATTTCGAAACATATCTAAACAGCTTATTGGACTCCGTAAACTTATATCTCACACATATAAATATCCTAACTTAAACAGAACCTTATTGACATGTATTTTATGTAAATTTGCATTAATAAAAAGAAAGTAAGAGCTACTACCATTATCGATCTTCACAATTGCTTTCTTCTACTTTTTCAATTACAGGACCAATCATGCGGTGTTTTTGGTCACGTGGTAATTTTAAACATTAACGTGGTTTTTAATAGTTATTAATAATTTGTACGCGTAATTATTATTATTATATGGCTTGAAATGACATTGTTTGTTGAATAAATGGGTATCTTTTTTTGTGAAGAACCCTATTGTAGGTTTTTTTTGCTTTGGTTCGGTTCAGGTCAATACCGATTAGCCAATAACATTTTCGCTACGTTTATTTTCGTTTAGACTTATACCAATCAACGTAAAAACGCATGACCCGAACGGGATTTAAATCCGAAATTCGTCGTAAACAGTATAATAAACAGTGTTAAAAAAGATAAACATTGCTATAATTACATGAATTTATTATATTTTAGAGTAAAACAAGGCATACATTTGCCAGTGATAAAATTTGAAATGTTATTTACAAAAAACACTGTTTTATTAAAACTACATAAATATAGATTTAAAATTTGTTGATTGATGTTATATTCTAAAATAAAAAAAGGGATTATGTTATTGCGTGAACTACAAACATTTACTAGTTCTATTTATTTTTATAGTGGATTTAGTCGCGTCAGTGAACAAGTGAAAATGAAAGTCTGTATTGTGTGTCAAAGTAAAGGTAAGTCAAATTTAATATTTATTAGAATCGATAAAAATAAAAATGATATTTCTACAATATATTTATCGTATCAAACTGTTACACGACAATATATTTATCGTATCAAACTGTTACACAACAGAATGTAGCACTCGTATTTCGCTAAAAAATAAAAACTACACAGTAAACAAAGAAAGCATAACCTGTTATTTGAAATTATACAATTTATGCAATATGTGTTCAACGTAACGTACAATTTTATTAAATAGCTGTAAACACGATTGACTAATTAGCTATGTTTACGTGTATCAAACATGAACTAAAAATTTACTTACTTTACGTAGTTATTTAAATGAAAGAAAACTAGAATCAGAAAGCTAAATAGAAAGGAAAACTGTGGTATAAATTAAACGAGATTACTGTATAAATAAATCAATGCAATGTACGAGTATGTATGAACATTTAATTAATTCATAACTGCTTGTTTATATTAACACCACATTACTTGATGTTATGATATTTTAATTAATTGCACATATGTTGGTAAATAGTATTATATTTAAATGTAAAGCTATTTTCAAAAAGTTCTTTATATGATTATTTGGCAAATAAATTCAAATTTATATTACTAATAATAGATAAATTTAATAGTAAAACGAAAATACAATAATTCAATTAACCATGAAATAATCTTGTATAATTAAAATAAACCATCATGTTCATCAAGTTCGCAGAAGCGGGTTCTTATTTTTATGTAAACGGCGCCACCATTCGACTTGGTATATTCATATAAACCAGTATTAAAAATATGTAATTTTTACATTACAATCAATACCTGTTTAATTAATAATACGGAATTTCGAATCCATTGTTACTATACTTTTGGTTATAGTTACTTTTCTTAACATCGTTGAGAGAGAGTTGCCAAAATCGTACTACATAAGAAATTTTTTGATTTATTTATTAATACGCATGAATTTCTACGAATATTAATATTTGTGTTTAATGTTTTATGACACTTTCTTACGTATTCAGTTTATAATTAAAATAACACATGTGATATTAACCACTTTATAAAACAAAGTAAAGTTTCAATTATGAAATCTCCTAAATTGTATTGCCCTGTTTTCAAAATAATACTTATTTTAATGGTGATAAATAATTTAGATATAATATGAAATTACGTTTTAGTCGATGAATCTGTTTAAGGAATTAATATCATAACAAATTAAGAAAATAGAATGGGAGTTGCCTGCACGCATTATAAAATATAGGTTCACGTTATCCATATATTCAAATATAAAATTTATTATATACTGCTTTTTAATATCTATTTTCAATATCCAATACACTTTCTCAGTCGATGGAATACAAATGATAAATATCAAATTATTTGAGTCTATTTAATGTAAACAAATAATATAATAATGTTAGTGTTACAAAAATTTAGGAGTTTACATCAAAATCATTTTATTTTTTTGGCACTTCTGTAGATTTCGTAAACAAACATTTTTGTTAATGTTTTGGCCTACATTATCGACTAATCATTTAGTTTATATATAACTAAATACACATAAAGTAACTAAAGAAATAAATAACAGGTACAGTTTAGATGACCTGTACTCATTTGACAACTCTTTCTTAATGCCGGAGTTATCAAAACAATCTAGTCAAATATATCTCCAAGCGTACTCAAAATTTTAATGAAATATCATCGATGAGTACTTTTATAAAATATTTTCTAACTCTGCAATAAAAAATCATTAAAATTGGTACTAATTAATTTTATCTCCGAACATGAAATATAGAATGAATTGATGTTTTTCCCAGACTTTATTTATACAAATATACATCTTGACATTTAAATAACAGGTTGACTACAATGCATAAGCGAGGTATTTGTATACTATATTATATATTATATTTCCAAGAAAATATCATCAGTGCTTTGAGTAAAATGTTTAAACCGTAGTTTCATATTTATTTAAATTTTCATTTCTAATAGAACGAACTAGTGTAAACATTTTTTATCCTATATGAAATATAGAAATACAGCAAACATTATATTTAAAACGTAGTGAGTCTTACGTGGTTTTAATTCCTGCTATAATCAGCATAACTATAGCTATATCAAAAGAATTTAATTTTTCTCTTACAAAAATAAAAATAACCAGCATGTATAAGCAACAATATTTTCTGACCTGCTTCACAATCTAAAAAAATACATTATAAATATAAAAAGTCATATAATTATTTGTTTTTTTTTTATTGCCATTGGGCTCACAATTTCAAGAAATAATAAAAATAAAATATATTATAATTATTTGTAATTTACTTAATATTTAAAAAAAAATTAAAAAGGGTCTTAAATTTTGGGGGCCTATAACTCCAAGTATATACACAAGATTGAATATTAATTGCGGCCGGAACTGTATAGACACTTAATTTATATGTATACTCAATTTCGATAAAATTGCCCGGATACCTTCAGAGAAGATGCGGTCACAAATTTAGATCTTACGTCCGTCTAAGCGAGACATATACACCTATGTAATTTTTAATTCAGGACGACGAGACAAGAATTTATTGTAAAGGAATATTTTTTATACAATCATGTGACAGACACACGACCAAACACTATAATTGTGTTGCATTTTCGTACGACGAGTTAAGAATGAATGGTAATACTAAAATGTCTAATTCAATAAATAAATGTTTACAAGCCATAACAATGAATACAGTAAATTAGTTAAATGGAACCTAAACTAGCTGATGTGTAAATAATCGCTTCTATTTTATATAGTTTATCGTCTATTTAGAAGTATATTAGTGCAGACGTTGTTTATTGAGTAATAAATATATCAATCTTTTATATTAGCAAAGCTGAGCATGGTAATAAATAGATGATACAAATGTTGTAACAAATATCGCTCGTGAATTTTATTTACGAGCCGGCATTGCGAATGACAGTAGCAACGCAAATGGGTTAATATATATATATATATATATATATATATATATATATATATATATATATATATATATATATATATATATATATATATATATATGTGTGTGTGTCTGTGTGTATACAAATAATAAATAAACATATACATAGGTATATAAATAAATATTTTTATAAATAATTTGGCAGAGCAAATTTTTAATGTTTATATGTTATTCGTGACTTTATTTATATGGCAAACATATGCAAACACTAGTTGTAACTCAAATTCGTGCACATCATATTGATATTCTGTGCGGTGCTAGCCACAAAATTCAAAATAAATTTACATTATTACATAGCATTTTATTCATAATTATATCTTCTCTTTATTTGAATAATATTCATAAAAATGTATATAACTCACAAAGAAATATAGAATATGTTTAAATATATATATTGTTATTAGTTCGCCGTACAAAGTACAGAAGAGCTAATGCAATCGCTCGTGTGTCTGTAACATTCTCGGATAAAATAAATTCCTTGTCTCGGCACTCTGAATCCAAATATATATACACGGCATTCGGTTTTTACACGGTAGATACATTCCAGAAAAAAACGTGTTAAAATAAGACATCGTGTACATATTTAGAAAAATTGGGGATAATATTAGAAACAAAAGAATATTCAGATTGTGAACCCAAAGATCATAATAATTAATAATAATAATTTTTATATTTGTGTGCTAAGTGTGGGAGGTCAGTATATTACAATAGGCATTATAGTGACGCACTGATCGCGATTAATTCTTATAAGGCGAACGGTGATAGGTGCTTGTACCTATGCTTGTTTTTATGTATATTTAACAGCCACATAATGATATCTAAGGTTTTCATGAAGATCCTAATCATGTAACATACACTGGCTGCATAGTAGGACATGATTAAAGGTGTATCGTAATCATTATAATATGAATAATTAATTTTACAATCAGTATAGTTGCTCAAAATATACATGTTAAGTTACTGCTAACATCAATATAATTTAAAAAGAATGTATTCGAAAATGTTACACATTACCGAACACTGTAGCTTTTTTGAACATACTGTACGGCTAGTAATAAAAACACAATGTCTGATATAAATAATTTTGTGCAATTTGTTGCTTGTTTACCTTACCCTATATTTAGTGAGTCAATATAATTATGTTACGATTTTTACTTTTTATTTGTTCATTTTCCTCCTGAATTCGTTTCCAAGAAAATGGCTATTCACATTTTCGATCACAAGTAAAAAGAATTGGGAACCACTGCTACAGAGAATATAGCAATTGAGAATTTTTACGATAGTACAGTGTTTGGTCGTGTATCTGTAATATTATTGGATCAAATAATATTCTTAACAAAAAGTGTTTGTCTCGTCACGGTGATTACTAAATGTATATAACTTTATTATTTTTATATTATTGTTAAAAAATGTTTTCTACACCAAATATAATATACGGCGAGCTGAAACCATTGGGGTCTGCAACTATGCTTATTTATGCATAAATATGTTCAAATCAACAACAAAAATTTGTCGTGACCAGCACAAGACTTTCTTATAATAATTGATACAAATGCACGAGAAATATTTAGTATATATGGAAACTAATACGAAAATATAAATCTTACCTATCGATATATTTTTATTCTGATTCTAATAACTGTGAATGTGATATGTGAGTACTATGGGAACGTCTATGAATTTCAAATGCGTTTTTCTGATAAATGGTGCACTATTTGGGAACATTTTAAACAAAAGTTTTTCAAAGCTGTAATACCATTCATTTTGAATTTTACTAGTTTGAAAAGGTGTCTGCGTCTAGTCTAACCTAACTGTGCAAATACAAAATATCACTAACACGGATACACAGAAGACACACAGACAGACATTGAAAAAATAGTCAAATCGTATTCAGAAAACATAGAAACGGCTGTTTTTCATAATTCCTATACTTAATTTGTTGGGAAAGTAAACAGGTAACCACCATATATCCTGCTTTTTTACTGTCTTTGACGACGAATTAAATAATTTTATTGTAATCACCAAACATTTCGTAGTTGATTTTTTAAGCTTCCCTGGATCGATTTCGACAATTTTCCTGCTGACGTCTATTATTATATGTTTGTCTTCCTGTGTGTGAGTCTGTAAAAGCTCTAGAGTCAAAACTGTGGAAGGTAAAATTATGAAACATAAAACTTATGACTTGTATATGGTCTAAATATGCACTTTCTATTTTTATAAACAATGTATTAATCGAAGGCAACGGTTTACTTTTGCAATATTTTCAATATCTCAAAGACAGCATTAGTTTGTAGAAATATTTATAATATAAAAGTTGAACATATTAAAATGTCTAGAAACATTTATTGGAAAAGTATTTTCGAAAAATGAACTATTTACTAAAAAATGCCATGTTACATTAATGTTTTCCTGGTTACAATACATAAGGATATTGTTTCATAGTAATCGTATGATGAATTTAAATCAAAATAAAGCGTTATAAATAATGCAGTCGAGTACAGGTCATTTCAGTTTTTTTATTTCGTACTCCTGATCTCCCTAATACATCACACAGTATTTTAATTATGTCTACCACAACTAAGAATTTTTGTGTGAAAATATTAATAATATATATATATTCAAATTTCTAGGAACTTTTGTGGATAAAATCATTTCGTAAAATGTACTAATTACCAAGAAATGCCAGTTAATCCAATATTATGAAAATCTTTTTTGATCTAAGCTAAATATATTTCGTTTTTATTCATTTCTCTTTAGGCGATAATTGAACGAATAAAAATTGTAAATGATGTTACTGTTTTATATGATGTACAAATGAACGTGTGGTCAAAGATATTCGTGCTCCACCCTATACATTTTCTGTGTACATTTACGATGTTGTAATTGAATAAACAATTTCTGAAATTTTCATCTTGAAACAACTTTTTTTTTGCGGAGAGTTAAGGTCTAATGTTCGTTGACTATTAATTACCGCGATGCTCGCTCGTTAATAATCTCAGTATAGGGTGCGCGTCCCGTGGAGATTGTTATTTTCTGGAGTAGTCTCCCTATCTCACTTGGCACTCCTCTCTTTCTCTCTCTCTCACACACTTTTTATTCCACTCACTCACTCTCTCTTGCACTGTCTCACCGATCATTTTTGTCTGTTCGTTCACGTGATGTCGCTGATACTTTGCTAAGTTTTAATTTAGTTCACGCGCCGTGCGCCTTCCACGACCGTTAATTTCGGTACAGCACGAGCAGTAGAGCAAAGAAAAAGTAAAGAACACACATATTATATATCCTCATGAAGTTATAAATACTAGAGGGAGCAATATAAAGTGCTAAAACGAGCACGGGATGCGGCTTTTGTTACCTACTTGCGCGAATCTAACAATGGTCTGTATGTATTACACTTTTTGGTGGAGGTGAACTTACCTATGTCGTTCTATAGTTGAGAGAAAAGAAACGCTGCTAGTCTTCAGATTATTTAGAATCCTTTTTACTGTATAACGGAGGGTATCCAAATATAGGCTTGCCTAATTATTAAAAAATTTGACTACCCTAAAATATTATACTGTACAATACATAAAAGAAAATATTGTAAAGGATTCGATATTAATTTTCAAAGTACACGCCTTTTCTCAATGTTAAAATTCACAGCTTTTGATAAGATGATCTTTCTTAACAAAACTGTTTCATATTTTGTGATACCATTAAAAAAAAATTCGGAAAATAGTTTTTACTTTCTTATACGTTATACAATCACAAAGAAAATCTACCTTGACCGTTTAACTGAAATATCCGTTTTTGATGTAAACAGAGACATTCGGGAATGTGTGTACATAAAATTTGAGAATATTCTCGCTTATTGATATAACAACGTTATTTTAATGGAAATATACGTTTTAGGGTTTCTGAATTCATTTTGACTATTACTCAGTGACGTTTATCTGTGTGTATGTGTGAGTATCTGTGTATGAACGCCCTATAGTCTATAACGTTGAACAAACAAATATGAAGTTTTGAATTTAAGGTTTGTGTATACCTGAAAAGAAAAGTTTTTTTTTTTTAAGTTATATTAACTGGAAGTAGTACTTTTTCAATATCTCAAAGCCGGTATAACTGATTCTTATATAAGTTGAAGATATTGAAAATGTTAATAACCTTTGTATAAAATCTACCATTTACTGTAAACAACTATGTTACATTTACGCTTCGCTAATTACCATACATTATTTGATTACAATGGTAGTATAAATGTAAAGCAAAATAAAGCAATATTATATAAAAAATAGAAGTATTTGAAAGTCGAAATCTACTCCCTTTTTAACATTCAACCCTTGTTGTAGTATAGTAAATTAATTTTAAAATGGAATTCGATTAGATTTCACCGGTTTTATGTAGATTACTATCATTAGTTGATTAATATTTACATAGATAGAGTTAAACTTGATTAACAAACAGTTTCTTCTCTTAAAAAGATTGATGCAATTTTCAATCTTCTGTTCTGGGACTGTAAATAGAAGTAAGCATTGTTTACATTTACATAGTGAAAAGTTACTGTTACTCTACCCAAAGTACAGACGAGATATATAATTTTATTATTACTGTATCTGAAAGTAAGTTATTCAAAACTTTGCTATTTAAACTATTTAACTTGTCTATATGGGGTAGATTTCAAGATAAAGCGGCTGTAGTCGTTCTCTTTCTATTTATGTATCTCTCTCTCGCCATATATTGCTAACTTCATGATATACGTCAAGCGACAGAAGACGTTCGGCTTGAATGACGTATGAGGCCTTGTACTGCCCCATAATGTTCGACCCTACGTTGAATATTCAACAGTGTGATTCTGTGTGACACGGCAAGATCGAGTTGTGTTGTGTGTCATTTTGTATCGGTCCGTTTCGAATCTATATACCGGCTGGCAGTGCTGCAAGTTCGCATGTCGATAGGACACAGAGGTTTAAACCGGCAGTGTAATAAGGTGCTGGAGGGCGGATGGTATTGCTCGACTTTCGGACCAGGGCGTATATCGGGCGGCGTGCACATACACACAACGCAACGAGTGTATATGCACGTTCGGTCGTCGAGACGCGCGTGTACTCATATATACAACAGCAGTGTATACCTACGCGCCGGCCTCTTTGATGTTTGGTGGTAGAGATGAGCCCGCTTTGTTCCCGTGCTAGTTTGACGTTGCTCCGATTTTGTCCGACGCCACAGCTATAAGCCATGCACAACCCCTTTAAATATTCAGGAGCTGCATTTACCCCCGGCACACAAGTACACAATCAAAACAGTTATTAAAACTGTCAACGTTGCCGCAAATATTTGCAATGTTTTATTGCATGCGTAAGCACGAACCGATCGTGTGAAAACACACATTAATCGGACCGCGCGTCGCACTCAGACTAGTATCGACTATACGCTCTACGGCTGGCCTGACCTGGCCTGCCCGCCATTTACCCGCAGCTCGACTCAAACACTTTTTATCAACTGAGTTTTAATTAATTCATCGTCAAAGCAGCACTAGGTACTCATCACATGCATGCTATATTACAAAAGATTGAATAGACAATATGTTTCACTTATACCTTAGTGTAATATAGCTGCACATGTGTCGTTGTTCGCTAAATTTATTCTTGTTATACACATTTATTGAATCGTTTACCAATTACTTATTCAACATATTATGTTGATGATTTGACATATATTAAAATAATTGAAATTCATCCAATTCTGTACACGGCAAAAACCCTTTAATATATGAAATATTTGGGGACAAGACCCTTGACACGGCGCGGCGGTTGCTTAGGTACATTATTTGGTAGGAATCTAGACCCGATCTCTCGGATTATAGAATAGGGACAGTGAACCTGCATTCGCAGCGAGCAAATTTATAATTAAAATTAATAATCACAAATTATAATCCAGTATATTTTACAAATAATGTTAGCATTCACGCATTGAAAGGGGTCTTTCTGCTTTTTTGGGGTTAAGAATGGAGCTTTTAATTTTTTTTATATTTAAATCAAAACCATTACATTAATATATACTTTTAGCTATATATAAAAAAATTATCTCCATTATTCAGCCTGATCAGTCATATACTTTTTCTGAAATCTTGGGCACCGCCCGAAGATATCTCATTCTGAGAAAAACGGAGAAATAGTTTCGCGTTTCTATAAGTACACATATACCTATGTAAATATATATATATATATATATATATATATATATATATATATATATATATATATATATATATATATACATATATATATATATATATATATATATATATATATATATATATATATATATATATATATATATATATATATATATATATAGGTATATATGTACATGTTTTTTTGACAACCAGTTTAATTTGTATGTTCACTTCTAGTTTTTGTATTATACTTAATATTGTTTTTTTTTTATAATTTTATGTATTTGATTAATTCATATTTTTCCTGTGTGATTCTTACTTTTGAAATGCAGATTATTTATTGCTTTATGGCGGTAGTGGTCGGGTCTAGAGTCCTAGCATTTTGACAGCTATATGATACATAACTTTGACCGACGACTCTAGCGTACTATCACCAAATTTATATACCACAATTGCAATAAATATTTTCTTAGAGAGACTTATATTTGAACCAAATAAACTATATTTTGCATTAAACATATGTAATTAATGGAATGCATTTTTATTTGGTTCAATAGAACGTCATTAGACTCTAAGTATATTTTTATTTCAATACTAGCTAAAAAAAATGTCTTCGATTTATTGCATACATTTTCTGAAAGCTGAAAATGGTAATTTTTGTAGTATTAAGTTTAATATAAGTAACATCACGACGAATTGTTAATATCAAATAGAAACACATAAATTTACCATTGCTATAGTAATTTTACTGTACAATATATAGGCATTTCTATAGCATGTGTTACCAGTAACATAAAAACCCTAAGTTGTGTCTAGCGTATGAGCCAGCAGGTAATCGTAGTTCGATTAAGTATAATACAATATGTCGAAGACCGGGCGCGAATCCAAGACCCCGTACAGTGAGCCAAATCGATGTTTATAAGTGTATCATGAACAGCATAGGGTTACCAACTCTTTCAGATGTTTGGACTGGCGATAAATATAGGTAGCAGAGAGCAGGGGGGTTGAGAATTATATATTTTTTACAACAATAAATAAAAATCTATTGTTATTTATAATAATGTATAATAAATCTTTATGTCATTAAACATATACAACTATTCTGTTGGCTTTAATATTGGTATGTTGTTGAGCTGGCCGGAGAATTGAAGCTAGAGCCACAGCACGGAGAAATTATTGGAAAGCCGAAGTCTCCGGCCCAAAAGTACATAGTTGGTAACCCTAGACAGCATTATAATCCTCTCGACCACGACAACAGTAAATTATAGTTATATCATGAAACGTTAACATATTACGCCATGATATCTAAATTTAACCTAATTTAAATTATATACAAACATTATCCACCATTATTTTTATTATTACGCCAAATTGTTATTAATACGTACATTTATATCAGTTTCAACATGTAATTTTACTAAATTTAGTAATTATAATTAGAAATTCTTACAGTTCTTCGTGTCATGCACTGAAAAAAATAACTTGTCTTTATTGTTAATAAATCTTTATTTGAGCATTTCTTTGTAAAAAAAAAGTCTAATTTCAAGAAAATTTCCTTTAATATTACTCTATTTATTCATTAATTATAAACTAGTCTATTTATTACAATTACATTATTTATTTGCGGTTTATATCATTATTATAAGGTATATTTATTTAATAGTAATACATTTGCGATTAAGTACAGCAAAATTATATATATAGCATATTTTACGTTTTATTAACAGTAAATACATGGTGCATTTATGTAGTTTATACGGTAATAAGATCTATTTATTTTAAAGAAAGCTTATCTGAGGCTAGCAAATATAGCATTTATTTAATATAACTCAACATTGATTTAGCTGTATTCAAATATGGGATTTATTTAATAGTAAATCTAAATTGATTCAAGTAAATCCAATTTTGTAAAATCAAATATTGTGATGTTTGAAAAGAATGATTCTTTAACAGAATGCTTGTTATAAATGACCTTTAGTTAGAACAGACGAAATATTTGGTTTATTTAGCTTGTATGTTTTCTAGTGATGGTAAGATTGATTGTAAGATTGAAAGAAGAGTGTGTGCAGATTGTAAGATTCTGAGTGCATTAGGGATGTTTGCAAGGAATACTAGCATTCCTGAAGATGCGAGATTATGTGTATACGGTGTGTTGATGCCAACATTGGCATATGGGAGAGAGTGTTGGATATGGAAGGATAAAAGTAGAGTGGCTGCAGTGGTGATGAGATTTTTGAGAGATATTTGTAGTGTTACAAGAAGAGACCGAAAGAGATATGCGACATTGAGCAAAATGACGCACGTAGAGTGGGCAATGGAGCAATGAAATGGTTTGGTCATGTTGAGAGAATGTTGAATGAAAGGTTAACAAAAAAAGATGTTTATGGGGAATGAAAATGGAGTAAGGTCACTCCCGAAATAAATAAATAAATGAATATGATTACGAATGAATTGGACGTAGGACAAGTCGTGCGTAAGAAGAACAAAAGGGCTAATGAGAGTAAATTAAGCGTGTGATGTCTGCAGGGAGAGAAGAATGGAATAAGATTGTAAAAAGGGTTGTCTGCCACCCTTGTCTTGGGAAAGACGTAACGTTATGTATGTAGGTAATTAGAACGTACTTACTGAAATAATTGAGTTTCATTTTACGTTGTTCACTTATGCTTAATACAATTAAACAGCGGTAAATGCTTTTTTAATGAGGCAGTACTGGTATTCCCGAAGTAGTTTAGAAGCTATCCGCACCCATGCCATCTCATAATAATTACCACTTTGTCAATAGCGTAAAATATAGTTAAATATATAAATAGGTTATTTATTAAATAAATGACAAATTACATTCATTAATGAAAACAGCATTTCCTAAAGAGAATATATTGCTAGTTTGTCAGCATGTAACAATTTTATCGTTGTATGTATTTAGAATTATACGAATGGCAGTTATTATATCTGTATTCATTAAAACTTTTGGTGGCCATATTACTTGCTATTGCTATAAGTTTTACAATTTGCAGTATTGATCAAAAGGCATTACTGTCAAACAAATAAATAAATAAATAAATAAAAGAACAACGCAATATGATATTATCCAATATGAAATCGTTGTGTACAGATTTTTCTCTCTGTGTTCTGCAACTGGGAACATCATATATGGTCGAGCAGCTGATCGCTTTCTCAGGTTGTCACCTCGCGAATATCGCACTATTGCATGGTCTTGTGAATTTTTCAACGTTGCTAAATTGCATATCAAGTATTGATATGATTTCCAGTGGTGTCCATTGAACGAACATTCAGCCCCCAGACAGTGGGAGCAGCGGGCATCATCAGAAAGACTAGAAAATCTAACTTTTCCCGTCGCCGCTTGAATATTTCCTTATATGGGTGCTTATGCAACGCTTTCTATTTCTTCTCGTTTTCTTGTTCGTTTTCTTTTTCGTAGCGTGATTTTAACATTCCAAGCGGATCGGTTGTCTATTATTCATGTTATCCATCTTGAATTTTGTGTGGGTGTCAATATACATACACATGGCTGTGTTCTACGAAGGTCAATGCAGTGCTCCAATTGGGGGTGGGCGTAGGGTAACATTCTATGTATTAAAATATTAATTGTTTACATCCATATTGTTTAAAAAAAGGGGTCATATAAAAAAGTATAAGAATGTAATATATTAAAAAAAATATATATTTTTTAGAGTATATCAAAAAAATCTTCTTATACCTTTAATGTGTGTTTTCAGATTTTCTTCATTAAGAACAGCAGTGGAAAAAAAACTGTTTTCTACATAAATAAAAATAAATCATACGACGAGGCGAAGGAATTGATAATATGGCAAGCTCTTCCTTTCTTCTTGATGTGTTTCTTTTTTATTTTCATTTTCCATTATTATTATTATATAAAACTTATTTCTACAATTATTCTTTGTGAAAAATATATTAAATTACTATAATTCACAATAAGCATATTGCTCACGTTCAAGAAACCCTGTTATACCGTAGTGAAAAGGTATTAAAAAACTCACATAAATGTTCAGAAATTGCATTTCGTTTACTGAGAGAAATATTTGGTGAAAAGTGTACAAATATGCTAATCACAGTCTCATAGATATGAACAGTTAATATATTTATGTGTGTGATAAATATAATTTTGAATACCGGTCACATTTTTCTAAGTGTATTATTACGAATATTAAAAAAGATTTCGTACTTTTTCGTTGTTAACTTGTTTTTTAATATAGAGAACAAAAGTGAATAACTATTTCTGGCCGCGAATTTAAACATTTGAATTATTGTTCAGGAAATTTTGCTCTCTTGTGGAAAATCCTGATAAAGTTTTACCAAAGAATTTATTATGCACTAACAAGTGATCTATTATAGAAATTTTCTTGAAACTATTTCGCCATTCTATAACCACAGCACAGTTATTTTGAACATTGCTGAACAGGTGAATTAAAGTCGATATGTCAATTTAGCAAAACCTCTGTTCATATGAATTCTTTGCGGCCACCATCAAATAATAAAAATCATGCATTAAACCTATTATTATCAATAGCTATAGTTGTTACTTTTGTTATTATATTTTACTAGTTTAAAACTATTTTTATGAAGTTGTGTAAATTATACGACTATCTAAGTTATTAATATTGTTTTTATATTAATACTAGTTGTATACACGAGTAATATAAATATAATTAAATATAAGTTATGTTTATAATAGGTTATAGCCAGAGGTGAACTGCGAATTCATTAACGGTGGACTCGCTCTTATACATGAAGGTAACGAAAGAAAAAAAACATCATTGCAATTTTATGTTTTTTGTAATTATAATAATTTATAATAAATAATTATTAATTATAACGAACAATAATACAACCTATTTTATTGAGTGATATTTTAAGCATTAAAGATTACAGTAATTAATGCACACCTCTCAAAATGTTAATAAAAAACTATCAGAATATAATGTATACCTATGATTTTGGCAATTCTTAAGATATTTAATAATGGGCTCGTCGAACCCGATATTCGTACGAGCCCAACCGAGCCTAATGCAGCTCACCCCTGGTTATAGTATGATTTTTATCTTTTTATGAACACAGGTGTTGCTAAATTGATATATCGACTTTAATGCACATGTTCAGGAATATTCAAAATAACTGTGTTATATTTATAGAATGGGGCTAAAAATTGTTTCCAAAAATTTTCTATTATATCACTTTTAAGTGCATAATAAAATATTTATATAACAGGATTTTCAAGAGCAATAATGCATATTTTGAAAATTCGCTGCCGGATATAGAAATTCACTATTGTAATTTAACTGTGTATAAGCGATATATAATAGTTTAAAAGTAAACGTGAACGTTCCGAGAGAAGGACGTGATTAAAATGTATCGCATATTTCAATGACAAGGAAAGCAAAGCAACGAAACGAAACGACAAGGATGATTACAGTGTGTAACGGCCCTCTGTTCTTCACCTCCTCTTGTCCTCGATTAACTGTTTGTGCCACGGCTAATCCCAAATTGCATTTTAAATAACCAGTTTACAATTTACGCCGTGGTTGTGTCTCCGCCTCCTCTTTCTAACAGTGTTTGGTGCCGCTTGTGTGCTCTGTATACATGCATATCGTACATATATATTATATACTACAGCACAGTACGTGTAGAAGATATGTGTGAGCCGGTGGCACAATCGGCCATGTGCCATTAACAAGTTGCTGTGTGTTCACGAAATTTTGAAGCTCTGCGTATAATTATCGCACCGTCCAGCGCACAGAACCGGACGGGCGCACCACCGCCCGCCCACCACACGGGCTATGTACATTTGAGAACAAACAACGGTGGCAGCGCAGGCCCTGTTACAGATGATCAGTTTTGAACTGTCAATCAGATCATTTAGTACTGTATATTAAATGGAATTCTGGTGGAATGAAAATAGGATTTGTTGTGCTTCTTTCTTTCTATAAGACAGAATGAAACTTTACCCAGCGATCCCAAACTGGCTGGGCTACAGGGGCACCGCGAATATGCGAAAATATTCCAAATACGCACTACAACTGCGTTAGTTAGACCAATATTTTGACTAGGGGCGCCGTGGAAAAATTCTAATACAATAAGGGCCCCGGGAACCGAAATAACCATTGCCTTAACCCATATCGTCCCAATGGTGCGTTAACGCACTAGCTCATTTTATTTTTCTTGCTTAAATATACTAAATTGTCAACCAGTTGGCATCTAGGCGCATTTTACAAGTAAGGATATTAAAAAAATATATATATCATTCAAATATTTAAAATTTTATGCAGTTTACACTTCATTCTAAAGAAATTCATAAAAAACATGCTTATTTTGTACCAAAGATTGTAAGTACTCGCTTAACTTACCAACTTATTTTTATTCCTTTTCTAGATATATTAAATAAAATATTCATATATTTTTTTTTATATTCAGCCTTTGGATGATATGGGTTAAAGTATTCCGTAGGGCATTCCGTAAAAAAAATTACCAAAAGATTAAAAATATTACTCAAAGCGGTACCTGAAATAGACTTGTCTGTTTCCAAAATATTAGAGTAACATCATTATGCATATTTCTTTCGATACGACATAGTGATACATCAAGGTATCCCGTTGGTACTTCTTTTACCAAAAAAAAAGATATACAGTTAAACTTCCATATCTTGTTCATAAGTCGATTTTTTCCTAAAGGTTTCATGGCGGAAAACTGCACATTCTGTATTAAAATGTAGGTAACAACTAAATACGTAAGATTTTCGCAATGAAAAGGTGTTATCGAACTAGATACTGTCATACAATTATTTGGGGATACGCGTGCTATTTTCATTGTTCGTCTAACCAAGGGGCGTTATATTGTTTTACGATGGTTGTCAAAAATGATATTTAATTCTATGAAGCAAGAATTGTGCATCTTTCAACAAAATGCACCAATTTATAGTGCATGTGTTTAATTCTGTAAAAATCTGTCAACATTTTTAAATAATATATGTTTAAGTATAATTAATTGCAAAAAGCAAGTTTCCATCAGTGCCTGATTTCCAATTCAATAATGTAATTTGAAACAGTTTGAAAATTTTACATATCTACAGATTTGTGCAGAATCGCACCATAAATATCAATTCGGTTTTGATAATCTGGGTGTTGAAATGATAACGCTTATAACACAGTTAAAGTTATCTCCGCATTTAGAATTAGTTCTCAATATACATACATACATACATAGATAGATAGGTTAACCATATTCTACGCGATGAGACCGGGCAATGCACTGCATATTTTAGTCGCTGGTCGCGGCGATCTGCAATCGATCGAACGGACGACCGGCATAGCATGGCATGGGTTGGTTGTTCCAGAGTGCGGTGTGACGCGTTGTCCCAATATTTAAACTTGATTTAATCTGTGAGCGACCGGACGCTCCCTCGGGTGCACTGGCTCGCTGATGAGTTGGTCCCGCGTGTCGAATGCTGCGGGACGCCCTTTATTCTCGCCGTGTCGCGTTGTGCGTGCGTTATATTATACACACTCGCAGCTCGCACACAAGCGTTGTCACATCAGTATCATCGTAGCGTCCCGGTTCGGTACCGTGGCCGCACTGCTATTTTTGTGACGGTCGCACTCACGCGCACTGTGTCCACCGCATCACAAAGTATTTATCCATAGCCGCAGAGTTAATTAGGTGTCCGAGGACGCAAAACAAATTACCTTTTATTAATTAATATGTGTTGTTCAGAACGACCGTTGTTATTTATACGTACTCTGTTCAACATCGATGCCGATGCGTGGACGCGAATATTGTATATCTACCTATCCTATATGTATATGTATATATAACATACACATTGACATATACATAAAGGTGTTATTGGTATTATGCATGTATTCGCACATGGGCTGATCACCCTCTAATTCGGATAAGCGTCACATACGTGTCCGTGTAGGGGCGTGGATGGATGTGAGTGTGTGTGTGTATGTGATAGAATGGTACCACGTCCGTTTGACAAAGTGCACACGTAGTAATATCTTGCATGATAGCGCTAGTAGGTTCTGTCTTCATGGTGGCAACGTCAGAACGCTAAGACACGGGTGACGACTACGATGACGGTGACAGCGGTATCTGTGGCGCTCGTCATGAATATTCAGATCGAGGAACCGACATGGCATGCTATGGTATGGCAGCTGCGAGCGAGTGGGCGCGCTCAACTTGTGCCCGCGGGTCCGATTCCGACGCTGGCCGAATTTATCCTGAATTTTAGAATGCGATCTAGCAGCACCTCGCCGCTACTGCCTACTGCCATCCCATGCCTTGTCATGCTACTGACGTTTCGTTGTCATCGACATTTTCTACGGTTCTATTCTGACATGCGGTACCGGTTGCAGCGCCGCCATTTACATTGACACGGCCACCAACTAAAATTTCTAATTCTTTTTGCGTATCGTTCGATTAAAATTCGATAAAGTTTTATGTGCACTCCGAACGAACGGTTTAGTGTTTGAATTAATTTTGTTAGATTTTCATTAAAATTTAATCCTTTTTATATTGAAGTCCGTTCGGCGTCGAACGCAGCCAGCTCAGATCCATACCACAGTCAATATTTAGATTTATAGGGCGGTTACGGCAGAGGCGGCAGAGATACCAAATCACAGTGTTAATTCTGCAATCTCTTAGACAAATAAGTGCGCTAGAAACTGGGTACAATGTTGGGCATAGTATAGGATAGGGACCGGCCAGCCGGCTGCCTGCTACATCACAAACAATCTGGTGTACTAGGGGTTCGGGCTTGGGATCGGGATCGGGACCTCGCCGCACGTCGATGTTTTCGTTGCTGCCAAAGTGTAAGCACTTTCGTACACACGTGGCACCGGGCCTCATTAATTCGGTGCATGGCGTTTGCCGCAAACCCGTTTGCCTTTCTATCTATAGCCATCTCTCTCTCTCATTCTCTTAGTCCTACCACCCCTCGCTCACTTCCTCTCTTTTCTTCTCGCCTACTACACCGCACTTGTCCTGTTCCATGCCCTGTGTCCTGCTTGCATGAATATCGGACAATGTTCAACCAGTTTCATTCAATCTGCCATATGCCATGACGATTGCCGTATCCGTATCCGTGGCTGCTTTGTTCCATTTAAACGATAGAAACATAAAAATTATCACCTACTGGTTACAGAACACTGTTAATCAATTTCGTAATCTAATGATATATACAAGCACTTTACGTTTAGTCGCCTTGCAGCAACACTTAACTCGTCGAACTTATTTTATATTGTATCTATTTTAGCAATAAAATTCACATTAATTCATGTAAATTATGATAAAATATCTTTCCTTTTTATTTTCTTATATGTAACGTATAAAAGAAAATATTGTGATCACAAAGAAAATCGACCTCGAAATTGTAATGGAAATATTCGTTTTGAAGGTCCTAAATTCTTTTTGATATTTTGTATGCGTATGAGAATGCTCTACAACCAATACTGTTAAACATAAAAATTATGATGTTTTGAAGGTAAGTTTTGTATATCCTGGGAAAGAAAACATGTTCTTGAAACGAATATTGTTACCGAAAGTGCTTGATTATTCGTTTCATTTATTGTATAACTCGAA
This sequence comes from Leistus spinibarbis, assembly GCA_933228885.1. Taxonomy (NCBI): domain Eukaryota; kingdom Metazoa; phylum Arthropoda; class Insecta; order Coleoptera; family Carabidae; genus Leistus; species Leistus spinibarbis. The sequence goes on along the minus strand of OW121792.1, from coordinate 3,897,044 downwards.
AACGACACGAGTTTGCGAAAAAGTTATACTTAAACAACTTTTGTTTGAAAAGTTTCGATAAATATACTATTTACTGAAAATAGTTATGTTACGTTTCCCTAATTACCACACATATTGATATTGTTTCATGACAATGATATATTGAATGTAAAACTCAATTTAGCTATATTACATCATACATAGTGAAAACTTAATATAAGAAAATCGAGTGTAGAGCATTTCATTTTTATTTCAGATTAGTTATACTAGTTTTGTAAAACCCGAATTAAAAGTACACAGAAAAACAGATTAGATTAATCAACTAAAGTATTAGTAAATTTTCAGTTTTCTAGTTCAATTAGATGAAGCCACTAATATATTTGGTGTTTTAAAAACTTAATTAGTTATTTGACCTAAAAGTTTAATATAGTATTAATTGTTCTAACTAAATGTATTCGAAGGCTAAAAATCAACAAAAACTTTCGTTGATTCAGCAAATCTGTTTTTTCTGTGTAGCCTCGTTTCTGAAAAAATAAATTTAAAAATCAACAATTTCCTAGCATTGGTTATAATTTCAGCGAAAAAAATTAGAAAATAATGTTTATTTCAACAATACACAAAAAAAAGTTCAAGTTTGTTCGGTTGGACCCATTATAATTATAATTAAAGGTTAAGGGTGAAACTGTGCCTAGGCCAAATGCAGCCATATTTCACAGCGAATATAATATCGTAATATTCATCATTTATTATATTTGTGACATATTGAGTTCATGTGCTTCATTGACAATTATTTCATGGAAGATACTACCACAATAATGTCTACAAAATAGTTTTGTGTTGTTCTCTTTAGCAATAGTAGCAAAAGTAAGATACATAATCCTGTTTTGACACGTAGAACGTCGATATATAGTGCTTATGGGATTTCTGCATTTCCGTCGTCGGTTAACGATGACTGTGGTTGAAATCAATGATAGTGTGTGATGTTTGACATATATTCGCGCTACACTAGCAATGCATTGGTAACGAACGACGTGTTGGTTTTGGGAACGGTAACATAGGATCAATGGCTCATCTAGTCTGACACAGATGGCGGCCACTTAGATTACGTTGTCGCAAGAAATACATGATTAATGAAAGTGTGCGACTCCCGCCTCTATGTTCTCTGTATTAGCTAGCTAGCTGGCTTTCCTTAGCTTAGCCCTTAGACTACTTGCGTGTTTATCTCTCGTTTCCAACACACTGGCTTCTCATTCATTCGCGACGCGTGATCAGCTGACGGACAAGAAACGCGCCGTGCCAAATATTGGATACAGCAACGGAACGACACGACACGAAACACAAGCATCACATACCAGCATATACAGTGCACACCGTCGCGACGCGACGCGACGCGACATAACGCAAGTACGGTCAGATTAGTTCCGTAATCGTTTAGCTCGAAAAACGATGCTCCACACCGAGTCCTACTTCGTTCCGGCTCCGCCAAACCGTATGTTGTGTCGGCAAAGATGATCGATGTATGCGGACGTGGGCCACCGGCTGCTGCTATTTGTTGCCGGCTCAGATATCGAACCCCTCTTTATATCAAGCACATACATATACATGTCTATCTTTATTTATTTATATAATATATATATATATATATATATATATATATATATATATATCGTTAAAGGGTAGCCACGACCGACTAGTTGAATATGAAAATAATTACGGGTAATTCCGTCTTATATATATATATATATATATATATATATATATATATATATATATATATATATATATATCGTTAAAGGGTAGCCACGACCGACTAGTTGAATATGAAAATAATTACGGGTAATTCCGTCTTATAGACTTGGTTAATTTTGAATTTTTTGTAAATCAGTTGACCTCTGTTGAAGTGAAATAAATTAATACCATATGTAAAGTGTTCAATTTTTTAACCAAATCCATAAGACCGAGTTATCCGTTAATAATTTTCATTGTATATACAATAATATTTTGTGTGTTTTTGGTAAATACATATATATGTACATACCAAAAACACACATAATATACCTACCTATATCTATAAATCTTTATAAAACAAATAATTCCCAATGAAAATATTTAATAACTTAATAATATATTTATATGTATAATGTATATACTACATAAAGATATTGAATTACAAGTATAACGGAGAAACAAATATATTTAACGTTACAGCATTTATTTCGTTACTTAGAATAAGTATGATACAAAGCTTCACAATATGACAATAAAATCTATATAGGTGCTAGTTTACTATGTATAATTAACTTTAACCGTAAATGAATTCTAAATAAAACAATAATAATATTGACAATAATTAATAAAATATAAAAAAACAAAAAGTATCTCACTAGTTATGTTATTCGAGAGGGCACCAGACGGAAAGGTTAAAAAACTATTACCTAGTAATAGTTTTTAACCATTAAATAGTAAAAACATAATTGCATAGCACACAAAACTAACATTTCTATACACTGAAACATTACAGGTCATTGTTACCAATTGACAGGAAAAAAATATTTTATGGTTAGTTGATTAATGATAAGAAGCTGTTCGTTCGGCGGTAATTGAAAATAATTGGTTTTCATGTGGATATGAATAAGTGTTATATAAATTTTGTGTGGCTGTTTTTGAATTTAATATACAAAATATATACAGTAATAAATAAATTGTCATTTTAATTATTATTCCCAAACAGTTTAAAATTACCTTTGTGGAATTGAAAAATTGTTGTGTGAAATTTACACATATATGTATTTATAATTTCAACAATAATCAATAGCCAATTTATTGGTGAGCTAAATATAAAAAGAATCCTTAAATTTTAGTATATAAAATCTTATAATTGAATTGGAAATAATACATTGATGAAATCCACGAAATAAATCGAACATAATTCTTGTTTATGCGACGAATTATACTAAAATATGTATTCCTTAATCGATTATAGAGTTAATCAGAATCGTACAATAAGTAAATATTTGGTCAATTGAACTATTTGGGAGTAATATTTTAATTAGATTACATAATATGTTTATCAGTGCACGCGTTGAAAAATATGTTCTATATTTGGGTAATTTGTAGTGTCTGTATTGAAGCTTATGCAAAATTTGTACTATTATACAAAATTACCCAAATATATAGCAATGCCGTCCAAAATGGATATTTCAGCTGGAAGTAATGATTTACTTTTGCTACTTTTTCAATATCTTGAAAACTGTATGACTTAAAATAAAAACTGATTCTCATAATAGATATTACATTTTTTAGCAACTTTTGTTTATAATTATTTTTGAAAAATGTAGTCACATTTACGTTTTCCTAATTACATATTGATATTTTTTTCATAACAATGGTAACATGAATAAAGCAATATTATATAGATAGTAGAAGTATAAAAAAGTCGAGTGAAAGTCACACTTCAGTTTTTCTAAACTGACTTCTGAAAATTGAATTTATATTTGCACGGGTAATTGATTTTGATCACGTAGAGTTTGAATTTGTTGTATTATTGATAAAAAATATATAATATCCACATAATTTTGAAATTACATTCGTTTTTTTTTTTAACATATTACATCATTGACAAAGATGATATAATTGATTGATATACATATTGTAAATCGTTTCTAATAGTAATTTATATTTTAATCGTCTGTTGAAAGTGATTTTTTAAGAATCTTCTGCTTTTTATATATTTGAATTTTAGCTTATTAAAAAAGAACTAGCTAGCAACACGAGTCCGACGAAGTCATACGCCACCCACTATAGTGAAATCATCAAATTGAATACCATATCGTTGTTGATTTACTACGAGTCAAATATGTAGGCAGGTTATGATACACGTGCGAGACGCGACGCGACGGCGACGCAGCCACAGCGGAGTACCAACCAATCCTATACCCAAGCAGCTCTTTCGTTGTGTTATGTTGGCGACGGTGTCGTATCGTAACCACGATGCCATCGTGACTCTGTCTATGTTCACTTCTGGCGTGCGCTTGCTGCGGCCAATTTCCTTGAAAGCTTCCTGGCGAACGCGGCATGTTCAGATATTTACACCAGACCATACGTACACGGCCCTTTAAAAATGCAGAATCGTTTCTCGAGTGGTTCCTGGTTGGCGTACCTGGTCCCTCACCGCACTCTAACATGCGCCGCGCCCGCTTTCCTCTCTTCTCTGTCAGAAGAAATCGTGAGGAACGGGCGTTTGTGGTCGATAAATATATGTTGTGTGTTGGTGACCGTGAACGTGCTACGTGCGCTACGAAGCATTGCTCGTCGTTTTTTTATTTTACTTGTTTGTCGTTGTCCGTGTATGTAATTGTTCGGTGCGGCAACAGTATTTTCGTATGTGAAATTTATCTGACGTAACGAAAAAAAATAGAAAACCTGCACATACATGGCACAAGTTACAATGTTTCAACTTTTTAATTCTTTTTGTATAAATCTCCAATATTCCATTTTTATCATTGCACAAAACAAACATGCTACTTTTTTTTCATTACTGTTATTTCAAACAGTAATTTGGTGGAGTTGCCAATAACTACAATTTTAATAATACATTTGAAATTACACATACATTTGTGTTATTAATATTTGCCCGTATAACATTTTATACATAATATCAAATTAAAAATGTATATGGTTTCATCAACACTGATGATAATTTTTTCTTTCTCTGCATATACTGTTACCCTGTAATGATGAAACAAAACGGAGAGTAGGACATACAAAACATTAAATACTTATACAAATTTATCCATATCCAGTGCTCCCTCTATAAATGTTACCTTTGTAACTATAATTCTCTTGTTTTTGAGAAGAATAGTCCCCCCTCCAGTACCCGATGCAAAGTCTATGTTGCTCAACCTATTACTTGTGTCCTGCGCAAACCACTATTCTCTTCTCTGCTATCTATTCTCTCTTTCTATTCTCCACTTACTATGCAAGAGTTAGGATTCTCTGTTACTCAGAATAGAGCCTTGAGAGAATTCGAGATTAGTTAGGCTTGAATCCAAACACGCATTCATTGTATTAAGTACTGAACACAATTCAAATTGACATTTTCAAGCAATTTGTTCTACTATTGTATACTATTTAATTTGTATTATATTAATTACGTGTACTGTACAAATATTCTTTATTTTGCATTTTAGTATTAGACTTAATGACCGTTTGCACCGTTGTTAAATTTTAAGCACAATTTAAATATCTAAAATTACTTATCTTATGGGAAATTAGTATTGCTGTAAAGAATATTATAGGTTAAGTTAAGTTTGCGATTTTAAGTTGGAGAGGTGCAAACGACGATGAATCGTTTATTTTTCTCAATTTATAATAATAATAAGTTATCTGGTCTCGCTAGATCATGTCGATGGTCAGATCGTTCTTAAAATAGATATGTTTGTTATGATACGATGAGAAGGATTTCCGGGAAGCAACGATTGGACAGTGGTGAAGGGGGATGGAATCAAAACTTAGACCAGGATCTGACAAGAAAAGAGAAAGGAAAGCAGCAGTTTAGCACGTACGCGTAACCTGACAGTGACAGATGCAACCTGCACGATCATCAGTTGGGAAACGTTAGCGGACGCCGCCGTTCTACAGATAAATATATATATTTATATATATATATATATATATATATATATATATATATATATATATATATATATATATATATATATAAATATTGGTCATCCGCCGGTCTGGTAGACTCGACTCGTCTTGAATGCTATACAACGCATGGCAAAACTCTAGACATATGGATCCCGTCTTGGATACAAGGTTAATCCTGATTTATGATATGCTGGCGAATTCGTGAAGGACAAGAACGAACATCTTCGAAATACATCGCGACATCATACAAGCCCGGGTCGGCGGTGGCGGCGACCGTGTAGTGTAGTGTGGTGTGGTGGTATAAAACGGAGAGGCCGCGGTTTCACACAGTGATGCGCGAAACAGGGCGGGCGCCACACGGTGCAAGGCACGAGCGACGGGCCCAGCTCCTGACAACCACGAAGAATGTACTCATTTCTCATCTTCACTCAACTTTATTGTAAACTTTAAGTAGGAGATAAACCGCAACACACGGTCCGTGTCGGCTCCGCGCTTACTGACGAGAGCGTGTCGAGTCGACCGCCGTTAGCTGCGGTTCGCTTCTCCTCAACATTGGATATACGCGCCTCACACCACTTTAATGCCCACCCAATCTTTCTGTTTCTCATCGCTCGGTGTGTCATGAGTAAGTGGGAGTAAAAACGAGCCGACCGTATTATACATACATACTGCACATGATGCCACTTTTGAACAACTATCAAACCCACACAACATCGCGGCCGGAAGACAGCGCATCCGGACAGATCTCTGCGCTGAGCTGGGCCGGGACCGGGACTGAAATACGGGTCACATCTCTTCTAATTGTGCATCATTTCGATGTGTCCCCTTTTGTAGTATGCGCAGGAAAATCATTTGTAAGATCCTGCAATTTCAGCGGAGACAACTAACTGTCATCTAAATGCGACTTTCATCGCACGCCGCCCTTAACAATGACTTTTATACATGACTTGCTTGAAACTTGCATTATGTTGGCTACGGCAACGGATGTCGATGTAACAAAGACGCAACTTCCTTACTCTACACTATACAGTTCATGCTCGTAGATAAGCTGAAGCTGATCAGCTTGATTACATCGTATAATCGTGCGTCAGCGTTAATTGCTACAATGCTGAGTGCGCCATATATATATATATATATATATATATATATATATATATATATATATATATATATATATATATATATATATATATTTATATATATATATATATATATATATATATATATATATATATATATACATATAAATATATATATATATATATATATATATATATATATATATATATATATATATATATATACAGTTAACTATTCAATATTAAGAACTATCGCTGTCCTTCTGGTGTGGAATGGTCAGCATATTGGGTTTGACAATAATTAAGCATCTTACTCACGAACTCGAACTAATAGGCTGCGCACGCACCTTGGCTGCCGGATATTCGCATTTCGTGATGACTAGCTATGACAAATTACTACCACAGACACAATTTGTGCTATCATCATTTTCAAATTTTCCGAGATAATCAATTTCATTTTAATTTGTGTTTAATTTAATTATAGTTACTTTTAGGCAAGCAGGTGCACCATATCAAAATAACTAAAATATATTTTCTATATATACAGTGGGCCTAACTCGATTCTGTGAATACTCCATTATAAGAACCATCCACTATGGTGAACAGTATGATTTTAACACATGAAATTCTTTCATAAAATTTCTGTCAAGAAAATACAAATACAATTGACTCAATATTTTGATGTACCTGTAATAACATTAATTAAACACTTAAAATAAACTTTCAGTTATTTGAACAATTCGAACAGTATGAACACCATTGGTTTCTAGTAGTTCCCACAAATAATTAACTTCTACAAAATTTTGTTTTCTATGTTTATCTTTTGTTTTAATTCTAAGCATAGTTGTTGATAGATAAGTGGATGTTGGTTGTACGGTTTTCGGTAAGTATACACCCAGTTTTTACTGTGTATGTATGTCTAATGCTTCCATGTAATCGTATATGTTCACATAAGATCGTAAGTATTCATTGTTAACGTCTGTTTTCATAAACATAAAATACATACACCCTCTTAATATACAGAATATTAGCGGCAATTTTTGAGATGCTGTTGATGTTTCATTTACATATTACACCCACTACCTTTTTCCGGCTGATCCAATACATGCATATGAGCCGTTAAAACTAACATTGGGCTACTCACATAACATTCTAACTACGGTAAATTTAGAGGTTTGGTTAACATTTTGTAATCATGGCATATATATATATATATATATATATATATATATATATATATATATATATATATATATATATATATATATATATATATATATATATATATATATATATATATATATATATATATATATATATATATATATATATATATATATATATATATATATATATATATATATATATATATATATATATATATATATATATATATATATATATATATATATATATATATATATATATATATATATATATATATATATATATATATATATATATATATATATATATATATATATATATATATATATATATATATATATATATATATATATATATATATATATATATATATATATATATATATATATATATATATATATATATATATATATATATATATATATATATATATATATATATATATATATATATATATATATATATATATATATATATATATATATATATATATATATATATATATATATATATATATATATATATATATATATATATATATATATATATATATATATATATATATATATATATATATATATATATATATATATATATATATATATATATATATATATATATATATATATATATATATATATATATATATATATATATATATATATATATATATATATATATATATATATATATATATATATATATATATATATATATATATATATATATATATATATATATATATATATATATATATATATATATATATATATATATATATATATATATATATATATATATATATATATATATATATATATATATATATATATATATATATATATATATATATATATATATATATATATATATATATATATATATATATATATATATATATATATATATATATATATATATATATATATATATATATATATATATATATATAGTAGGGTTCATTTATATATTTATATATATATATATATATATATATATAAATATATAAATGAGCCCTACTCCACATATATTGATTCGGGCCGAAAACCAATTTAATGCAAATTTGTATATTATTTATTTGTTTCTGAATATATTAATTTCCTCTTTAACATATATAGTAATATAAAATATATATATATATATATATATATATATATATATATATATATATATATATATATATATATATATTTTAATATATTTGTAGATAACTAAAATTTTATTCGATTTTTATTGGAAAAAAACCTATTTAAAATATTCCAAAATAATATAGAATATATTTATAAAAAGTATTTAATGTTTCTTTTTTAAATTAAACATATTTTACAATTGGTGCGCAACATGTTACTTTATTAAAAACTCACCGAAAGTGGTTTTTTTTTTTTTGAAAGAACAATTTTTTATGATTATGTACATTTACCCATTTACCCAAATAAAAATAAAAATATTTCGAGATATGTGGATAACTAAAGTTCTATTCGAGTATTATTTGGAAAATAATCGCTTTTATGTATTATACAACAAACTCTCAAATTGAGAAAAAAAAGATGCATATGCTAGAATTTTTTGACATCTGTAAAAATGTATGTATGTATAGTATGTAGAAATATAAAACAAAAATGTATAAACAAATATCACGTTCTTGTGATTCCTCTTAACTAATGGTGCGAGTCTGAACAAGTGTGTAGATCAATAAGGAGAATCTGTAAAATATTGAATGTGTTTAAAATATTTGTATAAGATTGCAAAAAGAGGAGTTAGTATCAAACAACGTTGGCTACGCACACCTCCATACTACATTACATTAATTAATGGACTATAAGAGAACATCATTGGAATCAATAATGGTATATTAAAATGTACAAAAAATATTGAAAATTTCATAAAACACGGGTTTATATTAATGTTGTTGCTTACTGTAGTGCAGAAGCGCACGAAGTTATGGATTATACAGAAATATCTTACAGCTTTTTGCAATAGGTAAAATGAATCCGTGTTTTTATGCAATTTTTCTTTATTGGTGCCTATTTCTTGTAAACCCACATTATATTATGCTATATAACTAGATTCATTATTTTTTTCTAATTTTGTATGGTTTCTATAAATTGAAGGAAAGAGGATACTCAGATCTGCTTTCCTGCAAAATTCTGATTTGTAATTAGCGGTCTTTAACCAATCATTGAATTATGCTTAAATATGTATTTTATTAAAGATCTGCAGACATGTCATAGTTCTACAAAATCATACCAAAATTTTTGATAAAAGATACTGGTAAATCGTGCTTGCAACGTTTACCTGATAATAGCTAAAGACATGCTCGTGTGAAAGCGTCATGGACCGGAATGAAGAGTGGTACCGTACTTAGGTCCGTCCGCGCGACCTGTCACTCAACACATTCAAGCTATACATCTTCGAAATGATCGTAAATTCTGTGTGTCGGACGTGGCGAATTAACGGTCGACAATTCTGTGGTCCGGTCACCACACGCTTAAAGGAATATAGGGCCTAAGTGAGCAATGCCAGTGCAGAGAGCCAGAGAAAATGATGCGAGCCACACATCACATTGCGAAACACGGCCAATCATCAAAGTGAGATGCGATATGCGAGATGCGACTTTCGCCGCTCTTTGTGCGAAACCTTTTGACGTTCACATTGTTTTTGGCTCGGCGCGCATCTAAAGCGAATGCCTAACGGTAGAGTACACCTACCCACTTCCGCTCAATACACGCGGCCCACATTTGGATACGTTTCGTCTAGGTATAAGTACCATCAACCAACATAATTTTTAATGTATTACTCAGCGGTTGGAGATGCATAAACATTTTAGTAAATAATGTATCCAATAACACTTTGATCTCGAAAGCTTTTTTGCGTTAATAGTTTACCTAGGACAGCTATGTACACTCTGTCGTAAACAGAACGCACTAGAATCGCCTTTATGTTTATAGCACACAAGACCAGATTTATTTGGGCCCGTTATATTACAACCTGGTACGGTGCAAATTTGTACAACATTATAAAGTTACGCACATGAATAGATATAACTCGTCGGAACATAATATCTAATTTATATACATATAGTATATATATAAATAAATATATATATATATATATATATATATATATATATATATATATATATATACTAAAAGAAAAAATTGTTTGCCTTTAATAACCATGAATTTTGATACGGCCAAGCTTATATTTGACTAAAATATCGCGTTAAACTTCAACATCTTGAACTTCTTAAGGCGTCTATCTGGTCTTTTTGCGGTCAAAAAATCGATTTTTCAATTTTCATATAATATTGATCCCACAACTTGTGAATGTTCTTTTGAAGAATATTATTTCTAGCCCGAGAGGAGTTTTTTTTTATATATTCCTTAAAGTATATATTAATGTATAGAAAAAACTGCTATTAAATAAATGGTTTTGATTTAAATGTAAAAAATAATTTAAAAGCTCCTTTCTTAACCCCAAAAAAACAGAAAAACCCCTTAAGTCGAATTTTAGAGGGTGAGATTTGTGTTTTCTGTATATCACTACATATACAATAATTTTTCTATAATTCGAATTTTCTATATCTTAAAGTGTTTTGGCTGCACTTTCGGAGTTGAATTTTTGGAAGTTAAGCTGTTTATAGTAAATATATATATATACAATTTTCGATATTGAAAAACATCGGAAACAAAAAATGGCGTATCACCCATAAGGCAAACATTCAAACACTTTAAAAAGGCCTCAAAATGGCCTAAGGCTTCTCAAATTCGCTACTGGGAGCGAATATCGAACTGACTGCTAGTCAGATATTAATATAATTTATTTGCCGGAAATAATACGCTTGGTTAATCGTATCTAAATCTATAACAATGGAAAACAATCATTTTTATCAGTGTAGTGTGTATTAAAATTCGTCAACCTACACAGATATTTTTTATAAAATAAATTACACTGTGATCCCTCGGCTCTTTTCAGTGACATTCACCAACATTATATTCTGATTTTTATTATTTTCATTTACAACATTAGTAAATGCATAATAAAATAAAGTAATTATTTTTGAAAAACAAAATAGTGCTTTTCATCCGTGCGCTGAGAATACTGTGTATATGTCATTACCATAAATATATTTTAAAAGAGGACGTTCATATTTATACGTGGTAAACATATTTTGTGTTTCTTTTTCAAATGCTTTTTATGAAAATGATTATATAAAAATAATATTACCCACATATTTGTTTCTAGATTCGAAAGTGTGATCACATTTTCCGATTGCTACGTTAACTGAAGGTCCATTCACAGCTAGCCAATTATAAATTACAATAAGAAATTACATTTATTAATCCAGTTTGTGTTATGAAAAATAATACTAGCGTTCACAGCAACAATTTTTTTTTTGTGCTCTATAATTCCGGAAGTATAAGGGACTTAAATGGCGACGGGAACAATTTGGGCATTCATATTATAAGTATATCATATTTCATTAAAACACCCCGAATTTTCAGAATTCTCAGGTTTTACCAACCGAGCGAGTTATATACATTTTCGGAATCAGAAAGACGTAAAACGAATTTTTGTACAAATATTTTTTTAATCCGCCAATGTTACAGATAGACGGCTGAGTGCTATTGCTCTTTTATACTACCATACGACAAGCAAATGATATATATTATATAGTAAAAGTAAATGATATAATTGCTACCTCAAATTCTACTGCAGGTAAATTAAAATACATTTAATTAAATGTATTTGATTAGAAAATACTTTTATTTTTATGCTATCGAAAAGTAATTAATTAAAATTTGTATAAGGTCGTTTAAGACCCGCTGAGCACAAATAGGTAACGAACACAGATAGCGACTACTAAGGTGTTCAGAAATACACAAATAGAAACCGGATTTGTTGTGTTTTACATATTATAAATGCATATGAATCAAGTCAGCATCCCGCGGCACGGCACGACGTTTTGCGTTCGGATCATAAACAGTGCTTAAGTGTAAATTCCAACCATGAACATCGTCGCTGTACATTGTACCGTGTGCCGTGTCGCTTGTTTTCCCGAGCTTCTCGATAAGCTTGAACCGGCTTTAGTAGTCCGTGACTCTCCCTGTATGTATGTATGTATGTATGTATGTATGTGTGTGTGTGTGTATTTTTCAAGCGATGCGTACTTATCCAGTCCGCTCGGCCCCGGCCTGCAACGAAATGGCCTGCCAGGGAAACGACCCACTAGTATGGCATCGAACGCGCGGTGGCACCGTCGGCAACGTGGTCCTGCTTGCCCGTTGGCCTGTGTTGATTCGAACCGACTCGATCGCTCGGTTCTGGCCGCATATCGCGTATACCACTTTGATATTAATCGAACATAAATAAGCATATTGAACTCAATATTCTGCGTGTAACTGTCATTTTTTAATAGATAAACATAGCTTTTTACATTATTACTATCGGTAAACAATTCTCTTTTGACAGCAATGATTTTCAGAACGTCTGGTAGTTGCAAATGGTTTCATGGGGAGCCACAGGGGCGTCGTTAGACCATTGCAGAGGGGGCACCCCTATTTTTTCCCTAAAATATATAAATAAAATTTAGATACCTACGGAACATAAAGATATCAATTTTATGTTGATAATTATACAAATACGGGTAAAAGAACGATGTATTATATTGTTATTCATTGTTTATAGCAATAATTCTTAGTTTTTTGAGTTATTAAAATTAAATACGAATAAAAACAAGCCAGTCTACATTGTATGGAAATACAGAATATTCTTTTGTGTGCGCACATTGCCATAGATAAAAATGATGACAGAGGCAATACAACTTTTATACAAGCAATTATCAATAATCAATGTTAATATTATCCGTATAGCTCCAAAGTTTAATAAATTGTATTGATCTGACAAAGAATAAGACTGAAAACATTAGATTCCTGCAATACGATAATAGTCCTTCAGCTAATTCACAATCCATCATTAAGGATTGTTCACAGCGAATCATTTAGTAATTAGGCTTAGAAATTACAAATAATAATCTAGTTTGTATTATGATAAGCAATGTTAACATTCTAAGCAACAAAACTAACACAATTTATGATAAATTTTGTTGCTGTGAACGTTAACCTTGTATGTCATACAACAAACTGAAATTATTACTTATAATTTCTAAGCTTAATTACTAATTCATTAGCTGTGAACAATCCTTTACACTTGTTATAAGCAAAATGTATTTGACACACACGCATACACAGACGGCATTTCGAAGATATTCAAATTCGAATCAGAAATGGTCAAAATGTGTATTTCCGATAAAATCCCGAATTCGATCATTTTCATTATTACAATACTTCCTTATAGAAAGTAAATATTAATGTATTTCTATATTTATATTATGCATGACGCAACTGAATCTTGGGTTGGGTATGTATAATCCGCCACTGTGTTTAGTTTTAAATATATTAATGTGAATACGTGTATTTAAAACCCAGTTCCATTATAATGAGAACTTTACAATTTTTATTTGTATATTTTAACAAAAAAATCATTATTTATGCATTAACATTTATTATTAAAATAAATGGACTATTTTAACAAATGTGTGAAAACGACTAAGACGATATTATTATATACGTTTTTAATGCATTTGGTACCTCAAAGGATTAAATAAGCTTTACCGTAATAATAGTCATAAGCATTTTTAATATGAATAGTAACAAAAACTGTACTATTTGTTCACTTCAAGTCACTTGAAAGAATACTTTTTACGCAGCTTTCATTTACTGCGACACAAACCAGCAACTTGGAATATTAATTATTGTTCCTTTTGTAACATTAACTAGAGATAATTTTTTGTTTCATTTCTGTCATCATAACACTTATCGAAATAATTAGATATTTTCTGCGTTGTACTTCAAGAAATATTTCGCACGCACTTGTGTTCCATAATTATTTTATATTAACAAAAATATTATTAGTTAATATAAATACAACAAATACATTAACTGTGCATTTTTTAAGATGTTTTTAGTTCACCATACGAAGTACAGAAAAGCTAAAGGATTCAGTCGTGTGTCTGTAATTAATTTACAAAATAGTCTTGTGTCGTCGCTCTGAATCAGAAATATACTCGCTCGTAAGACTAAATTTTTGATATTTAGTCCTCTGAAGGTACCGGAGCGATTTGAACCAAAGTTGATACACATGCTCTTTGTTATCGCATTTTAATTCGTTCGCAGTTCTAATAGCTTATATAGTTCCGGAATTATAGGGTCCCAAATATTAGAACCACCCTAAGTACTACTAGTACTAGAGAAAATTAAATTAAATTCCTCAAAATTTTACGAAAAAATTTAAGATAGTTTACGTCTAAGAAATTTTTTCATGTTGTATACGAAAACACCATGTATTAAAAATAAAAAAAATGCATTTTAAAGTATGTTATTATATTAAAAATAATTACAAAGATTCTAACACTATTTTTGTCAATAATATTTTTCAGATTGTGCCTTTTCTAGTACCATTTCAAAAAGAATCATCCACTACAGGGTTAACAACTTTCTGCATAAATAACTATCAATTTAAAATTTGTATAAAAGAGTATATAATATGCTTTAAAAAATCAATCAACTAAATGATTCAATTATCGTCAATCCATATAACACAAGGGGTGAACATTGAGTGGATAACAAAATTGGATATTAATATATACGTCGGATCACATATTCAATTTCAACGTCCTAAGAACTAAAAAATCCTAATATCACACTTTGAGACTAGTTTTCATCAGAGATATTCTAAGGATTTCATTTGGATATTCACAGCATGTATATTACCTAGACGAAATATCACCTAGATGGGATCTCACTTAGATGCGCAATATAGGATGCTTCGGCCTTTATATATTCATAATCATACAGCAGTTTTTAGCATGCCGTACGAAGTACCGAAGAAGCTAAAGCATTCAGTCGTGCGTCTGTAGCATTCTCGGATCAAAAAATGTCCTTAACAAAAAGTGTTTGTCTCGTCGCCCTGATTCCAATAATATATATAACTCATATACTTAGATCTTAGTCGTCGCTCGTTCGTAAGACCAAATTTGTGCCCTCTACTCCTCTAAAACTACAGGAGCGATTCACAGCAAATTTGGTACACATATTATTTGGCATCCCATTTGAATCCGCTAGCAGTTTAAATTCAATCGCCCATATACTTTCCGAGTTATAGAGTCCCAAAATTTAAAGCCCCCCTTAATACTGCCCTAATTAAAACACCCAAAAATTCTAATAATAATTCTAAGATATTTTATGTCTACAAGATTTTTTCATATTGTCAACCCCAAAAGCCATAAAAATATGCACTAAAAATATAATTTTTATTAAAAATTTCTGAGACGTTTTATATCTATAACATTTTTTTCAAATTTTTAACCAAAAAGGTCATAAGAATTAAAAAGCGCTGTTCACATCGCATATATTACTTATAAAGTGAGCAGGACGCATAGGTGCGTTGTACATAAGCTTGTTATATTTTCATAGTGGAAATGCACAATATTTTAATTCTATATTCCATATTTTTGGATATATCTGTATTTGGATTACAAGAGTTTAATCTAGACTAATCCAAGGAATATCCAATATATCGCACTCGTATTGCATTGGGCCCATAAATCGAAATAGGTAAATTGTGAAGAATGAAAGTTATAAATTATTTTTGTTATAAAATGTAGTTATCAATTTAATTTATACTTTTAAATATATTATAACAAATGCAAATTGTTAGATCACTGTACGAAGTATTGAAGCGCGAATGCATTCGGTCGTGTGTCTGTAATATTCTCGGATCAAATTAAAATGTAATAATAATTGTTTTTAATTATGACCGATGGGTTCACAATTTGAAAAAATGTTATATATATATAAAAAGTCTTACAATATTTTGTAGATTTTTTGATACACTAAAAGCAAATCAATGCATATTTTAAAATTATAATTTTTATGGCCTTTCTTATAAACATAAAATATCTGAGAATCTTTTGTAAAATTTTTAGTTGTTTTAATTATATTTCTGAAGGCAGGCTCCAAATTTTGAGGCGCTATAACTCCGGAAGTATACGGGTGATTGGATTTAAACTGCGAACGGATTCAAATGGGGCGTTAAACAATATGTGTAGCAAATTTGGTTCAAATCGCTTTGGTACCTTCAGAGGAGTAGAGGGCACAAATTTGGTCTTACGAGCGAGCGACGATTAACTTCCAGGTATATAAGTTATATGTATATACATCTTTGGATTCAGGGCAAGGAGACATACACTATTTGTTAATATTTAATTTTTAATTTATGGCCCTATTGCATTACATGTGCGATATATACTGTTTTTGGATATCCTTTTTGAAAAATACTCATACATATTTTGAATATTCATAGCGTAGGACACCTGTGCTATGTGGTTTTTTTTTTTAAGGTTTTTGGATTAAATGGCAAATTGTTACCCTATTCCCACAATTTGTGTATTGTCAGTGATGCCGTCACTTGCATAAATGGCCATTGTTCAAAGTTGCCTCCTCTCACCGCTAATCAAATATTCAAACGAAGCATATAATATCGCGTGTATGTTTATTACGCTTTGAAGCGCATTCAACGCGTTCTAAACAAATATCCAAACGACACCGAAATGGTTTGCTTGGTTTGGTCGGTAGCGGCCGCATGTGGTTATAGAAGGCACGCGTGGAACTTTTGTGGTGCGTGGAGTTGTGGTAAACCCATACCTGACACAACAATGATCACCCCTTCATCGCTATCGTTATTTTCTGCCATATATACCACCTACGTACTATTTAGAATGAACCGAATAAAATTAGCACCTCACGTGCAAAATACACACATCCTTTTTTAATGTTTCTTTTGTAATGGGTTTTCCAGTTTTTTTTTTAACTGAGTCCACGATCCAATTACAAAATAAAAACAACGACTGAACATATTCATACAAAAATTCATCGCTGCCTCAGCGACTGTTCAATGTCAAATTTTCAAATAAAATTATAATTATAAGAGAATTTACATATATTACACAGCGATCTGAAGGCATAAGTGCCTGCTTCAACTTTACTTTGACTAATATTTTATTCGGTTTTATTACTTTGTAATACAGAACTGTTACCAAAGGTGTTAAATTTTGCGCTCCCGGGTATAACAAACCAACTAAGCAAAAACAAAATACATTGTTTCAATTTCTTTAAATAATTACGTTAAAATTAGGTAAATAATGTTCAGAAATTAAGTATTTCGTTGCGCCAGCTAAAATAAGAAAGTACATAAATATAATATGCTCATCTTTAAATATTGGGTTATTGACATTTTGGGTTATTAATTTCTATTGATCTATCAAAGGATTTGTTTTTACTTTAACAAATCCGTACCTTGGCACTAACAATCCTTTTATCGATGTCTCTAAATGGAAATGTTTATAGATTATATACTCAATAAGTGTTTTTAAGCGATTTGTACACATGTTAAATATAACTTAGATTTGTATAAATTGTTTAGCAAAAAGATGGTTACACGAAATGTACTATATAAAGATAATATACATATTTACCGGTTATTTTAACTCGTCGTGTCGTCGTACAGAATGTACATTAGAGCTATAGTGATCGGTCGTGTGTCTGTAACATTTTCGGATCAAAATATTGCCATAACAAAACGCCCCTAAATCCAAAAATATGTATAGCTTATATACTTGAATATATGTATGTATCTCGCTCGCTCGCTCGCTCGTAGATCTTAGTTTGTGACCGCAACACCTCTGAAGATGCCCGGCCGATTTTACTGAAATTTAGAATACATAAAATTTGAGTGACCAAGTTGTTCCCGTCGCATTTCAAAACCTATCGTCCGTACAAGTCCGGAGTAATATAGCCCCAAAATTTGGAGCCCCCTTATCGAAAAAAATGGAATTATCAAACAATTTTATATCTATCAAATTTCTTAAAATTGAGAATCCGAAAGCTATAAAAAATTATAATTTTGGAATTGAAAATATGCTTTTTCGGTTCATCAAATAATTATAACAAAAATACAAGATTCGGTACGTACAACGCACCGATGCGTCCAGCTCGCCTTAGGTAAAATATGCTATTTCACGTTTGGCATTATTATGGCCTATGAGTTCACAATTTGAATAACATGTAAAAAAAAAGTTAATTATTGTCGTACGGCTAATAAAAAGACAAGTAACGAGCATAATAATATAGAAAACTGTAGTGCCATCAATTGTTGGCTATATTAGTTAATCTATCCGGCAATAAATGGCACTTTATATTATCTTTTATCATATTTTAGGGATTTTGTGCTTAAAATCTGAAAATATGAAAAAATTTTATTGATATAAAAAGTATTTGTAGATTATAATGATAAAAATAAATTATTTTAGTGCATATTTTAAAATTAAAAATTATAATATTAAATTTTTTTCGGGTTTTGTGTTAACAATATGAAGAAAACTTGTAGATATAAAATATCTTAGAATTTGTATTAAAATTTTTGAGTGTAATAATTATTTTCATAAGGGCAGTATTAAGGGGGGCTCTAAATTTTGGGGCCCTATAACTCGGGAAGTATACAGGCGATTGAATATAAACTACGAGTGGATTCAAATGGGATGCCAAGGAATAAGTGTACCAAATTTGGTGTGAATCGCTCTGGTACCTTAAGAAGAGTAGAGGGCACAAATTTGGCCTTACGAGAGTATATAAGTTATATATATATATATATATATATATATATATATATATATATATATATATATATATATATTTCGATTCAGGGCGACGAGACAAATACTTTTTGTAAATGAAATTTTTTGATTCGGCACACAACCGAATGCTTAAGCTTCTTCGGTACTTCGTACGGCGAGCTAAAAATTACAAATAATAATTTTGAAATATAAATTTAAAGTGAGCGTATTAAAAAACTGGCTATTGTCGCAATCAATCAATAATTATGTCATTATTCTCTTTTACATTTTATCCTTTTAAAATTCAGTGGTGATAAATAAGTTTTCTTTTTTTTTATCACAAAATAGATTATACGGCGAGCTAAAGACATAGGAACCTGGTACCAATGTTTGTTTTAAAACAGTTTAATAAACTTTAAATGAATAAAAATATTGTGTTAAGTTAAGGTAATTTTAATTTAATTCTTTCTTGAGTTGCGAAAAGAAGCACTTGGGTCAGTGCTGCCACTTTACTACACATATAGATTGTTTAATTTTTTATTTGGGTTAAGAAAACTATCTAACGCAGTCTTAACAGAGAACATAACGTAGTGCTGTATTGCTACGACCCCAGGGACCCGATTACGAAAATCCGTGTAGGTGTTAAATTCCTAAATTCTAATTAAAACATGGCTGTAGATATGCTCTTTGTTGAAAAGAAATATAATGACGAAATATACATTTCTTATATATATATTTTACATTAAATACTTCAAATAAAATCCTGCATGTAAATCAATAAATTAAATTTAGTTTGTATGTTTTGTAACTGCAAAAATATAATACGAAAATGTATAAAAATACAAACGCTATTGCCATAGAAACAAATAAAACAAGAAAGAAAGTAAATTAATATCCAGGATGAAACTTTTTTTTTGTTTTAATTCCATGGTTATAGCACTTTTAAATTTTTATTCTATTTTATTAAATATAGAAAGAAAAGGAAAGCCACCAAAATTAACAACACAAATTTCGTTTACTATTTACTTACACACAAGGTTTAAACTTTTACTAACCTTGGCTCACATCGCTTATAAAATATTACTTAAATAACATTTAGGTGTTGTGTAATTATTTTTATTAATTACTTACGACTAGTTTTAAAAATTGTACACCAAACTATAATTAACTCTAAAAGAAAACTCGCCTTTTAAGTAATATATGCAATACGAGCAGCGGATTTCCCCTCCTACTCCACGCTTGGCATTTAAAAATAAATGTATTTAATTATAATGCACTATGGGTTCACAATTTGAAAATATCTTTTATATATACAAAAAGTCTTACAATTTTTGTAAATTTTTTGATATATTCAAAAAAGAAATTAATTAAACTCTAATTTATAATTTTTAATATTTTTTTATCGTATTTGGGTTAACAATATGAAGAAAACTTGTAGATATAAAATATCTTAGAATTAATTGTAGAATTTTTGGATGTTTAAATTATTTTTATAAGAGCAGTATTAAGGGGGGCTTTAAATTTTGAGGCTCTATAACACCGGAAATATACCAACAATTGGATTCAAACTACTAAAGGATACAAATGGGATGCCAAATAATATGTGTAGCAAATTTGGTTCAAATCGCTTCAGTATCTTCAGAGGAGTAGAGGGCACAAATTTAGTCGCTCTGAATCCAAACTCTACTCCTCTGAAGGTACCAAAGCGATTTGAACATATTATTTGGCACCCCATTTTAATCCACTCACAGTTTAAATCCAATCGCTTGTATATTTCCCGAGTTATAGGGCCTCACATTTTAGAGCCCCCCTTAATACTGCCCTTATAAAAATAACTAAAACACCCAAAAATTCTATTAATAATTCTAAGATATTTTATATCTACAAGATTTTTTTGTATTGTTAACCCAAAGGCCATAAAAAATATTTAATATATTAAACTTAAATTTTAAATATGCATAAAAATGTATTATCAAAGTAATTTACAAAAATTTGTAAGACTTTTTATATCTATAACATTTTTTCAAAATGTTAACCAAAATGCTATAATAATTAAAAATCGCTGATAAGGCAAGCTGGACGCATAGGTGCGTTGTATCTAATCTTGTTTGTTTACGAGATGTTCTGCTCCGAGAATGCTACAGATATACGACGAGAATGCTTTAGCTCTTATGTACTTCGTAATATAAATAATAAATAATAGCAAAAGTCGTGCACAAAAAATGTATAATGTGCTTTTTTATGAAAATAAAACACTTTTTGTATACGTGTTAAATGACTTTTATTTAATATCCTTCCGGCGTTAGAAAAATAAAAGTTTATTTTCAATAGTTTAATTTAAAATTATATAATTATTAATTTATATATATATATATATAAACAATTTAAATAAAATTTTATCAATGTCGGATGCAAAATTACCCGACTTTGCTTACAGTTACAGGGAAAACAGTTTCGAGAGTACAAGATTTAAATTTAAATATATCAATTTGTGCAGAATTACTGGGGACATCCATCGGAGTTTAACCGAATGAAAATTGCCGCCATTTTCAACATTCACTCAAATTCACGATTGCGTAGACATCTATTAGATGTTATTTGTACTTTGTAAGTCTTTCTATAACGCATACTTAAGAAAAGTTGCACGGCGACATCTATGATGCGTTATACGTATCTGTACAGTTTCAATAATCTACGGGTAGATGTCACCACAAATGAAGTGAGCTGTTCGCAAATGTTATATATTGTTCCTTTTTCCTGTATTTTCTGATCAAATTATGCCCTTTTCTTTTATTTTAATAAGTAAATAGGTAAATCATGAATTGACCAGTTAGTGCAGGATAGACACTTATTATTAGCTGGGAACTATTGCTAATAGTACATATTTTAACATGTATTTGTTAATCCTATTTTGTTTTAAATTATAATATGATTATTTCCGTTTATAGAACAAATGTTTAATTATGTTTTAAATAAAATACACATTTTCAAATTTGGTAGCATTTTTATTTTGACAGATACGAACTGTCTCTCTCTAGCGCATGGTAAGTGCGCACTTTAAATTTGTTGAATTTGTTATCTTCAAGACTTGATTGACGCCAAGTCGGTTGAATTTGCCTACAGTGCGTAATACAAATAAACATAGATGCATCTATAATAAAACGTTCGCCCTAGTGCCTAGTGTAATTTAAATTAAAAAATCGTGCGGCTCATGATGTAATTTGTGCATTTGTTAACATTCGTTCTCTTGTTTATTGACCGAATAATAGCAACAAATGGCATGCCATTTCAATGAAAATGTGTATACGACGGTATTTACACCAAGGGAATATCAAGTGGAGCTACTTGATACATCCAAAGAACATAACACGATCGTCTGTTTGGGCAACAATAATGCAAAAGTATTTGTTGCGGTTAAACTGCTACAAGAGTTGGCGTCGGAAGTGCGAAAGTAAGTTCAAGCAAAAGTAGTTTATATTTGTGTATTTTTAGCACATTTTCCGAATTTTTAGGTTAGGTGGTAAACGTTCAATATTTTTATTGGACGTGCAAAATGTGCGGATTATGTGTTCGCATGTGCGTAATTTGACCGATTTGACCGTGGGTCAGTACGATAATTTGGAGGATGTCGCACAGTATACGGCGGAGACTTGGAGGAGCGAAATGGATATGCATCAAGTACTTGTGATGACTAGCGAAATATGTCAGTTATGCGTTCAAAATCGTTATCTGACGCTCGACAACATGAATTTATTGATTATCGATGATTGTCGACTCGCTTTAAAGCAAAATTCAGTGCGAGAGGTAATTATTTAATTCTGTATTAAAATGCGTGCAAAAATTAAATACGTAAGATATTCATGATGAAAAGGTGCCCTATATATGCCCTAAACATTGCGTTCCAATATGTTAAATCTACGTTTGAAATTGTCTTGCCAGAAATAACAGCACTATCTGTATTAAAATGCATGCAAAAATTAAATACGTACGATACTCATGATGAAAAGGTGCCCTCGACTTAAATACTACCTATATATGCCCTAAACATTGCGTTCCAATATGTTAAAGCTGCGTTTGAAATTGTCTTGCCAGAAATAACAGCTCTATCTGTATTAAAATGCATGCAGAAATTAAATACGTACGATACTCATGATGAAAAGGTGCCCTCGACTTAAATACTACCTATATATGCCCTAAACATTGCGTTCCAATATGTTAAATCTACGTTTGAAATTGTCTTGCCAGAAATAACAGCACTATCTGTATTAAAATGCATGCAAAAATTAAATACGTACGATACTCATGATGAAAAGGTGCCCTCGACTTAAATACTACCTATATATGCCCTAAACATTGCGTTCCAATATGTTAAAGCTGCGTTTGAAATTGTCTTGCCAGAAATAACAGCTCTATCTGTATTAAAATGCATGCAGAAATTAAATACGTACGATATTCATGATGTATAGGTGCCCTCAACTTAAATACTACCTATATATGCCCTAAACATTGCGTTCCAATATGTTAAATCTACGTTTGAAATTGTCTTGCCAGAAATAACAGCTCTATCTGTATTAAAATGCATGCAGAAATTAAATACGTACGATATTCATGATGTATAGGTGCCCTCAACTTAAATACTACCTATATATGCCCTAAACATTGCGTTCCAATATGTTAAAGCTGCGTTTAAAATTGTCTTGGCAGATAAAACAGCACTATCTGTATTAAAATGCATGCAGAAATTAAATACGTACGATACTCATGATGTAAAGGTGCCCTTAATTTAATTACTAACTAAAACTACCTATATATCCCCTAAACATTGCGTTCCAATATGTTAAAGCTACGTTTGAAATTGTCTTGGCAGAAAAAAACAGCAATAACTATTAAAATGCATGCAAAAATTAAATACGTAAGATATTCATGATGTAAAGGTGCCCTCGACATAAATACTAACTAAAACTACATATATATGCCCTAAACATTGCGTTCCAATATGTTAAAGCTGCGTTTGAAATTGTCTTGGCAGAAATAACAGCACTATCTGTATTAAAATGTATGCACAAATTAAATACGTACGATACTCATGATGTAAAGGTGCCCTTGACTTAAATACTAACTATAACTATCTAAATATGTTATAAAATTTTATGGGAATAGTAAATTGGAGCAATTAGTCATTAGACAATATAGAATTTTGAGTTTAAACGTTATAAACTTTTAATGTCTAAAAATAATAATAAGAAACCCTTAACCACAAAGTATTTGTGGTTAAGGGTTTTTTATTATTATTTTAAGTTATCAGCCACAGACTCCAAACTAATTTGTTCTAATGTCTAATACATTTCTCCCCAAATAATTTTATGGCGTATATAGTCGATAACACCTTTTCATCTTATATATCGTACGTGTTTAATTATTGCCAGCATTTAAATACAGCAATAAATAGGGCAAATTCTGGTTTGGGGTCTCATTCTGAGCATGTCTGTAAATCTTTAACGAATACAAATTTATGGCGCAATTCTGAGCAAATTTATACATCTAAAGTAAAATTTGTAAATTTTTAAAATTCAAAATATATTTTAATTGCATTGCAATTCATTTTTAAACTGATTCTATAAGATATATCGAACATAATACATGATTTGTGTAATTAATAATACTAAAATGTGTATCCAGCTTTATCAAAATCTTACAGATTCTCCTTAGAGACCTATAGACTGACGCAGAGTCGCACCATTAGTTATATTTCTTTGTATAATATAAGAACAATGGTACATTAAATGCAATTGGTTTAATTTGTTATTAGTTTAAATGTTATAAAAGATTTGTTTATTTATTATTCGAAATAACTGGTTGTAATATGATCTAAATAACAGGTCGAAATTTGAACTACATAAACACAAATGTATATACTATTATGATAAGGTTACTCTAATGCGCAATATAGCGGGTGAATCACCAAGCTATGGTGTGGCTTGAGGCGCCATTCTGTTTGAGTCTTTAGTCACGACGGAGCGAAGTAACTACTGTGCGGGACATATTAGATAAACTAGTGCCTATTAGTGAATAAATCATAATAAAAAGTTTCTTGTAATTTTGGTCGTTTTGTTTCCTTTTAAAACATTCGTGCAACATTGTTTAAACAATATATATATATATTGAATATGCATCACAATTTATTGTTATTCTTAATTTTGGCCGTAACCGTATTTTTTTTTGTTATGCTTTTAGTTGGGTTTCCTTTGATAATTCTCGTGAATAATGGCTTTAACCACTCTTTTGATTAAGTTGTACATCTATTACAACATTATTCGTAATTTCTACACAACAATATTATTATATATTCAAATATGGCTCTCAATAAATGGCTTATTGTAATTTGGACCGTGTTCGCTTTTTATTTTTTGATGGTTTCGGTGCAGTTTTCCATTTAAAATTATCGCGCAAAATTGTTTAAACCACACCGTTAATAAAATTGTGCATCTATTACCAGAATATTCCTTATTGCTAGTGATATTTATGTATTAAACTATTATATATTCAAAAATGGCACTCAGTAAATTGCTTACCGCCATTTTGGCCCTCGTCATTTTTTATCTTTTGATGATTTTAGTGTATCCCTATAAATTTCTTGTGCAAAATGCTTTAAACCACACCTTTATTTAAATTGTGCATCTATTACAAAACTATTCACCAATATTTTCTTAACTATATATTCAAAAATGGTACTCAATAAATTGATTATCGTAATTTTGGCCATAATCGTTTTTTATCTTTTAATGGTTTTTGTGTATTCCTTTAAAATTTTTGAGCAAAATAGTTTAAACCACACCTTCACTTAAATTGTGCATCTATTACAAGACTATTCATCGTTGCGTGACTTAAATATTTTCTTGACTATATGATAAACTACTATACATTCAAAAATGGTACTCAATAAATTGATTATCGCCATTTTGGCCGTCATCGTTTTTTATCTTTTAATGGTTTTAGTGTATTCCTATAAAAAAAATTGTGCATAATTGTTTAAACCACACCTTTGTTTAAATTGTGCATCTATTACAAGACTATTCAGCATTGCGTGACCAATATTTTCTTGACTATATGATAAACTACTATATATATATTTAAAAATGGTTCTCAATAAATTGCATATCGCCATTTTCGCCGTCGTCGTTTCTTATTCTTTAATAGTTTTAGTGTATACTTATAAATTTATTGTGCAAAATGGTTTAAACCACACCTTTATATAAATTGTGCATCTATTATAAGACTATTCAGCATTGCGTAACCAATATTTTCTAGACTATATGATAAACTACCATACATTCAAAAATGGAGTTCAATAAATTGCATATTGCCATTTTGGCCATCATTTTTACTTATTTTTTAATAGTTTTAGTGTATACTTATAAATTTTTTGTGCAAAATGGTTTAAACCACACCGGTATTTAAATTGTGCATCTATTATAAGACTATTCAGCATTGCGTGACCAATATTTTCTAGACTATAAGATAAACTACTATATATTCAAAAATGGTGCTCAATAAATTGCATATCGCCATTTCGGCCGTCGTCGTTTTTTATTTTTTAATAGTTTTAGTGCAAACTTATAATTTTTTTGTGCAAAATGGTTTAAACCATACTTTTATATAAATTGTGCATCTATTACAAGACTATTCATCATTGCGTGACCAATATTTTCTAGACTATAAGATAAACTACTATATATTCAAAAATGGTGCTCAATAAATTGCATATCGCCATTTTGGCCGTCATCTTTTCTTATTTTTTAATAGTTTTAGTGTATACTTATAAATTTTTTGTGCTAAATGGTTTCAACCACACCTTTATATAAATTGTGCATCTATTACAAGACTATCCATTATTTCGTGACCAATATTTTCTAGACTATAAGATATACTACTATATATTCAAAAATGGTGCTCAATAAATTGCATATCGCCATTTCGGCCGTCATCTTTTCTTATTTTTTAATAGTTTTAGTGTATACTTATAAATTTTTTGTGCTAAATGGTTTAAACTACACCGGTATTTAAATTGTGCATCTATTACAAGACTATTCAGCCTTGCGTGACCAATATTTTCTAGACTATAAGATAAACTACTATATATTCAAAAATGGTGCTCAATAAATTGCATATCGCCATGTTGGCCGTTATCTTTTCTTATTTTTTAATAGTTTTAGTGTATACTTATAAATTTTTTGTGCTAAATGGTTTCAACCACACCGGTATTTAAATTGTGCATCTATTACAAGACTATTCATCATTGCGTGACCAATATTTTCTAGACTATAAGATAAACTACTATATATTCAAAAATGGTGCTCAATAAATTGCATATCGCCATTTTGGCAGTTATCTTTTCTTATTTTTTAATAGTTTTAGTGTATACTTATAAATTTTTTGTGCTAAATGGTTTCAACCACACCTTTATATAAATTGTGCATCTATTACAAGACTATTCATCATTGCGTGACCAATATTTTCTAGACTATAAGATAAACTACTATATATTCAAAAATGGTGCTCAATAAATTGCATATCGCCATTTCGGCCTTCATCTTTTCTTATTTTTTAATAGTTTTAGTGTATACTTATAAATTTTTTGTGCTAAATGGTTTCAACCACACCGGTATTTAAATTGTGCATCTATTATAAGACTATTCATCATTGCGTGACCAATATTTTCTAGACTATAAGATAAACTACTATATATTCAAAAATGGTGCTCAATAAATTGCATATCGCCATTTTGGCCGTTATCTTTTCTTATTTTTTAATAGTTTTAGTGTATACTTATAATTTTTTTGTGCTAAATGGTTTCAACCACACCGGTATTTAAATTGTGCATCTATTACAAGACTATTCAGCATTGCGTGACCAATATTTTCTACTATATATTCGAAAATGGCCCTCAATAAATGGCGTATTGTCAATTTGGCCGCCGTCACTTTTTATTTTTTAATGGTATTGGTGTATCCTTATAATATTTTTGTGCAAAATGGTTTAAACCACACCTTTAATTTAATTGTGTAGCTATTACAAGATTATTCATCATTGCCTGAACGTGGTAGACCTAGGATATTAGGTCTAACAACGACTGTATTATCTCAAAGTTTTAATCCAGCTCGCCTGGAAGCAGACTTTGAGTATATGGAAAACATCCTTAACTGTACAATAGATACGTCAAGCGATATAGTCACTGTGCTACGGTATGTTTGTGTTATAATGGTTTTTATTGCATTTTTTATAGTTATGTTATTTTTTGTTTAGATATTGCAGTAAACCGAGTGAAAAATTAATGGTTTGTGCTAATGTTGAACCATGTTCGTTATCCGAAAAACTAGCGCTGTGCATTACGAATATAAAATCCTTTCTGGATGATCATCGATATGATCCGTTTGAGATATATGCCGATGATTTTCAAGACGAATTGCAAGATGTACCAGATCCCAAAATTGAGCCACTTACTATTATTGATGAATTCCTTGAAATTTTATATACAATGGGTACTTTTACTAACATTATTATTAAATTTTTTCCTCTTGTAAATTGTGATTTCAACCGCGCTCATATCTGTTAATTTATGCCAAAAATGTAACATTTCTAGCAGTCAAATTACGAAATATGTAGCCAAACAGATTTTTTTTATATATATATATATATATATATTTTCAAACAACCTCAAATTGCTTATCTAATATATATATATATTTTGAACTCTTAGGTCCCTGGTGTGCGGATCGGGCAGCGTTTGCGTTATTGATAAAAATCGAACACCTTAAAGTAAAGACACCGTACGAAAGACACTATTTGCTATTATGTATGGTGTCTACTACACTGGTAAAAATCCGAGCAATCTGTGCCACAGAGTTTGAGCAATACGCAGATCGGGAATGCATTTACGCTTTTTCAACACCACGGGTATTGCGATTATTGCAGGTTTTGCAAACATTCAAACCTGACACGCCAAAGAAACTAACTGTAACACCATTGCCAGAAGTACCTAGTGGCGATACAACCCAAACTTCTGCAGCTGATGTGATAAGTGCGGACTGTGATAATAGTGAAAACACTCAAAACAATCATCGAAACAACTCAACAGAGCCGTATAGTAACGTTGAGTTTGGCGAAGATGGTTCACTTAGAAAAATAAATAACATTGTTCCTGATGAACCATGTAGCAATGTTATTGAGTTAATTAGTAATATTATGGAATTTAGTAGTGAAGAAGCTGAGCTTACTGCCAATGATGCATCAGATAGCATCAGTAT
Organism: Leistus spinibarbis; assembly: GCA_933228885.1. Lineage (NCBI taxonomy): Eukaryota > Metazoa > Arthropoda > Insecta > Coleoptera > Carabidae > Leistus > Leistus spinibarbis. The sequence goes on along the minus strand of OW121792.1, from coordinate 3,867,132 downwards.
TGAGCAATGTCAGAGTAATGTTAAACTAAATAGCAATAATAGTTCTGAACCAAATAGTAATAGTGATGATTCATTTAGTAAAATTGCTGAACTGAATAATAAAATTGCTGAACGGAGTTATAATAATTATCCTACAAATAGCATTGAATTAAGTAACGATGTTACTGAATTAAGTAACAGTGTTGAATCGTTATGCCAAATTATCGCCGAACCAAGTAAATGTGTTCTTTTTGAAACAAGTACCAGTATTTATGCATTGAGTAACAATATTGATGAACCGAGTAAAATAATAAATGAATTAGGTAACAATATCGCGGACTCGAATAAACTAGATCAACATAACAAAGTTATTTTTGAATCAAATAGCAATGTTGCCAAATTGAGTAACAGTAGTATTACTACTGAACAAAATTGCAATATTGTTACCGAACCAAGTAGCAGTATAAATAATTCTAGTATTGCGAAGCTAAATAGTATTATTAGTATGTCGAATAAACCTATACATTCAAATATACGAATTATCGTTAGTGATTATGATAACAATGAACCAGCAACAAACGGTAATGATATTGCAGAAACGTGTAGCAGCAATATTGTTGCTGAACTGATCGATGAACTGATTCAAAGTGTGGGCATACAAATTATCGTTACTGAGCCAGATGCGCCACATATTCACGCAGATATTACAGATTCGGATTGCCACAGTAATGATAATTATGTTCGAGAATCTTGCGAAAATGATGCTACATCTAATATTGTTAGCAATAGTGTTGTGTTATTTAATCATGTCGATGATGCAGAGAATTGCAGTGATTCGGAGCCAAGTGGCAAAATGGTCAATGGACCAAATAGTGTTATTGAATCATCTAGTAATACGATTGTGTTAGACAACAATGATGATCGCACTAATAGTGATGGTAGTGTGTGTGAGCTAAATAATGATGAAGCTTTTGACGAACCAAACAGCAATGGTATTGAGCCAAGTACCAATGGTATTGAGCCAAGTACCAATGGTATTGAGTCAAATAGTAATGATAATGAGTCAAATAGTAATGCTCCTGCCATACCAAATGCTAACATCCGCCCGTGGAAAGGCCGTTTAGTGCGCGGCCAACGCAAAGAACCCAATGTCCGCCGCTCGAACTATTCCTCAGACCCAGACGCATTGTGCGCAATAATTTTCGTTAAAAAACGATTCACAGCCAAAATACTGTTCTATTTAATAAGTGTATGTAAAACTTCTACTACCACAGACCATTAAATTTAACTGTAGAATGTACAACGAAAATTGATTTTGTTAATTCTTCAAATCGGTCATTTAAGATAAACCATCAACCTGATGGTTTATTATAACAAAACAAGCAGTTAAATATAGTTTGCACGGATAACAGTCTATATATCATTTTACAGATAAATTAATCGATCCGTGTAATTATTGGCCCATTTGTAATCTATTATTTATAAAACCGTATTTATTCAGGAGTTAAGCCATGTAACCACAGACTTTGGTTTTCTATCAGTACAATATACAGTCGAAAAAATAGCTGATCCAGTAACTGATAGTCGCGAAGCGGAAATTGAACATCGTAAACAGGAAGATGTGCTGAAAAAGTTTCGGATGCATGAATGCAATCTGTTGATTGGCACGTCGGTACTTGAGGAAGGTATCGATGTACCAAAGTGCAACTTAGTTGTTCGGTTTGATGAACCACTGACGTACAACAGTTACGTTCAGTGTAAAGGCCGTGCGAAAATGCCTGATGCACACTACATACTTATGAGTGAGGCAAATAACTTGGACGTCATGATCAAACAACTTGCTCAATACATCGAAATTGAAAAAGTTACTATTACTACTTGTAGTGTAAAGTATGTACGATAAATATGTGTTATATCTTTCTAGATGTTGCTGAAAAAGTGCAAGAACCGTGAACCAACAGAGCTTGAGCAACGCGAAGCTGATTTATACAATAGCCACATACAACCGTACAGTCCTAGTAACACAGATTCGGGCGCAGTTGTAAGTGTAGCAACCGCAATCGCACTTGTTAATAAATATTGCGCCAAATTGCCCAGTGACACATTCACCCGTCTTACCCCATTATGGTGGATGCAAAATACTATTGTTGACTCTACAGTTATGCACGTATGCTCTATTCGATTGCCCATAAACTCGCCGCTCAAACAAACCATCACTGTAAGACTAATACTATACTAACATAATTATACCGATGCGTCTATTGGGTCGTTTATTTTAGGGAGCACCAATGCCCAACCGAGTGCTCGCTCGAAGAGTCACTGCCCTACAGGTTTGTCGTTGGCTCCACCAAATCGGTGAACTCGACGATAATTTGTTACCGGTTGGTAAAGAAAGCTTTAAGGCGTTTGAGGAAGACTGGAATAATTTTCCGTTGGAAGAATCTGATGAAATGCTAACTAAGACTAATTTGGAACCGCGGCCTGGGACCACCAAACGTAGACAATATTATTACAAAAGAGTAAGTTTTGCATATATTATTTTAGAAATGTACATGAGTCAATTTATGTATTTGTTTAGGTTGCAGATGCATTAACAGACTGCAGGCCAATGGCAGATGTACCTACCTATTTATATCTCATAACCATGACGTTAACATGCCCCCTACCGGAAGAACAGAATACTAGGGGTCGTAAAATTTACCCACCGGAAGATTCTGCTCAAGGATTCGGAATTTTGACCTTAAAACAAATACCGAAGGTACTTGATTTATCCAATACCTTTTAAAATGTTTAGAGATTATATATTTTTAGATTTGTCCATTTCCAATTTTCACTCGTTCTGGAGAAGTCAGAGTCGGATTGGAATTGGCATCAACCAGAATCATCATGACAACTGATCAGCTTGAAAAGATCATGGAATTCCTCAACTATATTTTCACTAACGTATTACGGTTACAAAAATATTTAATGCTTTTTGATCCCAATGCTTCTGAGAACTCGTACTTTATAGTACCTACACAGACTTGTAATAAATATATAAATATTTTTATGTTTATATAAAATATGACGATCTCTCTGATTTTAGCTGCAGCGGGAGTAACAGATGTCGATTGGAATTTCTTAAATGAAATATATGAAAACAGAAATCTTACACCTCATATTGTACCTGAAAATGAGCGTACGGATTTTAAGTTCAGGGCGGAAATGTATCAAGACGCAGTTGTGATGCCATGGTATAGAAATCAAGATCAACCACAATACTTTTATGTCGCTGAAATCTGCTCGCAGCTAAACCCGAAATCATCGTTTCCTGGCACAGATTATTCAACTTTTGAAGAATATTATTTTAAAAAATATGGCATTCAAATACAAAACTTAGATCAACCACTTTTAGATGTTGATCATACTTCAGCACGATTAAACTTCCTAACTCCTAGGTAATGTAAACATATCCTTTACAGATAATAGCTCATTTATCTTTTTAAAATTTCATTTCCTTTTTAGATATGTGAATAGGAAAGGAGTTGCGTTACCTACAAGCAGTGAAGAAACCAAGCGAGCGAAACGAGAGAACTTGGAACAAAAACAAATCCTTGTTCCAGAATTATGTACAGTGCACCCATTCCCTGCTTCCCTTTGGCGCAAAGCCGTTTGTCTACCATGTATTTTATACCGTATTAATGCCTTGTTACTGGCCGACCAAATTCGGAAACAAGTTGCTGAAGAACTAGCGCTTGGGCTAGTTGAATTATCTCCAGGTACATCAAAATCCCACACTGTTGTTAATTTCCAACATTTCGTTTACTTGTTACAGATTTTGAATGGACACCTTTAAACTTCGGCTGGAGTCTATCAGATGTCCTTAAAAAATCTAAAGAAACACGTCAAGAAAAATCAGTTGACAAAACTCCTGAACATATAATCAAAAAAGAAGATCCATTTATTTTAGTAGATGATAAATTAAAAATCGTAGAAATTACGGACAAAGAAACATGCGAGGCACTAAAAACTGAGACAAATGAAGATGATGAGGAAAAAGATGAAAGAGACACTCTTGAAATCGGTTTTTGGTCGAATGAAATGGCTAGTTCAGAGTCAAAAACGGGTCTAAAAGCACTAGCTGAAGAATTGCCGAGTAATTTAACAATGTGCTCCACCTGGGAAAACGACAAGTTGGGCCTTGTCCGTTATGGTTCGCCTACCAGTTGGATGCAATCGCCATGTTTCGACGATTACGACTCGGATTACTCGTGTGACTCGTACTTTTCCGATCCAGAGAGTTCAGAAACTAGCAACAAAAGTGGTGGACTGCGGATCGAATTCAAAAGTGATAATGTTGCTGAAGCAATAGATAGTGAAAGCAGTTGTGTAAAACGGCAACTCATGCTTCTGCCTGCAGATCATTATGAATTTGATGAGTGTATGGATGAGGAGATGGAACAAATTGTTAAAGTGCATAATTCAAAATTTTCTATTGCTGTGGTAGAAAATGAAACGCATATCATATCAAGTAACATTATTCTACCGGCAGAAACAGAATTTAAGATTGATAAGAAGACAGAATCATCCAAACCAACTGATGAACAATATGAAACACTCATCAAATCATCTCTAACATTGCCAGATATCAACATCTATCCCGCTATACAACTTAGCCATATTGAAAACGAGGAAAGTGCACAAAGTGTTGTTGAAACTCATGATGAACTTGATCCTGAATTTGAAAAAATAAATTTCAAATTTAGTTTTGATTTCCAACCTGACTTGCGTAATCATCCAGGACCTAGCCCCAGCGTTATACTGCAAGCACTTACCATGTCTAATGCCAACGATGGAATAAATTTAGAACGTTTAGAGACAATAGGCGATTCATTTTTGAAATATGCCATAACAAACTACTTATATTCTACTTACGATAACATACACGAAGGAAAATTGAGCCACTTACGGTCTAAACAAGTGAGCAATTTAAATTTGTACCGTTTAGGACGTCTTAAAGTGTTAGGAGAAAGCATGATCGCAACAAAATTTGATCCGCACGATAACTGGTTACCACCGTGTTATTATGTACCAAAAGAGCTGGAGCAAGCGTTAATTGACGCACGTGTGCCGGCGAGTCACTGGAACCAGGCGGATATGCAAACAGTGAAAGACATGTCCAAAGAAGAAATATGTGAGATGGTACGAGAAAAGGGGGAGAAACTCGGTGTATTAGTCAACAGATCTGATAATGGTGAGAATGAATGTACCTCTCCGATAGATCTCTTAAACTTAGAGAATCTACCCTGTTTCATACCATATAACTTAATTACGCAACATAGTATTCCAGACAAAAGTGTCGCGGATTGTGTAGAAGCATTGATAGGTGCTTATTTAATTGAATGTGGACCTCGGGGTGCTTTGTTGTTCATGGCATGGTTAGGTATTCGTGTTTTACCAAAAACTGAAACAATTCAAGAAGAACAGACACGCCCAACTGGTAGTTTGCCAGCTATAAATACAGAACACGGGTATAAACAACTACTATATGGTGAATTAACTTGTCCGCGATCCCCGCTCTTGCATCACTCGCCCAATGCGGAATTTGAACTTGAGAAACTACTTAATGGTTACAGTGAGTTTGAGCGTAATATTCAGTATTATTTTCGCGACCGTTCGTACTTACTGCAAGCCCTCACCCATGCTTCATACTCGCCAAATACGGTCACCGATTGCTATCAACGGTTGGAGTTCCTCGGTGACGCAGTATTGGACTATTTAATTACCCGGCACCTGTACGAAGACTCACGGTTGCATTCACCGGGCGCCCTGACTGATTTACGCTCGGCACTCGTGAACAACACTATCTTTGCATCGCTAGCCGTTCGGCATGGATTCCACAAATATTTTCGACATTTATCGCCCGGCCTGCATGAGGTCGTCAATCGTTTCGTACAAATCCAAGAGGAGAATGGACATTCGATTAGTGAAGAGGTAAGGATATTTGTCTTTGGACAAGCTGTGTTATCGCTACTTCTGAATAAAATCGTATTTGCCGCTCTGAATATAAATAAATGAATATTAAAATAATTATTGGTACTGTGCGCAGTATTATTTAATAGCGGAAGACGAAAGTGAAGAAATTGAAGATGTCGAAGTACCGAAAGCTCTAGGTGATGTTTTTGAATCCGTTGCCGGAGCCATATTTTTGGATTCTGGGATGTCTTTGGATGCGGTATGGAGGGTCTATTATCGCATGATGCGTAACGAAATAGAACAATTTAGTACTAGTGTACCGAAGTCACCAATTCGAGAACTACTTGAACTAGAACCAGAAACTGCTAAGTTTGGGTAAGCAAATTAATGGAAATCATTTTTTAAGATGCATAATTTTATGTAATACATTTTCTTTGCGTAGAAAACCTGAGAAATTGGCTGATGGCAGACGAGTTCGGGTGACTGTCGAAGTATTCGGCAAAGGCATATTCAAAGGTATCGGTAGAAACTATCGAATCGCTAAATGCACAGCGGCTAAATGTGCTCTAAAACAATTGAAAACACGAGGATTAATAGTGCGTAAAAATATAAATGTTGTTTAGATATCTGTAACAATACGATATTTGTAACATTCCTTGTATCATGTTTTGTAAGCTGTTTTTTTTTTTAATTATGTCATTATTACTGTTTTATTTTCAACATGTATTCTATTTTGTTTTAAAAAAAAAATCATTGAACAAATGTAATTTATTTTAAAATTATACATTTTCAGTTTAGTTTTAATAAATAAATGGCCCTTTTAATTATTCATTCATTCTTTAACAATCATCACAAATGCCCTACGACCTACTATATTTCTGTATGATTTAATGCAATATTAAATGACCATTTGAATAACGCAACGGACCTTCCATTCTGATCGAAATAATATCAAGCAGTTGCCCCAATGTAAATTATAAAATAAAATTAAAAGCAATTTAGTACTAGGGACATATTCAATTAAACCAAGAACGTATACCGAACATTTCGCAAATGCATATGATAATATGTGTACGTATAGATTCAAGTTCAATATCTTAACAATTTTGAAATGTCTCCACGCTAACTTATCAAAAAAAGTGGTCAGTGGCTTATAAAAAAAAAATTGGCGGCCAAATTCAAGTACCCAGCATATTTTGATAGTTGTCACGAGATCTATGGCATAGGACCGAAACTAAGAAGTAAAATTGGTAGCTCTACCTTTCTTGCAATGGATAAACTAGCGTTTCGTTCAGCAGGTAAATAAAATGTCCTTTTTTTAACGCAAAAGAATAAAGGAAGAAGATCACCGATGATTTAAATGAATAAGAAGATTATTTAAAAATAAATATATTTCTTCAAATTAATTATTTTATGTCAAGTGGTTCTTCTTTTTCTGAACAATTAATCGCATTAAATTAATGGAGAAGCCAAAATCTTACAACTTATTCAATATATAGTAAAACATTTGGTACAAAATTGGATATTTTTTCGCTGTGGCAGTACGATTTAGGGAAAATACATCATTTTGAAGTATCCCAGCAAACTAAATTATATATATTACATATCTAATACATTACATTTAGAGAACACAGCTCAGAAATGTATCAGATACATTTATGTTGCATAATAGACAATAATTATTTCAAATGATATAAAAATGAATGAATTTTGGAACGTACCCTTGCGCATGTCGAATCAATTCCACCTATCATTTTCGTAGAATTGAAAGAGTTTACTCTGAGTTAACTCTAATTTAAAACTATAAAGGTTTTGGAACGCTTAGAAATTTACTTAGAGTTTATTTTTTACTCTTTAGTAAAGTTTTGGAACGTACCGTAGATCATTAAATTAATCTATGGGGTTGGTATCACTGCTGAGCATTGAATTTGCGGTAATTTCTAACTACTAACATCAAGGAAATTCAACATTTATTTATATGAATCGTTTTTATTGATTGTATTATAAAATATGGTAGATTGTAAGCGTACTCCGAGTTTACTTTTTACTCTTTAGGAAGGTTTTGGATCATTAAGTAAATTTGTGAAGTTGGTATCACTGCTGAGCATTGAATTCGCGGTAATTTCTAACTACTAACATCAAGGAAATTCAACATTTATGTATATGAATAGTTTTTATTGATTGCATTATAAAATATGGTAGATTGTAAGCGTACTCCGAGTTTATTTTTTACTCTATAGGAAGGTTTTGGATCATTAAGTAAATTTGTTAAGTTGGTATCACTGCTGAGCATTGAATTCGCGGTAATTTCTAACTACTAACATCAAGGAAATTCAACATTTATTTATATGAATCGTTTTTATTGATTGTATTATAAAATATGGTAGATTGTAAGCGTACTCCGAGTTTACTTTTTACTCTTTAGGAAGGTTTTGGATCATTAAGTAAATTTGTGAAGTTGGTATCACTGCTGAGCATTGAATTCGCGGTAATTTCTAACTACTAACATCAAGGAAATTCAACATTTATGTATATGAATAGTTTTTATTGATTGCATTATAAAATATGGTAGATTGTAAGCGTACTCCGAGTTTATTTTTTACTCTATAGGAAGGTTTTGGATCATTAAGTAAATTTGTTAAGTTGGTATCACTGCTGAGCATTGAATTCGCGGTAATTTCTAACTACTAACAACAAGGATATGCAACTATTTATTTATATGAATCGTTTTTATTGATTGTATTGCAAAATATGGTAGATTGTAAGCGTACTCCGAGTTTATTTTTTACTCTATAGGAAGGTTTTGGATCATTAAGTAAATCGGTGAAGTTGGTATCACTGCTGAGCATTGAATTCGCGGTAATTTCTAATTACTAACAACAAGGATATGCAACTATTTATGTATATGAATCGTTTTTTTGATTGCATTATAAAATATGGTAGATTGTAAGCGTACTCCGAGTTTATTTTTTACTCTATAGGAAGGTTTTGGATCATTAAGTAAATGTTTGAAGTTGGTATCACTGCTGAGCATTGAATTCGCGGTAATTTCTAACTACTAACAACAAGGATATGCAACTATTTATTTATATGAATCGTTTTTATTGATTGTATTATAAAATATGGTAGATTGTAAGCGTACTCCGAGTTTATTTTTTACTCTATAGGAAGGTTTTGGATCATTAAGTAAATTTGTTAAGTTGGTATCACTGCTGAGCATTGAATTCGCGGTAATTTCTAACTACTAACAACAAGGATATGCAACTATTTATTTATATGAATCGTTTTTATTGAATGCATTAATATGGTGGATTTGTAGAGAATATATTTTTGAAATGTGTGTATTTGAGTGTGAATGTTCGTATGGCTGGCAGTGATGTAGTTTGAATAGTTTGCGCATGCGGCTAGATTTTTGAAAATAGTAAATTGAAAGTGGCGCGCCGTTAGTTGCGTTAAAATGTAGCATGTAGCTAGTTATAAAAGAGATACTATTTAGTGTAGCGCAATAGAGAATACATATATTGGTGGTAAATAGGTTTAACATTCCACAGCTATCAGCGTTCAGTGTGTGGTTCAGTGTTCACAGCGATCCAAAAGAGTAGCAGCTGTCAGTGTGGCAGCGAAGGTAGTTACTTAGTTGGTCAACGTTTGATATTCATTAAAAGAGAAGGAGAAGTAGTGGGGTGTGGTGTGACGGTAGCAGAAACTGAGCTGACAAAGCCAGGTTGGGTTTGGGTTGACTGCAGTAAAGTAATGGTAAGCATGTTGATGATATTGTGAATTTTTGTGATTTGTGCTGTTAACAAAGGGCAGGTGGAATCAGTGTTAATGTGCGCTAGCGGTGGTTTATTACGATACACGTTTGTTGTGCTGTATAAATAAAGTGCGTGGCCGTGTACTGTATATTTGTTGTTACACAAACACAATTCAAACGCGCAAACATGGCATTAAATCAAGACGTTGACCAATTAATGTCGAGTAAATTGGTTGTGCGGATAGATCAGGATTCGGACTCCGATTTGCAGGCACTGTTCGACACTGTTTTAAAGCCAGACTCGAAACGGCCGCTGCAAGTGCCTTTACGAATGAGAAAGTTACCCGATTCGTTTTTTAATCCACCGTCAACGGGATCGAAATCGCCGTCAATTTCACATTCGCGTGAAAACTCGGCCGATTCCGCTTTTGGCTCAGCCGGCGGCGGCAGCACTAGTGGCGGCGGCGCCCCGTCCATCGTGGGCCTGCAGGTATCGCACCCCAGAGCGCACAGCTCGCCCGCCTCCCTGCAACAAACGTACGCCGTGGGACAACAACAGACCGCCAACAACAATCACCATCACATCAAACAGCGATCGTACGATGTTGTTAGTTCGGTTACCGAAGATCCAACCCCTTTACCCGCCGGATGGGAACAGGCTCGCACGGCAGAAGGACAGGTGTATTATCTCAAGTGAGTCGCACACACATTCAACTATCACAATTCCTTATCTACTGTAAATCGTCGCCATATATCGCTAATAAACCTCTTCGTACCTTAAGTCACCGTGCAAGGAAACATAAATGTCGATAGAAAGTGTAAAGCCTTACATCTATGTTATGTTTATATCTATTGCACGGCGTGCTGTTGGACAGTGTTGCCAGATTCAAAAATATAGTTGCTCAGAAACCGGTAGATTTGATGAAGAAAACCGGGAGCTTATTCACTCAAACTAGTATATTCGTCTTGTTCATTTTTATGTATGTTTGTTCTTAAAAATGCGAGAGTAATTTTCTTGTATTCACTAACACTACCACTTCCTAACTATACTAAATAGGCAATAAGTTTCCCTTATACACTGTACAATCAACTGGTTTTTAAGGGAACTAAATGAGTAATTGTATCAATAGATACTCTAATTGTGTTCTATGCACAATATGTTAAAATTTTATACGAACAAATCGAAATATGTATTTACAAGTTAAAGACTTAAAGCAACTTCTGATTATATATACATAAAGTATGTATAATAGTCGCAGATTTCCTCGCCTTTTCTACTAAGCACCACAAAACGAGTAACAATCGCCTAACCGATGACAAAACCACCTATTTGGTTCGAAAAGGAATGAATATGCAACCGTTGGACGGTTTTCCTTTGACTCTCGTTATGCGGGGATTAGTAGAAAAATCGAATGAAATCTGCGACTACAATATGACTAAAATGACATTCAATGGAGTCTTCACTCGATTTTCTTAACCTTCCACTATCTATTTTATATAATATTGCTTACTAGTTTTCCATCATATCACTATGTGTTTAACTAGGGAAACGAAATAGTAACATTGCTATTTTTAAAAGCTATTTTTGAGTAAACGGTACATTTTTCGAATTAACTTTTTAAAGAAAAGTTGCTAGAAATTTGAATATCTTCAACTTTTATTAGAATCGTTTTTCTCTAACTCATGCCATTTTTGATATATTAGTAAAGTAGCAGGAAAAAAACTATTACTGGTTAAGATATGGTTTTCAAAAACCGTTTTGGTTTTACAGCGTTCACAGACACACTGCGTCGATTCGATTCGATTCAGGGATAGTCAAAACCGTACGATATGTTTCATGATTACAATATGAGTGTTAGAACAACTTTTATAAGAATCGTTTTTCTCTAACTCATGCCATTTTTGATATATTGGAAAAGTAGCAGGAATATACTATTCTGGTTAAGATATGCGGTTTTTCGAAAACCGTTTTGGTTTTACAACCGATTCGATTCGATTCAGGGATAGTCGTGTAATACCGTACGATATGTTTCATACAATAAGAGTGTTAGAACAATATTGATATAATTAATAAGTATAACCTTGACTCAATCAATAATATTTTGAATGCATTGTCAACTGGTGTAAACAACAACAAACCGGCAATTTGCTTCGGATGCCATGTCAGCCACTGAGCATTTTCAAAATGAACGACCTTCATAATACTAATAATAAAAGCTTATTAGTATCGAAATGCCTATTACATGTTTCTTATAAACGTAAGGAGGTTTGATTTACTCCACTTTCTTCGTGAAACTAAAAAATCCTGTATCGATATTGTCAATTCGTTGAGCAGTGTTTAGGGAAACAAATATGAAAATGATCGACTAATGCAGGTTTATTGTGATTGCAAACAAATTGGTATACATTAAAGCTATGTAAAAGAATGAAGTAAAGGACAGGCTTAAGAGAGAATAAAAAACGGTAGATCTACCGCAATAACGGTAGACCTGGCAACAGTGAGTGGCGTGCACTTGTTGCGTTGCGCGTAATCAGATAATTCAAGCAGCCAGCCACAGCCACAGCCAAGTCAACCAAACAAGAAGCAGCAGGTAAGGTTGGTTTGGTTTGGTTTGGTTTGAGTTTGCCTACCTGAGCACACAGATACAGGCTGTTGTATACCTGTGTGTTGTGTACCTGTAGTTTTTGTCGTAGCCACGTATACGAGTCGAGTACGCACCTTTCTGTGATGTCATGACCGACGTGACGTTCTTATACTAGTGTATCGTGTATCCTTGGGCTACACGCGGCCTTTGTTCGTCCATTATATTATTCCATTTACCAATATTATTTATCATCAAAATTAAATTTGCCATGTTTACACATTTATGCTACGCAAACCTCAGCTCGCTCGGTACAACGTTACATAAAACAATCGCGAGGTGCCTCGACTTATACATATTTTCACTTATATATATATATATATATATATATATATATATATATATATATATATATATATATATATATATATATAATTATTGTGATTTTTTATTCATTAAACTCAATTTTTTGAATTAGTAAAGTTAAATGTTGGTATATTTCGACCAATATATGGTATTATAAAACACACTGAATTATTATTTTTAATTTTAATTACTAATTAGCTCGCTGTGAATGCACCGTAATACACAAATAGTTGCATTTAAAAATATTATATACATATATATATATTTTTCAAGGTTACTTTGACTAAGTTGTTAATTATTGTGATTTTTTTATCAATAAACTCAATTTTTAGAATGTATAAAGGAAAGAGATTGAGAAAAAAAAATCGTTAGTATATTTAAAACCAATATATGATCTTCTTCAGAGTGTTTGAGATGATTGGTGATATTGTGATGAATGTCTACATATATTGGTCGAAATATACCAACGTTTTTTTTTCTCTCTAATTTTTACCTTTACAATTGACTTTTAGCTCAAAAATTCACAATAATTAACAACTTAGTCAAAGTAACCTTGAAAAAAAAATGTATATATATGTATATAATATTTTTAAATTCAACTATTTGTGTATTAAGGTCCATTCCCAGTGAGCTAATTAGTAATAAAAATTAAAAATTGCAAATAATAATTCAGTGTGTTTTATAACAAAAATAAATGCTTGCGTTCACAGCAACAAAATGTATAATTAATGTATTTATTTTGTTGCTGTGAATGCTAATAGTGCTTGTCATAAAACTAATTGGATTATTATTAGTAATTTTTAATCTTAATTGCTTATTGGCTCCCTGTTTCCGGTTAAAATAGGAGATTTTCTGTCTCGGGATATATAAATCTTAAATAAGAAACTATTTTTTATATCTGAGAGCGTTCACAGTGCTTGTTATAAAATAAACTGGATTATTATTTGTAATATCTAATTTTAATTGCTAATTGGTTCGCTGTTTTCTGGTTGAAATAGGCCGTTTTCTTTCTCGGGATATATGAATCTTAAATCAGAAACTAATTTTTATATCTGAGAGCGTTCACAGTGCTTGTTATAAAATAAATTGAATTATTATTTGTAATTTCTAATCGGCTCCCTGATTTTCGGTTGAAATAGGAGGTTTTCTGTCTTGGGATATATAAATCTTAAATTAGATACTAATTTTTATATCTTAGAGCGTTCACAGTGCTTGTTATAAAATAAACTGGATTATTATTTGTAATATCTAATTTTAATTGCTAATTTGCTCGCTGATTTCCGGTTGAAATAGAAAATTTTCTTTCTCGGAATATACAAATCTTAAATTAGAAACTAATTTTTATATGTGAGAGCGTTCACACACACATCAATAGACAAAATGGATTCAAGGAACCTCAAAATGGACATTTCCATTAAAAGTTCGAGGTCGATCACAATACTTTCTTTTATATATTACGTACAAGAAAGTAAAAACATGAACGACTTTTTTTTATTGATTTTGCAAACGGAAAGGATAGAGTCCCTAAAAAATAAGGGCCTAAAATCTGAGAGCGCTCACACACATGTCAATGAAACAAATGAGACATTTCCATTAAAATGTCGAGGTCGATCACAATACTTTATTTTATACATTACGTATAAGGAAGTAAAAAGATTAGCGACATTTTTTTATTGTATTTGCAAACCGAAAGGATAGAATGAGCCCCTAAAACAGTAAGGGCTTAAAATTAATACTTTAACCTGGATAACACTAGGCCTATTTTGGGGCCCTAAAACCGTGGGGTTCTAGGTTCGACCCTACTTGGTCACTGATATATGCACGATTAGTAAAACAACCATTTTTAGCATAAATAACATACTAGTAAATTATATATTACATATTAAAAATTGTATAATAATTGAAAAAAAAAACTCGATTTTCTTGTCCTTTCACTATTTGTATTTATAGTAAAGCTGTATTTTGTTTTAAATTCATCCTACGGTTGCTATAAAACAAAATCAATATGTATTGTAACTAGGGAAACGTATTTACAAAAGAACCATTTTCAAACGCGATCAGTAAAGGATTGTTCACAGCTAAAGAATTAGTAATTAAGCTTAGAAATTATAAGTAATAATTCCAGTTTGTTGTATGGCATACCAGGTTAACGTTCACAGCAACAAAATTTATCATAAATTGTGTTGCTTGGAATGTTAACATTGCTTGTCATAATATACAAACTAGATTATTATTTGTAATTTTCTAAGTTTAATTACTAATTGTTTCGCTGTGAACAATCCTTAAATGATCATTTTTTAGAAAAAGTTATTAAATAAGTTGCTAGTAATTTGTTTAATTTTTATGTGAATCATTGTTTCTCTAAATCAAGCCATTTTCTAGATATTGAAACAGTAGTAAGGGTAAACTGTTACTTCCGGTGAAAATATTGTTTTCAAAAATAGTAGACGTAATTCCGAAATCAGTCGGATTCAATTCGTATATGTGTATATTCGTTAAATTGACCAGTTCGATAATATGCATAATTACAAACAATACTTCCATTTCAATTTCCAAGAATGTAAAAACTGTTATCAAATACGTCATGTTATTATTTAATTTTCGCACGTGTCATATGTATATATGAGCTATAAACGATAAATTTACATGCTTTTTACAATGATATTTTTAGAAGTTTTGCATTTTCTAATTGTTTTTAGCTTGTTGTCGCCCGTGCGTCGGTAACATTCTGGGAATTACAGCATTTTTGCACAAATATATTCGTTTCAAGATTTGTCTTTTCGAAAATGTATACTTCGATACATATCATATTTTATTATGACAGTATCTCGGATGCCATTTATAATATTGTTTTAATGTTTCTACGAATAACATTAATGGTGGGTTTATAACCACAAATTTATAAGTAACAATTAATTTAGTCATTAAAAGTTGAGGTACGGATAACAATGTAGTCGTTCACAGATGTTCAATTAAGCGGCTATGAACGACTAAATTTATTCAAACTTGATTCAAAATTATAATATTTAATTATTTTTTTTCGGGCCTCGGGTTAACTCTTGTAGATATAAAATATCTTAGAATTTTTAGTAGAATTTTTGAGTGTTCTAGTTATTTTTATAAGGGTAGTATTAAGGGGGCTCTTCTGTACGTCGTACGGCGAGCTAAAAGTGAAACAACAGTTACTAGAAATTTTAATATCTTCACATTTTATTACAATCACTCATGCCATTTCCGAAATATATAAATAGCATTAGGTGTAAACTGTTATTTCCGGTTAAGAAATTGTTTTCAAAAATAGGAGCTGTACATACAGGGGCTCTGTGTATGCAAGTTTAATGTGTCATAATTTTACCTTCAACAGTTTCACACACACAGACGTCATTCCGAAAATAGTCGAATTCGATTAGTGATATTCTGTAAAATCTCTAGATTCATTATTACAATACTTTATTATGTACATTCGTATAAGAAAATTATAATAAAAATAAATAATTTTATGGCATCACAAACCTTGAAATGTTAAAAATCACTGGATTGAAACTGATTTGCTTCAGTTGTGCTATACCTGTAATTAACAAGAGCTCACGACGATTTAAAAAGAAAACTGGTACCAGCACACCAATGCTTACAGCTCGCTATAATATAATAAATTAAATTGTGTCACGTCGGTTATGAGAAAAATACTGTTTTACGAAAATGAAATAAAAAGAATCGATTTTTTGAAAATCCTGAGTGCGTATAACCCCTTAACCCTCGCATAGTTCTCTTTTTCTTTGTGTTCCCATTTGGGAACGGTATGAAATAGATGGTTAATATACAGGTATATTAAACTCTTGGCATATTCGCAATTGAAGGTCGTTACTTACTGAAATAAACGTTAACGACGGCGTCAAGTGCTCTCCATAGAAAATGTACCTAACCAATTTAATTAATTCTTAGTAAAACTATTTTGAACATTAGTTTTTCAAGTACGATTAGTCTGCTGCTATTCCCTAATTACCCTAACAATTATATTTGCGAAGTACGTCGTCTTGTACGATACTGCCTGTACATATTGCCCTCTGAGGCAGACAGTACTTATGTCTATACACGGCTAAAGTCGCGTGTTAAATAATCTGCGTCTACTAAATTAATTAATTAACACGTTGTGTTAATTTTGTTGCTTGGAATGTTAGTATTGCTTGTCATAATACAAACTAGATTATTATTTGTAATTGTCTAATCTTAATTACTATTTGGTACGCTGTGAATATAACTTAATACTCGCAAATCGGAAAATTCCCTATACGAGAAACTACATAATACAATTTTGTAGGAGTGACTTTATGAATTTATGGTGCGTTTAAGTAATCAAGAATTACGAACAAACCTGTGTTGTTGTTTGTTAAGGATTGTTCACAGCGAAACAATTAATAATTAAGCTTAGGTAATTATAAATAATAATCTAGTTTGTATTATGACAAGCAATGTTAACATTTCAAGCAACACAATTTATGATAAATTTTGTTGCTGTGAATGTTAACCTTGTATGTCATACAACAAACTGGAATTATTACTTATAATTTCTAAGTTTAATTACTAATTCTTTAGCTGTGAACAATCCTTTAGGCGTAAATATGTTGTTGCAATAGTTATAATCTTATAATTTTACCTGAAAGTCGGTTTTAAACAATTCATAAAAAACATGGTTTTAAGTCCTTGATTTAAACATGTTTAAATTAAAGTGTATTAAATATAGGCGATGTTTAAAACTATGTGTTTTAAACAAAATGTTTTAAACATGTCAACCCAACCCTGGGATTTATGACTTCAGCCGCGTAATCGATTTGGTGAAATCTACATATATTTATTTATTTGTATTTAGTTATTTATTTATTTATATGTAATTATTTATGTTTATTTATGTAGAAAACATTATTTAGAAGATAAAATAGTTTATTTTTTAAATTATTTGAATCACAATCTAAGAAATTATTATAGATAAAAGTTGTTTTGATGTGCCTTAGACTTACCTAATATATTGAGTTTAGTCAATAGATTACTCAAAAGACCATTATTGCAGTTTTATGGTTTTTGGGTTCACAATATGAAGAAATTTTGTAGGCACATAACATATTTTAGAATTAATTAGAATTTTAAAAAATAATTAAATGTGGTATTCCACATTTTAGGGCCTTATAACTCCGTAAGTATAAGGGAAATTGGATTTGAATTGTGAGCGTATATACAAATGGGGCACCACAAAATATGTGTAGCATATTGGGTTGAAATCGTTCCGGTACCTTCAAAGAAGTAGAGGGCACAAAATTGGTCTTACGAGCGACGAGAAATTCTACAATTTTTATACAAATTTATTCGTTGAATCATTTTGGTTTAACTATGCAACGCATGAAAGAGTAAATACTGAATATTCTAAAACTATAAACTCCAAATCATTTGTAATTGTAATACGTGAAGGTGCCAGTACAAAAAATATATTATTATAACATCACCAGAAATCACAAATCTGGAACTTCCGCTACCTGCTATTAAATTATAGTACAGAAATGTTTAATTATTTCTTTTTTTTTAAATTGATTACTCGCTTCGTTCGATCTTTCAAAACCTGATCCAGATTTGTATACGGTTTACTAAATTTTACTGTGCTATTTAGTATGGCTATCTTGTTGCGGGTGGCGGAAGGTCAAATTTGGATTTGTGTTTTCCGTGTATGCGTTTTATTAATTCCGATTGACATTCTAGTAACGGATTTTCTTGTCTTTAGACTTTCATGCAATGAATGCATGTCGCTAATATTCCATAATATGATTATTTTCTTATATCAGAGATCTGATGCAAAGTACAGTTATTTAGATGATTTATCTTTATTTTATCTGTAAGATAATTTGCGAAAATATAAATAAACTTAACTTTTTTCGTTTTCTTTATAATTTCAAGTAACGAAGCGGATCTCAAGCATTAAGCAACCTGCAACCCTCTTTCAAAGCTGACCAAGTTCTGTGATTCTCCATTTATAGACTAGTTGCCAAAAATGAATAATGTTGCATTATTTTATAATTTGGAGTCAATAACAATCGGTATGATTATTTATTTTTGTCTTTATATATATATATATATGTATATATAGTAATTTTATATAATATAGGTACACAAATTTACGGAACATAATAGTTTAACATGGGTTTTACGCAGTCAGGATTTTCCAAAAATCAAATTTATTTCGTAATGTACATATATTTAAGTATATACACAGAAAATTTCATGTAAATCCGACGAATATTGTCGAAGTTACACGCATATTTGTAAAAAAATATTTACTATGTGTTAAGTGCTTTTGAAACTTTGAACGCGTTTCTCTCAAAACTATGTTTATAAAGTCGGTCGGCAAGATATTTCGGAAACGGCTAAACCGATCACTCTCAAATTTGTACACAAGCTTAATAAATATATTTTTTAGTGATTAATGCAAGGTTTTTTCTCGTCGATAAATAGTTTTCATTTTATAAACAATTTAAGGCCAAAATTGTTATCGAAAATAGCCATTTTGTGTTTGAGAAGCCGCCATTTTGTAAAAAATAATATTTTGCTTATTCCTTTGATTACATACACCAGATAATACCTTATATTAACGAATTTATTTTTGTATTTTCATTTTAAAAGATCCAGTCCAGATATATCGGGCACACCGTAAAACCCCTTTTTTTCGAGAAGAATCATTATTTTTACAAATAAAAAATATCAATATAAAGTTAATAGCTACCACAATATGCATATAAATTTTTACATTAATCAATTAAGTAATCTATCCAGGAAAAATTGTTGAAAAATCGCTTTTATTCGGCCGCCTGACTGCGTATAACCCCTTAAATATGTGCAAAATACAGAAGAAAATATTCTTGCATATATTTAAAATACTATGTTGAACTATCATGTTTTTATGCACTTCCTGTATAAATATACATACATTTTTAACTATATAGTATATGCTTCATGTCGTTAAAAGTTTTTTTTTAAGTATTACAATAGTGTACATAAATTGAAACATTTACATTAATTTAAATGTACCACTTTTACTATGTTTATTAAAATAATAAACGCTGAAAACATAAAATACTTATTTATTTTTAATTTTAGAACAATTAATTAGCCATACCTTCATTTAATCTAACATTAATACAGACTAGGACTAGTCGATTTTCAAACTTGGTAATCAATAAACGATTTTTGAAAAAAGAAATCGATTTGCAACGAAAAATCGTAATAAAACGAACAAATTGATTAAAAAAATGTAATTTATCCGATTTAACCATTTAAATCAATACATTGACATATCGTAATCTGGTAAATTTGCAATCGATCGAGTAATCGAATTTTACCGGGGCTAGTAGAGGCACCAATGCTTTTAGCTCGCCATATATCAATTGCATTTTAAATGCGAATTGTGCACCGCTGACTTAGCGCCTTAATTTAAAAATAATTATTATATCCTTTAGATTCACTTTTTTTTTTTTTTTTCTCGTCGATTTTTTGATCTACTTTATTTTTAATAATTATTTATAGCCTTTGGGTTCTCAATATGAAGAGACTTAGTAGACATAAAATATCTTATAGACATTTCGGTAACATTTTTTCGTGTTTTTTTTTTAATGCAGTATTAAAGGTGTCTTTAGGGCCTTATAACTAAGTTTAAGAGCGATTGGATACATAAATTGCTAATGTAAAAACAAAGAAAGAAACTTTAACGATATTTTTGATTACGTTTGCAAACTTAAAATTGATTATCTTTAAAACTACTAGTTGCAAATGAATTAATTATAGTTTTATGGGGACGATTTTGTTGCTGTGAGCGCTAGCATTGTTTGCCATAAAACAAACTGGATTTATGAATTGTTATTACTAAGATAAATTATTGTTTGAACACACCTTAAGTGTACGCGAAAATGCTTGGTATAAATATGAAAGAGTCTATTAGGAATAGGCGCTTGTGTACGAGTACTGTCGATTTCACTATATATCTTATGTAATAGAATATAGTTGTATATAGATATCGGTTTGAATGTATGGACTGAAACTGGGTACGGTGTCTCGTTGGTAAAAAAGACGTTTGCACGAAGTGAACACTACAACAAGAATACATTTAGAATATACTATATACTGGTTATATAGTTACCTAACCTAAATAATGAAATCGTCATTGATATTTATTTTATACTGTATTTATTAAACACATATATAAAGATGGTGATGTAAATATATACAAACAAGCATTGATGCAAGCACAAATATCTCCAGCTCGCAGGATTATAGCTAATACACTCGACTTTCTTACATTCAGTTTTTTATTTATTCGTCCACTCCCTTTTCTTTATGTACTTGAAAATAGGTTATTATTTTTTTGCGAATAATTGACGCATTGATTCTCTTCGAATATACATATACGATACAATACTTCACATTATGACAATAAAATCTATTTAAATGCTAGTCTATTACGTGTAATTAACTTGAACAATAATTGAAGTTTAAATAAGAATATTAATAATAACAATTAATAAAACACATATAATACAATTAGTAGTTTTACTCGAGAAGGTTCTAGAAGGTTGTAATAAACAATATTATCCATTTTTACAGCTGAGAATCTACAGAATAAAGATTGTTTTAAATTACTTCTGGTTTTGGGACCTTTTTCAATAAAATAAAGATACAGCTAATTTAGTATATGTAAAAATAATTAAATTTAAAAATATCGTATATGTTTTAAGAATTTTTTAGTTAGGTGATCGTTTTTCTAATAACAATTCAATTCATTTTTATTATCCATTTCCATATATTAAAAAATAAAGAAATATGTATTCTTATTTATAAGATGGGTAAATGTATACGTATTCGAAAAAATTAATAACCTATTTTCAAGTATATACTTGGGTATTTTGTAAGGAAAAATGGATCGACGAATAACTATTTGAGCCACTGTATGTAATAAAGTTTAAATTAATTTTACCGTATCAATATGTGTGGTAACCAGGGAAATTGTAATATGGCTATTTTCAGTAATTGGTACATTTTTCGAAAATCTTTAGCTTTTTTAAGATATGCAAAAAATAACACCAATAAACCGTTACTTCCGGTTCCTTTGCAAATATAGTAGGGTTACTTTCTCGGGATATGCAAATCTTAAATTCAAAACATCATTTTTATATATTAAATCAAAATGGATCCAATGACCCTTAAAACGGATATTTCCATTAATATGTTGAAAACAATTTATTTTTTTGTGATCACAATACTTTCTTTGATACATACCGTATAAGAAAGTAAAAGGGTAATTGCCTTGATAAGCGCACTATAAAAATATGTGCGCAAATGAAAAACCTGGAATTCTAGATTTAATGATCAGTAAATAAAACACCAAATGATACACGCTGCTTTGTTGTCCCACGTAGGGTTCTCCTGCATATTAGTGAATAGCTAAATAGAGAATCCAAAACAGCGAAGAACAAAACAGAATACTCAAAAGAGAGAACGGTAAATACAGAGAATACTGATAAGACGACTTAATACGGGAAATAACAAAAACAGAACAGCGAATGATCTAAATAGAGAATAAAAATACAGAGAAAGACCAAACAGCGATTAATGTAAATAGAGAATGCTCAAAAGAGCGAATAGCTAGTGGTAATTCCGTGAATAGGATTATTCGGCAAATCAGTTCTGTTTGGATTAAAGGATTGTTCATAGCAAAAGAATTAGAAATTAAGCTTAGAAATTATAAGTAATAATTTGAGTTTGTTGTATGACATACAAGGTTAACGTTCACAGCAACAAAATTTATCATAAATTGTGTTAATTTTGTTGCTTGGAATGCTAGCATTGCTTGCCATAATACAAACTAGATTGTTATTTGTAACTGTCTAAGTTTAATTACTAAATAATTCGCTGTGAACAATCCTTAACTCGAAGCTGATTTGGGCGTTGAATAGAAAACGCCTGCAATAATCACAATTGTGTAATTTTTACTATAATATTGTTGATGTCTCTATATTTATTACAATTGTACCTTGTACAATGTTTTCTCTGCGATACGCACATAAGATGATTGTATTTTATATCCATGGAATTTGGAATAAGATAACAATTCAGTTGCTATACATTAATATCGAATTTTTGTAAAACGTAATCGTTTATCTGTTCGAAATTTTGTTCAACTATATTTGATCGTATTGGTATCAGTGTTCGTTAGAAATACTTTGCTCTCCGTGTGTGTGTGTATTGTAAATAATTTTTATGGTGGCAATAGTAAGTGTAGTAAGGTATTAATTTGTCGTCCGACAGTTGGGCGCCTAGACGCAGCCGAACTACCACGCGTTACTCCTTTCATATCTGTCGAAAGTTCTAGCGAAGCCAAATGTTCTTAAAATATACCATGGTTGAAAAACAAGGTCGCCGTCCTATATATTCTATTTATAGGAATCCCGACGCGTCTTTTTACTGCGCTCTATGTGCTTGCTGCTTGTTGTTATATGTTGCTATGCACTGCCTGTCGCTGCGCCTGTCCATAACACATTTTAAGTGTTGATTTCACGGGGGCTCCACAGCTCCACTGGACTGGACTGGCATGGGCTTCACATTTCAACCAATAGCATTGCTGCTGATTTCCAGAAATTCACGCTGTTGCATGTTGCTTGACTTCCGTGACCCGGCAACCGGCAACCGGCACCCGGCTTGCAACTTGCAGGTTGCAGCGTGTGGATACTTTCAAGTATGACTCTATCACGCGAACACGCATGCGTACTACTTCCTTCTATAGTGACAGCTGACTAAGTAAACATAACCAATCTCTTTTTTAACTATGAAAATAACAAACCACCATGGAATGCAGTGCAGACTGCATTAATTCGACGTGCATATTAAAAAAAAAAATGAATATACATTAAGTAAAATGAGAACATAAATATTGAAATTAATTTACGATTAGAAGTTGATAATTTCACAAAATTGAATTCCTTCATCGATTTTGATTGTTGTCCTTTACTTGATTATACTCATTTTTAGATGATTTATACTAATTTGTTCATAAAAATAATAAATCTGTTAAATGACCAGCATAGAACCCAATTGGAGGATAATTTTCCTATATTAATTTTCAATTACATTTTTAGTTCTTCATTCAAATAGTTAAATCAAACTAACTGTGTATAATGCACGCCATTTGGCGAATTTTTAATTTTTACGAACAAATTGGCAAAAATCAGACATATCTAAAATATAACAAAATCAAGTAAACGTCGCTCGAATATGCAAACATTATGTTAATTCTTATAATGAAATTAATATTCATTAGAGGTTGCATAGAGGTTTGTATCAATTGGAAATCAATTAAACAACAATTCATCAGAAAACGTATTGTCCCTAAAGTACATTATAAAAAGTTGTATACATACAAAAAAAAACAAGCTTAGGTACAGGCTCCTATGCCTTCACTTCGCGCCGAATAAATGCAAATAGCGCAGAGAGCACTAACTGCCCCACCATTGCGCGCATGCGTATACGTATCATATTTTAAATTTAAAATAACTATTCTTATTAGCTCGCCGTACGTAGTACCGAAGAGGCTAAAGCATTCGGTCGTGTGTCTGTAGCATTCTCTGATCAAAAAATTTCATTAAGAAAAAGTGTTCGTCTCGTCGCCCTGATTCCGAAAATGTATATAACTTATATACTTGGATGTTAGTCGTCGCTCGCTCGCTCGGTATCTCGTAAGACCAAATTTGTGCCCTCTACTCCTCTGAAGGTACCGGAGCGATTCACTCCAAATTTGGTACACATATTATTTGGCATCCCATTTGAATCCGCTCGCAGTTTAAATCCAATCGCCCGTATACTTCCCGAGTTATAGGGCCCCAAAATTTGGAGCCCCCCTTAATACTGCCCTTATAATTTTAAAGTATGAACTAAAATTTTTCTTATCAATATTATCTAAAATTAAATGTAAGACTTTTTACACCTATAACATATTTTAAAATTGTTAACCAAAAGGCCATAATAATTAAAAAGCACTGCTCGCAACGCATATTTTACCTAAGGGCGAGCTCTGCGCGTTGGTGCGTTCTACGCGTACCAAATCTTGTTAATTATGGTATTTGGTTCTATAATCTGAAAATATGTTATGGATGTATAAAAGCTAACAATTCTTAGCCGTACGAAGAACCGACAAGCTAAAGCATTCGGTCGTGTGTCTGTAGCATTCTCAGATCATAAATTTCCTTTAAAAAAAACTGTTTGTCTCCTCGTCCTGAATCCAAAAATATATATTTACACATTTTTCATTATTATTTCTTATTAGGCGAGCTGAAGGCATAGGTGCCTGTACCTAAGCTTGTTTGTAGATTTCTTTGATATATTAAATAAAAATTATACTAAATGTTAAAATTCATAATTGTTATTTGTTTTTTATGGCCTTAGGGTTCACAATATGATAACATTTTGTAGATATAAAATTTCTTAGTATTTTCGATGACCAATATTCAAGTATATGAGTTATATATATATATTTGGGTTTAGGGTGACGATACACGAACTATTTGGGACATTTTTTGAGCCGAATGCGTTAGCTTTTTGTACTTCGTACAACGAGATAAAATAATAGAACCGTAAGTAAATTCATCGACATGAATTTTCTTATTTTAATTTCACATAAAAATAAATAAACAGCGGTCTTTTTCCCAAAACATCGTTTAGTCGATAAGATTATCAGCTAAATGCTGATAATCTTATCGCTCTGTCCTGGGGTAAGGTGGGAAAAGAGGAACATATTTTAAGATTGAATAAATGTCTAATAATCAAAATATAACGCAAAATAGTTTGGATGTTTTTTAGTTCGCACTAAAGGGAAAAATTGTAAATTTAAATTATTATATATTATAGGAACTGAGTATTAAATAGTTTGAATTATTAATTTATAATATTAATTATCATTGGTCAGTTAATAAATGCATGCAAAATGTTTGCCTGTGTTGTATGACGGACTATAGCCAGAATGTTCTTTGTTTGTGGTTCAGTTCAATTTTTTTTTTAAACAAACCACGAGTTAAATTATTTTTTGTATTATTGTTTAGTCTAGAGGTCTAGACCCTTGAGATTTAATTGCCAAGTTCAGCACATTCGAAATGCCTGTGCTTATAATATCAAATATTTTATTAACTGGCCGCAGAATAGCATATCTAATAAATAACGGCACTTTGGGCCCCGAGTTCTTGGCTGCACTTTCACCTTATATGTTAGGACAGTACTACATATTTTGCAATATAAGAAAAATTCACCATAAAGTTGCAATCGTAAATATACTAGGTAAGTATTGTAGTTAATTAAAGATCAAAGACTATACTTGATTTTAATAATATATTCAACTTTCTATATAAAAAAAAAAAAATATATATATATATATATATATATATATATATATATATATATATATATATATATATATATATATCTTTAACATTTTAATGGAAATACTCGTTTTAAGGGATTATACGCACTCAGGATTTTCAAAAAATCGATTTTTAAATTTCATTTTCGTAATGTACATATATTTAAGTATATACACAGAAAATTTAATGTCAATCCGTCGAATATTCTCGAAGTTACACGCATATTTGTAAAAAAATATTTACTATGTGTGCTTTTGATTCTTTGAACGCGTTTCTCTCAAAACTATGTTTGTAAAGTCGGTCGGCAAGATATTTCGGAAACGGCCCAACCGATCACTCTCAAATTTGTACACAAGCTTAATAAATATATTTTTTAGTGATTAATCCAAGGTTTTTTCTCGCCGATAAATAGTTTTCATTTTATAAACAATTTAAGGCCAAAATTGTTATCGAAAATAGCCATTTTGTGTTTGAGAAGCCGCCATTTTGTAAAAAATAATATTTTGCTTATTCCTTCGATTACATACACCAGATAATACCTTATATTAACGAATTTATTTTTGTTTTTTCATTTTAAAAGATCCAGCTCAGATATATCGTGCACACCGCAAAACCCCTTTTTTTAGAGAAGAATCATTATTTTTACAAATAAAAAATATCAATATAAAGTAAATAGCTACCACAATATGCATATAAATTTTTACATTAATCAATTAAGATATCTATCCAGGAAAAATGCTTGAAAAGTCGCGGGACCCAAGTCACGCGACCCTAGCCACTGTTCTCCATGTAAATAAACTATTGTCGCGCGACTCAAGCGACTCTACTGCTACATGGACCAGTCTAGTCGCGCGACAAGAACGTTTTACCATTGCAACATTTATGAAAAATGGATAATTCACGTTTATGTGAATTAATAGGACGGCATTTTCTAAAAATCGCTTCATCTTTCAATAGATGTCTTTCTATTAAAATTATCTGGAATCCCTCTGATTTTCTAGCAGTGAGTAAAATAATTGAGACAGACACAATATTGTAAAAATATACACAATTGTACAATTATAGCATTTTATTGTACAATTATGGAAGTTCTTACTACAATATTGTGTCTGTCCCTATTTTTTTTACAATTGTAGTATTCTTTAATACAATTTTTTCTCTGTGAGGACTGTTTCTCCATGAGTCTAATAACAGCAGTAACTTGTAATCTTCCTCTTCTTCAATATAATTAAATAAAGCCATATTGAACTCCATGACATGTGCAAACAAATGAAAGTCGCGCGACCCAAATCGCTTCAGTCGCGTGATTGGCACTCGGGCTTTATGGAGTGTAATACCCATATTTACAACTTCCGTTTAATTTACAATAGATTTTATGGTAAATTGATTGTAAAAGAATAGAAAAAATTAATAAATTGGACACTTAGTTGATTTCGGGGGTACAAGCTTCTATATTTTATCAGTAATATAAGTCTCACACAGGCGGCAATAAATGGACCAAATACTTGTTTACAAATATGTAATAACAAGATAACGTTCAAAATGAATCATCAGTACTTATTATCAAGTTGATGCGACAGTATTAACTTGGACATATCGTAAAGTGATTTAACGCGAGGCCGTCTATTTGATACGAAATTATCGCAGTGTCGCCATATTGGTTCATAACATATTCTGACATCCTGTTACTTCGTTTACTGTCTAAATATTGGCAAAATACAAAAATATAAATGGTAGAGAACATGTGACCTATGAAACAGAGTTTTTTGTTACATGATGGCATTTAACGTGTTATCACCTCAAATATTATAGTATAACCTCTAAAACCTGGGTGTAAACTTGCAGTTTATCAAATCTAAACACAAAATGGTGGCAGTTCCCAGGGAATTAGAAACTTAATACTTTCACTAAGTTTTAAAATTTACTTATTTTGTTATTAAACATTCAGAAGTAGGATAATAATTTTGCAACAAATAGACCTTACTGGGTCCTGGGTTCGATCCCGGGTACCAACAAAGTTAATTTACAATTATTTTATCCACGATTAATTACTATTCTTATCTTAGGGGGTCTATGATAACGTAAATGGCTGCCATATTTTTTATATTTCAATTTCAAAAACAGTTTTTCTTATTCTTATTTTATTTTAACTTATTTTACAATATATATGTTTTTGAAAATTGTTTACAAACAATCGAGCACAAAAACATATACGTAATAAGTCTTGTAATAATTTCAACGGATATACACGTTTAGATCTTCCCTGAATCGAATGTGACTATTTCCGGAATGACGTCTGTGTGTCTGTGACCGCTCTAGGGCCAAAACTATCGAACGTGTAAAATTGTGAGATGGTCCTAGATGTACACCTCGTATTTATAAAAAGAATATTCAAACCAGAAGTGCATGTTTACTCTATGCATTATTGTCATTTCTCCAATATCATTCAAACTGCTGCACTTATGGCAAAAATAGTTATGGCATAATGAAAGATATTTTGCAGAACTTTTGTTTGAAAAGTTTCTTCAAAAAATTAACAACTTACGAGAAAACTGCTACGGAAAATCTTAAATAATCATATTTATGTCGCCATTTATGCAGAATATGTTTAACAAATCGTACTATGCCTGACAATATTTAGACAGGGAAACAAAATAAACTCAAATAATTTATATGTCATTTTCCACCGGTTAACGTGTTTCAGCGTAATTATTATTTCAGATAAATATTGAAATACAGTACGTATTAAAAATTATATTTGAATATATTGTTAAGGTGAATATTAAAGATACATTCTATATTTTATATTAAAGGAACAGTGTTTGATAAATTAATAAAATAATAAGCTAAATGGTTCAATTTTAGGGTTTTACTGTGGCGTATTTGTATTTTTTGGGTTATATATTTCTAATGAACACTACGTAAAAGAGAGTCGAGTGCAGGCCACTCCTCATTTTTTTAAACGCAGTTTTAAATTCGTCTATATGTTGTCCATCATTTAACATATAATTTATTTGAAATAAAAAATTGATATTAAGATATAAAACAAAAACTTTTGCAAATTTTATGCTATTCGAAATTTAACCATTATGTTCGACACGTTCAATAACCATGGTACCCGGGTACCCCTATTTCGAATTTCTGCATTATTAACAGTTTACGTAGAATTAAAAATTAGACGGGAAAGCAGTCATTTATTTAATCAAACTCAACGTTTCGACAATACAATTGTCTTCTTCAAAAGGTTAATTAGTCACAATATATGTATATAATTTGATACAAAAGTCTATGGATGTCATATTTATTACATTTTTACACCAAATTATATATATATTATGACTAATTATCTTCCTGAAAAAGACCAAATTGTATTGTCGAAACGTTGAGTTTAATTAAATTAATTTAACAAATGACTGTTATTGCGTCTAATTTTTAATTCAACATTAAATTAACAGTTGATCATCCAAAAATGCAATAACAGCTTATGTATTTAAACAGGGTGTTTACGAAAGGAGATAATCCAACAATTTAGAGAAAAAATAAATATATGTATATATTTTATCCGTATTAATACAATATTTTTTTAACTGATTAATTATTTGGTGGTGTCTGATTTTCCCACCGATAGCATTAGCATCTTATCT
Organism: Leistus spinibarbis; assembly: GCA_933228885.1. Lineage (NCBI taxonomy): Eukaryota > Metazoa > Arthropoda > Insecta > Coleoptera > Carabidae > Leistus > Leistus spinibarbis. The sequence goes on along the minus strand of OW121792.1, from coordinate 3,837,416 downwards.
GCATTCTTAGTTAATATAAACATTGGCATCTACCGAATAGCGATAAGGACCAGATAGTCAACGATTTGAATGGTCGCTCTCACATGTATTAAATTATCTTTTCTACCGCAATTAATGTCACTTTTAAAATACTAATCTCAAAAAGCAATATTATTTTTTACACAAAGTCAGACTTTACACTCACGCGAGGGTGATAAAAAGGTGATAAGTTTACACAAAAACGATATCGTCATATGTATATATTCTGAAAAAATAAACAAGGTGTACACTCGATCACATAATACGCGTGAGAATATTTACATCGGGTGATAAGTGTGTCGGCATCAGTCTCCTGTTACAATTACGTATCTCTAGTTACCACACATATTGATATTGTTTAATGGCAATAGTAGAATACAATTACATCACTATAAAACTATATTGTGAAAAGAAAGTCGAGTGAAGGGCACTGCAGATTGTTTTATTTTAATTCTCAAAGTGTGAGCAGGCATTGGCGTGTAATCAATCAAGTAATGAGTACCTGTTTTTTATCGGGAAGATAAAGAATTTTGGGTAAAATTATAGTTTCGAAAACGTTACTTTTTCATCCACGAATCCAACAGTCCTAATGAACTGAATTCGTGATTTATCTGAATAATGACGTTATTTGCGTGCTTTTTAGCCCCTCGTACGATAGTACAAGACAGCTATAGTGTTTGGTCATGTGTCTGTAACATTCTGGAAACAAAAAATGTTTGTCTCGTCACCCTGATTACGAAAATGTATACTTATATGACTCTCGTTCGCAAGACCAACTTTGTGGCTGTATCTCCTCTGAAGGTACCTGGCCGATTTTAATGAAATTTGATATACATATAATTTCCACGTCCGTGAAGTTCCCCTCGTATTTTAAATCCAATCGTCAGTACAGGTCCGGAGTTATAGGGCCACAAAATTTGGAGCCCCCCTTAATACTGCCCTTATAAGAATAATTAAAACACTCAAAAATTCTAAGATATATTATGTCTACAAGATTTTTTCATATTGTTAACACAAAGCCCGAAAAAAAAAATTAAATATTATAATTTTAAAATATGCACATTTTTTTATTTTTTTATCAAAATAATCTACTCTTTATATATTTTCAAATTGTTAACGAAAAGGCCATAATAATTAAAAACCACTGCTCGCCACGCATATCTTAGCTAAAGGTGAGCTCTACGCGTTGGTGCGTTTTACGCGTACCAAATAGTAATCTTGTTTTTTTAGCATTTTCTTCTAAAAATTCTAAGATATTTTATGTCATTAAAGTAAGATTTCGGGATCACAATTGGTTGGATTGGTACAGCCGGCTCCGTGAGTATAATGTCGATGATTTAGAATTATATTCGTAAACTCAGAAATGTTATCAAATATTTAAGACAACATAAACAAATTTTAAAAAGTCGTCGTATATTAATACATTATTGTATAAAACAATAATTTGAATATTAGAGCAACTTGAATTTGGATATTCCCATAATGAATAGCTATCGCTTTTAGTATTGTATTTATTGCGATTAGGCTCACCGGAACGGCTAGCTGGAAGCACTAGTGCTTGCGCCAGTGCTTGTTCAATAAGGATTTTACTAACGCGTCTCGGTAGTTAGGCCTTTATTAAGTTTCGTCGTGAATAACGACTTTCTTAGGGATATATTCGGCAACACAAAAGCCACTGTACGTTGGTGATGAATAAACTTATTCAAGCATAAACTCCTTTTGGCTAAGGTGATGGTTTTGTGCCGATTTTGATGTAATTTGCATTTAAAGTGATTTTCAACGATGCGTATAGTAAAAATAATTAATCTATTTCCATATGGATCGTTGTTACTGTAAACAAACGTTCGCCGTTGTCGACGAACCATGTTTCGTATTACTTATTTTGCCATTTTGTCCGTGGATGCAATTTATAAATGTGTATAGGCTATTCAAATTAAGAATGAAACGTTGAATATATTTTGGAGTATAATTCGTTAAAACACAGCAAGTTTACGTTAGTATTTGCTTGAACAGTCATTGTGCTACAGTTTGTCAGTGTAAATTTACTGCTTTCTTAAAGTGAATAGCCTAATATAAATGAATAAATATATATTGTTTCTACTTGTAGTATTGGTTACTTGCAATGCTTTACCTTGAGATTGTTTATTAGAATAGTTATAACATGCAACTTGTCAGTGATAGAAATAGGGGAAATCTTTACATTTGCCGATATTGAGGAATTACCAATTGTCTTGTTATTAATTATAGGTTACAGCTAAGCATCACAAGGGTCTGAATCTCTTGCATCTAACCTTAATAAACTAGTTTTAAATCTTAGTAACATAATAATATGGAACTGTCTGAAACATAAATATATGTTGACACTTAAATAATTGTAGATGTTTTGTTTAATTGTTACAGTCACATAACACGAACTACAACGTGGGAAGACCCTAGAAAAACCCTTGCATCACAAGTAAGCCAGCAACATCAACAAACTGTAGCACAGCAACAAGCACAACCTCCAGTCACGGTCGCCACCGTAGCGGGTATGTACAACTTTATATCTATTATAACTTTATATCAAAGTCGGAACAAAACTGTTTCTTGGTTTGGTTCTTATCACACTACAAGGATATCGATATCCTCCTTCTTTAGGAGATACCGATCGATATCTGTTTCTATCACATTAGCAAATTGACATCAGCAATTTAGTAATGATATGTAAAATAAATATAATTATCAACAAACACGACCAGTATATAAATCTACAATGAATGCTAACAACAAAAACAGGGACATTTCTTTAAGTTGGTCATGCGCACAACACAAGACATCGATAATTGGACACCGGTAAGCCAAGGAATACGAACACGTTTCATATTTAAACGCCTCCCTATCACATTAAAAATGACATCGGAAAACTGAAAAAACATCGCAAAATCGATGTCAAATTATCGATATCCTCGTAATGTGATACCGCCTTTAGGGTTCCTATACATTTTCGACGGGGTCCTGGTGTCCCCAAAACATGTGGCGGGAGACAAATATATCCCGTTTTTAATGTTCTTGTACGAATTAATTATTTAATAAATGTACTAGTATTGTAAACTATTACTTTAATAATTTTCACACTTTTATATTATAGTCAACGCGTATAATAAAACTGTAATTTTTAATATTCATAATTATCAAAAAATGTTACATGAGGAAGTATTGCAATCATAACTATTATCAAAATTGAGATTTTAACGGAAATTCACGTTTTAAGCATACACATACGCAAGTATACGTCTTGGAAGAATATCTCCTATTTTTGAAAACAAACTTTTAGCCAGAAGTAATGGTGTTTACTCTTACCAATTTTTGCGTATATCGAAGACGACTCGAGTTCTAAAAGTTATAATTATAGAAAGTTCTAGTAACTTTTGTTTAAAAATGTTTCATTTACTTAAAAAATGATATTTTAAATGTACGTTTCCCCGGTTACTATACATACTGTTTTATAGCAATAGTTGCATGAATTTAAATCACAATAACGCATTATTATTAATATAGTGTAATCTATGTATAAGTCGAGGGAAGGCCACTCCATTTTTTTCATGATATAGTTCTTAGGTGTCCCGTTTATTTATTATAGAGTTATATCCTTATCTTAGGGTGAGCAGATGTGATTTTTAATATATTAATAAATTATTTACACAAAATTTGATAAAAAATAAACATGTAACTCGCTGTCAAGCAGAAGGACTTTTGGTTTTCTCATACTGGTATTCCTGATCTATGTGTTTGAGTATTCTTGGATCTATTATGACCTTGGAAATATGGCAAATTGTATTTTGATCATATATTCTCTGCGACACCTCAACAAATATGATTTAAAATTTCGCTGTTCGCTTTCGACTGTTTATTGAACATAAAGGCATTACGGACACATTGGTTAAAGTTATATTTCTTAATTACATAATACTACTCAAAACCTATCCTGATTAAACAAACCTCGATTACGCAAAAACCTACCGACTAATCTGTATAAAAAAATATATCAGTGAATTCGTAATTGCATATAGAATGCCTGGTAAAAATGATTATTATTTTGAACGTACAGTTTCGAAGATAAAAAATAAAAACTATAAAAATGACCTATTTTGGGGGGTTTTTATTTTTTATCTTCGAAACTGTACGTTCAAAATAATAATCATTTTTAGCAGGCATTATTTATGCAACTACGAATTCACTGATATTTTTTTTTATAAAGATTAGTCGGTAGGTTTATTTATTTCTTCCATTTTGTGATTAAAAAATCAATCCCTTCCTGTGTAAATCATACAATTTCTAGGATTACTTGGATTGAATCACCAAACTGACCCGTTAAGACAACATTATACAACAAATATAATCTAAATTATGTTTAAAAGTGCAATAAGAAAAATTTAAATTCATATAATTTCCTGCTTGAGCATCATTTATTTATATTTATAGGTACTATTCGCTCTGAAGTTTAAATTAAAGATGTAATTAGGGTTAACAAGTGACAGTACTTATATTTAACGTACGATCAAATCATGCAATCGCGATGTTTTTTTTTAAATATACTTAACCATGATTTAAACTAATCACGATTCAGGGAATCATGATTAAGATAATCATACTCATAAAACGTAGAAACACGCCTTAGGTGTATTAATCTTATAATCTTAGATTTTATGATAAAACGTTATTTTCAACGTCATTCTATGACATTCCAATTCATACATGTGCAGTCTTACCAACTACATACAGTCATATGTAACTAGATTGTAAAGACAATATCTATAAAGTTTTTATTGAAAATTCAGGAATCTTAGTACAATCTATTCAATTTCCAACATTAGGTCAGCTTTTTGGTGGAGTCTGTCGATATTTACTGTTTACAGTAACTACTACTGTACCTGCCATTAAAAAAATTATTATGGATTTAAATTATTTAGAACGACAATTGTATTGTTTTATTCACCAGTTTACTATACATAGACACTAAATTATAATAGTTGCAGTTCCAATTACAACAGGGTCGTACTCAGCATTACACCGTTACAATTAAATTGATGATATTCCGCCAATTTACAACATTTTAAGTATATACAAATAATCTCACCGAGATCTGTGCCATGCGAGAGAAACACGGTAATTTAAGTGAAATGAAAGCGTCGTGGTTATATAATAGTAATAATTTGAATTAAAAATCCGAAAAATAAATATCCGTAAATGTGTACATCCCTATACACACAACAGTAGATATTATTCGCATATCGTTTTTTTCAGGACCAACAAATAAAACCCCACCTGACGCAGCACTTGGACCATTACCCGATGGCTGGGAACAGGCAGCTACTCACGAAGGAGAAGTATATTTTATAAATCACCAAACAAGAACCACATCATGGTTTGACCCTAGAATACGTGAGTTTTTCTTTATTTTAAAATTTATTTTTACAATTATGCCCCATCTATTGTTTCATTATTATTTATTTACTGTGTATTTAATTCTTGTCATGTTTTTTAAGGAGCCAAACATTTTCTCAATGTGTGGGGGATGTAATGAATTACGTACGGAATTTATTATTCGGATTTCTTTTTTAAATTATTTTTAGTGACGCTAAGTTTATTAATACTTAAATATGATTATGATAAAGTGATTTGTACATAACAATAGTTTCATTACGTTCTAAATTCCTATTTTCCCGATTTCCTATTAATCCGAATTAAAAGATTCCTACTAAAAATTTCACAATACAGCAAAGTTGTTGGTTTTTTAAATATTTTAACTGTTACATACATTAGTTATTTTTTATGAACTACCGAGTTTTACATGAATGCTATTTCAATCGACAGTAGTTAATCAGACTAAATTTTAATATTTTATCGTTGAATGAAACATTAAGTATTATTTCAGCTAAACTGATGCAGAATCAGAAAAATTAAGTAGACAACTTGGAAATACGTTATTTTATAGTTTGGTAAATCAGTAATTGAAATTAAGTCAGCTTTCAATTTTTACATTCAGAATAATAGTGCAATTTTGAGCAAATTTATGCATCTATAAGTTCAATCTGTAAAATATTGATAGTGTAATATATGTTTTAATTGAATTGCAAAGCATTTCTAAACTGATTCTTTAAGATATATCGAACATAATACAAGATATGTGTAATTAAAAATACTAAAATATGTCTCCATTAAAGAACTACAGCTTTTTCAAAATCTTACTGATTCTCCTTATAGACCTACAGACTGGCTCAGAATCGCACCATAAGTCTAATTAATACGTCTACTGTAGTAAACCATTGACGCCAGCAGTAAAACAAACCTTTAATTTATATTCATTTCTATGAGAAAGAGAAAGAACTATATACGTAAATGTTGGCACTTTCCTTTAATTATAATGTATTAATAGTCATAAATTAAAAATAATAATAATTAGAAATTTGGAGCTTGGCTAATTACTGGTTAGTTGAAAATTTAAATTAGATCGTCGTGAACTATTGAAATTAATTGTCTTGAACACTAAATGCGATGTATATTGCTGACTATTTTTATTAAAAAATAAAACCAACATGCTCTCTACTCGCATTTACTCTCTTCAATTGAGATATTACCGATGGTGGCAGCATAGTTAAAACGCCATGTGCTTCTGATTAGGTATTGTTTATATCTTACTGGTTTTATTACTGAAATTGTGATTTATTGTGCAAATAACAATAAACGCAACTACCGGAAATAGTTCAAATTTCTGCCACTGATATCAAAATTGGATTATATACTTGTTTGTTTGAAGTGTCAATCATTTAATAATAGATATGCGTGGCAGTTGGTTTTGGTGTTTAGGGTATAATTACTCATGTATTATTTCGGTAATATCATTGATGACCTTGAAAAATTATCATAATTTATATTGATTCATAGTTTTTTTTTTTGCGATGTAAGGGATTATAATTGACATTAAATCGAATAATAGATGGAATATTTAAGGGTTAGAATTATTCACACTTTAAAATAGGACGAAATAACAAAACATAAAAATGATTTTTCCTTAGTGAATGTATGTATCTCTTAATAAAAATCGCTTGTATTCATACATTAAACTTCAATAATATAAACTTTTAAAAGAGAAATATACGAAAGTTAATATAAATCACTTTCTGATATAATACACTTTGAAAAAATAACATTAGCTCTACTTAAATCGGCTAGAACTTAAAATAAATTGAATTGACTTACTATAATAGTTTTCGGCTATAAGAAAAATATACCACTTTTACAAAATTATAACCTACACTTACTTAACCTGACCTAATCTAAAGTTAAAGTTTAAATATACCTTACCTTAAGTGCGCAGCTATAATTTTATAGTGGCAAGCTTAAGGGGGCATTCACCTTTTGCGGATTCAAAAAATCGATATTTTTTTTTTTGCAGAATAAGACACTTTGAAGTGTTGACTATAAGTCTCTGAAGCCGTTTTTTGAAATTCGAGTTGAAAATATGTGAAATTGCGATTTAAACAAAACAATGTTTTTGCTTAAGCACGGCGTTTTCGCGCGCGTCTGTCTGAAGGTGAAACTTTAAACGCGTTTTTCTCGAAACCATATTTTTTAAGTCGCGCGGTAGAATATCTCGACAACAAATTAACCGATTTAACTTTCGATAAGTGCATCTTAAAGGTAATAAAATTCTCTAGGAGTTGATCTTCGACGAAGTGTGTCCGACAGTTGTTAATATTTTTTAAGGCCCGCCAAAGGAGAAAAAAAGTGGCAAAACATAACTTTTTTCGTACGATGGTCGCCATTTTGCTAATTATGGTCCAAATGGACCACCCGAGGATCAATTCCTAGACAATTTAATATACTTTAAAACCCTTTTTTTTTTTTTTTTCAAACAACTGGGACTAGAGTTATGCTACCGCGCGCTTAAATTGAGCTGCCCACTTTGGACCTGGACATCTTCGCCGGGGCTGAACGTACCCGACTTTAAAAAATACCTTATGAAAGAGAATAGTTGAATAAATACGATACAAAAAACCGCTTGCAAATATCTCAAACGTACCCTGAGAAAATAAATGTTAAAAAACAGCTTTTTTTTTGTGCTCAAAAGGTGAATGCCCCTTTAAAATAGGACGAAATAACAAAACATAAAAATGAATTTTCCTTAGTGAATGTATGTATCTCTTAATAAAAATCGCTTGTATTCATACATTAAACTTCAATAATATAAACTTTTAAAAGAGAAATATACGAAAGTTAATATAAATCACTTTCTGATATAATACACTTTGAAAAAATAACATTAGCTCTACTTAAATCGGCTAGAACTTAAAATAAATAGAATTGACTTACTATAATAGTTTTCGGCTATAAGAAAAATATTCCACTTTTACAAAATTATAACCTACACTTACTTAACCTGACCAAATCTAAAGTTATAGTTTAAATATAGCTAATTCTAAGTGCGCAGCTATAATTTTATAGTGGCAAGCTTATAGTTTAATATACCTTATCCTAAGTACGAATCCGCTATTTTATAGTTCTAAAGTTCTATAATATATTCCCCTAAATATTTAATACAAAATAGGATACCGCGTTTCTTATTGTATTAACTGCACAGTAGACACACATGTATATGTTACGTATCTGATACATTACATTTAGAAAACAAAGCTCGAATATATGTATCAAATACATATTTTATTTTGGTATGCATTACTCTACCTCCATTTTGTTTCAAAACTGTCTGATTTATTATATTTATGTCTAGAAGCATAATTTGTTTAAACACTACATAAATAAATGACGGTAATATACAAAAACAATAAGAATAACATGTTGTAAGTGCGTTTTGACCTTAGCTTATATTGTGTTTATTTGTTTGTTGTAGCTGCACACTTACAGAGATCTCCAGGCGCTGGTTCGCTACTCCCCCAAGCAAATTGGCTGAATCCGTTGCCATCGCAGGCGCAAGCGCAAGCAGCAATTCAAGCAACCCAACAAAAAATTCGCCTTCAGTCGTTACAAATGGAACGGGACCGACTGAAACAAAGGCAGCAGGAAATTAGAAGACAGGTATGCGATACATTGTTTAAACAAATTGAATGTATCGTCATTGTGCAACATCGTATTTTTGTGTTATGAATGTAGCAGGAATTAATGTTACGGGCAAGCAGTACAGATCTTCCTATAGATCCATTTTTATCGGGGTTAGCAGATCATTCACGGCAAGAATCCGCTGACAGTGGTTTAGGTATGGGTACAACATACTCTATGCCTCACACACCTGAAGACTTTTTGGCGAATATTGACAACGTCATAGACAATATGGATTGTGCCAGTGGTGAGATTTTACACTCAAACATTTTTTTTTTTCTTCAAAAACTCTGCTTTTGTATATTAGTGAAAGAAATCCGATATTTTACATTGTGACAATATTATAAAAAATATCTGAAATCATCATGTCGTTTACAATACCACAACACCTACTGTATTATTTATATGCTCTTTTTTATTGCTACATAACCTCATGGAAGCCATAGTAATTATTTTCTTAGTATAAGAACACTAAATTACTAAACAGCTTCTTTCGTATGGTATTAAAGGATTTTATTTGAGGTATAAAACTATAAAAATTATCATCGCCAGTAAGCTGGCATTCATAATACTTCAGAGAAGAATTCACTCTAAGTTAGGGCACAAAATAGTTTCGTACAATCAATATAACAAACTTAGCCCGATAAACTATTTACACTAGCCATTCGTTCTGAAATAACTAGTAATCTAATGTTCGACTGCTGTGCAAAGTGCCACAATACAGAAAAGAAAACACTAATTTATGTATGTGAATATTTCATTATCAAATAAATATGTTATTGTATATTATAATAACAAAATCATTTTCATAAGACAAGTTTCCATAAACACACCGAAAGTATTGCTTCGAATCTATAAATATGTATCACTTATTATTTCTATAATCATATACAGTCAAACTTCGGTTTACGAATGCGTCGGTTCATGAACAATGCAGTTTGCGAACAAATTTTCCGAGCACAGCGCTTCGAATGACGTACTGTATCTCAGGTTACGAACACGCAAAAAATTCACTGTATTTTAGTGTGTTTTGTGTTTTAATTCCTATAGAGAAAATAGTTTCGGTTTACGATCAACCTTCAGGAACGAATTAAGTACGTGAACCGAGGTTGAACTGTATTAGTTCAGAATAAATTTTAAAACATTTCAATACTACCCTAATATTTTTTGTACGACACTCAACACATTAGTTGAGGATTAAAATACTAGTTATCTTAGTACGCATGGTTAGCGTAAATAGTTGAGTAACATTTGACTATATTGATTGTACGAAACTATTTTGAGCCTTAAAACGTGCAACTTAGAGTACAATCTGTTATACTCTATGCTGCTTCCCGGTGTTCCTGTTTTTATTATCTTTTTGTTAACAAATTAGTTTGGAGTCTGTGGCTGATAACTTAAAATAATAATAAAAAACCCTTAACCACATAGTTACAAACTTTGTGGTTAAGGGTTTTTTATTATTATTTTAATATCTTTTTGTTAGTGTTATAGCTAAAATGATATTCTTACATACTATACAACCACACATCAAATCCTTGAAAACTGACTAAGTAAATAATGAGGTTTTTTATTTTCAATTTTTGTGTTTTAAAGAATATTTGACAATTTTCAAATTATTTGTTGTCAGTTTTAAAAACTATGTGCTATTTTGCTACCTTCATGGCACTTAAATACGCCTGTACGCATGACAGTTGTATTTTTATTATATAATATTAGTTGAAAAAACTAATTTCAACTTTTTTAATTAATAATAGTTGTAAGCAAAGTCTTTAATTATAGTCAAATAATTAACATTTACGAAAAGTCGATCAAATTCACTATGTGTCATAACAGTACATTGATGATCGATTTAAAAATGCAATTTCTTGTGGTAAAATACTTTTTCAAAGATTCAAATTAATTTTTAATGTTACTTGTACCCCGTGAGATAATTTTACATGTGGCCCGAATTCTTAACTAAAAAGAATCTTAAGTACGTTCCTTATACTGTATCTTATATTACAATTTGTTTATAAAATCGATTATTTTGCAAAAGCACTAACTAGCACTATATTTAAATTCAGTCATTTTCTTTCGAATTATTTCAAATTATGGCATGTTTGAGCAAAGCGATCCAAATGACTTTTCGTAAAACGGCCATTATAGTACTATAATAAAGTAGAAACACCGTCAAGAGTCAGAATGATTTCATTTATAAATACAATGCAATTGAGTACAATCAGCTAGCGTTGTTGCGCAGCTCATTTTGAAAACTCAATTGCGTGAAAATTATATATTCCGCAGCATCATTAAATAACGTATACATGTTTCTGTACAAAGTCCTCGTTTTCGTAGGATATTAAAAACGACTTGAACTGATCACGTATTTTCTATAATAACTTATCATTATACATTTTTTTTTTCTTTTCTTTGGATTTCGTAAACGGTCTGCAATATCTGTGGGTTACATATGAGATAACAAATCATCTATTTTATTCAACTTTTCTATTATATTTCTCGCAAATTAACACACTAAAGATATTTTCTATTCTAATAAGTAATTACTAATAGTTTTAAACAAATTGCTTTCTAAAATAGGAAGCAATTAATAACAACTAAAATTTAATAAAAGTAATTTTAGTTTATAATGCTTTTTTCTCTGTAATAGACCCATTACGCATTGGCAAAAGTTGATGCAGCAACAATACACAAATATTTGTTTAATTGCTTGACGATATTAACAGTATGTTCCTAAACGTAATATTCATAATATTATGGTTTACATTACTAGATATCTAGTTACTAATAGTATGTTCCGTGAATATTAACAGTGTGTTTCAAACCGTATAACCAATGCCTATAATCAAGAATATGCATAGCTTATGATTTCAATTATTGGATATCTAGTTCCAAATAGTTCCGTAAATCAACCACAGTATCGGTGTAACCGGTTCTGGTAACTTTTTGGTCACTGAAAATGTTCCCTAATTTCGGTACAGCTTGTCCTTGAGTTTGTTTGACAATTGGGTAATAAACAAAATAAACATATGCTATATTTATTTTGGTTTCTGAATCATTTTTACAAATTATTCATTTCTAAATTGCGATTGTTCAGTAGGTTACGTTTTGGAACGGGATATAAGTGTGTTTTTTATTGTTTTGCACATTGACATTAACAATTAATATTATTTAACGATATTTTGATATAAAACATCAACCACTATCACCTATTCTGCGCCTTTAGTGGTAACGGCACCATATCACCTTTATGCAAAGCGTCCATTACTAAAATAATCTTGCTAAATATTTTAAGCTTAGTTTACGTTACATGTAGCCTTAGGATTTAATCTTAGAAATAAATTTGCAACGTGATTTTGAAACGTAGCACAAATGTTAGTGATTAGTTCATAAGTACGGCGAAATGTTTATTCCTAAATTAATTATATAAGGCTACCGTTTACGTAAACTAGTTTACTCTTTGCTTTTCTTATATATCCTAGTAAATCAGCTAGTGTTTAATTCTTCTTATTACTGATTTCAGAAGGTGGAATTAGTACAAGTATGGAAACACCCGATATATCGTCAATTAATGATAATATAGATTCCACCGACGACCTAGTTCCATCTTTGCAGGTATGTGATCTGAATATGGACCACCGTATGGAGCATTTTTGACAATTCGATAAATTACAGCTGGACGAGGAGTTCCCCAATGTAATATTGGACGACGTACAGTCTTTAATTAATCCTATTACCACAAAATCAGATAACGTGCTCACATGGCTATAAAAGCCCCTATAATTCAGGTTAAACAATTATGTTCTGTGTACACAACAGATTGAGAATAACAAAAAATTATTATTCTGATATTAAAATTGAGTTTTTAAATTAAGTTTAATTCAAAACAAAGAAATAACATAGTATATTTTATACTAGGAACTCGCTAAGATTTCTGATGTGATAGCTTCTTTCGTAACTTAAAACAACAATAAGAAGAAGTCATTTTTGTTGACGAATCGGTAACAATATATCTTATATGCAATAATTTTCTTGGTGCATATTAATAATAATTATTGACAAATGCGCAATAAAAATTGTGAATACATTATTTCGGGTTTAAGAGATGTTTTAAAACTTGGTACTGTTCTATTGTACCCTCTGTTTTTAAATTAAATTAAATTTCGTTTAGATAAATAGGTATTTTGTATATAAATATTCGTTAATCATTTAAAAAGAAATCTGTATGGAACTTAAAACATATCTTATGAAATGTGGGGGTAAAATAGAATAGTATCGATAAACTAATTGTTACATTGAAGAATTTTTTTTCTTCAAATTTGTTATTTTACCAACAAGACAAATTTTACAATTTTTAAATGAGAATCGTGCCTGCGTGATAATGCGTAAATATATATTTTTATAGTGTTAACATAATTATTTTATATGATGAGAAATGATTAACAAAATCTATTTAAAAACTGCGAAATCCCCAAGCATTTGCATTTTTATCAGAAACAATTACCTTACCTCAAAGTCAATTGAGAACCAGGTTTTTGTTAAAAGAAATTACTTGTTTTTAACCATTTGTATAAAGCAGCTTCAGGTCTACGCACAGCTTCTTTATCAATAATATCATTTATGAATTTTGTGTTCGCACTGTATAAAATGCACACAATTTTTGCATATATTATTATAGGTTTGTGTTCGTATGTTTGTTGCGAAACTATAACGAGTAATTAATTAAAAATAGCAATAAATTAAGACAATATGTAAAATAATCGTCTTATATAAATAATATTTTATATCGAAATACCGTCCAATGTCTGCTACGACATGAAAATTATCAAACACTTAGTTGGTGTACGTCAAAGCCAAATCATGCGCTTATTCATTCATATTCATTCATTCATTTTAGAACACACCTACATGAAAGTGTCTCTTTTTTTTATTATATTATTTGTAAATAATACCTATTACTTTTTTGGTGGATATTACATGAAAATTCATATATATTTTTTGTCGTAAAACAATTTTGTTTAATTAAGATATATATATATATATATATATAAATTATGTTTGTAATATAGCAATGTATTAATTATGATAACTTTTTATTCTTGTTAGTATTTCAAAATTTAATGTACACTTTAGGTATACATTTGCATTATACTTTTACAGTGTACAATTGTGTTATATGATACGTATGCACACACCGCTATTTTTTTACTAAATAGCTGTGCTGTTTTGCTACTTTATTACGCTTCTTATTATATTCAATAAGTAGGAGAACGTTTTGAAAACATTTTACAGAGTGAGAGACACAAACATTTTTATACCGTTTTTAATAGTATTTCAAATTTGCAGGAGCAACGAAACAATTTTATCCAAGACTACGAAAGATCTTACATTACATAGCATATATGTATTAAATGTGATAAATAAATATTAAATTCTAATGCACGTAGAACACTTGTGCATGTAACTGTTCTCTTTTCTCTTATAATGAACTAGTGATGTATTTTAAATTTCCGGAAAGGAAAGGTAACGGAATAGTCAAATTCAATTTTTTTTTTATTGGAAAGCAAAGTTATTTCAGAATTCCGGATATTTTGCATCACTATAATGAACTATAAAAGAGAATGAGGTGCTTTTTAACGAATCTAATAGGACGGACTTTGTTATCAAAGCCGGATTGGTTGGTCAACTATCAGTCTAAAAATGTATGTTCGTTTTGGTGGAGGTGCACGATATTAACGAATATACATACGTGGTTGTTTTGCGTTACGCGGATATTGCGTATCACTGAATCTATATTTAGTGTGTCTATTAATTTAGATTTGTTTAAATGTTGAAATTGTTACTATTTTAAATTTTACGCAGAGATTTTAAACTAAAACTATGGGCGAAGTTCTTTATTCACCAATGACTAATGCGCATGCATCATAAATTAAAATTCAACTTTGTGCTTTTATTTATTTTTGGAAAGAAAGTGAGGTAAGAAAAATGGATGAAACACGATTTAACGAAGTTTAATAGAGCAACGGTTATTTTGACGATAAAATTTTCCATATTTGTCATTTCTCATTTGAATATGCCACAACAGTTCCTCGCACTTTCAGCATCCAGTTTTTTTTTTTCGGTCACAGTGCCTATTTTTTGGTTCCATCAGCTATCTATCATGACGTAATAATTGGTGAATAAAAGACTCGCCTTAAATATTTACAAGTTGTTTACTTTCTGACAACATTTCGGTGAGAAATGGTTATTTGTTTTTATTTCATTTTAAATTATATTATATTGATTTTATTTTTAAAAGATTTTTATATTCATTGTAAATATTTTATCAAATTTGTTTGATTTGTTGTTTTTATAACACTTATTTTTTATCGCACAGCTTTTATAAATTGCTGCAAATTTGTATTGTTACCTTTATCTTTTTTATTTGCAATTATAAAAAGTTATTTATTATAATAGAACGAAATTTTTTACATCGTATTACGCGAACAGATAATAACATCTACATGAGTGAGAATAATAAACATAATTTTATACATACCTACTTATTTAAAATAGTTATAGTATTGCTGTTTATCTATTCACTAGGGTTTTTTAATGCAATAGCTAATACAGCAATTTTTTGTACGGTGTACATAATATTGTACTATATCAGCGAAGGGTAAACATATTTACCCTTACTCTAAGTTGTAAATTTTCTATATAAATGAGCACCAAAATATATTGAAACTTATAGCCGGAATGCGAGAGAAATAATTTGTTTAGTATATTTACATATTACGTCGGTTTATTACCAAAACCACGCATTCGTAAATGAATGGGAAAAGTTTTGCAATACAGGTTGTCTCACAATGTCATTGGCACTGACTACTAAAAAGTGCAAAATAAGACTATGTTAGCTCCTTGCAATTTGGAAATCTATTAAAAATATGAAATATTTGCAATAACAAAAACTGCCACTGTCTCAGAACTAGTTTTAGTTCTACATTTGGAATTATATACAAAATAAGTGATATCATGATTAAAAATGCCTTATCTATTTTTATTTAATATATATATTTACAGATTGTTCATTTAATATGTAAGGTGTACATATTCACATCTAATTTTTAACTCAAAATCGATTTCATGCCACTTTTTAATTATATATGTATATATTCAGAGCTGGGCTAAATCAATTACTAGTGGAATTGAATCAAATCCCACCTACAATTAATTGATTTCAAAACGATTTGAAGCCTTTTTGTCAATTACAAGTCTTTTATGTGAATTTGTGTAGTCATTAACCCCTATTTACCAATTACAAATCTGTTATATTTCAAAAAGGCATTGAAGCCATTTTGACAATTCAAGTCTTGTATGTGATATTGTATTATAAATCAATAATCAAAATGAATTAAAGTCTATTTTATATTAGCAATTAGAAATCTTTTATGTAACCTTTAACTTGAAATGTGATTTGAAACCATTCAGCCTTTTTTACTATTATAAATGCTGGCTCGAAACCTTTTTGAGTGCTTGAACTTTTTTTGGGGACTGGAAGCCATTTTAAGGGCTTGAAAACATTGATTAATTCATAAATTCAATTCATTTTTTTTTTAAATGAATTCAATTCCAAAACCTCATAAAGGATTTTTCACAGCTAAAGATATAGTAATTAAGCTTAGAAATTATATGTAATAATTTCAGTTTGTTGTATGACCTACAAGGTTAAGGATTGTTCACAGCGAAGCAATTAGTAATTAAGCTTAGAAAATTACAAATAATAATCTAGTTTGTATTATGACAAGCAATGCTAACATTCGAAGCAACAAAATTTATTAAACATTGTGTTAATTTTGTTGCTTGGAATGCTAGCATTGCTTGCCATAATACAAACTAGATTGTTATTTGTAATTTTCTAAGTCTAATTACTGATTGTTTCGCTGTGAACAATCCTTTAACGTTCACAGCAACAAAATTAATCATGAATTGTGTTGCTTGGAATGTTAACATTGCTTGCCATTATACAAACTAGATTATTATTTGTAATTTTCTAAGTTTAATTACTAATTGTTTCGCTGTGAACATTCCTTAAGAGCTTCAATTCAAATAATTTAACGGTTTACATACGTCTAGCGCGCTTAAAAATGGACATAGTTACGGTTATTCCACACTATAACGATTTGAAATCAGTAATAGAAAAATAATTTTAAAATTTCTGGACGTATGTAAGCCCTTTTTAATTCCTATTGATTTTGAATATATATATAATAAAATTATAACTTTCAATGATTTGTAATGGCCTTTTGGGTACTTTTGTGACGATACACAGTGCAACCTTTTTATAATGACTGCATCAAAACTGAATTATTTGCGGTCCCAAAAATATGATATAGCAGAGTAATTTATCTTTTACAAAAGAAAGTACTGTATAAATTACATATTTTATGAACGCTCAGTATATAGTACACATATACATAAATGTATATGTACGTTCGTGCTCAGATATGTAACTAATATAATCCATCCAATACATGGTGCCTTGAATAATTGTTAATATACTTCACATTATATATCGTATACATGATTATATACACAAGCATATGTGTTTTTATATGTAAATATATTACAAGCATCATATTATTAGGGCATATCAATAAGTTACAACTACTTAGTTTGTTACATCGTCTTTGGGGTCTGCTAAAACCTGAATATGTCATAAACACTGAACTTCTGTGCATGAATTTTTTATATAATTCTTCCTTCAACAAATTCGTATTGAAAGAAGAATTGTTATAATTTTCACACATTAAACTATAATTTCTTGTATACATTTGGTGTTATATGTCATATTAGAAGGCAGCTATTTACCCACATCCTTAGACGTGAAAATACGACTGCACTAAATAAATACGCGACTTAATTTTCGTTAAACGTAACATTTTGTTGATACGCCCTATGAGTATAATGCTACAAATATACCTATATTATTGTAAATTTATGTACCTTTTTACACGTTTACATGTTTGTAGTGCCTTTTCACCTAACTGATTTCAACGTTAGTTTTAATTATATGTATGTTATAATGTATCAGTTTGTTTTATAAACAATGTTTCTATAAAACATTTATAATATAGCATTAAATTTTCAATGATTTTTTACTAAGACCTTTTTATGTGTTTTAATCAATTCAAAACGATTTTTAGTGAAATAATGACAACATCTGGAGATTTATTTTGATTCATAGCCCCATATAATTTCGGTGTAAAATAAAGATATTGAACCCTCTCGAAATATTTATATTCATTTCTAGATCTTCAATAATAATAACAAGAGTATGATTCTAGTCTTTTTTGAATCAGAATAGAACTTCGAAATAGTGATTGTCAGGCCCCTACAATTCCCACTATTAGAATATGCCCAATCCACATCCGATATTTGTTATCCTTTCTGCCTCTCCCGAATACTTAGATTAAAATCTTAAAGCCAACTTAGGTACAGGCACCGATGCCCTCAGCCCCACCGCTGGCATACAAAAATAAATATTTTTTATTATTATGGCCGTTTGGGTTCACATTTTTTATATATTAAAAAAACCATATTCAAAAATGCATTAATATATTTTTTTATTGCCTCTGAGTTCACAATATGAAGAAATTTCGTAGGTATAATATCAGGGCTGCGAACCGTAATTTTTTTCGTTCCGGTTCTATTAGCCCTTACCTGACCCTTGGGGTCCGCAGGACCCTAGCCTATTTATAATCGAAAGTATTTGTTTGATCTCGCTCTAAATAGAACCCTATTTCACCTTCTACCTCTAAATATTTTTTTAAAGATAAAGTCAAGCAATCTCAAAAACGTTATTTAGCTTTTTTTGTTTTTTTTTTTTTAGTAATTTTCAATTATAATTTCACTTTAAGTACAATATGTAACCTTTCAGATAATTAGTTCAGGTATATGCAGAAATATTTCCATATCAAAATATTCCGGTTTTATTAGCCCTTAACTTACCCTTGGGGTCCACGGGACCCCACCCTATTTATAATCGAATTTTTTTGTTTGGTCTCGCTCTAAATAGAACCCTATTTCCCCTTCTACCTCTAAATATTTTTTTAAAGATAAAGTCAAGCAAACTCATAAACGTTTTTTAGCATTTTTTATTTTTTTTAGTAATTTTCAATTATAATTTCACTTTAAGTACAATATGTAACCTTTCAGAAAATTAATTCAGATATATGCAGAAATATTTCCATATCAAAAGATTGTATAAACAGAAAAATACACATTTTCCTACACTGGGGTCCAATGAACCCCCTGTGATAGTTATGTTATTTATTGGAGATGTCAGTAAAGGGTTAAACATATATTTATCAATTCGGTTCCGGAAAAAAAAAATCTTATATATATATGGAAATAAAAAAATGTAGATTATTTTGATAAAATTTAATAATTTTTTTCGGGCATTGGGTGAACAATATGAAAAAATCTTGTAGATATAAAATATCTTATAATAATTAGTAGTATTTTTGGGCGTGTTAATTATTTTTATACGGGCAGTATTAAAGGGGGCTTCAAATTTTGGGGGCCTATAACTCGGGAAGTATATGGGCGATTTGATTTAAACTGCGAGCGGATTCAAATAGGATGCCAAAGAAAAGGTGTAGCAAATTTGGTGTAAATCGCGTCGGTACCTTCAGAGGACTAGAGGGCACAATATTGGTGTTACGAGCGAGAGACGACTAACATCGAAGTAAATAATTTTTGATCCGAGAATGCTACAGACACCGATTGCTTTAGCTTATTGGGTATTTCGTACGGTGACCTAAAAACCTATAACATGCATTGCATTTATAAATGTTTGTCTTAAAATATCCGAGTGTTGGGAGCCATGATGAATGTGAATGCATTTTTGTTTTTATGATTGGCACCACTGCTAGTGACACGGTGACAGTGACAGCTAAATGGAGGTTATCTGATTTATAATAATAAAAATTCAAATTTGGAATGTACATTCCAAAATTGAATAAGTATTGAACGTATTCAAGTAAATTGATGTGTTTAAAAAATAAGAGTATTATTAAAGTATAGTATTTTCCGTATGTAAGAAGAGAATCCGTGCGCAATTTCAATGTATATTATTATGCAGTTTAGTGCATCAGTGCATTTCGGGTATAGGTTCGAATTTGTTCGTGGCAAAACTTCATGATTAATCAAGATTCTCAAGTATTATTGACGCGCGTGTGTATTATTAGCTGACGCACATGGATTTTAAATAGATAAAAGCTATTGTCGGTCGCCACTTCCTAATAAAACGTATACTTCGGATATGAGATAATTGGTTTTAACAATGTTGTGTGTTAATATGTCAAAAGTTCGTACCATTATTTTGATGCTTTTTATAGTTGTCATATGGAAAACAATTTATTATTTTTCGGAATCTAAGAATTTCCGGGTTAGTATTTTTACATTTATTACATACACCATTGTATCAAGCAAACTATTTTCATGCATTCTTATTTTGTTTGTTTCTTTTCAATTCCTCATGTATCCCGTTTTAATTTACTAATTTCTCCATTTTTTATTTCAGTTTTTTCCTTTTAATAATTAATTTGGTTCTAATTTTAAATCTGCATCAGCTATACATTTCTTCAAATTTCTTCTGTATTCAACCCTTTCGAATTCGCATCGTTAAAGAAGATGGATATTGCTAACAAAAAAATTAATAGTATGTTCCGTAAATAAAATTAACTAACAAAGATTTTGGTTTTGGTTGCTGACTGTTGGTGAGTAAATGGTTGCTAAAATTTGACAAAAATACAATCAAACTTTTCATCAATACCGGCATGATTATTTATTTGATAAGTATTTCATCATTCGCCAACAAAATGTCATCCTTACCTCCACCTCTTGCTCTTCATTTCTAGAATATAAATGCAGGACACGACATAAAAACCTCTAGAGGATTAGAATTTCCAAGATTTCAGTCATCGTGTTTTTTCGTGGATTAATTAACGGGTCTAGTAACCAGATTTGTGGCTATTGAATATTTACGGAACATACTATAAATAAATTATGTTTAATGTTTTTTTTTTTTTTTTAAATAGACCTTGTATTCTATATATATATATATATATATATAGTCTTGTAGTATAATTAAAAAAGAAAAAGACATGGCGTTTTTAATTTGAATTTAATGATCAATCAAATTATTGCGTTTTTATACACAGTATTATTTATTCTGAACCACTTTTTCCTTTTCACTTTTTCGATAATATCAGATCCCAACTTGCATAAAAACACATTAATCGACTGAAATTACATATATTATGTCTTTATAATAATTTTCATAGATAATTTAGTCATATTTCGGAAATTAATTCACAATCTTCCTATACGTCTTAAATCTTAATTGATATACTGGGGTGCAAACCACCCCAGGTCCATTTTTCCTTAATGTAATGTACGTACACCTAAGGGGAGCGAGTCTTTAGCGATATCTGTTAATTATGATTTTTTTTTTCAATTTTTTTGAATAATATAATGAATAATAATTTTCATACTTGATTTAAATTTTTGGTTATATAACCGACATAACTTAAAAAAGTAAGCTTTTAAGAAGTTCTAAAATAATTGGCAAGTTAAAATATTGAATAGTTTATTTGTTATAACAATTTTTGTTGCTGGGGTGCAAATCCACCCCAGTGTGCCAAGTAAGGATTACTTATCAAATGCTTTATATACATTTCATTTAACCCAGATATGCTTTTGAATTTAGTAAAAATGTCGATTATTTCATTAGAACTGATGTTTCTTGCTCTTTTATCTAAATATTTCTTTTAAATTGTTGGTCTTTTAAACTGTTATTTATGACAAAATATTTTCAAGCATTATTTCGTATATATATATATATATATATACGAAATAATGCTTGAAAATATTTTGTCATAAATAACAGTTTAAAAGACCAACAAGTAATTTACATGTTACTTATGACAAAATATTTTCAAGCATTATTTCGTATATATATATATATATATATATATATATATATATATATATATATATATATATATATATATATATATATATATATATATATATATATATATATATATATATATATATATATATATATATATATATATATATATATATATATAATGCTATAAAAAAAAAGATTGTCGGTTATGAGACAAATTCTGTTTTAATACCAGTTTTTATCCTCATTCTATCCAAATTGGAATTTTTAGCTCCAATATGATCTTAAATGGAACTCCAAATTAGGGATTCTTAACACGAAGATAATTATATGATCTTAAATGGAAGTAATTTACACTGTGTCGTATGAAGAAATATATATATATATATATTTCTTCATACGACACAGTGTAAATTACTTCCATTTAAGATCATATAATTATCTTCGTGTTAAGAATCCCTAATTTGGAGTTCCATTTAAGATCATATTGGAGCTAAAAAACTCCAATTTGGATAGAATGAGGATAAAAACTGGTATTAAAACAGAATTTGTCTCATAACCGACAATCTTTTTTTTTATAGCATTATATATATATATATATATATATATATATATATATATATATATATATATATATACATATATATATAACAAATATCGCATCTTAAACTGATCATGTTCATTCATCTCATTTAAATTTTGAAACATTAAGAAAAAATTGTGTCCTTTTAAAAGGTTACACAAACAATATCTATGAACAGAAGACAAATCATTTTTTTTTTAAGGACACGAGTACTAACTGGGTTAAAGTCGCATTTCAATTATGCCCACGTCTTTCCTCACAACTAGTAACACCAAAATCTGCTTAGAAATCTCATTTCCACTGTTCCTTTTATAGCTCGTCTTCCATGCACGTTGGCACACAGTCCTGAAAGAATTTCGAATGCAGCTTCAATATATATATAGTTAATATTAATTTTGTTGTTTTATTAAAGCTTGGAGAGACACAATACAACCTAGGTAAAAATGAGTCGATTAAACCGGTCCTAATTCAAGTATATTATGAAGCATTGTGCTCTGACTCCCGAAATTTTATCATCAAACAACTCGTACCTACGTACGAGAAACTATCAAATGTGATGTCATTAGATTTGGTGCCGTATGGGAAAGCTACTGTAAAACGAAATAGTCTTAACATTGCTTCTTTTATACACTGTTTCTATTTTAGACATACGAAAAGGACGACAGTTACATATTTGAATGTCAACATTCGCATATTGAATGTGAAGCGAACAAAATCCACGCCTGTGTTCTAGATCAATCGTTTGCCCCTGAAGTTAGTTTGAATTATATCGCTTGTATGATCAAAGATAACATAATGCCACACGATGTTGGGCAGAAAGTAAGTAAAAATGGTCCAATTTGTAATTAACAAGAGACAAGACAAGTCAGTATAATTTTAGTGTGCAGATGAAGTCGGCGTCGATTACAATCCGATACGTGAATGTGCGAATGGCCCAAAGGGATCAAGACTATTGAAAGAATATGGTGATAGAACACATAATGTCAGCCCAAAGATTACGTTCATACCTACAATACAGTTAAATAAATTATCAAAAGTGCCTTTAGTTCTACTTTTAAAGGATTTGTTTAAAGAAGTGTGTAATACAGTTCATACACAAAAACCTAAACAATGTTTATGATAGCTAAAATTATAGGGAAATTAAATAAACGCCACAGATTACTTAAGAGGAATCCCTACACCCAGTAGCATGAAAACAAAAATCATCGTTCCGCTCTTAACGTTTTCTGACCCTAAATTACAATATAATCGTTCCAAAAAAATATATACGTCGCTTAAGTATGATCTAATGCACGTCTGTACAGACGAAATTTTACAAAATTTATATATTTTACATATAAAAATAAATGAAACATTTTCCAATAAAAATTGATGATTTTCATAAGCGGTTTATTATGCATTGAAGAACGATATTCGCAATCTACGGTTGTACATGCCTAGATTGAACTTTTAACTTGCAATTATTAACAGAAATATCTTTTAAAAATACATTTTATAGTCATATTTTGAAATATTGTAGTCGCATATTCAAGGTAACTATTCTAATTTAGCTAGTGCCTCTACCGGTAACATTTGTAAACACTGCGGTACAGTTGAAACGCAAACATTTCAATTTTTTGTTTTTATGTATTTTATATATTGCTACTGAATTATGCTGATAGCGAAAAGTGAGCTCGGTAGGGATTCCTCTTAACTCTGCTGCATATGCGATTACAATTTGTACTATTCAATTCCAGGAATGTATGACACACTTAAAAACGGGTTCATGTTTGGTTCAATCCGAACAAACACCTATTATCTTCCATGAGATCAAATTATATATATAAATCTACCTCCATTATATAGTTCATTATGTTTGATTCCATTTTCACGCTGTCTAATTGACTATATGACCGTTTTGTCTAACACCATTTTCTAGCAATAACCTATTAAGGAATATATTTTTATTCAGCAGATATACACTCGTACCTCGCCTAGTGCACGGCATTAAATTCAGAAATCACCACGCGCAACGAGCTAGGATAATGATTATTTCCAAATAATGCAGAGATAAGAGTTTAATGTTTGAGTCGGTTCAACATGGACGTAAAAATAGTTCTATTAAAAAGATAAATTAATGGCCACGTTAAAAACATGTAGAGTTTCCATCATAACTATTCGTAAAACACGAAAGAAATGCTCATTGCGCGCGACACTACGGTCGGAGTGGGGGAACTCGGAGGGGTGACGTGACGCCGGTGTACTAGGCGAGGTACGAGTGTACAAGTAAAAGTATTTTCATATCTGGCAATAATCGTAAAACGATATAACACCCCTTAGCTAGGCGAACAATGAAAATGGCACGAGTCTAAGTTCTAAAACCATTCTGGTGCAATTCTGAGCAAATGCATGCATCTATAAGTACAATTCATAAAATATTGATAGTGTAATATATATTTTAATTGCATTGCAAATCATTTCTAAACTGATTCTTTAAGATATATCGAATCCATTAAAGAATTACAGCTTTTTCAAAATCTTACAGATTCTCCTTATAGACCTATAGACGCATTCATTTTGCGATGGTAGTCAGATATGATAATACTTTTACTTTATGCAAGTTATAAGATTCTGGGTGCATTAGGAATGCTTCCTAGAAATATTACCCAAGTCACAATACGACCAAAAAAGTCCGACTATAGTCGTTCTTCTTGAGTAATTTTTAAAGGGTATTTGTGGTGTTACAAGAAGAGTAATGAACAAATGCGATGGTTTAGACACATTTTTTGTTTTTTTTTTTTAACCACGCAGTTCTGCAATCAGCTGTGCACAGCCTATTTTACCAATGCAACGCAGTTTTTAAGAAACATGCGCATCCTACGGCACTACTATGACGTTTACACCATACATAGAGCCTGGTTCATGTTTGGTTTTAATATTAAGTTTTAATTCAATTATTTGTCTGATTACTGAAAGCAATCACATTGTTGGCAATATTTTTTATATTTTCTTTGTCTGAATAATTTCATTTAGTGTATTTCATGTATATTTAAGAAAAATTATTTTTCGTACTTAGAAAATGTGGGAAATCTCGTGCAGCAATGAGTTAATATACTAAGTTATGCCACAACCAACAAAATGGTTGTACGTTTAGTGAAAATTTGCCAAGGCAAATATAGTATTTATCGTGTCCCACCAATTTACGTTGGCCTCTCTAAAATAATTGAATTTAAAGTTGTTTTTGTTGTTTTAAATAGTAATTTTATTATTAGTTTTGATTGGAAATTTTTATTTGAAATAGTTTCTAAACTAAAATAACATATGCTGTTATGCACTAATATTGTATATAATTATGTTCTATAGTAACCGGTTTCCTATAAAATATACAAATTTATATACACTTCCGAAAATTTCATAACGCAATATTAATAATTAGGATAATAAATACTAAATCCCAATTGTAAGATAAAATGTTTAATTTGAAAATCCAGCATCTTCTGCGTCAGTAAGAAAACTGACAGAAATATATGTTCACTTATATTTGGTGTTTATGGTGAAAATAAAACTTTCATACATGAGTTTGTGAAATTTATTATTTTAAAAAAACCACTTATCTCCATCCTTACATAAATGAGATACCTTAGAAACAGGTTTTATTTATGTTATACTTCAAAAATTATTGAAGTAATCAGATTGGATTAGGTAAAAATATACACTATGAAGAATGTTTTTAATTTTTACTTTCTTTTACAGAGTAATAAGTAAGTATTCTCGAGATTTCAACGGATATACATGTTTTGACCTTCTCCCTGAATCGAATATGACTATTTTCGGAATGACGTCTGTGTGTGTGTGTGTGTCTGTGAACGCTCTAGGGCCAAAACTGTCGAACGAAAAATTATGAAACTTCAAACTTAAGACTTGTATATATGCCCTAGATGTGCACCTCCTATTTTTGAAAAGAATATTGAAACCGGAAGTGCGCATGTTTAATTCTATCTCCAATATCACTAGAATGGCTACACTTACAGCAAATATAGTTATGTTCATAATGAAAGATATTAATATTTCGCACAAGTTTTGTTTGAAACATTTCTTCAAAAAATGTACCAGTTGCGAGAAAAATGCTACGACACATTATAAATACGTTGTTTATGTTGCCATGGATTCGCATGTAGCTTATAAAATCGGATCAT
The DNA here is from genome assembly GCA_933228885.1 of Leistus spinibarbis. Lineage (NCBI taxonomy): Eukaryota > Metazoa > Arthropoda > Insecta > Coleoptera > Carabidae > Leistus > Leistus spinibarbis. Next base: position 3,810,586 of record OW121792.1, on the reverse strand, counting down.
CTGCGTTTTTGTACCAGGAAAACAAAATAGACTCTATTAGATAAATGACATTTCAGAATATTTCTGTAGAGTATTGGTTAGACAGCAAGTTTTGGATATATATATACATACAATTTGGAGGAGGCTTACAGAGAAACATATTTTTGTGTTTATAATTTTTATTTATAAATTAAGAATTTCTTTGAAATAAAAAGAATATGGACCCAACATACATATTTATAACATGTTAGATTTAGTGTACACATGAATTATTTGTTGAGAACAATACTGAGTAATTAGATAAGACCAGGTCAGGGTTTCTTCAACGAAGATCTGGATTTGTTTTGAACTGATCTTGTCCAATTCCTTGTTAATTATCCTACATACATAGTGGTTATTTACATTATTCTTTATTAATATGAAAAATAACAATAGTCGTTCCAATCAAATTGTATGTTTACCAATTAAAAAAAAAAATATTAAACAAAGATGTCAACGGATATGAATGTTTTAGAAAAAAGCAAAGAAGAGATCTATACAATTACATTGTATAAACATATATCATTTATTCACATCGTTTATAATTCAACTTTATCTAAAATAACATCATTTAAATCAATTTCTTCTTCTTCCGGCAATTGTCCATCTTTGCCATCCCATGCCTCAGTCGTGACAATTTTCGGGATTTGTGCGCCCTTGACCGGTGCAGTATTTCCTCTACCATACGAAAGATCTCTGTAAAAATAAACACAATTTGCATTGTTCGCTGTACGAAGTATAGTAGAGCATTCAGTCGTGTGTCTGTTACATTCGCGGATCAAAAAACATGTATAACTCATATACTTGAATGGTAGTTGTCGGTAAGAAGTAAACTGCAATAAATATAACGGTTATAGACTATAACCTTTATACCTGTTATATTTATTGCAGTTTACTTCTTACAGACACTTCTGACGATGGTGTAAAAGCCGAAACACGTATTAAGTTACAATTATTTTTGAAACCAACCAAGTGTGTTTTTATTCAATTATTCCTTATTAAATAATCATGTATCAACAAGTGCCTACAGCTCATACATTTAATCTTATTTAAATATTATATATTATAGCGTGTATAAATGCGCTATTTGCATTTAGGGTTGTTATACGACAAACTGAAGGCATAGGTGCCTGTACGTATGCTTGTATTAATATACCTGAGGAATTCGTTGATTCCATCTTGTGAGAATGATCCTCTGAATAAGGAATACTTCATTTTCTTCATATTAACTACAGCCATAGTTGGATATCCAAATCCTCCAATATCGAGGGCTTGTTCTAAATCCATTTGTGCGCCAGCTTCAGACCAGGCCCATCTGTAATGGAATACTTCAATTAATATGCATTCCACACTTTGGAAACAATAATGTACATACCCCCACATTTTCTTTTTGTATTTTGCTCCCATTACTTTCAAATCCGAAAGATATTTATTACGGCATTCTGACGGACAGTCTAAAATGTGCGGTAACACAGAGACAACACAAAGTGGCTTTTTGTCGCATGCTTCATTGAACGTCGTTTCATCGATTATCTACAATAAAAAAATAAGATTATTAAAAAAAAACATTGTTAAATCTTTGGAAATGCGTACCTCAGTAACTTCGGGTGCCGGTATATTTTCTGCCAATTGTTCTAATGCCCAGGCAATAATTTCGGGACCAGTTCGCCCCTCTTTGTAATCAGAAATAGACTTAAGATGCTTTTTACCAGGCGAAAATACTTTAATTGTTGGATAGCCTTTGATGCCATACTGATTTGCTTTCACAGTGTGAATGGTTGCATCCAATGCACCTACTTTAACCTGAACAAATCGAATGATTTAGTCAGTAATGAATTAAGGGATCTTTTATTGTTGACTATAGTTACCTTTCCTTTTAGTTCAGAGGCTGCATCGGCCCAATGTGGTGCTAAATTTTTACAATGGCCACACCATGGTGCGAAAAATTCAACTAGCCACATATCTTCTGAATCCATGACTAACTTGTCGAAATTGTTATCAGTCAGTTCGACCACGTCATCGGTGCTACCCTAGAAAGTAGCCGAAAATTACCATTTCATCGAATAATTTAAATTAAATATATTGAGTGGAACTGAACCGAAAACCCGTTATTTTTGTTGGTACGAAAACCGGAGTGATCAAATCAAAAGAAAATTATGGTTTAATACAAAGAAAAACATTACGGAGCTGAAACGAAAACCGGAACCGAACTAATATCCTTCCACAGCAATTTTGTATACACAAAAGTGAAATAGTGTAGTTTTTAAAGGATAAAAGTGAAATAAGTGACTGAAAAAAGATAAAAAAGTGAATAATACTGAATAAAATATTCATTTTGACCGATTTTGAGGCCAGATTCGTAATCTGCGACCCCAAAAACCTTGCGTTATCCAATTTCAGGCGATTAAATAAATTAAAGAGTTATACATATTTTAATTAAGAGTGTATTAAAAAAGCTGGAGTGGCATGCACTCGACATTCTTTTACATAGTTTTTACTGGAAAAAAATATATATATTGACCAGCACTAATCATAATATGATTGTTTAAACTATGTGCAAATACATGGCAACATAAATAATATATTTAAAATTTTCTGTAGCAGTTTTCTCGTAACTGGTACATTTTTTGAAGAAACTTTTAAAACCTAAATGGTGTGAAATATTAATATCTATCATTATGAATATAACTAATTTTGCCATAAGTGCAGCCGTTCTAGTGATATTGGAAATAGAACAAAAAAGGCATAGAGTAAACATGCACTTCCGGTTTCTTAAGTTTGAAGTTTCACAATTTAATGTGTTTGACAGTATTTGCTCTAGAGCGTTCACAGACACAAATGTCATTCCGAAAATAGTCGCATTCGATTCAGGGAAGGTCAAAACGTGTTTATCCGTTGAAATCTCGAGTTCGACATTTTTCATGATTACACAAGACTTACTTATTACTTTGTAAAAGAAAGTAGAACACACATATTTGCTAATGGACAATTGAAAAAATAAAAAGCACAAGGTGTTGTTCTTACCTATGGGGGAACTTTTCTATAAACTTTTGCCGAAAATAAAAAAATAGTTAAAAATGGGTTTTGAGTCAACGAAGTTAGAACATTGACGCATTTTTAGCGTGTCTTTAATACTTTTCATACATTTATGACATGAATATAGTGAATAAAATTTTAAAATAGTGATCGATTTCGGAAAAAGTGAATACTAATTTCTAATTTATATAAAAAAAAAACATTTTTTGAACAAAATTAGTCAATATTGACCAAATATACTAGGGCTTCCTACCGAAACTGAACCGAAAACCCGTTATTTTTGTTGGAACGAAACCCGGAGTGTTCAAAGTAAAAGAAAATTATGGTTTAATACATTTAAAAAAAAAAAAAGAATTAATCCCTCGGAGTTGGAACGAAAACCGGAACCGAACTAATATATATATATATATATATATATATATTTAATTGGACCCGAAACGAAAAATATACTTTTGTAAATACTTACTTTGCCCTCTCCTGATCCTGAAGATTTTTTCCCGAGTTGAGCATTTACTTTATTTCGAATCGCAGATAATCCAGCTTCAATAAATGCATCGGCTGTACGTCCTCCATTGTAATCTTCCGGTTTCTGTTTATTTACCCCGAATATTTTAATGGTAGGAAAACCCTTAACACCATACTTTCCCCCAAGACTATTATGCTCATCCGCATTTACGGAGCCCACTTGTACAACGCCCTGTAAATTATATACATATATTTAACCCTTAACTATCACATGGGGTTCCCTGGACCCCAGCATAGAAGTTTTCAATATTTTATTACAAAAATATTACTATATATGTGGGATTAAACACAAATTTTCGATTAAAAATAGGTTGGGGTCCGATGGACCCCAAGGGTTAAATTACATACTTTAAGGCCCTTAGCAGCTTTGGAATATTCTGGAACTAGTTGTTTGCAGTGACCACACCATGGGGCATAAAATTCCACAATCCATATATCATTACTGTTTATAACTTTTCTATCAAAATTATCCGGCGTTAATTCAACAACATTGGATTCTGACGTGTATAATGCCGAACAACCCAAACTTAAAAATGTGATAACTAGACACAAAGATATCATTATTATGAATTAAAACATTACCAATTCATTATATACGTACAGAATAAGTGTATCATGATTATTTTTAAGTCCATGCACTTTATATATGTTATTAATTGGATACACTTTGGTTACAAACTACATACAAAATATGAAATGATAAATGATATGAACCTACAATAATCGTGGTGCGATTCGATTGGTTCCAGCGAGTAGCGGGAGCAACTTTCCTATCAAACTAAAACCTACCCACACAAAACATCACCAAACCCAATAGAATCGCAACTTCTCGCTCTGTCTACACATGCGCCAGACAGAGCAAAAACATGAGCTAACTGAGAGTTTGTGTAAAAAGAACACAGCTAATGTTCGGTACTCGTTCTTGGGTTAATAGAAATTTTCCCTGGTACTAACGCGTTCAGTGTTAAAACTCATCTTCTCGCTCTGTCTACACATGCGGCAGACAGAGCAAAAACATGAGCTAACTGAGAGTTTGTGTAAAAAGAACACAGCTAATGTTCGGTACTCGTTCTTGGGTTAATAGAAATTTTCCCTGGTACTAACGCGTTCAGTGTTAAAACTCATCTTCTCGCTCTGTCTACACATGCGGCAGACAGAGCAAAAACATGAGCTAACTGAGAGTTTGTGTTAAAAGAATACACAGCTAATGTTCGGTACTCGTTCTTGGTTTAATAGAAATTTTCCCTGTACTAACGCGTTAAGTGTTAAAACTCATCTTCTCGCTTTGTCTACACATGCGGCAGACAGAGCAAAAACATGAGCTAACTGAGACTTTGTGTTAAAAGAATACACAGCTAATGTTCGGTACTCGTTCTTGGCTTAATAGAAATTTTCCCTGGTACTAACGCGTTAAGGATTGTTCACAGCGAAACAATTAGTAGTTAAACTTAGAAAATTACAAATACTAATCTAGTTTGTATTATGTCAAGCAATGTATTCCAAGCAACACAATTAATGATAAATGTTGTTGCTGTGAACGTTAACCTTGTATGTCATACAACAAACTGGAATTATTACTTATAATTTCTAAGCTTAATTACTAATTCTTTAGCTGTGAACAATCCTTTAAGTGTTAAAACTCATCTTCTCGCTCTGTCTACACATGGGACAGACAGAGCAGAAACATGAGCTAACTGAGAGTTTGTGTTAAAAGAATACACAGCTAATGTTCGGTACTCGTTCTTGGTTAGATAGAAAATTTCCCTGGTATTAACGCGTTTATGTTTTATTTTCGTGTTAAAACTCATCTTCTCGCTCTGTCTACTCATGGGGCAAACAGAGCAAAAACATGAGCCTAACTGAGAGTTTGTGTTAAAAGAATACACAGCTAATGTTCGGTACTCGTTCTTGGTTAAATAGAAAATTTCCCTGGTTCTAACGCGTTTATGTTTTATTTTCGTGTTAAAACTCATCTTCTCGCTCTGTCTACTCATGGGGCAGACAGAGCAAAAACATGAGCTAACTGTGAGTTTATGTTAAAAGAATACACAGCTAATGTTCGGTACTCGTTCTTGGTTAAATAGAAATTTTCCCTGGTACTAACGCGTTCAGTGTTAAAACTCATCTTCTCGCTCTGTCTACACATGGGGCAGACAGAGCAAAAACATGAGCTAACTGAGAGTTTGTGTTAAAAGAATACACAGCTAATGTTCGGTACTCGTTCTTGGTTTAATAGGAATTTTCCTTGGTATAAACGCGATTATGTATTTATTTTCGTGTAGACAGAGCAATATGGAATAATGTGACGTTTGAAGTCGTATATTCATTTCTTTTATTAGAAAATATCAATTTCATGTCATTCTTATCTGTATTATAAATCAAAGATTCATATCTAATGATAGTAAATTTATTTGAATTTAATTTGATAAGAATGTCGATGAAAACAAAGAACAAGGTGTGAAAACTAATTGGTACAATGCCAATATGTTTGTTTATTTCCATTTAATCCGTAGATTTGATTAATTATGGACACAAGACCTGCAGCCAGAAACAATAGAAAAGATGTCGATTGGTCAAAATTTGGACTTGGGGCCGAGGGCTCAACCAGAGCCAGAGCCTATTCTGGGGGATTTGTTGATTTAGGCAATGAATATGATTATGGGGCCGGCGGGCATCAAGCCTCAGGAGCAAATGAACTATTTGCCGAAGAACAAGTTAGTTAACATTGAATTGAATCAATTCAAGGTAATTCCAACTACCTCCTTTATAGGGGGACGTACCGTGGTGGAAATCAAACTTTTTTGTTTCACAACCAGTACTTTTTGGTACATGGGACGGAGTATTCACATCATGTTTAATTAATATTTTTGGTGTGATTGTCTTCTTGAGATCTGGCTGGATTGTTGGGCAAGCTGGAATCATTAGTGCCGTCATCATTGTTCTCGCCACAGGTAAATACACGGAGTACGGTTCAAGATCAACTAAATACGTAAGATTTCCTTGATGAAAAGGTGCCATTCGTCTATATAGCGCCTTAAGTTGATTATATATGTCTTCAATGCAATGCATTACGAATTAGATGTTTATAGCATTTTAATAACTCGCTGTACGAAGTACAAAAGAGCTAAAGCAATCGGTCGTGTGTCTGTAGCATTCTCGGATCAAAAAGTGTTTGTCTCGTCGCACTGAATCGAAATATATATATATATATATATATATATATATATATATATATATATATAACTCATATACTTGGATGTTTGTCGTCGCTCGTAAGACCAAATTTGTGCCCTCCTTTGAAGGTACCAGAGCGATTTACACCAAATTTCCTAGACATTATCCCCATTTAAATCCGCTCGCAGTTTATATCCAATCGCCCGTAAGCTTAAGTTATAGGGCCCCAAAATGTTGCAGCCCCCCTTAATACTGCCCTTAGAAAAATAATTATAACACCAAAAATATAAGAAATCTACAAGATTTTGGCATATTGATAACCTAAAGGCCGTAAAAAATTATTAAATATAATTTAGAATTTTAAAATATGCACTAAATATTATTATTATTATGTTAATTATGTATATTAAAAAAAAAAACTAAAAATTCTAATATATTTTATGTCTACAAGATTTTTTCATATTGTTAACCCAAAGGTCATAAAAAAATGATTAAATATTGTAATTTTGCATTTTTAAATATGTATTAAATTCGTTCGCTCTACTAAATTTGTGCCCTCTGCTCCTCTGAAGCTACCAAATATTATTTGGCATCCCATTTGAATCCGCTCGCAGTTTAAATCCAATCACTCGTATACTTCCCGAGTTATAGGGCCCCAAAATTTGGAACCCTCCATAATACTGCCTTTAGAAAAATAATTAAAACACCCTAAATGTCTATAAGATAATTTATATCTACAAGATTATTGCATAAGGCCGTAAAAAATTAAATATAATTTAGAATTTTAAAATATGCACTAATTTTTTAAATTATTATGTCAAAATAATCTACAAAAAATTGTAAGACTTTTTATATCTATAACATTTTTTCAAACTGTTAGCTGAAAGGCCATAATAATTAAAAACCGCTGTTTGCGTCGCATATATTACTTATAAGGCGAGTTAAACGCATAGGTGCGTTGTAGCTGAGCTTGTTTTCCTCTTCAACAAATTAGTCAAAAATACCGTTAAATAATTAATTTTGTTGTTTAGTGTTCATAGCTCTTGTATCCGTACTATCTGCTGTTGGCATCTGCGAGCGTTGCAGAGTGGAAAGAGGCGGCGTATATTTTTTAATTGCTCACGTACTAGGATCACGTTTTGGCGGGTCTCTTGGTCTTTTATACTGTTTTGGACAAGTTAGTATATGTATTATTAGTTTTGAGTTTGTTGTATACAAATAGGAACAAATTTTATTTGTATCTTAGTTTGCGTGGAGCACACGACATACAAAATGGTAATAGTATATAAACATAAAAATACAAACAATTTTAGGCAGTTGGCTGTGCATTGAATGTTTTGGGTTTTGGTGAGTCATTGGCTGGTTTGATGGGATTAGCTGGCTCGAAATGGGCTGAAAGGGGTATCGCCAGTGCAGCTGTGTTACTTCTGGGCGTTATAAACGTCGCTGGGGTCAAATGGGTGGTCAAGCTTCAGTTTCTTTTATTACTTATACTGGCTTTGTCAGGATTAGATTTTATCGTTGGCAGTTTTACGCATACAGAAGTTGGTAAGTTATTTTTTATGGTCATTATTACGAGAGAATTAAACTAGAAATTATATTATTTCATGAAAATTATCTTTGATTATCTTGAAACATCAATGATCTTTAATTACACACTTACATTTTTGTCTCAATTTTTGCTATAAAATGTTTTTTTTTGCAATAAATGCTAAACTAGCTCGTTTATTAGAAATATTCAAGAATCTAATGTAGATCGCAAAACTTAACTAGTATATTCCATATACATCAAAAGGAATTAAAGTCTATTTTATATTTATCAATTAGAAATTTTTTTAGTGTATGAAAACTATGACTAATTAGTAAATTCCATTATAATTTTTCAAATTAATTCAATTCCAAAACTTAATTAAGGGGTTATACGCAGTCAGGAGGCCGAATAAAACCGATTTTTCAACCATTTTTCCTGGATAGATTTCTTAATTTATTAATGTAAAAATTTATATCCATATTGTGGTAGCTATTAACTTTATATTGATATTTTTTATTTGTAAAAATAATGATTCTTCTCTAAAAAAAAAAGGGGTTTTGCGGTGTGTGCACGATATATCTGGACTAGATCTTTTAAAATGAAAAACAAAAATAAATTCGTTAATATAAGATATTATCTGGTGTATGTAATCGAAGGAATAAGCAAAATATATTTTTTTTAACAAAATGGCGGCTTCTCAAACACAAAATGGCTATTTTCGATAACAATATTGGCCTTAAATTGTTTATAAAATGAAAACTATTTATCGGCGAGAAAAAACCTTCGATTAATCACTAAATAATATATTTATTAAGCTTGTGTACAAATTTGAGAGTGATCGGTTTAGCCGTTTCCGAAATATCTTGCCGACCGACTTTACAAACATAGTTTTGAGAGAAACGCGTTCAAAGTTTCAAAAGCACAAAAACACATAGTAAATATTTGTTTACAATGCGTGTAAATTCGAGAATATTCGTCGGATTCACATGAAATTTTCTGTGTATATACTTAAATATATGTACATTACGAAAAAAATTATTATTTGAAAATCCTGACTGCGTATAACCCCTTAAATTGAATTAAATTCCTGCACAGATCTGTGTATAACCAATGCTATCAGTTCTAAATTACTATTCGCAATCGAGATTATCGTTGGTGGTTCTTATTTATATGCCACGTAAGAGTAACATTTAAAAAAAAAGAACATGGCTTCTATTTGGCACAGACTATGTTTAAGTTTTTCTCCGCTAAATAGCAATTAATCTCGATCGCGAATAGCACCCAATTCGAATAATGTATTAAATATATTATTATTCATTAAAGTCAAAATAAGTATACGGCTATAAATTGAACAGAAAGCGGTTTTGATGGATGGTTCAGTGGTAATTTGGCGAATAACACCTGGTCAGACTATAGGGAAGGATATAGTTGGTTTACTGTTTTCGGCGTATTTTTCCCAACTGTTACCGGTATTCTATCTGGTATAAACATGAGTGGCGACCTCAGATCACCGTCAACGAATATTCCTAACGGCACACTATCAGCAATAAGCACTGGGTAATTTATTATATGTCTGGTGTCTGTTTCCATCACTTCAACTTGTACTAAATACAAGTATATGTGTTGCAAACAAGTATAATTAGTACTAAATTAATAGAATTGTGTTAACGTTTTGATTTTTTATTTTAGACTAATTTTGTATCTAATATTTGTGTTATTTCTTGGTGCTACATGTAAACGTGAAACACTTATTAATGATTTTATGATAGCAGCTAAAGTATCTGCGGTCAGAGTATTACTTTTGGCTGGTTTGTATGTATCGTCTATGTCTAGTTGTCTGGGAGCAATGTATGGAACTCCACGTGTTTTGCAGTCAGTTGCAAACGAAAATGTTATTCCTGGCATTGGAATATTAGGAAAAGGGGTACTTATTATTATATTTTTATGTGCAGGCAAAAGGAGCGATACCGCCGTATAGAATTATACACATTTCCATAGTTATGTTAAATATTTCAGTAATATGTATAAAAAAAAATTATCTATATTTTAAATAAAGTAGAAACTAGACGATAGTTTCACTACATTGTGTGAACTACCTGCTCTAACAACAGTGTATAAGAAAGCTGTGTTTAAGTATCAAAATCACGAATTCCATGTATAAAAGTACAGTGGAGTCACCATATAGTGAACACCTCAAATAAAAGTAACATTGAGTCACGGAAACAAAAAATAATGTTGAGTTTACAAAGTTTAAGACAAAAATTGTTTAAATGAAATTAAACAATAATCATCAATATATAAAAAAAATAGCTGCAATGGCCTTCACTCGACTTTCTTGTTCTTTTTAAGGATTCGTAATTATAAAATAACCATTTTGGCTCTAAAGCGTTCACGCACATACTAAAAATAGTCAGATTCAATTCATGGATGGCCAAAACGTGTATTTCCGTTAAACAGTCGAATTTCATGACTACAATACTTCCTTTAGACTACATCCAAGAAAATTATTTTTATAATATTATATATAACGTTAATAACAATAGACTTCGTCTAAGAAAATAATAACTTTATCATACGTAATGAATAGTTTCAGTTTTCATTTGCAATTTTGAGTTGCCTTAGCATTGTTTGTGTTACTTTACTTTAAAATAAAAGTTTATTTTCATAATATGTCATTAATTTAAATACTAATCTTTTTTGACAATAAAAAAGTGAACAACTTCAATATAGTAAAGATGTTTTAAATCACTAAATCGCGACTCCACTGTAATATAAAGTAAATATACACAGTTTTCTATATTCGTGTTGTATAAATGTCCACAGCGAGTCAATTAGAAATTAAGATTACAAGTTACAATTAATAATCCAGTTTATTTTAAGACAAATCATGCTAGCGTTCGCAGCAATAAAATTTATAATTAATACGTTAATTTTACTGCTGTGAATGCTAGCATTGTTTGTCAAATTAGTTTATTTGTAATTACTAACTTTAACTACTAATTGGTTGGCAGTGAATGCAGATTAAAAGGTGGAATAAGGGTGTATATTTTCTACGTTGAAATCCTTTTGCCGCATAATTTCATATAAACGAATGAATTTCTAAAATATAGATTATATATTCTAGCGTGGACCAAACAAAGTGCCCTTGTATGCGATGGCAGTTGTAGCAACTGTAACCCTTACGTTTATACTAATTGGCGAGATAAATACACTTGCACCAATTGTAACAATGCCTTTCCTTCTTACGTACGCATGCATAGACTACTCATATTTTGCATTAGCACAAACATTTGATATTCAACATCAGCGCGAAGCTAGATTTCACTTTTCGCACCAACAAGCATCTGAGGAAAATTCGCCTTCTCATGATAAAGAGGCGAATGATTTGGATCACTTGTTCCCAGAACGTACACGCCATAAAACGCACGCGGTAATTTTAATTCTATTTCTATAACTTCATCGACGCCACAGACTACTGTCAAGCACCGCTGATAGTTGATCATTGATGTATTTCGTATTAGGATGTACATCTTGGCACATTCGCAGAGAGTTGATAACTTATCGGATCTTAAGAAATTTAGTAATTTACATAAAAAAGGACACAATCAGCAGAGGTTGACAGTTGTCAGGTGAAACCGAAATCAATTCTATTCGCGTTTGCCAATAAAACGCTATACAAAATGTATAATAAACTATCTGAATCTAAAGTGAAGCAATATTTTGTAAATTTGAATTAAATGCTAATTTGTGTACAATTCTACAGCAAATTCCTAGCACTGCTGGACCATCAACTCCTTTGTCTTCAACGTCGACCGAAACACCGATAGCAGCGGCACAGCCACATATTCACTCAAAGCCAAAGAACTGGTATTCTTCTTTGTGTAACCGCTGGTTCTCTTTGTTTGGTGTTAGTTTTTTTTTTTTTTTTTTGTAAAGATAAGGGGATAACATTCAATGTCACAATTGGTTGCACTGTATTGCAAACTAATGTCTTTTATGAGCACCGTATATTAATTATCCATATTTTTTAAATGACATTGCATGCTATTTCCGTGCAGTCTTCATATGTTGAGTTGTTTTTAATAATAAATAAACGTAAATGATTTTAGGCATTCGTAAAATTAATCATTATGGTTCTTGTTCACTGGGGATATGCGATTGTTTGTACTTTGGCCGTTTTTCTGGTGTGGCTATATGTAGGCACTGCTAATCCTGCAGTTAAGCCAGGTCTAGCCAATGAATTTCATTTTTTCCGCTGGTTGAAAACGATTTTCTTCAGATGTATTGGGTATGTATTATAAATAAATGTGAAACGCACGGGGAATCTAAAAAGAACTTTTTTCGCTGCGATTCATAATGAAAATTAAGTTAAGGGTGTTCAGAATGTTCAAATACTCGGGCTCTAACTACCTTTTTCATGTATTTTAAATTTGTTAATAATGTTTATAAACCAAGAAAGAGTTATATTTTCTAATTATAAATTATGTGATGCCGGCAGCAAAAAATCCCTATGAACAGATATTTTGCTAAATTGATACATCGACTTTAATTCACATATTTAGAAATGTTCAAATTAACTGTGTTGTAGTTAAAGAATAGGACTAAAAAAAGTTTCAAGAACATTTCTGTAAGAGTTCACTTGTAAGTGCATAATAAATTCTTTGGTAAAATTTCATCAGAATTTCCCATAAGAGAGTAAAATTTCCGGAACAATTTTTCAAATTCACACTTGTTCTATTGTTACTATTGAAAAACATATTTCAATAATCTTGTATGTGTTTAGGAAACGAGTTTATGAATACGAACAGATTGTGGTAACGCCCGTAATACCAAATGTTGATGTCACTGCCCGGCAACTTAACGAAGACAATGATGATTTTTCTTCACGGCGACGATACCATCAATCAGCCATTGTTCAAGGCCACATGGTCAATATGGATTTAGAGTAATATTCCACTAACAATGGACTACTAATGTGTGTCGTCAAAAACGTGGCGCTGCGTGATATATTTTCCTTATTAAACACAGTAATCATGAAAATGTTCAAACTCGAGATTTCAACGGAAGCACACGTTTTAACCCTCTTTGAATCGAATGTGACTATTTTCGGAATGACGTCTGTGTTTATTATAAACATTGGGACATTCACATTTATATTTAATATAAGAAACAATGTTTAAAGTTATTTCGACTATTTTTTAAATTATATTGATTTTTTGATCAGCGCTACTTTTTGGACGTTATCACTATTGTGGTTCATATTGCATTTAACTTATACATACCAATGAGAGATAAAAAAAACTAACAATTTTGCTATTGTATACAAAAATTGTTGAATAAGTAATGAAACTGGCTCAGATACACATGCGGTTTGCGCTAATTGACAAACATTATTTTTATACTGCGCTAGTCTGTTACTTATTTAACGCCTTACGTATAATGTACTAACGAAAAAGTAATTTTGTATATGTTTATGGACTTTTAAAAAAAATTAATACAATAAAGAAACTACTTTTTAATTACTGTTTGTTTAACCATATATTATCCATTTAATTTCGTATCTAGAATAGAATTAGAATAAAACAAGTTAAGGATTTCAGAGAAGAATTATCTTGATTATTTTAAAGAAATTTACAGTACCTCTCACGAAAACCTTTAATTAATTTTCGAATAGAACAAGCATAGGTGCAAGCACCTATGCCTTTAGCTCGCCATATAAGAAGTAAGCACTACCCGTTGAAAAATAACGCTACTTCTAGCGCGTGTATTTTTAATTATTATAGCCTTTAGGCTCATAATCAGAAGCAATGTAATTAATATAAAAAGTTTTACATTTCTTTGTAGATTTTTTTGATAATTTAGAAAATTCATAATATATATCATTATTTAATAAGGACTCCAAATTTTGGGGCCTATAATTCCAGAAGTATAAGGATGATTGGAGTCAAATGGGAAATCAAGGAATATGTGTTGCAAATTTGGTTTAAATCGTTACTTCAGAGAAGTAAAGGGCACATATTTGGTGTTACGAGCGAGGGACGACTAACATCCAAGTATATAAGTTATATATATATATATATATATATATATATATATATATATATATATATATATATATATATATATATATATAAAATAAAAACTATAAAAATGACCTATTTTGGAGGTTTTTATTTTTTATCTTCGAAACTGTACGTTCAAAAAAATAATCATTTTTACCAGGCATTATTTATGCAAGTACGAATTCACTGATATTTTTTTTATAAACATTAGTCGGTAGGTTTATTTTTTCGAGCTTGATGTTTGACCTTAATACAAATAAAATTATTTAACAATAATTCATACTGAATCACTCGAAGTTGAACCGAAACCCGAAAAATAAACTATTGTTTTCCGAAACGAAAACCGGAATCGAACTGATATATATATATATATATATATATATATATATATATATATATATATATATATATATATATATATATTTACTTTCTTTTACGAAGTAATAAGTAAGTATTGTAATCATGACAATAGACACAATTAGATAAATGACATTTCAGAATATTTCTGTAGAGTATTGGTTAGTTTGATAGCAGTTTTACGGTAGTACTAAAACTACAAGAGAGTGATATATTGTTGGCCCCCTGTGGTTAGTACATGGTTTGCAAATGTATGTTATATGTTTTTTTCTTTCGTAGTTGTAATTTGATTTGTGTTTATCTGTGGAACAACCATGTAATCTGAAGTGGATGTTGGTGGCACTTATGTGAATAGCAGCCCATTAAATTAGTCGCTCGGCGATGGGTGAACTTACACGTGCAGTTCCGGCGCCTCTGTGGGGATCGGCGTCTGCTATACCAGTAGATTAAATATCTTGCATAAATACATATATTACTTATATTTTATTGTTATATGATTTAATAACTGCTATTTTGTTTTTAGTTATTTTTCATTTTGTGTAATAAGAATAGGTATAGGCACCAATGGCTTTAGTTCGTCGTATTCAGTGGATGTTTCAATTTTTAGCTCGCCATACGAAATTCAAAAGAGCTAAAGCATTCGGTGATTTTAAAATTTTATGCGCAAGAAGTTAAACGGGGGGGAAGTATATATGGGTATACATTTTTGGATTCAGGGCATGTTACAGACACACAACTAAGCACAAGTGCTATCGTACGACGATCAATACACATTTTATTTGTGTGGGTGAGAACAATGCACTTAATTTTTTTTTTAAACATAATTTTTTATAGTTTTTACATCAAATTGAATCACAGTTATGTGATTATGTTTCTTAATTAAACTATACACTGAAAAAAATAATTGTATTTATAGATATTTAACCATTAATTGGGAATTTTGTGGAAAAAAAATATAATTTAAAAAAATTTCTTTAATAATACAATATTAAATAATATTCTAGTTTGTTTTGCGACAAACAATGCTATCATTCACAGTAACAAAATTAACGTGCACTGAAAATAAACTTAATAAATCTCTATTTGAGCATTACTATATGTAAATTTTCTTTATAAGATTACTTAATTTATTCAATATTAATAAATTAATCTATTTATTAAAAATACATTAATTTATTGTAATAGTAGTAAAAATTCATAATTTTTTATGGCGTTTGGGTTAACAATATGAAAAAATCTTGTAGACATAAAATATCTTAGAATTTTTAGTAAAAATTTTGGGTGTATTAATTATTTTTCTAGGGGCAGTATTAAGTGGACCTTCAAATTTTGGGGCCCTATAACTCGGGAAGTATACAAACGATTGGATTCAAACTGCGAGCGGATTCAAATGGGATGTTAAATAATATGTGTAGCAAATTTGGTTCAAATCGCTTTGGTACCTTCAGAGGAGTTTAGGGCACAAATTTGGTCAAACATCTAAGTATATAAGTCATATATATATATATTTGGATTCAGGGCGACGGGACAAACATTTTTTGATCCGAGAATGCTACAGACACACGACCGAATGCTTTAGCTCCTTCGGTACTTCGTGAGCTAAAAACGTTACATTAAAATGTATTTGTTACATAAAAGATGTAATATTGCATCTAGTACAATTTTCGTAGAAAATGTATATTTTCACAGCATATTGAAGTTTTTCAAAATTATTATACATTTTACATTTATAATAATTACATTGCGAAGGAAATCTTACATACAGTTGGTTACATTATGGCCAAGTGTAATATTACATGGATTATGTTTACAGTGCAGGTGTTTTACAAAGATATATTAATTTTATCTTATCTAGACAATAAATATTATGATTAGGCTAACAAAATGGCGACCATTTATATATATATATATATATATATATATAGATGTACCACGTATACCGATAAATACTAGTATTTTCTTGTTAGTTCTAATTAAGCAGAGAAGCTAACAAAGACAAATGAATTACTCAAATTAGATAAATTAGATATAAAAAATAGCAATTGGTTAAGAGGAAAAGTAGGCGGATCAGCCGCCAAAACGCCACGCCCAGAACGCATGATTGCGGTCCTTATCTCGTTTGGCCCCGCCTACCTTGTTACACTTGCTCTCACATTGTATCCAAATCTTCGAAAAGAAACAGAATCCTGCGATCATTGATGCTGCTGCATGCATCTTGTTTCTGTAGTGACAGTGGATTTAAACAAATTTAGTGTAGTGAATCCAGTTTTTTTTTGTTTTTTCGGAAATATTTATTGAATCTATGATATAGTTAATAGTGTTTGTTGATATGTCGGATTACGGGGTAATGCCTGTGTCAGATTCACCGTGCACTTCTGAAGGATCGAATAGTTTCTACGAGTATCATCACTATTGTTCGCCGATTTTTACCACCAATCCGCTGATATTTCGACATGAAAATCATCCATCGTTTGAAATGCATCAAGGTACACTTAATTATCTAATAATATAGATACACTGAGAGAGAACAAGATTTGGTATACGCGTAAAACGCACCAATGCGTAGAGCTCGCCTTTAGGTAACATATCCGTTGCGAGCTGTTTTTAATTATTATTAAATTGTTATAGATATAAAAAGTCTTACAATTATTTGTAGATTATTTTGATAAAAAATTATTTTAGTGCATATTTTAAAATTATAATATTTAATCATTTTTTATGGCCTTTGGGTTAACAATATGAAAATATCTTGTAGATATAAAATATCTTAGAATTTCTAGTAAAATTTTTGAGTGTTTTAATTATTTTTATAAAGGCAGTATTAAGGGAGGCTCTAAATTTTGGGGCCCTATAACTCGGGAAGTATATGGGCGATTGGATTTAAACTACGTACGGATGCAAATGGGATGCCATATAATATGTGTAGTAAATTTGGTGTGAATCGCTCCGGTACCTTCAGAAATATAAAAATATTTTAGTGCATATTTTAAAATTCAAAATTATAATATTTAATAAATTTTTTTCGGGCTTAGAATTAACAATATGAAAAAATCTTGTAGACATAAAATATCTTAGAATTTTTAGTAGAATTTTTGAATGTTTTAATTATTTTTATAAAGACAGTATTAAGGGGGGCTTCAAATTTTGGGGCCCTATAACTCAGGAAGTATATGAGCGATTGGATTTAAACTACGTACGGATGGAAATGGGATGCCATATAATATGTGTAGTAAATTTGGTGTGAATCGCTCCGGTACCTTCAGAAATATAAATTAACTTAGTGCATATTTTAAAATTCAAAATTATAATATTTAATAATTTTTTTTCGGGCTTTGAGTTAACAGTATGAACAAATCTTGTAGACATAAAATATCTTAGAATTTTTAGTAGAATTTTTGAGTGTTTTTATTATTATTTAATGGTTAAAAGTTAATGTATATATACGATAAATATATTTACATTTGCATTGATTACTTTCGCTTAAAATATTCTTTCGAAAAAAATGGTTAAATATACTTAATTGTAATAAAGTAAAATGCGGCGGCGTAAATTATTTTACAACTCGCCGCCGCTGTATAAAACTTGTCGGCGCACAAGTCTAATGAAAAATTACAAGAATTATGTATAATACCTACTTTAAACTTTAAGGGCAGAGCATTTTAATTTAACCCTACATTCTCAGAACAGAAGATTAATTTTTGCTTATATTTGCGGGATTGAATATACATTGTTATTGTATACAAAAAAAATAAAAAATTATAATATTCATACTAAAAATTAAAAAAGTTTTAATCCTAGTGAAATTTTTGTATGGTCTGAAATGTTAATTTCTATATTTACACTTAGTGAAAAAATATAATAAAAATAGCGTTGTATATGTAAAGTAAATTATTAGGCATTAATTAAAAAAAAATCACTTAACGTATTATGTTTAGCACAGCTAAGTGGTTTTTTAAAGATTATTATTTAGCAATAACCATGCTAAATGTTTTTGAGCACTTATAGAAGGTAATAATATTGAAATTAAATCAAAAAATGTTTCAACAAATTATAAGACAAAGATAATATCCATTAATCAAGAAATTGTATAGAGTTACAAATTTATTACTTCGTAAAACATAAATAAGATATTTAAGATTTCTCGTAGCAGTTTTCTCGTAACTGGTACATTTTTTGAAGAAACTTTTCAAACAAAAGTTGTGCGAAATATTCATATCTTTCATTATGAACATAACTATTTTTGCCATAAGTGCAGCCGTTCTAGTGATATTGGAGATAGAACAAAAAATGCGTGAGTAAACATGTACTTCCGGTTAGAATATTCTTTTGAAAAATAATAGGTGTACATCTAGACCATATACAAGTCGTTAAGTATGAAGTTTCACAATTTTACGTTCGACAGTTTCGACACACCGACGTAATCTCGAAAATAGTCACATTCGATTCAGGAAAGGTCAAAACGTGAATATCCGTGCTGATCTTTACTTACTTATTACTTCGTATATGAAAAAGTAAAAAAGAATATAGTAAAGATATACTATATTCTTTTCTTTTTCTTATTTATTTCGATTTTATTCAAGTTTATTGCTATAAATATGTATTTATTATATTTATTTTGTTTTCGATTATATTATATTTACCGAAATTATTATGTTTTGTTCTCGCTGCTGTAAATGACTAAGCAAAATAAAATTACCATTTTTACAAAGAATTTCGAACCAGGTGTGTGAACACACCTGGCAGTTTCATTGGGTGGGCATAGGTTAGCATGCAATAGATTTGATTGGCTAAGCGATGCAACATATGCGCCATTGTTGTTGGTCGCCATTTTCTCGATTTAGAATACAGGTATACATATACATAACTTTTTAACTCGCCGTACTGTCGTGTGTCTGTAACATTATCAGATCAAAAATGTCCTTAACTCGCCCTTAATACATATATATATATATATATATATATATATATATATATATATATATATATTTAAATTTTATTTTCGTAATGTACATATATTTAAGTATATACACAGAAAATTTCATGACAATCCGACGAAAATTCTCGAAGTTACACGCATATTTGTAAAAAAATATTTACTATGTGTTATCTGCTTTTGAAACTTTGAACGCGTTTCTCTCAAAACTATGTTTGTAAAGTCGGTGTGCAAGATATTTCGGAAACGGCTGAACCGATCACTCTCAAATTTGTACACAAGCTTAATAAATATATTTTTTAGTGATTCATCGAAGGTTTTTTCTCGCCGATAAATAGTTTTCATGTTATAAACTATTTAAGACCAAAATTGTAATCGAAAATCGCATATTTGTGTTTGAGAAGTCGCCATTTTGTTAAAAAATAATATTTTGCTTATTCCTTCGATTACATACACCAGATAATACCTTATATTAACGAATTTATTTTTGTATTTTCATTTTAAAAGATCCAGTCCAGATATATCGTGCACACCGCAAAACCCCTTTTAAAAAAAAAGAATCATTATTTTTACAAATAAAAAATATCAATATAAAGTTAATAGCTAGCACAATATGCATATAAATTTTTACATTAATAAATTAAGATATCTATCCAGGAAAAATGGTTGAAAAATCGCTTTTATTCGGCCTCCTGAGTGCGTATAACCCCTTAAATCAGCTTGCAAAGTTAAAATTTTAGATAACACGATATAATTTAAAATCGTCAGCGTATATACATAAGACAATTAGAATGTTTTACGGAATCTGCATTATGATCTAAATTCATACTTTCGCATTGATATATTTTTTCTCCTAATTCGAGCTACATTTTACCTATTAAAATTTTTATGCCAAATAACCGACTGATTTTGATGGCCGCTAGATTTACAATTTGCCTTGTCCTTTAAGGATTGTTCACAGCGAAACAATTAGTAATTAAGCTTAGAAAATTACAAATAATAATCTAGTTTGTATTATAAGAAGCAATGTTAACATTCCAAGCAACACAATTTATGTTATGATAAATTTTGTTGCTGTGAACGTTAACCTTGTATGTCATACAACAAACTGGAATTATTACTTATAATTTCTAAGCTTAATTACTAATTCTTTAGCTGTGAACACTCCTTAATGTTCTATGCTTTTTTCCAAATTGTGTTTAACTTTTTATCACTTTAAAACTATCGCAACACTATTCTTATTGAAACAGATAAGATAAATTCATTTGCATCATCGGATGGCATAATTAGAACAATTGATCCCGTCACTGGGGTTCCAGTGGTGAAACGGAGAAACACTGCAAACAAAAAGGAACGCAGACGAACTCAATCCATAAATGCAGCATTTCAAGAGCTTAAAATGAGAATACCGAATGTTCCCGCAGACACCAAACTGTCAAAGGTTATTTACATACATACATACATACATATATGTTTATATGTATGTACATGGTGAACATAAAATCAAATGTTTATTTTCTTGTTACATTTCAGATAAAAACGTTACGGCTAGCAACATCATATATATCCTATTTAACGAGTGTACTTGAAACAGATGATCCGGCGGGCGGTTTTCGTGCCGAGTTCGCAGGGGCTGGCATCCACTGTGGCCGACGCTCCGACGTCAGGCAGAACAATCATCGGACGCGCACTGTTGATTGTTCTACATCACAAAGATGCGAGACGCCTATACGCTTCATGGATAAATCATTGGTAAGTGGCACTAGCTTCATTTACTTGGTCTTTCTTTATATTTACAATTAAATTCTTATTGATTGATTCCTGTTTTTCTTTGGCCGTCAAAATCAATAGGTAAAATGTAACTAAACCCGATTTAAGGAGTTTCACACTGAAAAAAAAAGAATATGAATGTAATGTTGTTGACAAATATATATATATATATATATATTTAAATAAATATTGTCTTTAGCATATTAACTGTGGATTTAGGGATTATCAGAGCTTTTCTACTAATCCGAGGCTTATGCCAAAACCCTAATCGGAATAAGTTCAATCATAAACCGTGTCACCTATCCTTTAGCTCGTCGTCCGAAGTACTGAAGAAGCTAAAGCATTCGGTCGTGTGTCTGTAGCATTTTGGGATCAAAAATTTCCTTAACAATAACTGTTTGTCTCGTCGCCTTGATTCAAAAAATATGTATATAACTCATATACTTGGATGTTAGTCGTCGCTTGCTCGTAAGGCCAAATTTGTGCCCTCTACTCCTCTGAAGGTACCAGAACGATTTGAACCAAATTTGCTACACATATAACTTGGCATTCCATTTGAATCCGCTATAAGTTTAAATCCAATCGCCCGTATACTTCTCGAGTTATAGGCCTCCAAAATTTAGAGCCCCCCTTAATACTGCCCATATAAAAATAATTAAAACACCCAAAAATTCTACTAATATTTCTAAGATATTTTATGTCTACAAGATTTTTTCATATTATTAGCCCAAGGGCCATAAAAAAATCTTAAATATTTTGAAATATGCACCATCGAAGTCATTTACAAAAAATTGTAAGACTTTTTATATCTATAACATTATTTGAAATTATTAATTAAACGGCCTTAATAATTACAAAACCGCTGCTCGCATCGCATATATTACTTATAAGGGGAGCTGAACGCATTGGTGCGTTGTACCTAATCATGTTTCACTTGTAATTTCTATGCATTTAAAAAAAAAGCTATATTCTGCACAGTGGATATATTTTTTGTTAAAAAATTTAAAGTTTTGTATTGATTTATTACATATATACGGACAAGTGAGCAGATATTCGGATAAACCTCTTGTAATATTGTTTTACGTTTGTTACATATTTGCACAAAAATACTTGGGGTGAATATTATAAAACCATTCAGTAAATACACTGTAAAATGGATGTAAATTTACAAGACTTCCATGTAAAGTTACAGTTATTATACATAATTATAGTAAAACGAAATTAAAATTCAAGTAAAATACCTAATTTCATTAAATTGCATTTTATTTAGTTGTAGTTTTACAGTAAAAGATTTGTAAATTTACATAAATTTTTTACAGTGTGTACGAAAATTATATATATATATGTATAAATATATAAACACTTAGATGTATGTGTTTGTGTGAATAATTGAATGTGTAGAACGCTTTGCTTCTATGGTTACTACCAGTGACAGGGCGAGGCCTTTTTTACAGAGGCTCGAACCATTGTGAATATCTTCTAAGCCACTGTAAAATTTAGTAATATTGTACTAAGCGCCAAAACATTGAGAAAATGAACCAATGTATCACTTCCATTGCAAAATTCAAAGTCTTGGCCCACCACTGGTTATTTATGAATACGTCAAAATGATTAAATATCGAAATTAAACAAACAGGTCATTTATGAACCCATAGCTGGGGCGGCGCAATGCGCAGAAACACATTGTGAGGCGATGGAGCAACTGCGCCACGGGGCCCCCCCTTGATAATTAGAATTCAATGCGCAAATAACTGGATAGTATCACAGTAATTGTTTTGATGGTCGGCCAAAGTGCAGATAATATAATCTAATTATAGACATCATTCAGTCAGCATATAGTATTGATCAAGTGTTTGAAATGTAATTTTTGTTATTTAGTACACATGGTGGCAGTGGCTCAGTGGCTGTGGCAGTGGCAGTGGCTGGCGGTTGCTATATTGCCACAAGTGGACCGTGTAATTCAGTTAGGAGTTTCGGTGTGCCGCACGCAGCCAATGTTTATAATGCATCACGCCCAGCTGCAGTTTATTCTGTCAAAATATGAACTCAGTTTAGCTCTTATCTATATTACTTTTGCAAGATGTTCTCTCGCAACCGTCGCTCCTATTTAATTTCATATCGTAAATCGTATATAATTGCAGTCATTCGTATTGTTAATAGTATAAATACTCTCGAGATACTGAAAATATACGTTTTGAGGGTCCCTGAACCTATTTTGACTATTTTCTCAATAACGCCTTTATGTGTGTCTGTCTGTGTGAACGTTCTATAACTTATACCGTAGAACATATAAATACGATGTTTTGATCCCGAGAGAGAACACTTCCTATTTATGAAAAGGATATCTCAACCGGAAATGCTTGTATACTCGTGTCATTTTTTGCATATCTTGAAAAAAGTGAATCTTGTAAAAGTGTAAAATATTAATTTTTTAATCAACTTTTGTTTGAAAAGTATTTTTCGAAAAATGTACAATTAACTAAAATAGTCGCCCTTGAAAATAACCATCGCACATATTGACATTTTTTGCTCGCCGTACGAAGTACCACAGAAGCTAAAGCATTCGGTCGTGTGTCTGTAGCATTCTTGGATCAAAAAATGTCATCAACAAAAAGTGTTTGTCTTGTTCCTGAATCCAAAAATGTATATAACTTATATACTTGGATGTTAGTTGTCGTTCGCTTGTAAGACCAAATTTGTGCCCTCTACTCCTCTGAAGGTACCGAAGCGATTTGAACCAAATTTGCTACACATATTATTTGGTATCCCCTTTGAATCCGCTCGCAGTTTAAATTCAATCGCCCGTATACTTCCCGAGTTATAGGGCCCCAAAATTTGAAGCCACCCATAATACTGCCCTTATAAAAATAATTAAAACACTTAAAAATTCTACAAAAAATTCTAAGATATTTTATTTCTACAAGATTTTTTCATATTGTTAACCCAAAGGCCATAAAAAAATATTATATTATTGAATTTTAAAATATGCACTAAACATGTTTTTTATCAAAATATTGTAAGACTATTTATATCTATAACATTTTTTTCAAATTGATAACCATAAGGTCATAATAATTAAAAACCGCTGCTCGCATCGCATACATTACTGGACGCATTGGTGCGTTGTACGTATCAAATCTTGTTTAATTAAGAAAACTGTCCTACAATTTTAAAGAGATGTTATCGAATGTTAAGATTTATTAAAATTTACTTTATTATTATATCGATGACGACTGACATGTATATGATATGGGCACATGATGTCCACGGGTTAACCTAGTATTATATATAAGTAGATACATAAAATGTAAAATATATATATTCTTTATATTTATAATGTCAACTACGTAAAAGAAAGTCGAGTGAAGACCACTGCAGGTTTTTAGCTCGCCTTAGGAATACAGAAAAGCTAAAGCATTCGATCGTGAGTCTGTAGCAGAATATACAAGAGAGCTATAGTGTGTCTGTAACATTCTCGGTTCAAAAAAACTCCTTAGCAAAAATGATACTTGTCTCCTTTCACCTTGAATCCAAAAATATATATAACTCATATACTTGGATCTCTCGCTAATTACATCCGGAGTTATAAGGCCCCAAAATTTGGAGCCCTCTTAATATTGCCATTAGAAAAAGAAAATTACAATTACTCGTCCACAAAATTTCTTCATATTGTAAACCTAAATACCATAAAACATTAATAAATATAATAATTGTCAATTTTAAAATATCTATAATCTACGACTTTTTACATGAGTAACATTTTTTCGAATTGTGAACCCAAAGGGAATATATTTTCGCGGATTGGTGTGAATCCGAGCAATTTGTTTTCGGCTAGCAGAAGGCATAGGTGCCTGTACCTAAGCTTGTTTCGCTTATGGCTGCATTAGATATGTGCGATTATTGTCTAATATTCATAAAATGAACAAAGTTGTCGTAAAAGATTACAAATGAGTATTTGAAAGGTTTTCCCTATCTTCTCAAGTGGTTCTAACGAAATAGGCGAGTAAGCAAGCTAAGTGTTCTGAACCACTTATAACCTAATACTGTCTTAAGTTATATAAATATACAGAGAGAAGTTTCTCTTGTAGCGCACTACTTCTCAGTATAGTTTGAAGTATCAAACCAATTCAGAAGATACAATGTATTTTTTATGAACTGTGTTATAAAGCCTTTTTGTTGTTGTCTACATAATTCCACTTTGCAATAGGTGGGAGTTCGCTTTGGTGCATATTACAGTAGTCAGGGCCGTACATTTTGGCCACCCGATTCTTAAAAAAACATTTTATATGTACAATGTAATTAATAATACATATAAATAATCTCAATATTTAATCATTTAATAAGTTATAACGCAATTTAAATTATAAAATATATTTGTCATAACTAAAAGTTAGTTTTCTCAGTTTTCACAAAAATAAATAATAAAATATTGCTGTAGTTACTTGAATTAAAAAATATTGAATAAAAGCCAATTCATAAACATAATTTGATATGCGGAATGTGTTTTCGTTCCATTATTCAAACTTAACGTGACGAAATTTCAAAACTATACATATATATGTATTCGTTATAGTGTTATATGAAATATGAACCTAGTTTTATATTACTTACATATGTAATTTAGTAAAATAAATCCACAATTTAACTCTATATATATTTATGTCAATTATAAACGTCAAAACAATTTATTATCAGTAATAACTAATTTCGTT
Organism: Leistus spinibarbis; assembly: GCA_933228885.1. Taxonomy (NCBI): domain Eukaryota; kingdom Metazoa; phylum Arthropoda; class Insecta; order Coleoptera; family Carabidae; genus Leistus; species Leistus spinibarbis. The sequence goes on along the minus strand of OW121792.1, from coordinate 3,784,468 downwards.
TAATAAAAAAATTAAAGTATTTAAATAGCAATTTTTTAAAGTATCGTACTACAGTTTAGGAGAAGACTTTTGAAATAAAAGTTGTTTAAAATTGGAATACCTTGGGTTTTTCTGTAAATGCAGCCATTGCCAAGATAGTTAAAAAATTACACGAGTAAACGAGCACTTCCGGTTGAAATATCCATTCCAAAATAAAAGGTTTTCTATTCTGTAGTATACAAATCATAAATACAAAACCGTTGAACGGTAGAGCGTTCACGACATAATTGCGAAAATAGTCAAAATGAATTCAAGACCCTCATAATAGAAATATTAACTAAAATCCTTTTTTTGGTAACCCTTTACTTACTTATTACTTCGTAAAAGAAAATAAAAACAAACGGATACGTCTGGTTTTGCGTGAACGCAGATGATTTTTCTGGTTTTGTTTGAATGAAATAATTAAAGCAGTGTTGTAAAGTGATCTGATTTTTTCTTTATAATGGCTATTTTTCACGGCAATCTAGCATGAATCAAATACAAAATTAAGCAATATTATAGTTAACTAGATAATGGAAGGCTTTAGGAGTCTTTCTACCTTGACAATAAATAAAAAAAACATTTTTTTTTTGCAGAAGGAATCAAGATATCGTTTTGAAATTTATTTTTTTTGGATTTTTACATTGGATTATTTGGTCAAACGAATTTTTTCAAAAAAAAAGTTAAAAAAAAAACATTCTCAAGGTATTTTCTTGATGTTTTTTTGTTAAAATTCGTGTGACCAAAAAAACCAATGTAAACATGCAAAAAAAAATTTTTTGTACTCTTACAGTGTGAATAAATATGCGTGAAAAATTTCAAAACCATATCTTGATTCCTTCTGTAAAAAAGAAATGTTTAAAAACAAATATAATTTCTTTCATTCTCAAGGTCACTTCCTCGCCCGAATTAGTCCATTATATCAAGGTTATACTGTATAATTACTTAGAAGAATTTGTATAAATTGAATATTTGAAATATGAATGTATAATGATGTTGAACATTCATCTGATTCTAGGAAGAAAGACAAAATGAAGTGTTTGAGTCTGTGAGAAAATCGAAAGGCCGCACTGGCTGGCCACAACACGTCTGGGCGCTGGAATTGAAACAAGAGCAAAATCTTTAGATTTATACATATACATATATATATATATATATATACGTATATAAGTAATGTTTTCTAACCAATGAACTTGTATCTGGCCTAAGCATGGCATGGTTTGTCTCGTTGCAGATTTGTATCGAATAGAAGGTCCGTGAACCAAATAGCATATACATACATACATATACATAAATAAATAAATATATAAATAAAAGATGTAAAAACTGTGTTTATACATTAGGAAGTGTATAAGTTTGCAGTTGTTGTATTTGTAGATCGTTTTATTGTATATAATATATCTATTTTAAGTCTATCATGAAACATATGGCCCCTTGTAAAAGCATACACAAATTACGGTCTGCCTTCTGGTATATACTCAGCGATATATATATATATATATATATATATATATATATATATATATATATATATATATATATATATATATATATATATATAATAGTACTATTTAATTATATTATATAATATATTTATTTGTAAAATAAAATAAATGCGTAACATTTGCGTATATCAATGATTTAACGGGTCTCTCTGGTTTTTTGGGGTTAAGAATGGAGCTTTTAAATTATTTTTTATATTAAAATTCAGCCTGATCAGTCATATACTTTTTCTGAAATCTTGGGCAACGCCCGAAGAAATCTCATTTTGAGAAAAACGGAGAAGTATAAGTATACATATATGTAAATATATATATATATATATATATATATAAATATCTCGGGCTAGTATATTCTAGAGATGTGAAATCAAAATTATATGAAAATTGAAAAACCCCCCAAAAAACCAGAAAGACGCCTAAGATACTTACAATCTTTGGCCCAAAAACAGTATGTTTTTTATTAATTTTTTTCACAGACTAGGATGAAGGTATCCATTTGAAGTTTATACCACTTTATTGCTGGTCTTTTTTACTATATTATACATTTTTTTCGTACAAAAATATATGAAACTTTCTTAGTTAACGCGGAGAGTATGTCTAAGTCACTACTAAACGGGCGAACTCGTATCTCATCAACGGGTCATCTAAATTCAATTTTAATGGTAGATTCTAAAAGCGTATAAAATTCTCTGAAGCTTATTACAACATTTGGTGTAAAAATTTAATATTTGACAAAATGGCGGCCGTGCAAAGAAAAAAGTTTTTGTCTTCGATTTTTTCATGCACTTTAAGGCGTTATTTATAAATATATAATAAACTATTTTCGACCCAAAGATTGCAAGTATATTCTCTTAAAGCACATTTATTCTATGTCCTTCCTTATAGCTCATCGTACAGAATGTACAAGAGAGCTATAGTGATCAGTAGTGTGTCTGTAATCATGTTCTATAATCAAAAAATACTTATCTCGTCGCCCTGAATCCAAAATATATATAACTCATATAAGTAGTTAGATGTATATATTTCGCTCTCTCGGTCTGAAAGTGCCAGACCGATTTTAACGAAATTCAGTATACATAAATAAAATAGGTGGCTAAAAAGTTTCCGTTGCATATCAAACTCGATCTTCTGTAATAGGGCTCCAAAAATTGGAGCCCTCTTTAATACTGCTATTACGAATTATTTGAAAATATTAAAGAATTCTACAAAACATTTCAAGACATATTATGTCTAGCAAATTTATTCAAATTCAAATTAAACAAAAGAATATGTGTAGTAAAGGTTCTAATCGCTCTGGTACCTTCAGAGGAGTAGGCATACATTTGGTCTTACGACCTAGCGACGACTAACAACCAAGCATATAAGTCATTTTTTTTTTATTCGAGTTATTACAGACACACAACCGGCGAGCTAAATAAACGGGACATACAATAAATGTGCTTCAAACTATTGATAAACAATTATTGTAAGAAAGACGCTATTAAAATATGTAAAATCGTATAATTGTCCTAGTAATATAAAAAAAAATTGATTTAGGATATTAATATATACAGTATTGTTATGACAAAAAAATTATTTATACATTTTTAGTTGTATTGTAATAATCAAGAATACAATATAGTATTATTGTAATGATTAAAAGACAAGTTTATTAAAACTTTTTTTGTTGCTAAATTATTTATTTATTTAACATAAAAGTTGAGCTGAGCGATTCTCAAAACAACTGTTACTACAATAATAAGATTGATCAGATGAATCAGATGTTGTAATATTGTGTAAATATTGAAATTAAGCACCAAAAGAACAAAACAAGCTTAGATACAACGCACCTATGCGTTCAGTTCGCCATTTGGTTAGAATCAGCGAAGAAAAACTGATTTTTAATGACGAAAACATATTTACAATCACTAATTTTCGAAAAGTATTTTAATTCATAGTTTCATACGCACGAACATGAATGAATAATCATTTAATTCATCATAAATCCTTACAAAATGTTCATATTTATGCAACCTGCATAGCCCAAGTGTTATACAAGTAGCGAGCATTACAATAACGGTAATTGTGCCATCTACAGATGACTAGATTAACTTATTTATGCAAGTAGCGAGCATAAGGAATCGGTGATCGTGTCATCTATTGCGGACTAGATTAACCGTTCTCCTTAGCCCAGTACGCGAACGTGTTAATTATATATTATTTTTAATATATTTTATGGTTTCTGCGCTTAAAATTTGAACAGATTTAAAAAGTCTTCATTTTTATTGAAATACTAGAAAAAGAATTGGGCAGATTTAATAATTATAATCTTTTATAATTTTCTATGGCCTTTGGGTTATAAATATGAAGAAATCTTGTAGATATAAAATATCTTAGAATATTGTTTAGATTTTTTGGGTGTTTTAATTATTTTTCTGAAAGCAGTATTAAGGGGGGCTCCAAATTTTAGGGCCCTATAAGTCCGGAAGTATATGGGCGATTGGATTTAAACTTTAACCATGTTTAAGTTAATGCTTTTTGCTTAAAAGTTATATAATTTTTTTTTAAGTCGGATTTGGCAAAACCTTATTAGGAATATATTCTAGAAATATTAAACTATAAAAATTAAAAAAACGATTCTTTTTCTTTTCATACTGCGAAGTTATATTATTATATTTTAAAAGATGATTATATTATTTTGCAAGTTAACATAAATTCTCCACTGGACCCCCCAAACGTATTTTCAATGCGCATCAGGAATGGTCAAACTGTGTTGACATCGGGTCAATTTTAGAAGGTTACATAATTCCTTTAATGTTTACGTATTTCTACATAAGCGTTATTGTGGAAGTTGCCCCCGGGTTCATTTAATTATAAAGGAGCCTATAAAATTATCGGAGTATTTGAATTTTAAGATTATTAGCTGTGTTTTTACTTGTTTACATGAATATTAGTTATGGGAAGAATTTAAACAGTTTTGCACCCACTGTACATGTTTTGAACTATTTTACGCAAGGCCAAACCTCGTTGGTTACAACTGTATGAATTTATCTCGCTCGTACGTTCAATTTGTCGAAAGATTTGTGTACCACTGAAGGTACCGAGCCGATTTTACTGTAATTTGCTATACATAAAACTTGAATGGCCAAGTAATTCCTGTCCCATTCAAATCTAATCACTGCCCTTAGGAAAAAAAATTAAAATTCTACAAAGAATTCAAACATATTTAATTTTTTAGTAACTTTTTTCAAAATTTTTTTTTTTTTTGAAATCTATAAACAAATATTTCTAAAATAATATAAATTTAAACAAGCATAGGTAAAGGGAGCAATGCTTTCAGCTCGCCGTATATTCCACTGTTTGGGTTTGGTTTATTTATTTATTAATACACAGTTTTTAAGGCAGAAAACCTAATAAAATGATAAAAACAATAGCAATTGTTTAAGTACAAAATTTATTGTTGCAATGATGCAACAATCGACCAATCAATAACATTGTCATTATTATTATTAATAAACTTGAATTGACCTTCAAGTTCACAATCTGTACAAATTTTATAATTTTTTGTAGATTTTTTTTAATATAATTAAAAAAGTATATGATTTCTTATTATTATTAGTTTATGGCCCCTGGGTTCACAATTTGAAAAAACTTTGTCAAGTTAAAATATCTAAGGATTTTTAGGTACCGGGCCGATTTTAATACAATTTTATTTACATATAATTTCCATGCCCGTGAAGTTGCCCATTGCGGCTTAAATGCGTCTGTCCAAAATTTGGAGCACTCCTAAATACTTTTTAAGCATTTTAGAAACATTCTAAGATATTTTATATCAACAAAGTTTTATCAAATTGTGAGCCCAGGGGCTATAAAATAAATATATATATTTTACTATATATTTTATTAAATCAAAAAATCTTCAAACAAAATTATATTTATAACGTATTTACAAATTGTGAACCTAAAGATCAAAAAAAAAATAATAATAATAATAATATTTAAATTTAAAATGTTGAGTGTTTGTTAAAAGATTGCAACAATACATTTTGTACTCTAACAATAATTGTTATTGTATTCGTATTTCATATGATTGTTGCTGCCGGTACGAGCTGCAAGCACTGGTGCACCAATGCTTATATATTCTTTAAACATTTATAATATACTCTATATATCTATATAACTATTTGTTAGATTATGAAACCAAAGGCATGAAAATAATATTAAGGAACATATATATGTTTGATATTGTTGCTAAAGACTAGCTATTGTTGCAATCAATTAAGAACAATATCATTATAATTTATTCAAAATGTAGTGGTTGTAAATAGAATGTCTACTTTAATAATATTAGTGGGTTTCTATATAAATAAAAAAATTAAACTGAATCCACTGAATAAATAATACGGCGAGCTAAAGGCATTAGTGCGTGCCACCTATGCTTATTTTTTTATATATATCAAAGAAGTATACTAAAATTATAACTATGTTTATTCAGATTGTGGCCAGAAAGAAAAAAAAAAAACTTAAATGTAATAAATTGTAACGATTATAATAAACTTACTAGAATGGAATCGTTACAATTTATTACATTTAATTATTCTTTAAAATAAGGGAAATGATCGATAATGATCACATCACGTTACATTATACGAATTTGAAGAAATACTAAATATTAACAAACTAATATTTTAGGCATTCTTAGAACTGCATACATAGTTTAAAAACTAAATGTTGACTCACACAAACGAATTTGTGTAGAACATCAAAATCGGTTGTATAACGCATGTCGAAGAGTAAATCGGCCGCACACAACTATCGCTTTTTCATTGGTCAAATGCGAAGCTACAGGCACTGGCGGCCATAGATTCACCCCGGTGTCTCAAAGTTCGCTGCATGTTTTCGTATTCGCACAACTGTAGTCGTGTGCTGTAGTTGAGGTGTGCGGAGCAGCTCCACTTTAACAATACGCAAAAGTACTTTGCAACATATTTGAAAAATCTTTTTATTTAGTAATTATTATTACTTAATAATAGCATTATTCTCATTCGGGTATAATTAAATAGTTTAGTGTGAAGTGTTTTATTTTTATAGGTAAGTATTAAAATTAATTAAGTTGTATTTGCCAATTAATAAATACTCAGGGGACTTAAAATTAGAACAATATTATGAAGGCTTTCATTAATTAATATATACTTAAAATAATTTATAGTACATATGAATTAAATAAATCAGTAATTTTTGTGTAAAGTGTTTTGAATAACCCGGGTATCGGTTGACATATATATATATAGTATAGTATATAGTATATATATATATATATATATATATAGTTAGGTGTATTAGCTTCAGAACGAATTCGTCATCCACTGTTTTCCGTACAAGTGTTGCAACAAAAATAAAATAATTTAAATTCTAATAAATTGTAACGATTCTAGTAAGTTTATTATAATCGTTACAATTTATTATATTTAAGTTAATTTTTTTGTTCTTTCTGGTTACAATCTGAATAAACATCATAGTTATAATTTTAGTATACTTCTTTAATATATATAAAAAAATAAGTATAGGTGGCAAGCACTAATGCCTTTAGCTCGCCGTATTATTTATTCAGTGGATTCAGTTTAATTTTTTTATTTATATAGGAAACTCACTAATATTATTAAAGTAGACATTCTATTAATAACCACTAAATTCTGAATAAATTATAATGATTGATTGTTCTTAATTGATTGCAACAATAGCCAGTCTTTAGCAACAATATCATACATATATATATATGTTTCTTAATATTATTTTCATGCCTTTGGTTTCATAATCTAACAAATAGTTATTGTAGATATATAGAGTATATTATAAATGTTTAAAGAATATACAGTAAAACTTCCCTAACTCGAATCTCGAGGTGCAGGATAAAAGATTCGAGTTAGGGAAACTTCGAGTTATAGAAAATACACAATAAAAATATGTGAAAAAATTAGTTGTTTATTTTAAAGTATTCAGTAATTTTCTTTTGTATTTTACAAGACCACCTTTCATTTTCTACAAAATATTCCACTAAATTTAAAGAATTGTATATATAATCAGGAACATACATTCATCAATATCAGTATAAACACAAGGTGTAATAAGCCTTTTGCGTTTACTAGTACCACTGTAGTTATTAACTTTTTCTAGTCTATCTATAGTCTATCCTTGTTTTTAAAATGGTCGATAAGGTGTTAGGGGGCATACCGAATTGTATAGCAATATCCTTTTTCTTCTTTGTGCCCTTTTCTACCTCGACAATTAAAGAAAGTTTTTCTTCTAATGATAAACACTTTAAATTTCGCTTCATATTCGAGATACATACATATGCACTTCAAAATAAAGTTTTGTTAACTAGTAATTACAGCACTGTATCACCTAATCTTCAAACTAAATCGATCACTAAATTATATACAATGACATTCTGAAAAACACACTGAAATAATAAATATATGTCCTGCACCTCACACGTACAAATTTGATAGTCAGTGCTATGCGGCTATTCGTACGTAGGGAATACCCCAGCAACGAGAGAAAATATCACTTCGAACTAGAGAAATATTCGAGTTATAGAAATTCGAATTAGAAAGATAAAATAAGATGCAAAAAAGAACGAAACATTAGTGTTCAAGAAAAAAATTCGACTTAGAGAATACTTAGAGATACAACGAGAGAAAATATCACTTCGAATTAGAGAAATATTCGAGTTATAGAAATTCGAATTAGGGAGATAAAATAACATGTAAAAAAGAACGAAACATTAGTGTTCAAGAAAAATGTTCGACTTAGAGAATACTTCGAGTTATAGAAGTTCGAGTTAGGGAAGTTTTACTGTATAAGCATTGGTGCACCAGTGCTTGCAGCTCGTACCGGCAGCAACAAACATATGAAATACGAATACAATAACAATTGTTAGAGTACAATATGTATTGTTGCAATCTTTTAACAATCACTCAACATTTTAAATTTAATTATTATTATTATTAATTATTTTATTTTGATCTTTAGGTTCACAATTTGTAAATACGTTATAAATATAATTTTGTTTAAAGATTTTTTGATTTAATAAAAAATATAGTAATTATATATATATTTATTTTATAGCCCCTGGGTTTACAATTTGATAAAACTTTGTTGATATAAAATATCTTAGAATGTTTCTAAAATGCTTAAAAAGTATTTAGGAGTGCTCCAAATTTTGGACAGACGCATTTAAAACGCAATGGGCAACTTCACGGGCATGGAAATTATATGTAAATAAAATTGTATTAAAATCGGCCCGGTACCTAAACATTCTTAGATATTTTAACTTGACAAAGTTTTTTCAAATTGTCGCCCCAGGGGCCATAAACTAATAATAATAAGAAACCATATACTTATTTAATTATACCACAAAAATCTACAAAAAATTATAAAATTTGTACAGATTGTAAACTTGAAGGTCAATTCAAGTTTATTCATAATAATAATATTGACAATGTTATTGATTGGTCGATTGTTGCATCATTGCAACAATAAATTTTGTACTTAAACAATTGCTATTGTTTTTATCATTTTATTAGGTTTTCTGCCTTTAAAACTGTGTATTAATAAATAAATAAACCAAACCCAAACAGTGGAACATACGGTGAGCTGAAAGCATTGCTCCCTTTACCTATGCTTGTTTAAATTTATATTATTTTAGAAATATTTGTTTATAGATTTCAGGCTCACAATTTGAAGTTACTAAAAAATAAAATATGTTAGAATTCTTTGTAGAATTTTTTTTTTTTTTTCTAATGGCAGTGATTAGATTTGAATGCTACATGAATTACTAGGCCATTCAAGTTTTATGTATAGCAAATTACAATAAAATTGGCTCGGTACCTTCAATGGTAGAATGTTTGGTAGAAAATTCTAAATTTTTTTAAAAGTTACTAAGAGAAGTGTTTAGGAGGGTTCCACATTTTGGACAGAGTGTTGAATTTAAAATGCAACGGGCAACTTCACGGGCATATATATATATATATATATATATATATATATATATATATATATATATATATATATATATACATATATATATATATATATATATATATATATATATATATATATATATATATGTATATATATATATATATATATATATATATGTACATATATATATATATATATATATATATATATATATATATATATATATATATATAATAAATATATATATATATATATATATATATATATATATATATATATATATATATATATATTATATATATATATATATATATATATATATATATATATATATATATATATATATATATATTATATATATATATATATATATATATATATATATATATATATATATATATATATATATACATATTTATTTGCAAAAACTTTAATTTTGCTCTCCGTCCACTGTAGACACGCGTAAGACGTCCAACGTGCGATACTATTCATTTCAACGTACTATAATACATAAAAACATCATGTGGAACAATTGTGATTATCAAATGAAAATTACGTTAGTTGATGAGGAAGAGGAGGACGTTGACATCATGGATTTACACGAAAACCCTGGAGTAACTATTTCGAAAGTTGAAGACCGGCCTCTCAAGAAGTATCCTGATATTAAAATTCCTGATATTGAAATATTTCCCGTCCCCTTTTCCAGGTAATTGTTATTATATACTAGTTTATTTTATATTTATTTTAAAGGAAATACATATTTTTTGGCTAATTTTTTTCATACATAAAGTTATTTAATATTAATAGTTTTAAAGATTAAATTGTATATGGGGGTATAAAAGCATTCGTCAATGTTCTAACTTCGTTGACTCTAAACCCATTTTTAACTTTTTTTTTCGATAAAAGTTTATAGAAAAGGTGTGCTTTATATTTTTTCAATTGTCAATTAGCAAATATGTGTTTCTACTTTCTTTTACAAAGTAATAAGTAAGTATTGTAATCATGAAATATTTCGAACTCGAGATTTCAACGGATATACACGTTTTGACTATCCCTGAATCGAGTGTGACTATTTTCGGAATGTCGTCTGTGTGTGTGTGTGTCTGTCTGTGAACGCTCTTGAGCAAATACTGTCAAACGTTAAATTGTCAAACCGGAAGTGCATGTTCACTATATCCATTTTTTGTTCTATTTCCAATATCATTAAAACGGCTGCACTTATAGCAAAATTAGTTATATTCATAATGATAGATATTAATATTTCACACAATTTTTGTTTTAAATGTTTCTTCAAAAAATGTACCAGTTTCGAGAAAACTGCTACGGAAAATCTTAAATATCTTAATTATGTGGCCATGTATTTGCATATTGTTTAATCAATCGTATTATGATTTGTGCCTGTCAATATTTTTATTTTTTCTAGTAAAAGCTACGTAAAATAAAGTCGAGTGCAGGCCACACTAGCTTTTTTTTTTTAATAATTAATATATGTATAACTCTTCTATTTATTTAATCGATTACCTGAAATTTGATAACACAAAGTTTTTGGGGTCGTAGATTATGAATCTGGCCTCAAAATCGGTCTAAAAACAAAATGGCGTCAACAAAATGAATATTTTATTCACTTTTTTATCTTTTTTCGGTCACTTATTTCACTTTTATCCTTTAAAAACTACACTATTTCACTTTTTACTTTCTTTTACAGAGTAATAAGTAAGTATTGTAATCATGAAAAATTTCGAACTCGAGATTTCAACGAATATACACGTTTTGACCTTTTCTGAATCGAATGTGACTATTTTCGGAATGACGTCTGTCTGTCTGTCTGTGTGTGTGTGTCTGTGAACGCTCTAGAGCCAAAACTGTCGAACGAAAAATTATGAAACTTCAAACTTAAGCTTTGTATTTGCCCTAGATGTGCACCTCCTATTTTTGAAAAGAATATTCAAACCGGAAGTGCGCATGTTTACACTATGCATTTTTTGTTCTATCTCCAATATCACTAGAACGGCTACACTTACGACAAATATAGTTATATTCATAATGAAAGATATTAATATTTTGCACAACTTTTGTTTGAAACATTTCTTCAAAAAATGTACCAGTTGCGAGAAAAATGCTACGCGAAACATTATAAATATCTTGTTTACGCGTTGCCATGGATTCGCATGTAGCTTATAAAATCGGATCATCTGCTTTTTTGTACCAGGAAAACAAAATAGACTCAATTAGATAAATGACATTTCAGAATATTTCAGTAGAGTATTGGTTAGTTATATATACATATATTTATATCTAGTGAAAACTGCGTAAAAGAAAGTTGAGTGCAGACCACTCCAGATATTTTGTATACAAAATTGGTGTGGAAGCCCAGATATATCTATAAATTACTTATATAAAAAATTCATTTTGATTTAATGGTACACTGTAAAAAATTAATGTAAATTTGCATCATTTTTACTATAAAACTACAACAAAAAGCAATGCATTTTACCGAATTTTAATGTAATTTCATTATAATTATATATAACTATATACGTGATTTTTTGCATTGGAAGTCTTGTAAATTTACATCAATTTTTTACAATGTAGCGATATAATATATGCAATTCAAATATGGGTATTTGTTTTTTAGCGAAATGAACGTTCGTTTGCACCGAGGGGTGACTTATGAGCAATTTGTTTGTGCAAATATTAAGCTAGAAAGTTGTCCAAGTGCATTAGAGAACCCACTCTATGAAGATGTGGACGACGAACAAACCGAAGATATTAAAATTGAAATACTTCAGGAGGATCCAGTAAGGATGGCTGAAGTCCCGCCTGTCAATGTGTGTGTTGTTGATGACGCTAGGCCTAGCTGCTCCAATGGAAACCGACCAGCGAGAATGAACGCTGAGGACGAAGCATTTGTTTACAATATGTTTAGAAAACATTTCTACGTATGTATATTAACTGTTATGTTGACTAAATGAAGGCTTATTCATAACGAGCCAATTAGTAATTGCAATCAATTCACCAGCTTGAATGGTGGCGACCAGAACGGAATTTCTTTGAACTATTTCATAATATTCTAATTTAATAGTTATAAGCTCGTTCAAATTTTACTTGAATTAAATACGTATATCTGAAGTTCGTTATATTTACTTTCGTTTACGAAGTAATAAGTTTGTAATCATGAAAATTTCAAACTCGTTTTGACCTTCCCTGAATCGAATGTGACTATTTTCGGAATGACGTCTGTGAGCCAAAACTGTAAACGTAAAATTATGAAACTTCATACTTAAAACTTGTATATACCCTAGAAGTACACACCTCTTATTTTTTAATAGAATATTCAAACCGGAAGTGCATGTTTACTCTATGCATTTTTGTTCTATCTCCAATATCACTATAACGGCTACACTTACGGCAAAAATGTTAATAACGCCAGATATTAATATTTTGCACAACTTTTGTTTGAAAACTGCTACGAAAAATCTTATATATTTTGTTTAACTTGCCATTTGGCTCGATTAGATATATAACATTTCAGAGTATTCCTGTATAGTTAGTTTGACGATTAAATTTGTATGTTTTAGATCCAGGTGGTGCCCCAATTTAATGAGAGGCACGCGATGGTAGGACAGGTATTCACGGTTTTACGCAGGATGCCAAAGGCACCTAACTAATTAAGTTATTGTAATGCTGCTAACTTATTTAATCTCGACAAGTGATAAAAATAAGTATAAAAAATTGTAAAAAAAAGAATTTGCTGCGGATGACGCCAATTGGCGTCATTCGCATGTGTTGTCCGTCCTATTCCGCAGAGAATGCGTACAGGAATTTAACTATAAGCCAATGTATGGTAATCATGTACACGAATTGTATTTTTATTTATTAGTCATGATTTACTGACATATGTATGATTGTAGCATGTAATTAATGATTTCTAATAAAGTTGATTAAAATTACCTTTGGTGTTTTCCTTTCAACGTTCAACTCCGGGTTGATCCTAACAGAACTGCAATTAAACTCATTAAGTTGGCAAGTGACTGCACTTAAAGACACAAATCTCTGTTATTCTTTTCAGACTTTAAGATAGGATGCTGATGTGAGGCTCACTTGAAGTGCTAGTTAAAGTTCGCCTAACTTGAAGACAGATTTGCGCCTTAAAGTGAGATCACGTGGTATTCGCAGTATTTCATGTAAAAGAAAATACTTTTTTTTTTTATCCACTGTTCCCTGAATGCTGCTTTGAGCGCCATGCGACGGCCAAAAGTCAATGTAAATGCTTCCAAACCAGGGCGCTGTAGCAGAAGGCAGGTTTTGAACAGAAATGCATGAAGCAGTGTTTTCATATTAGAGGGAAATATATATATATATATATATATATATATATATATATATATATATATATATATATATAATGGGTAAAACGAAATTGTGTATGAACAAGGCAGTAAAAATAATTAAACATATTCCCTAATTGTAGCGTAAACCTAAAATACTTTAGAAATTGACTTGATGGTTACTCCTAAACACAATGCACATATGTTTCATTTAATAGTCTTACATTTAAATGCTATATGCTCGTTAAATGTTTATTTAGATAAAATATGTATTTGTTAGATCATAATTTTACGGTGTATGGTCCAGTGAATCCCCCATTTTTTTTAAGTTAGGCAACCTGCTGATGCAATGTGCTTTGCGGTTGCATACAATAAACAAATGTTGCCCAATCATTTTTAGCTAGCTGTACGAAGTACAGATGAAGCTAAAACATTCGGGCGTGTGTCTGTAGCATTCTCGCATCAAAATATGCCCTAAATCCAAAAATATATCTAACTTATATACTTGGATTTGTGCCCTTTACTCCTCTGAAGGTACCGAACCGATTCACACCAAATTTGCTACACATATTATTTGGCATCCCATTTAAATCCGTTCGCAGTTTAAATCGAATCCCCCGTATACTTCCCGAGTTATAGGGCCCCAAAATTTGGAGCCCCCCTTAATACTGCTCTTATAAAAATAATTTAAACACCCAAAAATTCTACTAATAATTCTAAGATATTTATGTCTAGAAGATTTTTTTATTTTGGTAACCCAAAAGCCATAAAAAATTATTGTTAATTATGATTTAAAATTTTAAAATATGCACTAAAACAATTTCTTTTATATCACAATAATCTACAAAAAATTGTAAGACTTTTTATATCTATAACATTTTTTTAAATTGGTAGCCAAAAGGTAATAATAATTAAAAACAATATTTTTAATTGAAATAGCGCGGAGTGGGATAGTCCACTACCCGCATTGCTGTATTCTTTTTACACAAAATCTCAGCAAGGCTCAATTAAGTGTTATGTTTTTGCTCTGTTTGCCCCAGGTGGAGACAGAGCAAGAAGATGAGTTTTAACCGAAACAAACTGAGATTGCCTGTAAAAAGAATACGGCTAGTACTTATAAGACGAGTTGAACGTATATGTGTGCCGCCATGACGCTTATTTTTAAGTATACTAGTGACATCTCTCTATGAGAGCAGGAACAAAAACACTCGGAGCCTCACATAGGCAAGGGGCGTAACCAACAACTAAATTTGAAAAATTCTGCGTAACAATATTCTTGTTTGTGTTTTGGCTTTTCGCTGCGAAAGTTTTCAGGTGACCCTGCAACTGGACACCACATTCGTGTATCAGTAATACAAAACCCTGTCATTTTTCCATAGGCTCATATGTCGTTTTATCACTTGAATGATTGGCATTATTATATTGTTGTTATAATTGCATGTTTATTTTATTTAGTGAGTACCAAATAATTATTTTGTTATGGTATTTACACTAGTAATAAGTTGCATTAATAATAATACTTATAACTTAAAAATAATCTGTTGATATCCCTATATAATTTTAATATGGAACGCCACTGTGCAGAGGCTTAAAAATCTGGGGAAATTGATAAAGTAGTAATACCAACTACAAAGGTTTAACCTTGGCAAGGTTATTTCAATAATTTTTGAAGAGGCATTATCTCTAGGGCAGCTTGTATGGGTAAAATGGGATCAACGTGTTTTATTAAACAGCGCCATATTCGAAAAATCGTGTGTTTAGTTGATTTTTATATTTTAATATGAGATTAGCTTTAGCCGCCATTTTGAATTTAGTAACTTCATTGTTAATCAAAAGTCAATATAACGTGACTCTAGTAAGATTAATAAGCGGCGCTGGTTACCTAGCGCGCCAAGTACAAATGCCAGTCAAAGAAATAGTATATTAGGAAATAATTTTATTATTCATTTTATTTAACCATATTACAAAATTTGTTTGTAACAAGTCAACAATATAAAATAAAATACAAGTCGGTTTGACAAATGCAAATCTATATTTTAACCATTTCACGGCCGGATTTTTCCAAAAAAAAAAAAAAAACACTTAAAATGAGTCTATTTTTTTTTATTGTTTTATAATATTTGTTATACAATTTTAAAAACAACCTATTTTTTCTTTATAATTATTTATTGTAAAAATGGTGAAAAAAAAATAATTGTTACAATTTTCTCGTAGCTATCGATATTCAATATTGAAATCGATGTTAATTAATTTTTTTCATTTGTTTTTTTGTAATTTGATTATTCATAAACAATGTACTGCGTAATGTGTTCTTCAACATATGTTTCCCGTTTTTATCCAATACGACTTTCTTCCAACCGACGGGTCCCAATTTTTCTGCACGGGACGCATTCCGTTTAGCTTCTTGCAAAAGTTCTTCAGCCGCCAAACTTAACAAAAATATGCACCATAACCTTTAAAAATGACATTTGAGATATGGTAATTGAGGTATTTCACCGTGTCAATAAATCTTCGTCCATATTTATTAAATCCAAAAGTCTATTAATATTTACTATGGTTCCATCTGCGGTATCATTAAATCTACGTTTTACTTGTTTGTGCCATTAATGGAACATATTTATAAACAGTGCGCATGCGCCTAGATTTTTTGAATATTTAATATATTTAGGGAATATTTATCAAGAAAATATTTAACTTGTTCGTATGAATTTGTTTTTACAAATGATCTTTTTATTAAACGTACAGTATTTATATAAATTTTGAATAGTGTGACGCCATCTATTGGTAGTTTGGGGAATAAAGGTCTGAAATAGGTATAGGCGGCGTGGGTTATTGGTGGGATATTTGCAGTGAAATGTTGTTATAGTAGTTGGAAATGTGTGTATGTGTACGTTTGGTGTCCATAGTGTTGTAAAGCGCAGTGCACTCTCCGTCGCAGCAGCAGTAATAAATCGTAGCGACATCTAGTTGTCAAGTATGTGTACTAGAATCTCGTTGGTGTGTCAGTATTATCAGCTGCAGAGTTGATTGTGGCAGTAAAGTAAAACCGACCAGTAATAAAAAGCTGTGGATTGGTGTAAAAGTGAGTGTGCTGTTAGGTGACATAACTAATTGCTAAAGATAGAACTGCATGGACAAATAATATAGGAAACCAATAAAAAGAATTTACTAATGGGGGATTTCACGTTAAGTGCTAGTACAAATATTGGATTAACGACAACCGTGGAATTCTCAACTAGCGTCAATTCGACTAAAAACAACGCGAATTTTTACACCACACCTTCGACATCAACTGACACAAATTCGTTGCAAAAGTCGTCCCGCAACGCTATGCAAGATGAACTTGTAGATAAGTCCGCCGTAAGTTCTTCCAATGTAACTGTGGATGAGATCGCTTCTGCTACGATAACTGTACCTGGGCCTGCACAGCGTAGTGTTCGAGAATGCGAAAGCATAAATACAAAAAGTATCGGCAACGGCCTCGCCGATAAACTGAACGAGCAGGTTGTACAATCAACATCCGTGCAAAGTGCTGTAAAAAGCCCGAATAATATGCAATTGGGGGGCGCGTTTCATGTGCCCGAATCTAGTTCAAATATTTTATTGAACAGCAGCAGTAGCAGTTCGACAGCCGCATTGTGGCCTAGTTCGATAGAAGACAGTTTTTTGCAAAACATGCAGACCAGTGTGAATGGAGGCAGCGGCATAAATTTCCAAAACTTTGTATCCTATAATAACAATGTAAGCCAGGGTGGTAACCAGGCAAGTGGGCGCAGGGCGATCACAGCTAGCCACAATTTCCCGCACAGCATGGGCAGGCAGCAGCAAGGGCCGCCGAATCTGCCGGTGTACAAGAGCTATAACGCGTGGCCAAATGCCCAGCATCAGAGCACTTGGTCAGGTGGTGCCACTGCCGCATGGAACCGTGGTCGTTCGGTGCCCAATTTAAACCCCATGCAGCAAATCGGTGGCCTTGTCAATCGCAAGCCGAGCCCAACGTTTAATCATCAGCACAGCAACATGATCATTTCGCCGGTAAAGTTTCGCAGGAGCACCTCTTATCCTGGGAAAGGCATGTTTTCTCAGCCTCCCACCTTTGAAATTACGAACATGGATGATAACAGGGACCTGCTGCCGTACCAGGTAACCCTCCCTCGTATCCCTCCACTTGCAGGCTCTTCAGCAGGCATCTTTGTGTCTCGTATCTGTGTGTTGGGTCCTGCTTGTTCCTGCACAACCAATTGCACTTGTCCCACAACATCGTTTCAGTGTTCTGTTATACTTTACCCTAGTTATAGATTTATAGCATTTTATTTTTGTTCTGTTCTGTTCTGTACTGTTCGTTGTCGCTGGTTTTTAAGCATTTAACACTTATTATTTATTTACTTGTCGCTAGCACTCATTGGATTTTGTTATTTATTTTTTGCTGTCATGATATACCATTTTTGGTTGCTTTTGATCTGTGTCCGCTTGCTTTAAAAATCATTCTGTGATATATACATACACACATATACATATAATTACTATAGATATATCTACTATCTAACTTGGCTTTTTGGGGTCATTTTTGCATATATTTGTGTATTTGTTTATGCGCAATGATACACATTTAGTCAGTGAAAATTATTTTTAAATTGTACAATATGTATTTAACCTCATTATACTTATACCATTATATAATTTAAACAATATATATATCATTTATTTGATTTATAATATATACTAAACAAAATAAGGGGAAGTCGACCTCTGTTTTAAAATACGAAACTATTAGCTCGTAGTCGCATGCTCTAGAAATAGTCACAAATTTTTCGAGCAGCTAAAAATACCTAGAGCTTGTCAGCATATATTAAACCCCTCCATTATATATATATATATATATATATATATATATATATATATATATATATATAAATATTATATAGCAAAAAAGCAGTTAATATATCGTTTTTTCTTAGAAAAAGCAACAAATATTGTATAATTTATTTAGGCAATTAGCGTTCCGGTTTATTTAAAAATCATATTCAATTTTGAATAAAACAAATGTTTATTACATATTTGCTTTGAAACCTAACCTATTATTTCATATCTGTTCGATCTTATAAACATCAAACTACATATCTGTATAAAATGGAGTAATTGGATAGCCTTTCAGGTTACCTTTCACAAATAAATAAACAACTCATTAAATATTTTTTGGGGCATGATTTATCCTAGTTAATTTTTATATACATACACACATATATAAACAACTAAAACAATAATAATCTCTTATTGTATTTATGTCCAGCCGATAATATGTTTAATATTTATTTTATTTGCATGATTGTATTTTAAAACAGAATTATATGTTTACTTTTTAAGTAAATTTTTGTTGCATAGTAACTATACAGTGTTTACTCTTCTGTTTATAAGATCGTGAAACAGAAATAGGTACAACATCAAAAATATATATATATTTCATACTTTAGAATCTCAGACATTTGTTAGAATTTAGAGTTATCAATAAAAACGGTTAATAAATCAAAATATTATGTTAACAAACACTACAGTACGGGCGTGATCCTGATAACCATAGCCGAGTCAGCTGTTAACTAGTCAGATGAGTAAATCAGCTGACTTGGGGTACTTGATCCATTCTATATTAAATTTATGCTTCAAATATCGTTGAATAATTTATATAAATTTAATTTATACTATTTACTTAAATACTTGTTTGATATTAAAATAGTGTTGTTACCGATCTGGCCATAGTAAGCTTCGATTGGTTCTCCGCTAGAGGAGTACAACAATTAGGTAATTCTAACCGATGTTATAGCGGTGGATGCGCGTGGCATAACGGCGAGTGAACATTTGTTGGGAAAACAAACCAATGCGACTTCTGACAGCTGTCAAAAAATCTTTAGAACGAATGTTAGTAATTTCAAAATCCCATTTTACTTTTATTTTGTCTTTCTACAACATTTGAGCGTATCGAAATGTCTTAGTTTGATTTTTTATATTAATATCTTCTTCGGCACTCTTGTTTTAATTTAAATACATAATCAAAGATTTAATTACGTAAATGCAATTCTCGCCATTTTAAATAACCCGTTCATGTAAACTTAGATTAGAGTGTCGTGACGTCATTGGGTTGTTGCAACCAACCCCGGCAGTTTGACCAATAACAGCCGGTCACCACGTGCGCTGTCCACCATTTTGTCACGTGGTTGAATCTACCTAATTGTTGTGTTATATAAAATGTCCTATTGACAGCTATCTAAAACTGGCATGGGTTTGGCTTGCAGCGCCACGTGCCGTCTGAAAATACGGTAGACTTTGGCGATACGCAAAATCACGTTTCTTACGTAGGCAGACCGGTAATAATTTCTTTTAAACAGCAAGTCGTGATGTAAACCAATAAGTATTCGAAACATAAAATATTTACTTAACAATATCTGTACTCGTTTTACATAAAATAACTGAGTGATTCAACGCACTTCAAAATGAGTTTTCTAGAAACAGTTGACCACGAAATTAATGCTCATGGGTTATAACCCAAAACTAACGTCGTTCGGTGGTTCTGCATCGATTGTCCAGTTTATAATCTGTGCTTTTCCTCATAAGAGGAAAAGAGACAAATCATGAACTAAACAAATAAACACAGAGTCGAAATGAGATTTTTAAGCGGGTTTTTCGACATCGCTAAAGGGGGAAATATTTGACTCAGTTAATCTCTAATGAACTAAACTGCGTCTAGTAAAAAAAAAATGCAAGTTATTTCATCTAAAACGAATACAGCTATTGTATAATAGTAATTCCTGAAATATAGGTCTTTTTTGACCCTTTGGTGACCTTATCCTTCGGTTATTAACAAGTTCACGATAGTTCACGACATTTTTTCAGTAAATAGTACATATTAGAGCAAAAACAAGCTTAGGTACAACGCACCTATGCGTTCAGCTCGCCTTATAAGTAATATATGCGAGCAGCGGTTTTTAATTATTATGGCTTTTTGCTTAACCATTTGAAAATATGTTATAGATATAAAAAGTAGATTATTTTTATAAAATAAATTGTTAATGGCCTTTGGGTTAACAATATGAAAGAATATTGTAGATATAAAATATCTTAGAATTTGTTGTAGAATTTTTGGGTGTTTTAATTATTTTTATAAGGGCAGTATTAACGGGGGATCCAAATTTTGAGGCCCTATAACTCGGGAAGTTTACGGGCGATTGGATTTAAACTGGGAACGGATTCAAATGAGATGTCAAATTTGGTGTGAATCGCACCGGTACCTTCAGAGGAGTTTGGTCTTATGAGCGAGCGACTAACATCCAGTTATATATATTTTTGGATTCAGGGCGACGAGACAAACACTTTTTGTTTAGGATTTTTTTTTTTTTTTTTGTAGCATTATTTTCAATTAAGTCGTTGCTATCAAAAATTGGAGGTTTTACCAGAACATGTACAAGTTGCACTTAACTTTAAGCAGAGCTTATACTTGGTTATATAATGGAAATAAATGAAATAAGCGAAAATTAGTCTAAATAGGTCATATTTAATGGTTTTTATTTTAAACCAGTTTTATATCTAGATTAGCGCAATTATACAATAAATAAAAATTATTTAAATTACACTTAGCAACTAGTCATTAGGTTTAAAGTTTCACAATTTTGTACATACACATACACAGATGTTATGCCGAAAGTTAGACTCGATTCAGGGACGATCCAACCGTGTATTTCCATTAAAATCTCGAGTTAGAAATTGTAAGAAACTAAAAAGGCGTTTTGTTTTATTTGGAAAATTAAGCAGTTAGTTAAAGATATGTTTATGTTCAACAGTATAGATTGTAGAGCGTTCACACACGCAGAAGTCATTGAGAAAATAGTTTAAATGGCTCCAGGGACTCTGAAAACAGATATTTCCTTTATTATGTTGATCAAAATACTTTCTTTTATACACAACGTATAACAGAATAAAAATACACATACAATTATTTATAAATAAGCATTCTGTAATCTGAATCATAAAAATAAAATGAGTCTCCAATGACTATTATTAATAAATAATTAAAACATAAATAAAGGTAATAATTGTTTTAATTGGTAAAGTAATTGGATAATAACGTAATTGGAGGAACATAAGTTTATTTGAATAAATACAAAATGTTATTGTTTTATCAAAAAAATAATAATGTATTGGTAAAAAGTAATTATTGTTTTGTCTATTTTTGCCGATAACTTTGTTTACCAAACAATGTACGCGTCTTGTTTTAATGTACAAAATGTTTTCCTGACTGATGATTGTGATTTTGTTTGTTGTTTCTATGTATATATAACAATAATTCGAGCCAAGATTACTCTATTAGCTCACTCGCCATGCGCACCTTAGAGTGCTGCTAATAATGCGTATCATAGGATAGGTTGCCAACTTATAAGAAAAAAAAGCGATATTTTTATTAAAGAAATAAAAAGGTACTTTAGTGTGCCGCTAAATTTTACGAATGCATACAATAAAAATTATTTTGTATGTAAATTTAGCTTATTGTGTGCCGCCATTATTTCGATTATTAATAAAAGTGAACCGTAAGGAATATAAGGTTCAGAATCACTGCCCTAACCATTTCCGAGATATTGAAACAAAAGCATGAGTAAACTATTACTTCTGGTTAAGAGTTATAATTTTTTCTTTAACCATTTTGGCTCTAGAGCGTTCACACACACAGACGTCATGCCGAAAATAGTCAGATTTGATTCAGGGGTGATCAAAACGTGTATTTCCGTAAAATTTTACAATACTTTCTGCTAAGAAAGTAATCAAAGATTTGAGTCGAATTTTGGGAGAATCCCGGAATTCCGGGAGAGTTGGCAACCCTAGTCATAGGTTATAGCATATCGATTCAGTATTGCAAGACTTAAATTGAAAAAATAAAAATATAAAATGGTCAAACCTATTTTGTTTTAGGTTAATTTTGATTAAGTACTTTATTGGATTTTTTTTTTATCAATAAAGTCAAGTTTTTGGATTGGTGCCTTAATGTAGACATTGATCGCATCGTCACCAATTTCTGAATTTTCCCCCCTTACCAATCCAAAAACTTGACTTTATTGATCAAAAAATCACAATAAGCCTATTTTGTGTTTGTGCGGCCAGAGCCAATAACCGTGACCTATTCTGGTCTTGCTACAGTTATGTAGGCTTTCAATTGTAAACTGAACAAAGAAGCACTACACTATTTAATTTATACAAATTTTGCCCAATTCTCTGTGTGTTTAAGTAGAAACAGTTGCCCCGGCAATGCTATAAATATAGAATGTTACTTCATCGTAACTTTGATTGTGAATAGAGTATATATATATATATGTATATTGTACAAAATCTAGCTAATTCTTTCCAATTAAATAGATATAGGAAGTGGATGGAGTAGGTACTGTTTAGCTGACGTTATTACAACGCGCGTATTTACTGTCTCTGCTCATTGTTTTATCGCGCATCAGTAACCAGTGCGAATAAAATATGCTTCTAGTTCATTGCATTTGCTATTAACGTTTAATGTGGTCAAACGGTTTACGCGTTAATGGAAAACTGACATATTTTTTACAATACTTTCTCGTAAATATTTTGAAATTGGGTGAACCCGATATTGTGGAAGTTTTTAGAAATTAAATAATGTTTAGCAAAACATTCGATTAATTGAATCAAATCGATTTTTCCTTTTTTACAAGCTTAGGTACAAGCACCCTTTAGCTCGCCTTATATATACATACATACATATATATATGTATATATATATATATATATATATATATATATATATATATATATATATATATATATATATATATATATATATATATATATATATATATGCGATGCGAGTAGCCTCCGCGCCTGCGCATAGTATTTTTTTTTTTAATAAATGTTCTTAATTATTGTGGTCTTTGGGTTCACAATTGTAAAAAAATTGATATGGATATATAAAGTCTTTTTTGTAGATTTTTTTGGTATACTCAACGAAAAGAATATTTAGTGCATATTTCAAGATTTATAATGATTTTTTATGGCCTTTGGGTTATCAAATTGAAGCATTTTTATCGACATAAAATATCTTAGAATTTTTGTTTTTTTTTTTCTTTCCACGGGCAGTATTAAAGAAGGTTTCATGTTTTGGGGCCCTATAAATCCGAAAGTATATATTTAATAATTTAAAATAATTGTTTTTAATTATTATGATCTTTGGGTTTACAATTTGAATAAAATGGATATAAAAATGTATAATGATTATTTTTAATATTTTTTTTATGGCCTTTGAGTTACCAATATAAAGCATTTTTATCTACATAAAATTTCTTAGAATTGTTTTTAGAATTTTTGTATATTTAATTATTTCTTCAACCCCTTAAAACAGTCCTTAGAAGGAATAATTCAAGTTTTGTGGCCCTATTATACTGGTGATTGGATTTAAATTGCGAGCAGATGCAAATAGGATACCAAAGAATATGTGTAGTAAATTTGGTTCAAATCGCTTTGGTACCTTCAGAGGAGTAGAGACTAATATTCAAGTATATGAGTTATATATATATATTTTTGATAAGGACATTTTTTGATTACAAACACAATCGAATGCTTAAGTTCTTCTGTACTTCCTACTGCCAGCTAATAATCGCTCGGTTTTAAATTAAAAAGATAACGATATATATCGATATAATCGATTAAATAACGAATTTTCATCGATTTTTTCGATTTTAAATGAATGTTTTCGTTTTTAAATCGATTTTTACCAATTGATTTAATCAATTTCTTAATTAGAAAATCGCCCTAGCATAGACAGTAGACATACATAAATATAAAAAAATAATGAAAATGTCACCGATTCACACTTTTGAGATTTTAAAATATTGTTGGAGTTAAATTTAAAGTTCAATTGTAATAATATACTTGAAGAAAATAATCTAGAGTTTAAACTAGGTTAGTTAACCTAGTGATGCAGCAAAAACATTGAGTAATATCGATATCCTCATTTAGTTGTTATCGAATCGATATATTTTCTGTCGATATTACGTTTGATTTTATTATATATACATGTATATATTGTAAAAGCTTTATATATGTATATTTGATATGTATTAATAATTGACATTGAAGACGTTTTAATTTTACTGATTCAAATTACAAAATAATAATATGTTATATGATTCCGTATATGATTACTTTCTTATATGTAATGTAAAAAAAAGTATTGCGATCACAAAAAAATCTACCTCAACATTTTAATGTAAATATTCGTTTTGAGGGTCCCGGAATCCATTTTGACTATTAAATGTCGCCTGTATGTCTGTCATTGTGTGTACACTATTTAACCTACAAAAATATGATGTTTTGAATTTAAGATTTTCTATTTTTGTAACACCTCGAAAAGGACAGGAGTTAGAAAGAAGTTAATTTTATAAAAGTTAAAGATATTCAAATTTCTAGCAATTTTAATTTTAAAAGTATTTCGAAAAATGTACCATTTACTGAAACATTGTGATTAAAAATAGCCATATTACATTTATACGTATAATTAACACATATATTTAATTATTTCATGGCAATGATCGAATGAATTAAAAAGAAAAAGTGTTTCCTTCAATAGATAGTTCAAATATTGAAATTTGAATACATATTTTAGAGCAATACAATGCATATTTAACCTTCGTTAATAATAGACATTGAATGTTTTAATATTGTGAACTTAATAAGAATATTTATTTTATGTTATTTCAAATTGTAAAACATTATTTATTTATTATTTTCATTGATTTCATGAAAAATTGAGTCCATTTGACGTAAATATCAACGTAAATCGATACATGCTATATATTTAAACTTATGGAACAAGATTTCGTTATTATACTTATACAGTGTATTGTTTTTAAATTTCGGAATGCAACAAGTGTGCCCAGTCATAATAATTTATAATATAACCAACAAGAAGCTAATCAAAAACAGAATTTGTAAACCATTTTGGGCCAAATAGTTTTTTTAATTGTAAAAAAAGTACGGTTATATAATATTGTACATGTATTCAAATAAATAATAATTGTAATTGACGCTAAAAGGCTTTACAATGTTTAAGAATCAATAACTTGTCGAAAACTGTAATTAATAAAAATGATTATGTTATTTGCAAAGAGAAATGACGAAAATTAAGTGTTTTTATTTTCAATATGGCGCACCATCAGAATAATCGGGAATATTTCTGGGTTGTAAAGTATATCAGAGGGGATTTTTTCATCAATTCCTCTCGTTTTTATTTTTTAAAGTTTGTATTTCCTGCCAAAAATTGTTCGACAAATATCTGAGTATTATATAACATTCATTCAAACGCTTCAGAATTTTTACAAAACTTTACAACGTATATATATATGTAAAAATAATTAAAAACTGTAAAATCAAGTTTATTTTTTAACTATGGTATTAGTAAAGTTAGATACTCAAAAATTTGGGAAAAATGTTTATGAAATTGGCTTAGGGGCCTTTTTTATTATTAAATCCAACTATAGCCTTTAACCAGTTAAATAACCTGGTTAAATTAACATCTCACAACATTAGTTTATTTGTCTAACAAAACATATTGCAATTTAAATATATTCTTTAAATAAAGAAAATTAGACTAAGTGTAATGTCATAGAAACATATTTAAAATGGTGGCGTTTGAAATAACTGAGATGAGAATCTGAAGCCAAACGGTGCAGATTATCGACTATATGGCATCGCCTACCGTTAGGCAGAACAATCAAAAACTGCAACTTTTCATTATTTTCTAATACCCTTGAGATAGAAAACAATACGAAACCGAGAAAGAACAAAATAATTTAACCGTGCAAAAAATTAGATGTACGTGATCCGTTAAGAGGAAAAAATCACAACTTTCTATATTACGTTGAAATATTGTTAGTTACGGACTGTCTCTACAAATAAATCATCAGTATTATTTAGTACCTGCATATGAATAGTGCTAAGATCATAGGCGAGAATTTATTATTCAAATTCTTATATTTGTGACCTATATAGGATATATATATATATATAAAGGTATACATTGATTTTAAATTTCTATTACTGCTACTACAAAAAAACATTTTATACTATCTACTAGGTATTTGTATACTTCGTTCAAATCAATTTATTTCTTGTACTCATCTCAGAATGTCGAACAAAATTAATCTTGTCTATCAAAGAAATCCGTACGATTTCCGAGTAGAATATTGTGTGCAATTTTGCAATGGAAATAAATTTAAACATATTTCCGGAAACGTAAATTACGCAAATTGCAGCTTAAACTAATAGAACTGTGTTCTCAAGCATATTTACATTCAGCTAATAATATATGAAGCGAAATATGCTCATTAAAGTTAATTTAAATATAGCATATTTTTTTAAAGCTTACAAAATTCTATAATAACCATATATATATATATATATATATATATATATATATATATATATATATATATATATATATATATATATATATATATATATATATATATATATATAAAGCCTCTAGATTTATAAATATGCATTTTTAAAGTTCTTTTGCCAAGGACCAGTGACGTCATCACCCTGCTTTTTTTGTCAAGCTTAGGACATTGCTAGTAGATAATGAATTAATTTTAATATTAGATGTTGACACAATTGATTTATGCACTTGTATTCGCCATTGATATTTTTGATGAGTAAAATGGTAATACTTATTACCATTTTACTTAAGATTCTTTTGTCGGGAAACATTACATTTCGTACTCAAATGTAGGTAACAACTTAATACATATGATTTTCATGATAAAAAAGTCATCAAATTATTTGGCAATAGCAAATTAGAGCATTGCATTTCGAAATTAAAGTTTATAGCGTTAAAATTTGGAGTTTGATCTACAAATGTATTGTTTCTCGCCAAGGGAATTTCGAACGCAGTCTTAACACATTTCAATAGATTTTTTAATTTCAAATCATCAAACAGAGCGAAAAAAAAAAAAACCATAAAAGAACATGCATCTGACAGTGACATGATACCACGCTAACAACATTTTTTTTTTTACTTGATTGGCACTTGTGTTATATGGAAATATTCAAAATCATGTAGTGACAAATTTCAAATGAGAATAAAAATTTACCTTGCGATATCGAGGTAAATATTTAGTGATTTCCAGAAAGGAAGAGTAAAATTTTAATGAATATCGTTTAAATTACTAAAGTTACTGATTTCAAAATCACATTTTAATTAATTTCGGAGTTATCTTTATGCATGTTTTGACACGCAATTTAATAAAAATTTCACTCTGACTATTAATAATACAATTAATGATATACATTATCATTTTTTATATACTATTTAAATACTGATATAGTAAGTATTTTATTTCATGAAATATTTTAACAATTTATGTTAGTAATTAGTGATGTGAGTATTTTAAATATATATATATGGAAAAGAATGGTATACATTTCCGTTTAAATTTCTGGAAATTTTACACCACTATTATTATATTTTATGCAACTTATATACATTTTATTTTTTCAACATTCTCTTATTTACTTTAAATTAGTTTCTATATTTAGAGAACTGTCATATATTCGGTATTAATCGAAAGGATAAAGGAAGAACCATTTATTTTTGATCTAAAAACGTTACTTTCATTAGAAAGCAAAGTTATTTCAAAATTTCACTAATAATATTTAACGTATAAACGTTTTAAATTAAATTATTACGTTATATACTTATAATAATAGTCTATATGTATATTTTCTTTTCGCCATTGCAAAAGTATACGAATCTTCAGTTTGTCAGCAGTTAAGGGGAATCCCTACCCAGTAGCATGAAAACAAAAATCATCGTTCCGCTCTTAACGTTTTCTGACCCTAAATTAAAATATAATCGTTCCAAAAAAATATATATGTCGCTTAAGTATGATCTAATGCACGACTGTACAGACGAAATTTGACAAAATTTATATATTTTTCATATAAAAATAAATGAAACATTTTCCAATAAAAATTGATGATTTTCATTGATGATTTATTATGAATTGAAGAACGATATTCGCAATGTACGGCTGTACATGCCTAGATTGAACTTTTAACTTGCAATTATTAACAGAAATATCTTTTAAAAATACATTTTATAGTCATATTTTGAAATATTGTAGGAACTGTATTCTAATTTAGCTAGTGCCTCTAGCGGTAACATGTGTAAACACTGCAGTAGAGTTGAAACGCAAGTATTTGAATATCTGATTTTTATGTATTTTATATATATTGTTATATTTGTGCTACTGAATAATGCTGATAGCGAAAAGTGAACTCGGTAGGGATTCCTCTTAAGCGAAACGCACGAAGTTGGTCACGAATTATCGATTGTAAAGGTCCATTCAAAGCGAACCAATTATTAATTAAGATAAGAAATTACGTATAATATACCAGCTTGTTTTATAAATAAATAATTCTAGGGTTCACTTCAACAAAATTTATGTTTGCGGCAATTTGCCATTGACTTATTATTTGTAATGTTTAATCTTAATTGCAGCATTAGTAAACTTTTATCCGGACGATTGGTATTGTGTAGTCATATCAACGTTTTGAAAATATTCTTCATCTACTATATCGCCGAAGTTAAGACTTTTTCCGAGATAAGTCACTTAGAACAATCGCTATTAGTCGCAAATACGTTGCTGGGGAGCTTCAAAGCCCAGGTGACATTTCAGTTTCCTTTATAGCGAAGCAAACTTGTGAAACAGTGAGTGATTCTGAGGGCTATTGTTCTTCTTGTCGGCATTTTGTAGTTTTCTTCATCATTGACGCATGCGCTACGTTGTTGTTGTGAATATTTGAATTGAATCGTTAGTTTCATGATTATCACAGCAGTAAGCGCATATACAGTTACGGTTAATTCAGCTAGAGCAATTTTTGTTCTCGCATCTTGTAGCAGATATTTTGAGCGTTCATTGCTAGAGGCTTGTTTTGCGGCATGAACATCTAGTGCACCAGTGATGCCAATCTATAACGACAGTATTTCGTTGGTGCAAATCTTTAAATAGTACATTTCTGTTGTTTAAGGATTATTTGACGTGGTTTATGCATTAATTATGTAATTTTTTATCTCTAAAGTTAATTAATTCCTATAAATAACTTATTAGAGATTTAAAAGTTACACAATATAAATTTCTGTTTTACACTTTATTCCCTTTACAATTTGCAACGCAGCAATACACATTATATGAGAATACTTCATTATAATTACTCTCAAATAACAATATTACAATCTTATTTCGATAGTTTGAAGCGGTTTTGCGATAATCCCGTGGGATAACTGAATAAATATTAGAAGAAACATATATGTTGTAAATCTATAAACGCGTTTTTCTGAAAACTACTGGGCGAATTATTTTCTCAGGAACTACTCGACCGATTTACTTGTTTTTTATTTTAAATGAAAGTTAATACTATTTGTTAGAGCTTATACCAACAATATTCATACATTTGTACATATAATTATTATTTATAGCGCCCTAAAGTGAAAAACAAACTATTTTCTTCACACGGCCGCCATTTTGTTAAATAATAACTTTTTACACCAAATGTTGTAATAAGCTCCAGAGAATTCTATACGCTTTTAGAATCTAGTAATAAAATTGGATTCAGATGACCCGTTGATAAGATACGAGTTCGCCCGTTTAGTAGTGACCTAAGCATACTCTCCGCTTTACCTAAGAAAGTTTCATATATTTTTGTACGAAAAATAGTTTGAAAAATCAAAATAAAAAAGTTTTTTCTTCACATGGCCGCCATTTAGTCAAATATTAACTTTTTACACCAAATGTTGGTATAAACTCCAGAGAATTCTATACGTTTTTAGAATCTAATATTAAAATTGGATTCAGATGACCCGGAGATACAAGTTCGCCCGTTTAGTGGTGACCTAAGCATAGTCTCCGCTTTAACTAGGAAAGTATCATATATTTTTGTACGAAAAAATTTGCAATGTAGAAAAGAAGTGGCCTAAACCTAAAATTGATACCTTCACCCTAGCCTGAGAAAAAAATTCATAAAGTACACGCTTTTTTTGGACTTAAACAATTTACTACAAACTTGCTACACTTATTAAACGTGCTAGTTGGTTCAAAAATCTTCGTACGCGTGTTGCGTGGTATTTTTGACAATCGCTTTAAATTCTTATAGGTATATACTTTTTGTTTCAACGCATGTGTCCGCCTTGTCTCGTGGCCACACTATTTCCTGTTGACATTTCTTAATTTTTTGTCTTTCTACTTTTAATCACTTCTAAAGTTTCTACTTTCCTTTCTTCTTTTTCAGTCTTCATATGTTTTAGTTCAACCTTAATTGCTAGTAGAATTGCTATGTCAAACTATATATCGATGTTTTAATACTGTCTATTGGTAGGTCTTAGTAAGACACCAATATAATTTTGATGTATCTGTTTAAACGCAGTTGCTACGCACTTAAAAATGGACATGTTTTGTGAACGTAAGCTATTTACATCACTTGTATCTAATTGAGTCCACGAAGGAGGATAAAATTAACTTTTGACGATTTTTAAACTGCCCTGGGCTGATACCCACGTTCGCCCTACCTGCGAATCTGGTTACTTGTATACAATATAAGGTTTCTAAGGACCAAATTGTGTATTTTCATACCGAAATATAAATTCACCCGGTGGTGAATTTGAAAGAAATCTTTTAGTAAATCAAAATAAATATGTGTCAAGCTACAAAAAAAAAAAAAAACGTACTAGCTTACGCCTCAATTTTATGTTATGGCCATCTAGTCACTGCGAACGCCATCTATTATGCGCAAAGTCAATATATGTCATGTATCATTAATTTTCTTTATAGATATACATATTTAGGTGAGTTTATCTTTGGTAGCAAATATATTTAGGGGATCTCAGCGGATCCTAAGGTATAGTAGACCTAGTGAGAAGTCAAGGGATCCGCCCACGGATAATAAATACAAAAAAATCTATTAGTAGACCGTAAATCTTCAGGGCCCGATTTTCCAAACATAATATATTTTTGTTTTGTAAATACAAACAAAACTAATCTAAATTTCTAATAATTACTAATGAAAATAAATAAGTCCCACTTATACTCCGAGTATATTATGTTTATATTAGGAAGACATTGTTCTTTCTATTCATTGCTCTGTTATTGTGTGCTATTCAAAATTTAAATAATGTAGCAACTGTGTAAACTTGGTCGTGAAGTTGCTAGTGCAAGTGACGATGCATTAGACAATAGTTTACTGGTTCAATCGATTCATGATAACGACGATGAAGTTGACCATGTTGAAGACATTCTGTTGGATAATATTTGCATGAACATGCACAACAAATTGTGCTTAATGTGCATAAAAAGTATGTGCTTTAAAAGAAAAGCCCGAATTATGTAAAATTACCCTTTATCGTGTTAGTCAATCAAAATTTGATAATTCTTTGAGGGTGTATAAATTGTTTTCAAAAAATAAATCATGCATTATGAATAGGTTAAAAGATGACGGAGTAGAAATAAATGACTCTTAAGCGAACATAAGAAATCATAGATTTTTTGTGTAAAAGAATATTCAATTTCCAGAAAAAATAACTTATAATGTGTTTCTTTGTATTTTTATTATCCATGGGCGGATTATTGTTTTATGGCGATCCCTTGAGTTTTCACTAGGTCTACTATACATACACAGACTGTAGTTTACATGAGGACCGTATTCCATTGGCAACACATAGGTTGGTGTAAAGGGGGAAGCGCACACATTTAGTAGCGCCATAAGAGCCAATGTTTTTTTTTGCTACTTGGTCGATTGTTTTTCCATTAAAATTATTGCTTAAAATTAACCTTTAATACAATCTCAATAACTTTTCAATGGCAAATTCGTCAGGGATTTTTAATAATTAATTGTTTAATTACAGTTATTTCGATTTGAATTTCACGTAACTTTAGATGCAAATCATATTAATATGGTTCAAAAAGGTCATTACGACTAAAAATCCGTAGCAATATATTACTATAGTTATTGAATTCATGCGTATATTTGTCACATTGTTTATTTACTTGTTGTGATCCCAGTGGCATATTGATAATGATTGTTTAGTTTTTTTTTATTATAATAAATAATGAATCACCTTATCCGCCAATTAGTGTATTTCGTCTTAAACAATATTGAACTAAAACTGACTGTAAACACATATTACGCAATCACATATCAAAACAAGGTGGTCACAAACGCAATCTTGCCACAGTAGCGGTGTCGGAATATAGCTTTATTATTTGAAATTGCGATTCACAATATTTATTTGGTAACTAGAACCTTTGTGTGTAACGGTACGAAACCTCTATGTTTGGTTGCATAAGTTTCCGTCTCGGATATTTTTGATTATTCTCTATTAGAGGATTATATAATTAGAAAATGTCACAAACATGTACGCAGTGTGTCACAACAGTATGTTTGCTGTCAAGTCTCTCTTAGTTACTTTTGCTTTTTTAGGGACATTTTGCACGCTTGAGCAACCTACAGGTCGGAAGTTTGGTTCTTGTATATGAACTGACACCAAATATAATGTTTTTAGCAGTTTAGTTTCAAAACCTTTTTTTGTTTATCTAACAATATCGCAGCATATTACCATTTTCGATGCGATTCTTTTGAAATCGATCTTAAATATACCATGTTTTATGACGATTTGCCAGTTTCTACATTTTTAATTTAATTTTTTGGTAGTTTTAAACCTCAAGAGGTTATTAAACTAGTTTCTGTACCAAACTTATGTGATTAATACCTAAAAATGGCATGGGAATCAGTATTTGGATACTTCTTTTACTTCAGGTCATTATTCTCTTGAAAGGGAAATGCCATTATGCCCTAAAGTTACCTTAAGATACTGGTTTAACTAATACAGTACTGTATTCTTGGTCATTGGTCCTGGTTAGTCGTAAAATGTAACCAGTACACAAAATAAAAAATGATTAATTTATCAAAAGAGTAATCACTCCTTGAAAAGCCAGTTTTAATTCAATTTTATTATAGTTTATCCTAATTTTAGTTTTATTTTATTAGTTTGAACTCAAAATTCCAATTAATCTATCCATAGTAAATATTTCATAATCTATAATGTAAATAATAGAAATACATTTTATTGCATTCTTTCATTTAAACACCAAAAAATGAAGATAAGCATAAGCATACCCCTCCATATTTTTCAATTTATATTCTATTACAGCGACTTTTTGCATATTACTCAATTACTCATGCTGTCTGACCTATATTAAATGTCCTCGTTTTAAATTAGAAAAAAATTGCCACTTTACTTTAAGACCACTGCAGTTTTCCAATTTTTATTTTTTATTTTTAATAACACCAAGCTCAGAAATGATTTTGGTTGAAAAATAGTAGATTTAAAAGACGTTTTTATCCGTTAAAACGTAACAAAATCGTTTTTCGGACGGACATTTGAACCACTTTTCAATCAACATGTTTCCTGACAGTGTTTTAATTTAAATTTCAATAGATTGTCAGTCAATTTTAAAAATATGATTCGTACACTCGGTTGGAATATTTTTTTAGTCTAGTTAGTGATATCACTTGAGTAAAAAATTGACGCGTAAATCATTAAAATGGAGTTCTGGCAATTCTGCATTATACCACATTTTATACCTACTTGCTTTTAGTAGACATTTCCCTTGATTAAAAGACATATTCGAACATAATTTATCTTTCATATTTTTGTGGTCATTCGATGAACATAACCGTTTAATTTTGTTAATTATTTTCAGAGCAATTAAACAGAATTCCTTCGTATACATATACACTATACTTATTATATTATTAATATAAGCATAGTATACGTTGAACACAAAACAATATAAACAATCACGAAACATTGAAATATAAAAAAATATGAAATGTTCTTGCTTAGATCATAATCTGTCCTTTTTCTTCATTATAAGTGGAAGAGAGACAAATCATAAACTGAGCAGTCTGTGCAGGACAACGAACAAAACTAATAAATGATGAGTAGCTGTTACCTTACATTACTAGTGATTTTATTTCTGTCTAGTTTGAAATCTCTTTAAAATAAGAAGAGTTAGGATATGTTCCAAAACCTTACTCTGGAGTAAAATTTACTCGGAGTAGAGTTTCATCAGCTCATCATATATACTTAACCAGTCTTAAGATAATTCAATTCGCCGTTTATACAATTGGGTGAAATACATTTTTGTTTTCCAATTTAAGTTGAAAATATATTCTTAGCCATGGTTTCCACTCTCCTATTTGGTATGGTGGCGCTTAACGTGTTAAGTATGGCACTAAAATGATGCACACAGCATCTTTTGGTGGCAGAACTACGCGGAATTGAATTTTTACTTGAGCACGTATATCTCGTACTCTAGTCCTCTGAGTTTATTGATGATATATTGTGCACTTGTGCCTTTTCGGAATCACATTGTGAATAAATGCGATGATACCCTATTTTTGCATGTTGACCAAATGATGTTTACAAATCACAAACACGCCAATATAACCTTGGGATTATTTTAACCCACGGTGTCTGAAGGGGCAGGAGAACGTGACTGGAGTCACTTGGAGTCAACCTAAGGTTAATTTGAAGTAACTTCAGAGACAAATGACGATGCAATTATATCGCGTCTGCTTCGATTATGCTCATATGGTACCTAACGGCGCATAGGGGTAACATTCATGCCGCTCCGCGATTTATGAAATAGGTACCATTTTAGATTCAAATAGGCAAAAAAGGTACTTTAATCTGCTTAAATCATCAAAAGTCTAAGGACAAGGCTTAAAGTTATACTTTTCGTGGAAAATTCAAAATAAATGCCCATTGGAATATCTACTAAAACGATTGTTTAACTAGGCACCATTTGGTATTTTTACAATCATTGTAAACGAAGTGTCAATCTTTGAAAGTTTCAGTGATTTACCAAAATTCCACAATTCAAATATAAAAAACTGCCAAACCAAAGTGACCACTATACAATTATCATCGTTTATTGTAATGCAATAATCATCCATGTAATTCTATAAACGTTGATAAATTAAATATATATATAAAAAAATCCTTTATTGTTGTCTTGTCTGGGGTTTACTGACCATTTATCGTTGGGACGAATATTCAAAATCAAAGAAAAATGATTTACAATCTTGGCCCTGGGACATGAGCTCTTTCCTTTGTTCCGACAATCGTATTTAAATTGCGAACAAATTTCGTTAAATCTGTACATTCGGAAGAAGAATATGCCATAAAATTTGGTCCCCCAGCTGTCGACATACATCTA
This sequence comes from Leistus spinibarbis, assembly GCA_933228885.1. NCBI lineage: Eukaryota > Metazoa > Arthropoda > Insecta > Coleoptera > Carabidae > Leistus > Leistus spinibarbis. The sequence continues at coordinate 3,748,327 of OW121792.1, read as the reverse complement.
AATGCCATGTATAAGAATTTTATACAATTTCGTGCTCAGGAAGAAATAAAACGAATTTCTTACACATGACCGATTGCTTAAGCTCTTCTTTCCACAGTACGAAACAACGAGCTGAAAATCAATCAGGCATACAGTAATGAATATGGGTTCGTAATCAGATGAAACGAATTTCTATCAAAGAATATAAAAAAACATGTCCAAACACTTAAGCTCTTCGTACAGTACGTACAACTACCAAAAAAGTTAACCGATCGCTTAAGCTCTTCATACAGCGAGCATACTTTAATGAATATAAGTTCATTTTCGTAATCAGGGAGAAATGAAACGAATTTCTATCAACGAATAAAAACCGTTCATACATAACCGATCACTTAAGCTTTTTTTATGGTACGTATAGCTGAAAAGTCAGTCAGGTCAGGTTAGACTCGAAATTGTAGGGCGAGTCAAGAATATGCTGTATTATGGGTACAGTTCTGTGAAATATACTATCTTCATGATAGATCGGATAGCACTAAGCACTACAACACAAAATATAATATTACTGCGCATTATTTGTTTGTTTTTGTTTATTAATTTAGTTTACTTGTTGAACACTAATATAAAATGCTTTATTAGTGGGATTGGTACATTAATATATATATATTTTTTTAATGATTTTAGACATTTTATGTATGTTCTTTTGCAGGAACGATCAATGTTGAACACAAATGGAATAAGCCCGTTAGAAAACATGCGGGGATTGGAACATTATCTAAATGATATTATGCGAGGTCCAAACGATGGTTCAGAAGGAAAAGGTTGGTTTTGTTTTATTTATTAAGAAAATTTGTAGACTTCAGTGACCATACCATGATATATTTTGCATCGGTAAAGGAATTAACTAAATCAAAAAATTATTCTCATCGATATGCTCATCCAAAGAAAAAGAAACTATAATATTAAAGAGTTTGGTATATTCTGAACTTGGTACCAAATCGTTTAAGAGGGTATTACTCTTTCGACGACCTATTTCAGACGGTTTTCCGGATTTTTTTTTGTGGGTAAACTAAAACACTTGGGACCTTGAGCTTTTTTGCATCTTGTTTATTAATTCTTGGAGTACAAAATGTATTTTTTTTATGTATGTGGTCCATGTCGATCCGTCTCAAAATGGCGACCATGTCCAGCGCCTCAGTCTGTACGGCCGGAAAGGTTTTGGCACTTTCCGCTATTTGAAACATAAAATCGAGTAGGTATTATTAATCTGCATTAAATTCTACGGAAATTGAACCTCTGTCGTGGCAAAATATTGAAAATTGGATTTTTCAGAGCGCCTCAAAGTTGAAAAAAACAGGCGAAAATTTAAATTTTTGTTCAGACGGCTGCAATTTTCTCATTTTTCGATAAAATGCTTCGCCCGAGGGTCAATTTCCGTAGAATTTAATGCAGATTAATAATACTTACTCGATTTTATGTTTCAAATAGCGGAAAGTGCCAAAACCTTTCCGGCCGCACAGACTAAGGCGCCGGACATGGTCGCCATTTTGAGACGGATCGACATGGACCACATACATAAAAAAAATACATTTTGTACTCCAAGAATTAATAAACAAGATGCAAAAAAGCTCAAGGTCCCAAGTGTTTTAGTTTACCCACAAAAAAAAATCCGGAAAACCGTCTGAAATAGGTCGTCGAAAGAGTAATACCCCCTTAAACAATAAATATCTCCCTTAATATAAGACTAATTCTTGAGACACTAATCAGCACTAATTATTAAGTTATACACTAGAATTAGTGCCTTACTTTCGGATATATACACTATGTACTTAATACTATAAGTACTTTAAGTTTTAATGGAATTTGTACTTTATGTACTTATTACTTAGTACTTTACTTAAGTACTTGTGCCAGCTCTGAAGTTCAATAATATTATCATGTCGGATATCGCACCGTGGCGCCGTTAGGCATTCGATAAAGTTAGTCTCTCAAAACAGTATGGTTCTTATTACGACAATATTTATATTTTGGCCACCTGAGAATTTTATGCATCGCACAAACCATGATACTGAAACGTAGTTTAAAAACAATTTATCAAAATAAGGCAAAATTTATCACATAACATATTTTAACACATAATATCACCTTCCAAATAGGCGTTATTATGCAACATTTAACTGTAAAATAACAAATCCGCATAAAACATTTATTACATTTTGGATCTTTAACTGAAAAATAAACAGTACGAAAAATTTAATATTAGCGATTATTTATTCTTTTCCTTCTTCGCATTATACTTATTTTATGGGTAGCTGCAGAAGGTCTACCATTGGATTTAGCGCAAACACTGGGGTAACCATTTGATGTAATCACTACCTAACGCATCTGCTTAAGGGAATACACCAGGTGTGTTAGTTTGAACGACAACTCCAGTTCTTCTTTCAGCCTAACTTGAGCAAAATGGTGCATTAGCAAGAGCGTTCCATAAGATGGCGGAGTTGTAAATGATTACCCCACTTATTGTATATAATGCAAATAATGAAAAGTAGTTACCCATTCGCAAACGGCATCCCTTCTTTTTTAATTTAGATTGCAGCACTGTAAATAACATCTTCGTAACTACTTACATTTGCGGTGCATTTAATCCCATTGCAATTGCCGCTTGCATCTAGGAATCCTTCTAAAGTCACGGTCACTTCCGTAATACCGTTAATGTTAAGACTGAATACCACATTCCGATACCGGACAAGTCGATTATTTTAAAACGGAGCTGTACACGCACTTCATAAAATTTTCTTTTTTGTATCAGTTGTATTTGTCTCGTAATTGTTTCGATTGCATTTCGTGGGGATTTTAACTTTGGGTAACGACAATCGCGATAGTGCCGGTTCACGATACTCGCATTTGTGGCCAATTATTTTCGCCCTAACCGGAGCATGGAAGAGCCCGAGCAAACAAAAGTTATTACGAATCCAGGGGTTGGTTTGTCTCAGTTGTTACCGCAGGTTGAGCAGACATTGATGTTGCGTCGAAATCGTTTGAGTGACGATTGGAGAGCCTGCAGGTTCAGGATTAAGTATTTCTTTAATTTGTTTAGGAACTGAACTTAATTCACGAATTTCCATGGAGGGGGAAAGTGAGGGTTGAATGTTCATTGGCAGGATTGGTGTTGCACTTTCAATTTATTTTGTTATGTAATTTTAATTGCTCTCGATGCTTGCAATACCAACTGAGTATAATTTGGCAATAGCAATCGGTTTAGATATTTAAAATATGTCATTTGAAAGTTTATTATACTGAAGGGGCAGTAGACTCTTTCAAATATTTTACCACTCATAGATAAATGCAAAGCTTTGTTGTTGACTGTTATTTCACATTATCGATAGTATATAAGTAGCTATTTATGGACGGAATAAAAATAATTGTTATTTACAGGCAAATCCCCTTTCTTTACTGGACTAGACGATCAAGGGGCAGTGTTGCTCGAGGAACCTGGCCATTTAGTGGATAGTACACTGGCTGGCCCAGCACCACCACAGAGCTCTCCATCCAGATCGTCTCCACATTCTCAAGGCTCAGAAGGTGGAGAGCGATTCTCGAGGAAAGTATTTGTTGGTGGACTTCCACCAGATATCGACGAAGACGAAATAACCGCTAGTTTTAGGAGATTTGGACCACTAGTTGTCGACTGGCCTCATAAAGCTGAAAGTAAATCATATTTTCCTCCAAAGGGCTACGCGTTTCTATTATTTCAGGTATGTGTTTATACTATTTTTTGTTTATAAATTTGAGCACTACTTCAACAGTGTCATATTTTTACTTAACACAAATATTAAGTTGCTTTATATACGACGACAAATTCCTTGGTCGAATCTTTAAATAGATCGCTAAATATTACTGCTCGCGTTCGACATTTTTGGAACTGGTTGTTGATACACTATATAATGGTTACCTACAACCGTGATGAATTTACTCTAGATTTTAATCTGTTTTGTTTCGGTAACTCTTTCCATAAACCAAGAGTACTGACAATCTAATACATGATTACGGTTATTTTTGACTAAGTTGTTAGTTGTTGTGATTTTTTTATCAATAAAGTCATTATTTTGGATTTTGTAAAGGAAAAAGATTGAGATAAAAACGTTGGTATATATGGTCATCTACAGAGGGTTTTAGATGATTGGTGATGGATGACTACATGTAATGTGTGTGTATTCATCACTATAATAATTATGTACGAATAATAGAAAATAATATAGATTTTATAATTCTAGGACGAGACATCAGTTCAACAACTGATTGACGCCTGTATTACCGACGAAGATAAATTGTATCTATGCGTGTCATCGCCTACTATTAAAGATAAACCAGTACAAATTAGACCTTGGCGATTGTCTGACGCTGATTTCGTCCTGGATGCATCCATGCCACTTGATCCACGTAAAACTGTTTTCGTGGGAGGTGTGCCACGTCCATTAAAAGCAGGTTAGTTAAATTTATTCATATGTTTACGTCTAAATCGTTAACAGGATTACTTTAGGCTATAATTCAGGTACAAATTATAAATTAACTTGATATGCTTAAATACGTCAGTAAGTTTGCAAATTGTCTTCCGACTCACGAAAGAAGAAGATAAATCGCTTATTCCTTACGTACTTGTTTATAATTAGATTTAATGACACAAACACAAATCATTGATGATTGATTGCTGTACTCCGGATCTATCTTCTATACAAGAATATTGCGCTACCTCAGAGTGTATTAATGTATTATATCAGTTTAAAATTTTTAGCGGCTGCGGGTTCGAATCCCAGAACAAGATGTGGATGTTTCTTCGTAATTATTTGTATTTGCAGAACTTCTGTCTTCTCCGATTTTTACCAAATTAGGTATATTTATAGGTAATATGTATTAATCCAAAACGTTAAGATCGCGTTTCAAATTTTTAGCTCCAAACATATAGCAATCTACTTATTTTAGTAAAGTTTTGAACATTGCTCAGATCATAATCTGTCCTTTATCTTCATTATAAGTGCAAGAAAGTCAAATTATGAAATGAACAGAATAAACGAACATAGCTATAAATATTGTTTTTCTCTGACGCTAGCAAATGCCCTTTGCACACCAGGACTTTAATGCCCTTTTCACAGCAAAGCATTAACTTAGCTGATCTTGTTCGGATGACGCTCACACTAGATATTTAAATCGCTAGTGCTACAATAACATATTTATTCTTAGTTTGGGACCAGTCACCAGTCAAAATAATGTATCAGTAAATTGATTTTGTTTCTATTCAATAAAATTAATTACAACAAAATATTTATATATTCTGCAGTGATTGATTTTTGTTTTATATTTATTATCGGATATTTTCGATTTCGTTCAGAACTGAGCTGTCTACAAAGGTAGGAATAAAATTCGGAATTTCGCCAGGCGCACCCAGTCAAATGGAACATTTAGGATAAATACACTAACAACAGGACCACACTGGGGACAGGGCACGGACTAAACACTAGGTACTATGTAGTCAACATCACCAAACATGTACGTATCTAGGAAACAGGATTTTTGGAGATTTGAAAAGTTTTCATAATGACATATACTCAACTTTCATTTCGAATCTATGCATGAGAAACTTGTTAATGTGGGATTATTCTATTCGTCTACATTCTTTAATTGCTCCTGCATGGTTTAACTTGGTTTCAATGCTCGAATTGGCATTTGGAATTTATTGGTGGGCGAATTTAACACCATACTCTTCGACTTCGATTCTGAACTAAGATAGCCTTAGTTTTACCTTGGCTGCTCGTACAATTGGGGACTCAATACATTTTTCTTGTTTAAGTGTTTTATTCGTTTCTATTATAAATTTGTAGTTAGTTCTTGATTTGTTGTATGACTATTCTGAATACTGCTTATATACCATAAAGCTAATTCCACATGAAACGTTGTTTCCGTAAAAGCCGTTCGATGTTACCGCCGTTTCATGTTTTGATTGGCTGTTCTGTGAACAATACACAGCCAATCAAGACAAGTGAAATTAGCTTAACTGTACATCTTATCCAAAATAAGCACTTTGGCTTATTTATATTGGCAATTCAATACTATCAATCATTTAGACTTCGTTGTCGCAGTAGTAATAGTCGTTGTAGAAAGTCATGTTTAGAAACCTTCTTCCTTGTAAGTGGACGTTGTACATGTATGTATTTTGCTGATACAGAGTGATCAACCATGATTGAATGTGCCGTTCTATTTTAATTTTTTGTTGTCTTCTCATATATTGTGTACTATATGTTCGTGGGTTTCTGTATACTCTCTGATATCTTGCAATGCGTCTGTGCAGTTGGTGTTGATAAAGAAATATAGTTTTGATATGAATGCCGAATGGTAATAACTACCGATTACGTAACGTTCAAACATTGTTGATCGCTCTTTATATTGGCGATCTATATGCATTGATAGTTGGAATAGAACTGATTTACCTGTTCATTTATTAGTGTTGATTATTATGTAGTTATTTGATATTTTCTAAGTTTTCCATATAGTGTATTTATCTTTCGTATAAATTTATGGGATCTTAATATTTTAAAATAATTATCCGACCCTTAATAACACTTCTGTAGAGATGTCTATATCGAGGGCCGCCTTTAGGGTTTATATTTCTTCTTTGTTTGCATGTATAGGGTATTCGACCATAAAGTAACAATAAAAATCGTATATATTTGTTCTGGGGCTCTATTTTCCAGCACGTAATTAACTCTGAGGTAGCGATATTGTATCATTTAATAATACGATATCTACGATAATACGTTAATATTTTGGGATATTCTTGCATTGTATTACTATTTTCTAGATCCATATAAATAATACTACGGTTTTGTTCTGTTATATTTTTAGTTGAACTGGCCATGATCATGGATCGTTTGTATGGCGGTGTATGCTATGCTGGAATAGATACAGACCCAGAACTGAAATATCCAAAAGGTGCTGGTCGTGTGGCTTTCAGTAACCAGCAAAGCTACATAGCAGCAATAAGTGCACGATTCGTGCAATTGCAGCACGGTGATATAGACAAACGTGTGGAAGTAAAACCATACGTTTTGGACGACCAAATGTGCGATGAATGTCAAGGACAGCGGTGTAGCGGCAAATTTGCACCGTTCTTTTGCGCCAATGTCACTTGTTTACAGGTTCGTACATACATATTTAAAATTATTAAGATGCTATACTTCCATCCGACTCAACATATTGCCGATTTTATACAGAAATAAAATCTTTTTAATTTAAGAAGTCCAATTTTTATATTTTTGTTCACTTCTCATTCATAACAAGCTTTGGTACAGGAACCTAAGCCTTCAGCTCACCGAATAAATGCAAACAGTTCGTTCTAAGATACGGATCCCCACCAATCCGGCTTATGCGTATACATATAATATTTTAAATTAAAAAATAATTATTGTTAATTATGGTTTTTGGGTTCAATAACTGAAAAAATGTTTAAATATAAAATAATTTACAATTTTATTCTACATATATATATATAAATATATTGCATATTTTAAAAATCATAATTATTAATTTAATATTTCTTTTGTGATCTTTAAGTTAACAATATATTTTGTAGTCATAAAATATCTTTAAAATGTTGGGTATATTTTCTAAGAGCATTATCAAGGAGAGTTCTATAACCCCGGAAGTATAAGGGCGATTAGATTTAAATTGCGAACAGATTCCAAAGAATATGTGTAGCAAATTTGGTTCAAATCGCCCCGGTACCTCCAGAGGACTATCAAAGTTAAAATATCAAATAACAAAACTACCGTAGATCGGTATTTTATGAAACAACTAGTTATTTCATGAAATATTGGATTACACGATATATATATATTTAAACGTAATCATACTTATGTAATAAACCATTTGTTATTAACATTGAATAATCAATGTCTTGGTGCAAAGATAGAGAAAAAGAATTCCCGATTAAATGTACGCCAGTGGCCGACTTGAATATGTGTTATATTTTAGTACTACTGCGAACATTGTTGGGCAACGATTCACTCCAGACCGGGAAGAGAATTTCACAAACCACTTGTGAAGGAAGGTGCAGATCGGCCACGAGCCGTCCCCTTCCGCTGGTGTTAACGTCGGAGCGATTAGCTCTGTAGCAGCAAAATCAATTTGCTACCACGAAGTCATTTCTCCGCTACTATTAGCTAATTATAGATGGCTCGTGGTGAGCATGTTCGACGCTGTCTACAATATAGATATAATTATAAAAGTAGCGAATTTTTAACGTATCTTAACATATATTTATGTATGAATACAAAATATATAAATTAGATAAACAAGTTGTCTATCATAATATCTTCATTATTGAGATATGTAAAGGGTTAGTTAAATTAGCAACAATATATGAAACTGTTTTTGTTTTATGTAAATTAAATGTAGGTTTCATTATGAAAATGTCATTGTAATGTTTAATTTGTTAACGATTAGGAATGTATTTTCTAATTGTTTTCAAACACAATTGTAGATATGAAGGTCTCTTTTAAATTTACATTGTAATTAAAACATTTGTTAGTCTGCGATTAATTCAGAGATATTGAAAACTTATATTACGGTGTACTGTTAATTTTTATTTGTATAAAATAACGAATGTCTGTTAAAGATTGTGCTATTTGCAAATAACGTGCCAAGCGAACAGATGTACATCAAAAAATTTACAGTTTGCAGTATTTCTCAAGATCACGGACTAAGAAATTTAAAAGAATTTGCCTTCGAATTATTACGCGTTTGGTTTCGAGATCCTTATAATAAGACTATTATAATAGACGATCTGTTTGTTTTGTTTCTTATATATATATATATATATATATATATATATATATATATATATATATATATATATATATATATATATTTATATATAGTTGCGTGGATGTAAGCGTGTGTGCAATTAACAATATTACATTTCATGGAACATATGTCTGGCTGCAGGCTTGTGTATCTAATAGCACCAGTCAAGAGTTGTAAGCAATTTTTTCTAGTTTATTTGATCAATTGAATTTGTATCGTACTATTTAGGCTTCATTGATAAGCACCGCAGATTTGTTTACAGACAGTTCAGAACATTCAGGGTATTTGTATATACTAGTTTAATGTGAATGAAAATGACGGAAGCCAACTTTCGAAGCTAACGGCTTAGATTTTATTAAATTAATAATTTATTGGTTTTAACTATAAATATGATTTTATTGCTTTCACCTAAATTTTATAATATAGTGGAGAGTGATCCACAGTGAGTTTTTTTAACTGGTTTTTTATTACAAACTTTTCACATTTTTAAAATGTTAAACATAGAAAATCTTTCATAAAAAAAAAAAAAATTAAAAAATTGAAAAAAAAAACAAATTATCGCCAATAGTCTCACTCTGTCCCTTCATGGGGGTTTACTACGATATGCTGTGGTCCACACTGAGACGTTATAGAGATGTGCTTTAACATTTATCTCAAATAGTATTAAATTATTCTGACGTGTGCTTTGCACACAAATATCGGTTTCAAAAGTTATCAACTTCACTTACAGTTAATAGATCAGCATTATCGAGGCCTCTATTCTGTATTATATCACGAGTAGGTAGCACCAACTCGGCGGAGGTGCTATTCGTGGCGTCTTATATACGAATTTTGGAAATCCACCAGTAGATATCTATAGATGAATATAGAATACAGAATAGGGAACCGGGAGAAGTAAATTTTGTCAAATATAAGAATAATAATAAAATATGTATATATTACTTAATATATAGCAATTTTAAACAAATTTAAATAAATATTATACTGGGGCACAGTGACATATGCAAGCCGTCCTGTACCCCACAAAACTATGTCGCACTGAGTCCCATAGCATGATTTGAACAATTTTCTAACATATAAATTTTTTATAACATGAAATGAATGAACAAGATTAGTTAGTATAAGTAACTTATCAAAAGCATTGCATGTATTTCACTTGAAGCATAAAACTAATAGTCAAACTGCAACAAATACTACAACTGCAGTATTAGTATCTCTATACCTACCTAATAATGTTGCGAACAGTAGGTAAATGTAAATGTCTCACCGTGGACCAAGTCTCGTTGTGGCCCACTTTCCCCTATTTTACTTGTATATTTGGTTCCATTTAAAATGAATGTTATAAGTTACAAACTTAATAATAATTATTGGCAGTCGCAACTTACAACCTACGTACCTGTGGTGCCCTGTTATGGGTCGGAGCTGTTTCAACAATTTCTCCTTGTTCCGTACTGATATTTTGAGAATAGAGATAATGCTGAACATTTTGCATTTCGCTTTAAGAAAATAAATAACTATATACTAATACCTAACCTGTCCCTAGAACTAGTTAAATATTATCGCGATTTGGATCTCGATATCCGCGACATACTAAATGTTTTATATTAATCAACACTGTATTAACTGAGATCCCAATTAGTTATTCAATTGTGATAGAAATATTACTAACATTCGGTTAACAACTTTTCTAAGATTTTTCAATTTCAATTTTTATACTGAACTGTTAAGAAATAAAACAAATCAACTAGCAAATTATGCAGTGTGCAATAAAAGGGGCCACGCTGGCCGTATTCCAGTCATATGTATGTATAGGATGAAGACTGTGCGTAACAACGGACAATTTGGGGTTCGACATAGTCGGATTTAGCTTAATTCCTTTGTCATATCTAATATGAACACGCACATGGTTGACTAAGAAGGCTTTTTCGTAAATTCTTTGATAAATGATACTGACCCACCATACATTTTTCAATATATAATCATTCGTATTGCATCAATTTTATCGAAACATTTTGTACTGTAGTGAACTTTCATGACTTTTACAAATTTTCTAGTTATTAATATTTTTACTATCGGCAAAGTGATTAAACAATACATCGCTGTAGTGTGTGCACTGTACGAATTAATTTTAATCTGTTGCCATTTTTATTTCTATTTGTCACAATTTTGTTTTGTCTCGGCTTTAATACGTTATGCGTTAACTCATCTAACCAGAGCATTATCGCCAATAATGACTGTAGATTACTGTTGGTCGCCGGTAATTTATGGGCTACCAAGCTTATATAAGCAGCGAATATTATATCACCATAACAGTGTTCGACGAGGTGGTGATTTGTTCTTGATTTTCGTAGTTCACAAAAGATTTTAACTATTTATTTTTTATATTATTTATTATTGTTATTTCAATTCATATTTTATAATCGTTTCTTTTTTTCTTGTTACTTTTTGCCTACGAGTTCTCTCCCATAGATCACAATGTTCACCTAGGGTTTTCGTAAGCTTGGTTGGTCTATACTTACTGTAAATTATTTAATTTTTTTTGGTATAAATAAGTTTTAATCTTAAATTTAAATTCTCAGTTTGGGTGCAGTGATAACAACATTATTAAGCGATGATAATGTTAATTAATTTTGCCAGTTTTTACTAACTAAATTCAATATTTGGATTAATTCAATGATGTAATTATGATTATATATATTTATATTATATATGTATTTATATATATATATAAATCTGTGTATTTAACACATAGGGTCTGCGACGTTTGAAGATTTTGGTATATGGTTAGCAATGGAGTACGACTGATACGGTTCAGCGGTAGCAAAAAGTATCTAGAGATGCACTAGGTCTGTCTTCGCTGCTGGTTTTAAAATATTCGTACTGGAGTGTCGGTTCTAATCTATTTTTTATGCTACATTGTTTGACAAATTTAAAATTTATATTGAATATACAATTCAGTTTCAATACAAACGAACTAAAATTTATGCATATTTATGCATATATATATATATATATATATATATATATATATATATATATATATATATATATATATATATATGTATGTTTGCATATACATTTGACCCAATAGAGCAATTTTCTACATATGGATCGGCATTTTTTATTCATTATACATATATTATGCCTTATACATATATTTAAGTATAGATACATTCTCTCACCAACTTAAAGCCATATTGCAGTTCTAAGATAATTCAGATCGTTTTTTATTCCTTTGTACGAAACTTTTAAACATAATTGTACATGTTATATAGTTTTATAGGTAAATATTTTGACAAAAAAATTTGAAAAATTTATAAACTGTCAAAAGGTATTTTTATGAAATATATTTGCGATTCTAGTCACATTGTATAAACGTTTGCTTAAAATTGACATGAATCAAATTTATAGCAAGTTCCAAACCGTAACCAGATTTACTGCAATTTTTTCATGAATATTTGTGCAGCGGATGACCGAGAATCTCTTGTAACCGAGCTTCAAAACTACGGTTTCGGTCACAATTTGTTACGTTTTGGAATGTACTATTAGTCCAACATTACCAATAGTCAAAATGACTAAAAACCCGATCTCTACCCATCATCATATGAAATATATTTGGGTTGGGCGTTGTTTCGCGATTCACTCTTTTCAAAATAAATGTAATACCCATTTTAAAATTATTACCAGCAATATGGCAATATATAAACATTTATATACTGAGTTAATACAAATGTATATGTTACTTCTCTGCAGAGATGGGCACAATTCTTTTAACATTACTTGCCTTGTGGGTAATATCAAAATTTCGCTGTTTTGGTACGGAGATAGTGCAAATTTAAAATATCAGACGATTTATATGATTTAACCAACCGAATTTGAACATTGTTTAAAGAATTATAATTAATTTGACCAACATTTGCCCATGTTTGCTATTCTGATATACAGTAGAACTTAAATTTAAGTCAGTTTCGGTATCAAGAGAACGGACAAAAGAAAAGTAATAAAATATCGGGATATTTTTAAGGAATATGCTCAGCATATATGGTACATAAATATATAGTTAATATAATTTTGTTATAAAATTAAGTTGTAAATACGAAAAAGTATCCTAAAATTGCTTTGCAGGTTCTAGCGAGGTGACTGTTAACAGAATATGATTGTTAAATTGAGGTTCTACTGTAATGCATTTTATAGGAAATAGTGATATGTATGCCGAGATTGTTCTATAAATGTATCAGACACGTAATATAAATAGATGTCTTAACTGAGTATATATATATATACCTACACATAAAGAACAGTCGCATCCAAAATATTGAACTGACAATTTATTCGATATGTATGTATTATAAATTATAAAATGTAACGCTTATATATACATATATATAAATAATATTTTTGACGTAAAATTAAACATTAATGTTTTATATTTGATATAGAATCAATCGCAAGTTAAATGAAAATTATCGTAATTTGTATTTATGTAAAAACTAATGAATTGCTAGGTAAATACATAGGCAGGTATGGATTCATATGTATTTTAAATAGCATTTCAAATGCAATATTTTCAATTTAAAATGCCATTTAAAAAGAACTTGAAGCCATCTCTGTATATAACAATATCTACTGATCTAGAAAATTATTCATACCTATAAATCATAAACGCCTCATGGAAGTAATATTTATTATTAATGTATTTGATAAAAAAATTCTTAGATAAATTTTAATGTGAAAATATATAGAAAATACATCCTTTCTAATTTCATTATAGTTCTTCTATTCATAACCGAAATTCTATCTCTTATTGTATTTATTGCTCTCCAAGCAATTGGATAGTATTTTGTTGTTTTGTTTTACGTTACAACTTGGATTATGTGATTAGGCAATTGTTCATAAAAAATATGACCTAATTCATTTGAATGACGCCAACCTACGGCAGTTGATATATGTACATTATGGTATTAATATTAAGTATATTCAAAACTGAATGAAAGCGATTGATATGGTTGCAGTATCTTTTTTCAACCAAATATTAGCACTAGGATAATAGAGAAAATACATACCTAATTGTCAAGTAAATTACATACGCTGAAAAAATATGAAAGAAAGTTTTTTAAACCGTACTGAATAATTTTATAGTAAATGGATGCATTTATTACTATCGACAATTTATTTAAACGTTTGCTTACCAATTTTTATATCTAGTCTAAAACACCAACAAAGGCATTACAAAGTCTTATGCAATTGTATGTCTGTGTATATTACCAATCTGTGTTTTGGGTACATGTATATTAAAAGACAGATCATGTAATAGGAAATTACAGTACGTCTTTATCTTTGGCTTAGCATGTTTTATGTGTTAATTTTGGGAATGGAACGTTTCTCCGCGACCAGTTTGACTCCAGTCTAGGCCAAACACTACGTGGTATAGGACCTATGATTGGTCGCTATACACTGCTAATCCCGATTGATTCTTTTTAGCTCACCGTACGAAGTAAAGAGAGCGTGTCTATACATTCTCGAATCAAAAATGTTCCTTAACAAAAAGCCCTTATCTCATATATTTTGCTACTGATGATAACAACTTACGAAATACGTATTAAGCTTTTTGTATACTGTGGTAAAGGGTTTTTATTTAATTATTGTTACAAATTCTTCTACACATATTATTTGGTATTCCAATTGAATCCGCTCGCAGTTTAAATCCAATCGCCTTTATAGTTTCGGAGCCATAGTGCCCCATAATTTGGAGCACTGTTAATATCGTCCTTAAATTGGTTTAGATCTTTGTACTTCGAACGGCGAGCTAAAAATGTAATATAATTATCGAATTAGTTGCGGCGAAACGTCCAAGACTCTGAATTTTATATAGTACAATTACAGATTGAATATATTTCACTATTAATAATGGGAAGAAAACAAAGTTGCAATATTTTATTTTAAAATTAATTTAATAACAAATTGTATTTTATTATTTATTTCAAATTCTTTTTATAACAATAGTTTATAAGTTTATAATTGAACTAAATATATAAGATTCTATTTATATATATATATATATATATATATATATATATATATATATATATATATAAATTAAAATGTAAGAGCATCTCTTTTAGGGCCCCATAATGCCGCTGCCTCTATCAACTAGATTATGATGAACTATCTACGATTTTGGTACAAATATATTTCTGATTTATAAACGATTTACACTCCTTTTCTACTATTTATATATTTGCTCTCCCAGGTGGGAAGTAGATTGCTGTAGTATGAGTTGGGAATACAATATTGTATTGTATGTACAATGATATATATTTATGTAGACGTTATTACAATTGTCATATATTGTCTGTGTGCAACAGACTGCTTTCAATAACTTTTATTAAATATATCATTGTATTATAAAGTTTTTACGATTTCATTTTAACTTTTTATATCAAAAAGTTCTCTCTTTTATAGAAAGAGATATGTTACGGTATATTTTATAAGTTTAAAGATACAAACAGTTTCTGTACTCTTATGCACATCGTATACTGCTTTATATATATATATATATATATATATATATATATATATATATATATATATATATATATATATATATTATTTATTTATTTGACTGTTGATTGATACAGTATCAAAATATGTTTAATCAAAAGAAATAAATGAGATGCAATTGTCGCCGTGCGCGAATTTTGTGTTAGAAGAAATGCTCTCGCTCGGTGTTATGGATGCAATGTTTAGTTACCAATATCAAGTGCAATATTTTCCGGCTGTGAAGCTCTAAAGAAATCGAAGCATAAGAGATCAATATTATCAATGTAATCGCTCCGTAACTGAAATTACCGAGTGAGTTATTTTCATGATTTCCTTTTTGTTTTTATCGATTATTTAATTTTTTAATTACTATTTCCAATTATGATTTTGTATTTTGTATTTTTTTTTTTTTTGTTAAATAACAAGAACTGTATGTTTACAAGAATTGTTACCTCATTTATAACAATTTGTGATATCATGTTAAAAGTAGATGTTAAGAAATTCAGTGTGTAATGCAATAAGAATTGAATTTTGTATGAGCTAGTTTCACCATTTCTCTGGTCCTTTTTGAACAAAACATTTCTTGTAAAATAACATCTTGTTATATGGTCGGTTCTACTAACAGAATTTATTAAGGTAAAATTCAGCAGATCTGCTCATTAAGAATATTGAAACATACCTCACTCCTCAGCTATTGTTATTCATTGTTTGTTTTTCTTATTTTTATTACTATTATTTAATTTAATAAATAAGTAATATCTATGATAATATTATAATGGAATTCAAATGAGCATCAACTCTTCACACTTTGATTTATTTTATCTATTTTTAACCCTAAGACTATTTGAGGTTTGGTGTCGTATATTTGGTTCTTGAAATCAATTTTTAAATTTATATTTATAGCATACATAAAAAGTAATATTTCATATTATGTATTATAGTCCAATCAACGTAAATTTATATGTTACTTTTCAAAAATATTACATTTACATATGACTTTTCTGTATGTAGCATATTGTAATATAGATATGTGTGTTTATAAATATAAATTTTGACTAACTGTAACTAAGATAATGCACTATAACAACTAAAATATATGTCGTATTAGGTTTGAAATTCAAATAGAAGATGTTTAGTTTCAAATAACAATAGAAATACTAATTTTAAATCCCAAAGAAGAAAACTAAATTTCTATTCTATAGAATTGTAAATCTTATACTCGTATAACAACTTTATATTAAGAAAACATTTATATTATTTTATTTACACTTGCATATATCTATGTACTTTTTAATTTCATAATCAGAATATCTTAGATAAACGCTACCTGACAAATTTAAAAAAAAAACACTATTTTGCTAAGCTGGTTATTTGTTTCACGATTTTCTGTTCTTGCATAATACCTGCATAGAATAAAATCACATGACAAACAGTTTCAAGGGCACTCTAGGCATTCTATATCCGGACAAAAGCTTCAAAAAGTCATTTGAGTATCCTGTTTTTTCAGTCTTATTAATTAAATCCGCAAAATATGGGCATAAGCTACTAATTTCTTAATAACTACTATCAATTTTGTAGACGATATGAAATTTTCATTTGATATAGAAGAAAATTTTAAGAGAATGACTGCTGTGAGTAAATGAGATTTTTTGAGAAATATTTGTGGTGTAACAAGAAAAGATAGAATAAAGAATATATGAGGAGTGCGAAATGTATGTAGAGTTGATAATTGACAATTGGTCGAATGCCACTTTCAGTGACGCTGGTTAAAACAATAAACCATAATGCAATAAATTGTTTTCTTCAATTTTAAATATTTTGGTTAATTAGATCGATTTAGAAGTGGAATCAAATGAACGGAGAAGAATTGTTATTGTTTGGAATGTTATTTTATATAAAATAATATCACATATTTTACAGTCTAGAAACAAAAACCTATGCAAATTTGTGTTAGAAGCAGTTTGAGGAATTTTTTGAAAATAATGTTTTGTAATTTGTCTAAGATATTCATTTAAGGAAAAATGACTCGGGAACAAATTTAAAATTAACTCTGGTTTCATCATAATTAATCAATCCAGTAATAATGATCGCTGGAAACTTTGTAAATATTAACAAAATTCTTCGCTGGGCCCATCAAGTAGTCTCAGGGTTAAACAGACAGTTGTTCATAACTATTATACTTTATATAATACATATTGTGGTCCATGGACAGCTGCAAGCATTGTATAGATTATTTATAATAATAAAGCACATAACTATGTTTTTATTTCTATAAAATACTTATTATGTGCATTTGAAATGAATTATTGTAAATTTTTATTAATTTTTTTACATTTTTGTATGTTTTAATTTTTTTGTCAGCCGAGTAATTGCCTTTGTTTTTGTTCAATGGTGAACATCTCGGTCTGCTTTTTGTACCAGGGAAGTTTCTTGATTCGTATTTTGTTGAATATTAGACTTTATATGTTTTATAAAATAATTATTAAAATGTCAATTGTATTTATTTGATAAATACTGCTGTTAACACTTCAATATTTGTTTTATTTTTTACACTAAATTAAGAACATACCATTTTTAGAAAAGTGCAACCACCTTTTAATTTTTTACAGGTACCAGTGAGCTACTAATTGAGAAAAATATCATTAAATATTTAAAAAAAGTTTCTTCTATAAAATAGTTCCATTAGACTAAAACAGTACAAAATTGGAATTAATCCTATATAATATATATATATTTTTTAAATTGTTTTTGCATTTCAAGAATTATTTATCATGTTAATTTATATTTGATAAAATTGAACATATGATATTTTTCCAATTAATAGCAATATAATTTTTCCAGCAGGGTGCGAACTCTGGAGCCCGTATCGATTTTTATAAATGTAACTATGAATATGGGCATATCTAGTTAAACACATATCCAGATACGCTTTCTTTTGTAACTTAATGCTTTGGAATTAAAATAATTTATTTGAATATATGAATTAATCAAAGGCATCAGATCCTCAAAAAGTTTTCAAGCCCTCAAAAAGACTTGAAGATCTCAAAAAGTTTTCAAGCTATCAAAATTTATAATTTATAAAATAGTTGAATAGTTTCAAATCACATTTCAAATTAAATGTTACATAATAGATTCCTAATTGATAAATATAAAATAAGCTTTAATTCCTTTTAATTGTTGATTTATAATACAAAATCACATACAAGGCTTGTAATTATCAAAAAGGCTTTAATTCTTCATTGTAATTGATAAACAGGTCTAAATTCCTTTTTGATTCATAATACAAAATCACATAAAAGACTTCTATTTGTCAAAAAGGCTTCAATTCCATTTGAATTATAATAGATTTGTAATTGATAAATTTGATTAATGATTTATAACACAAATTCACATAAAAGACTTGTAATTGTCAAAAGGGTTTTGATTCGTTTTGAATTAAATTAATTGTATGTGATTTGAGCTTGTGCATTATCTAAATAATTTTTAAGTTGAATTGTGAATTATGAATTCAATTCACTAGTAATTGATTTTGCCCAGCTATGGTTATATATAAAAGAACGTATTGATATCATTAAAAAAATCGAAATATCCGTTTTGATGGTCCCTGAATTCATTTTGACTATTTTCTCAAAAACGTTTGTGTGTCCGTTTGTGAACGCTAAACAAAGAATGTGTTGATTTGAATTCAAGATTTGTTAATCCTTCTTATTTAAAAAAAAAAAAATTAACCGAAAGTAATTGTTTACTCGTGTCATTTTCTGCACATCTCGAAAATAAAACGAGGGAAAAAGTAAAAATGAAATAAAGAATCTTGTAACATTTGCTTGAAAGTTTTTCCACAAAAATGTATTATATACTGAAAATCATATTTACATTTCCCTAGTTACATAGATATTGATTAATTCGATAGAATTAATTTAAAACAATGTATAGTGAAAACTAAGTATAAAAAAGTGAAGGCCACTCCAGATTTAGTTTATAAGGTAAGAATAGTATTAGAAATACTTTATTTAAATATGAAATATTTTATTGCTTTAAAAGAAAAACATTAAATAACATTTAAAAATTGTTAACTCCACCAATAAACAGATCTATCAACTATAATTACAAAACTGTAGTAAAAGTCTATAGTATTTGATGAAATTTTCTTTTATGGACCCTAGCAAAGGAGTTAAGGCGTGTTCAGAGCGAACCAAATAGTAATTATTTTTAGAAAAATACAAATAATAATCTAGTTTGTATTTATTAACACAATGTATGATACATTTTGTTGCTGTGAACGTTAACAAACTTGCATTATTATTACTAATTTCTAAGCTTAATTACTGGTTGTTTCGCTGTGAACAATCCTTTATAATTCTAGTAGTTTGTACCGATTAACACTTTCCGCGGTATAATAAACCTTGCCGAAACGTATTTAAAAGAGCGCATATAGTAAGTTTTACTGTTCCTGTTTCGAGGTAGATTAAAGGAATTCGACTGTGATAGGGGCATAATAATTTATTCAACACAGTATTTATTTCGTTATTGCCTTTTTGGGTTACTACTTCAGTTGTTTGGAGTTTCTGTGTTTCAGTGCGCATGCGTATTTAATGCCTTCTAAACTTGGCTTCAGCCCACCGAACACAGAAAAGTGAAGATCTATAAATAACATTAGAAACTGTGCTGTTCCATGTACCGGGGTATCTTAAACGTGTGTGTTTTGCTAAATTTGCGTTAAAAATCATTCATTTACGGTTGTATAGTAAAGTCACGTGCCATACATTCACTTTATAGTGCTATAGTTATCTAATTGTTTATATATTTCGTGTATAGTAACCTTACAAAGTGAACATTTTGAACTGATAAATAACGGTCATATTTGATCTATATCAATTTAGTAATGTGAGTACATTACTGAGCTTTATATATATATATATATGTTTATCAATGTAATATATATGTATTTAATTGATTTATCGTTTACAATGTATAGATCTTCAATCGTAAACATGGATACAGCAGGTGCTGGCCAGGATCCCGATCTACCCGAGAACGCAACTGATGAAAAAAGTGCTAAGAAAAAGACTGATAGAGAGCGTAAGAAGGGTGAAAAGAAAATTGACCAGTATATGAAGTCGATCTCAAACCTCACACCGGATGAAAAGATTGAAGCGTTGTGCAAGCGGAATACGGACTGCTATGAGACAATTCGCACCTACAAAGGATCTGTACAGTTACTGCAACGCAGGATTCAAGTGATTGAAAGGGAGAAAGTGCAACTTCAGAATGATCAGGGCAAAACCGTGTTGGCTAAATCCAGACTAGAAACTCTTTGCCGGGAGCTTCAGCGACAGAATAAATCTATAAAGGTATACCCCATGTACATTTAATATATGCACAATTATTTGCGAAACTATCGGGACGATATTGTTGACAAAGTAGAAATATAATTCATTTAACGGAATTGTTTGTCTTGACAACTCTATAGCAACGGTTATATATATATATATATATATATATATATATATATATATATATATATATATATATATATATATGTATATAAGCCAAAACCAGCCAACAACCTAACCAATACTCTACAGGAATATCCTGAAATGCCATTTATCTATTTGAGTCTATTTTGTTTTCCTGTCGTAGCAGATGATTCGATTTTATAAGCTACATGCCAATGGCAACGTAAACAACATATTTATATTGTTTCGTAGCATTTTTCTCGCAACTGGTAATTTTTTTGTTGAAATGTTTCAAACAAAAGTTGTGCGAAATATTCATATCTTTCATTATGAACATAACTATATTTGCCGTAAGTGTAGCCGTTCTAGTGATATTGGAGATAGAACAAAAATTGTATAGAGAAAACATGCAATATTCTTTTCAAAAATAGGAGGTGCACATCTAGGGCATATACAAGTCTTAAGTTTGAAGTTTCATAATATTTCGTTCGACAGTTTTGGCCCTAGAGCGTTCACAGACACACACACACACACACACACACAGACATTCCGAAAATAGTCACAATCGATTCAGGGAAGGTCAAAACATGTATATCCGTTGAAATCTCGAGTTCGACATTTTTCACGATTACAAGACTTACTTATTACTTCGTAAAACAAAATAAAAATCTTATAAACATAAAATATCTTATAATTTTTGGGTGTCTTATAAGAGCAGTATTAAGGGAGACTCTAAATTTTGGGGCCCTGTAACTGTAAGCGGATTCAAATCGGATGCCAAATAATATGTGTAGCAAAACAAAAATAAAAAGTCCGCAAACGTTTCAATCGAAAATTACTCTAATTCCCAAGAATAATACACACAAAACGATTCCAAGTCCACTAATGTTTACTTATGAACATTTTGCACTTGAGCGCGAAACTTCCGACTGGCGTGGACCCGATATGCGAACCAACTCCCTATTACTGTGTTAAACTTCTGCTTTTATATCTAAACTCAGCCACCCACTGTGTGCAAATATACTAAATTCACCCCACAAATCATAGTTCCTTAACGACGCGTTCTAACATGTGCTTAACCCTGACGCCGAGTCTAGTTCTAATCTTCCACGAAATGACCAAAATTGCACAAATATCAGACGCATTAGTTTAGACTAATCTTAATGTTATTATATTGCAGGACGAAAGTTTACAAACAATCAGGGAAGAAGAGGAAAAACGCAAGGAGATGTCGAATCGTTTCCAAACCGCTCTCAACGAAGTAACGCAGATGATGCAACAAAATACAGACAAAAACTTAAAGTTACGCGAAGATAACATATTGATTTCGCACAAGTTTCAAACATTGTGCGAACAATTCAAGCAACGTGAAGAAGAAGTGATTCGCTTATCAAAACAAATGGATTTGGAAAAACAACTGGCTGACGCAACTGTAAAACGCATTGAATGTGAGCTTAGTGCTGAGAAAGAGATGTGGAAGAAAGAAAAGGGGTACCTGCTAGAACAATTGAAATTTAGCGAAGAAGAGCGATTGAAACTGAAGAGTAACATCTCCAATTTAGAAGAGCACTTATCGATGTATAGTACCCGGTATGAAGAGTTTGAAACTACGATAACAAAGAGTAACAAAGTATTTGACAGCTATAAAGTTGAAATGGCCCGTTTAGGCAAACAGGTAAATAAATTAGAAAATGACTGTCATTCTTGGCAAGAGCGTTGGATACAAAGCCAGCAGCAATTGACGCGGGCGCAAGTTGATGCAAAGGCACAAGAAGTCACTTTAGTTGATCGTGAGAAGAAACTCAACCAATTGTCCAGTTTGTGTCGATCTATCCAAGAGGAAAGGTCAACATTCTTGAAACAGCTAAAGGAACATGGAATCAAGCCAATAGTGATACCGCTGCCGGTTCCGCCTCCACTATCGGTTGCGCCTGTACCTGCTACACCCGATACAAAGACTAGTCAGAAAATGACGAAAAAGGAGAAAGAACTTTCCAAACTCAAAAAACAAGTCAATGCGTTAGAAAGTCAATTAGTCGGTACATTTAAAATAGATAGAGATTACGAGAAAATAGAAAAAGCGAGGGAATCACATAAACAAGAAACTATTACAGAAACTACTACAGACACACCACGGAGTGCAGATGGCACTAGTTCTATAGAACTTATTTCCGTGCCCGATACAAATAGTTCTGTAGATCTTATTTCCGATCTGATCGATACAACTAGCTCTGTAGATCTTATGTCCGACCTGATCGAAACAACTAGCTCTGTAGATGTTATGTCCGAGCTGGTCGATACAAAAAATGCTGTAGAACTTATTTCCGAGCCGGTTAATAAAAAAAATGCGGTAGAACTTATTTCCGAGCCGGCTAATACAAAAAATTCCGTAGAACTAATTTCCGCGCTGATCGATACAAATACTTCTGATCCGTCCGAATCAGAAACAATCCGCTGGCCAAACAGTAATTCTCCTGATATAATTGACCTCAGTATGGAAATGTCCACAATGCAGATAATAGAATCAATGTCTCACGTAAACATTGATTTTCCAGAAGAACCTAATAGTCTCATGAGTTCTACGGATCAACCTAGCAGTATTAATCCTCCAATAAAGATAGACTATAGTGATTCAGCGGAAAATCCAGTGAAGAATGCATTGAAATGTGCACTTCGCGAAATTGCTATTACATGTCAGAATTCAGATTTAATCAAGCTAAAAACAAATAGTTTAGAACTAACCAAGACCGAGTCTAATATTATTCCAGCAGTGAAAGAAAATTGTACCGATGAGAAAAATTCAGTGCCAATTAGTGCTAATAACAAGCAAAATAGCAAAGATCAGGCAAACAAACTAAAAACTAAAGGGAAAAATTCAAAAAAAAGAATAAGAAATAATTAGTTTTTTTTTAATTTTTATCAAATAAAATGTAAATACTTTTTATTATTTAAATTATTCTGTGTGTAGTGCCTTTCTTATAATTATAACCATTACATTTGTGTTCTTAACTGTATTGTTCTTTTTGATGCAATAAATTGCGTTTCTTTTTGAATACCAATAAAATCTTTTAATTTTTCAATAAATGCATCCTCTTCCTAGCTAAGTAAGTAATAAACGTACTCGTTTATTCGAAAATAATTTTACAAAAATATAATATCTTAACCGAAACTAACAGTTCACTCTTGCTACTTTTTCAATATCTCGAAAACAGCATGAGTTTACAGTGAAAATTCTCTATCTATTGAAAAATCGCTTTTGAAACTAGTTGGTTTTATCTTTGTATGAATTTGAAACAAAATAAGCTTAGGTACAACGCACCTATGCGTACAGCTCGCCTTATAATGTCTTAATTTTTTGTAAATTATTTTGATTTAAATATTTTTATGGCCTTTGGGTTAAAAATTATGTTGACATAGAATAACTTAGAATTTCTTATAGAATTTTTGGGGGTTTTAATTATTTTATAAGGGCAGTATTAAGGGGGGCTCCTAATGTTGGGACTCGGAAAGTATACAAGCGATTGGATATAAACTGCGAGCGGATTCAAAAATCGCTTCGGTACCATCAGTACAGTGTTTGTCTCGTCGTCCTGAATCCAAAAATATATATATATAACTCATATACTTGGATGTTAGTCGTCGCTCCCTCGCTCGTAAGACCAAATTTGTGCCCTGTACTCGGTACCTTCAGTACAGGGCACAAATTTGGTCTTACGAGCGAGGGAACGACGACTAACATCCAAGTATATGAGTTATATATATATTATTGGATTCAGGACGACGAGACAAACACTTTTTGGGACATTTTTTTATCTGAGAATGCTACAGACACACGACCGATTGCTTTAGCTCTTTAGTACTTCGTACGGCGAGCTAATAAAGCAATATATATATACAACATTTATTTATAATGAAAATTACGTATATTTACGCTATTTAAATTTAGCGCCATATTATAACTATATCCGCAAATAAGAACAGAAGAAAAAGTGTAGGTCATATCCGG
This sequence comes from Leistus spinibarbis, assembly GCA_933228885.1. Taxonomy (NCBI): domain Eukaryota; kingdom Metazoa; phylum Arthropoda; class Insecta; order Coleoptera; family Carabidae; genus Leistus; species Leistus spinibarbis. The sequence continues at coordinate 3,723,493 of OW121792.1, read as the reverse complement.
CCGCAAAATATGAATTTGTTCGCGGTCGATACCCCTGAGTATTCATATGTTTGTTTAAATGCGTATATTCTGATATATTTGCATGTTATGGGCATCTATTTTGTAAAATAGCAACAGTTGTTGATATTATTATTAATTTATGTCCAAACGGTCAATAGACGCGTCATTAGCCGTATTCTATTCACGTTATAACTCATCTTCTTGCTCTGTCTATACATGGGACAGACAAAGCAAAAACATGAGTTTGAATTAAGCTTAGGTGGGATTTCGGGTACAAAGAATACAGCTCTGACGTCAGTACTGTCTTAAACACTGTCAACTAATAGGTTTTCACTTCAATTTGTTTTTATATTTGTATATTTTATAAAATGGATCCGAATGCATATTCTCAGTACGGAAATAATGCACAAGTCAACCCAGAAATACAGCATTGGTTCAATTTGGTAGATAAAGATCGTTCGGGCAAAATAAATGGGAAAGAGTTACAAGCTGCATTGGTAAATGGGCAAGGGGACAATTTTTCGGACACTGCCTGCGAAATGATGATTAAAATGTTTGATCGCGACAAAACTGGGACAATTGACATTCAGCAATTTCAACATTTATATACGTATGTGTGTCAGTGGTTAAAAGCATTTCGAACATTTGATCGAGATCAATCTGGGCATATAGAAGAAGGGGAATTGGCACAAGGTACATTTAATTCGGTTGGATCAAAATATTTCTGTAACAAAAAGTGTTTGTCTCGTCGCCCTGAATCCAAAAATATATAAATATGTGTTAGTCCAAATTTGTGCCCTCTACTCTGAAGGTACCGGACCGATTCACACCAAATTTGGTACACATATTAATTGGCATCCCATTTGAATAGGTCCGCAGTTTAAATCCAATAACTCGTATACTTCCCGAGTTATAGGGCTCCAAAATTTGGAGCCCCCCTTAATACTGCCCTTAGAAAAATAATTAATACACCCAAATTTTTTACAAGAAATTCTAAGATATTTTATATCTACAAGATTTTTGCATATTGTTAACCCAAAGCCCGGAAAAAATTATTAAATATTATAATTTTGAATTTTAAAATATGCACAATTTTTTTTTAAATCAATATAATCTATAAATAATTGTAAGACTATATCTGTAACATTTTTTCAAATTCTTAACCAAAATACCATAATAATTAAAAACTTGTTCGCATCGCATATATTACTTATATGGCGAGTTGGACGCATAGGTGCGTTTTATCTAAGCGAGTTTTAATTTTAACAGCAAACTAATTTGTTAAAATTACGGTTCGGAATAATTGAGTTTATTTCCAGCGTTTCAACAAATGGGATACCGTTTTTCGCCCGGGTTCATCACATATCTGTTAAAATTATTTGACACGAAAACCCATGCTCAGATAACTGTAGATCAGTTCATCATAATATCGGTAAAAATACAACAATTTACCGAAATCTTCCGTGGAAAAGATAAAGAAATGAAGGGAGCAATCACATTGGGATTCGAGGAGTTCTTGGAAACCCTATTAAATTGTTCAATGAGATAGTAGCATTAGATTCTAATTTAGCAATAAAATTAAACATTATTCCATTCATAACTCGGATAGTAGACCAAAAGCACACTTAGTGCTTAAATATTTTCTTGTTTACCATTTTACAGTGCAAACAGCAAATTGCTTTTATCACAAGAAATTTAATTATTTTAATGTATGTTCATTTAGTTGTAAGATTTTACAGTATTGACTAAATAGAACAAAGTAGTCATAACTGGGCATAATTTAAAAAATGATACCTAACGAAACTTGTTATATGTAACAAAGTAAAACATAATCATTAAAATAAAGATATATATATATATATATATATATATATATATATATATATATATATATATATATATATATATATATATCGCGCATTTAATTAATGATTACAAAGTAGTCGAAATAAATAAAATATTATAAAAACTGTTATTCTTAAGTGCATGTGATCCATCACCTCTATATTACTCTATTTTGAAATAAAGTAAATTACAAAAAAAGAAACCCAGATTTTTCTATTAATCCTTCAACCTGAACCGATATAACTGAAAATTTCTAGATATATGAATTACTTTCGTTATCTTTGAACAAAATGGCTTATTATTTAAAGTATTTATGTTTGAAGTTTTCAGGGTGCGTTTTTAATAAGCTCCGAGAATATTTTGATATTTTTCTAGTTTCGTCCGCCAAATTGATACAAACTGGTTGCCAAATAATGTATGAATCAGTGAACTTAATGTACTAAATGACTGTAAATTAACATTCTATTTATTTCATCCGAAATCTTTAAATAAATTATATTCAACATCTATGAGAATCTAAGACTCTGTATATATCATTTTTTCGGCATTTTTCAATAAATAATGATATTCTAAATAATATTACATTGAAAAGAGGCATTTTTACCAGTTACGTGATTGATGACTTGATGACAATATCGTTAAAAATTATTTAGCTACAGTCACAGCGAGGCAATTAGCAATTAGGATTAGAAATTACAAATTACAATCCTTTAAGAATTGTTTACAGCGAAACAATCAGTAATTAAGCTTAGAAAATTACAAATAACAATCTAGTGCAAGCAATGCTAGCATTCCAAGCAACAAAATTAACACAATGTTTGATAAATTTTGTTGCTTGGAATGTTAGCATTGCTTGTCATAATACAAACTAGAATATTATTTGTAATTTTCTAAGCTTAATTACTAATTGCTTCGCTGTGAACAATCCTTTAAGGACACACTAGGACTTAAGGATTGTTAACAGCTAAAGAATTAGTAATTAAGCTTGGAAATTATAAGTAATAATTCCAGTTTGTTGTATGACATACAAGGTTAACGTTCACAGCAACTACATTTATCATAAATTGTGTTGCTTGGAATGCTAACATTGCTTGCCATAATACAAACTAGATTATTATTTGTAATTATCTATGTTTAATTACTAATTGTTTCGCTGTGAACAATCCAAACAAACAAGGATTGTTCACAGCGAAACAATCAGTAATTAAGCTTAGAAAATTACAAATAACAATCTAGTTTGTATTATGACAAACAATGCTAGCATTTCAAGCAACAAAATTAACACAATTTATGATAAATTTTGTTGCTGTGAACGTTAACCTTGTATGCCCTACAACAAACTGGAATTATTACTTATAATTTCTAAGCTTAATTACTAATTCTTTAGCTGTGAACAATCCTTTAAGGATTGTTCACAGCGAAACAATTAGTAATTAAGCTTAGAAAATTACTAATAATCATCAAGTTTGTATTATGACAAGCAATGTAAGCATTCCAAGCAACACAATTTATGATAAATTTTGTTGCTGTGAACGTTAACCTTGTAGGTCATACAACAAACTGGAATTATTACTTATAATTTCTAAGCTTAATTACTAATTCTTTAGCTGTGAACAATCCTTTACACTCCGTCTCACTTTATCATCCTATTTTAAAGTAGTGAAAAAGACATTAGACTGGGTTTATTTCTGTTTCGGGTAGATGTGACGTCACAAAATACCGCGTGAACTCAGTTTAAGACGCAAATATCCGAACTTGAAGTAAGAACATGCAAACACACTAGGACTTACAGTCAGTTTTACTTTATCATCCTATATTAAAGTAGTGAAAAAGGGATTAGACTGGGTTTATTTCTGTTTCGGGTAGATGTGACGTCACAAAATACCGCGGGATCTCAGTTTAAGACGCAAATATCCGTGTTTAAGTTAGACGAACATGGAAACAGACTAGCATTTCCAGTCAGTTTTAATACAGCATCCTATCTTAAAGTATTGGTGTGAAAAGGCATTAGATTGGGTTTATTTCTGTTTCGGGTAGATGTGACGTCACAAAGTATATCAGTTGGTAACTAAACAGCTGAATTGAGTGAAAGGCGTGCCCGTACTCTATTCTGGAGCTTGACTGTTTCATATCCCTCTTTTGCTCTTTATTATCCTTGAACAGTTACTGTTGTTGCTGTGCCTATTATTGATTAGTGTTTCGTATTTTATTTATGAATAAAATACATAACGGTACATTGTAGTGTTTAATGTTAATTAAGAACATGCTCTTTGGAGTGTTTTAATTTTGTATTTTATATAAGTTTTTTATTATGGATCCTAATGGGAATGGGAAACGAGGATTACCAAAATTAAGGGATATATTACGGAGGCCACGCCAAGATTCGGATGTAAGCAATTATATATATATATATTTAAGTGGTATAATTATGATTTATGGTATATTTGCTTCAGAGTGGTGATCCAGATTCTCCGGATCTTGATTTTGTGTATGACGATACCGATGTACATGAGAATGAAATTGCTGAATTATACAGTTACACCGAACATCCTGAACTGCAGTTAAATGTGAAAGCATTTGAAGATCAAATGGAGCAGTATGGACTATTACCAAGTTGGCAGCGGTTATTGGTCACGGAAAAGAAATCAGTTATTATGAAACTACTGAATCAACTGGAAGTTTCCAATAAACTATTACGGATGAAGGCAGCGAGATGTATTTTGTACCTGGCACAAGTAAGGCTATTTCATAATTTAATAAATTGTCCAATTGGAAGTTCATTAAAAGTTTCATTGAAAAAAAGATACATTTGATCAGAATGTACAAGGGGAACATAATTAATTGGCCTTGAACAGCTGTTCAGAGTAACAACTGTTAAAAATAGTAGCCCAACCTTCTTTTTTTGTTTGTTCGGAAACGAAGTACCGAAGAAGCTAAAACATCCGGTCGTGTGTCTGTAGCATTCTCGGATCACAAAATGTCATTACAAAAAGTGTTTGTCTCGTCGCCCTGAATCCAAATATATATATATATATATAATTTGTGCCCTTTATTCCTCTGAAGGTACCGGAGCGATTCACACCAAATTTGGCTCACATATTATTTGGCATCCCATTTGAATCCACTTGTAGTTTAAATCCAATCGCCCGTATACTTCCCGAGTTATAGGCCCCCAAAATTTGAAGCCCTCAATACTGCCCTTATAAAAATAATTAAAACACTCAAAAATTCTACTAAAAATTCTAAGATATTTTATGTCTACATGATTTTTTCATTTTGTTAACCCAAAGCCCGAAAAAAATTATTAAATATTATAATTTTTAATTTTAAAATATGCAGTAATTTTTTTTTTTAATCAATATAATCTAAATTTGGTACACATATTATTTTTCATCCCAATTGAATCCGCTCGCAGTATAAATCCAATCGCCCGTATACTTCCCGAGTTATAGGGCCCCAAAATTTAGAGCCCCCCCCTTAATACTGCCCTTATAAAAATAATTGAAACACTTAAAAATTCTACTAAAAATTCTAAGATATTTTATATCTACAAGATTTTTTCATTTTGTTAATCCAAAGCCCGAAAAAAATTATTAAATATTATAATTTTGAATTTTAAAGTATGAACTAAAATTTTTTTTTATCAATATAATCTAAAATTAAATGTAAGACATTTTACACCTATAACATATTTTCAAAAGGCCATAATAATTGAAAACCACTGCTCGCAACGCATATTTTACCTAAGGGCGAGTTCTACGCATTGGTGCGTTTTACGCGTACCAAATCTTGTTTTTATATATATATATATATATATATATATATATATATATATATATATATATATATTTAAAAATTGAATTATTCACTAAATAAAGTGTAATTACAACTAGTTCAGCATACAAGACTTAAGGATTGTTCACAGCGAAACAATCAGTAATTAAGCTTAGAAATTATAAGTAATAATGCCAGTTTGTTGTATGACATACAACGTTAACGTTCACAGCAACAAAATTTATCATATATTGTGTTAATTTTGTTGCTTGGAATGCTAGCATTACTTGTCATAATACAAACTAGTTTGTTATTTGTAATTTTCCAATCTTAATTACTGATTGTTTCGCTGTGAACAATCCTTTAGACTTAAGGAAGAAATTACTTGGAAATTATTAAGAAAAATAATAAACAGTAAATTTTCAAAACTTATTATAGAGAATTCATTTTCGAATTGCCCCCCTGAATAATGTGGGGATTGGGACATATTTTTAATTATTATTAACAACAACATATTACGTTTTGACAAACAAAATAAATGAAAGCCACCATTTTATTTAGAAAATTAAGCGGATCCGAAAAATACGCGTAACCTGGTTGAGAACTTAAACTTTAAGTAATAAGCGTGTTATTTCGAACCCTGATTCGCAATCAAAGTAATCATGATTATGAGAATCACGTTAATTCGTTCGTTATTAGTTATTCCTACTCTTCCATTTTATGATCAAAAATAGCAAACCCCTTCCCCTTGCGAATCATACAATATTTATGATTACTTGGATTGAATCACAAAACTAGCGCGATAAGTTCAGTAAAGATGGCTTAGCAACTTTTAAATAAACATTTCTACTAATAAAACCTAAAATATGTTTAAAAGTTTAATAAAAAGCGTTTAAATTAATATAAAATGTTAAACTATTTATATGTAGAGGTAATTTTCGCTCTAAAGAAAATAAAAATCATAAAGCGAAGAAACACGTCTAATATTGTACGATACATTTCAAATTGAATGAATTTACTTGTGTATGTCATTAGTGCCTGTACCTATGCTTGTATTTATGGATTATGTCATTTTGGCGAGAAATAATGTATTTAGTGTTTTATCACACAATAAATAAAATAGTATGTACGAGGGCTGTCCGACAAGTACTTAGCCTCACCGGCCTATGGCGCCACTGTCGCAAGAGACATTACCTATTGTGTAGTACATTATCTTAGACGGCTACTGTTAAAATGTCAGCCGAATCGGACTCGTAGTTTTGTTTTGACCGCGTGTGAAAGCGGGAGTATCCGCAGAGCAATATCGGTCGGTGATTCGATGCTTGTTTTTGGAAGGGAAATCGCGCAGTGGATCCATGTTTCGTCAACAGTCACGAAACGACGCAGAAACTCTTTCGGATTGCGCTTAAACAGCTCTGAAGTGGTCTCACGGTTGCGCTTGTTGTCCAGAGTCAGCAAATGCGGCACCCATCGCGCCGACAGCATTCTCATGCCCAAAATTTCATGTAGGATATGAGCCACGCGGTCTATTGAGATGCCTAGTATCTCAGCTATTTCGCTCACCTGCAATCGGCGGTCTTTCAATACGAGATCGTGGATTTTTGTCACGTTATCCTCCGTGGTAGCCGTTTTCGGGGCACCTGGGCGAGGCTCACCACGTTGAAACTCGTTGAAACTCGTTGAACCAATTTTTGATGGTCGCCATCGAAGGAGAAGAGTCGCCGTATACAGCATCCAAGCGTTCTTTGATTTCGCTGCGCGATTTCCCTTCCAAAAACAAGAATCGAATCGAATTTTCTAAAATCTGCGGATACTCCCGCTTTCACACGCGGTCAAAACAAAACTACGAGTCCGATTCGGCTGAAATTTTAACAGTAGCCGTCTAAGATAATGTACTACACAATAGGCTATGTCTCTTGCGACAGTGGCGCCATAGGCCGGTGAGGCTACGTACTTGTCGGACAGCCCTCGTAAATCAGTTATTTAGAACAGCTGTGATTTTCAAGGACCTGTATTTATAGTAACATTAATACAATTTTAAAAAGTTTCCAATAACAAAAAAAAAACATTCTACATGCTCATCTGGATATATGAATTGATTTTTTTTTTTGCAGGGATGTTGGGCCGAAGTACAATCCGATGCTGAACAAAGACAGTGGTCTCGTACAAACGTAATGCTCTTGTACGATTTAGGAGTATTTCATGCTTTTACAGATTTATTGAATATTGAAATTGAGTAATAATTAATACAATTTTGTAGCAAATTTATATGTTTTAACATGTTCTAAATAATTTTATAGAAATAATACCGCTGCTCATGTAGCAATGCGAAAATTAGCTGTTTCATTAGTGGATTCGCAAGATTTACGGGTTATTTTATCTGTATTATATATAATAACTGAAGTTATGCGTGTTGAGCGTGCATATGAGGAGTCAGAGTATTCTGTTTTAGTCAAAACATTTGTTTTTGAATTAGGTAATTTTTACACATTGAGACTTTCGTTCACCGACGTCACAGATTACTGCCAAATACAGCTGAAATGTGCTTTACTATGTATATAAAAAATTCTCAAACATTATATAAAAAAAATTAAAATATAAAAATTAGAAAGACATTTATGTAATTGTATACACCTATGTGATAAAATAGCTAATAGTTGCTAAGTTTTGGATCCTCCAAGTTCACATGCAGCGCCCAGTTTAAAAGAAAAAAAGTTTAAAAAAATTGTTTTTAACTTACATTTGTAACATTTGGAGCTTGAATTATTTTATCAGTGTTGAATACCTTTATTACTAATAAGTTAATTTATCTTCTTTCATAATTATGTATTCAATGTGCGGAGGCACATTTCTTCTGGACACATATAATTTTATAGTAACTAAAATCAGCCCCATTCAGTGGCGCCGCTAGATTCTGAATCCTAGGAGGCATTAGGGTGCACGAAAAAAATTACGCGTGCATATATAAATAATTTTACGAGTGATATTTACATATTAATTCAACATATATTTGCTCTGAAGGACTGGGGGGCCAGCTAGGGCCAAGGGAAAGGGGGGTAGACTTATCCGAACTGTTCTCTAGTACCGTCACTGGTTCTATGATAAGAATGTTTGTACACAAGTGCGCTACGCATGCGCATTCTGAAGAATGACGAACGTGACTATTTACATGCTAATATTATGAAATAAATTTTAAGCCACGCCCATCATTTTGGGGCTTGACTCGAGTCAAGTCAAACCTATTTTGTTAGTGTATACATGCTATTTTTTAGCACCTTAACATTTAAATTTTAATAATTTACATAAAAATAATCTATATAAAAATAAGTTTGAGAATAAAATTAGGTCAATAATTAGTCAGTTGTCACGTGATCTATGACGTAGGGAAACTGAAACCTATTGTCAAGTGATCTTATCAATCGCGGCGATCTGGTGTCACATATCAGATAAGTGAGGGCAGCTAGTCACATTACATGCACTGTTATCTCTTTTTAAGAGTGAGGTCACTTTCAGCTAATACGCGTATTCAGTATAAGGACACGCTACATGCCTTCATTAAATAGTTGCTCCCTCTGTCTCAATTTATGATTTAATTTTTTCCCAAATTATGGTATACATAACTCATTGAATTTATTTTTACCTATACTATTTAGTCGTGTGTCTGTAACACTCCCGCTTAGCAAAAAAATATCTTGTTTCGTCACTCTGCTTATGATTATGTGTAGTGGCAACCCTTCTATAACGTAGTGTTCTTATAACGCAGTTTCCATATAACGCGAAGCGAAAATTGCAACAACCCTCCTATAACGCGTTTTTCCGTACAAGATAACATACCAACAACTTAATTAGTTAAAAAGTTAAAAATTACTTTTTTATAACGCGGTACGGGTCAATCGCGTTATTAGAGGGTTGACTGTATAACTTATGTGCTTGGATTATGTCGCTTGCTTAATCGCTCGCTCGCCCGTAAAACTAACTCTGAAAGTACTGGAGCAATATTAGCGAAATTTAGTAAAAAGTTCCTGTTGCATTTTAAATTCAATCGTTTTTATACGTCCGATATTATAGGGCCCCAAAATTTGGAACCCTCCTTTATACTGCCCTTAGGCATTTTTTTAAAATGCTACAAAAAAAATTAAGGTGTTTTATGTCTATTAAGTTTCTTCAAACAGTGAATTTAATTAATTTTTTTAACTTTTTATGTTTATAACATTTTTTCAGATTGGGAACCCAATAGTGGGCAAAAAATGAATTAAAATAATATTTTTGAAATTTATAATGTATAACAGTAGACACGTTGATTTGAGTGTATGCATGATTGCAACATTCAATTTTATACATTCCAATTATTGCTTTTATTTTCATTAGTATTTTTTATCATATTATCTCTTAATAAATAACTGGTTATATTGGATTTCTACAGCAGTGGTTAAAAAAGAAATTCTACATAAAATCCACCAAATATAATATATGGCGAGCAGAAGCCATAGGTGCCTGTACTTATGTTTCTTAATTTTATTTAAATTCAAAATTAATATAATTTGCATATATTATAATCAAATAAGGAGTGCAGATCTTTTTCCAAATTCTAGAAATAGTTAAACGGGGAATTTTAAATTTAACATCTACTTTGTAAATCGCACCACAGCTAAACTCGATCTCAGTATTCCAATTTGCTGATCAGCAGTTAATTTTTTATTTAGTAATTCTTCTTTAAAACCACTACTATTTCCTAATCTATATTTACACTTATTTAAACACAACGGGTGCAACTTAATTTACAATGCTTTTGACAAGATTAATAAATAAAAATAACACCCAATTCCATCTATAATTGAGAACGATTACTTTGATAAATATACAGTTTACAAACTTTATAATTATATAAAGCCATTCATAATCGAGAATATTTAATAGAAATGTATGCCATAATTTGGGACAGAGAGAGTATATTTTTCGATACCAGATTGCGTTTCGATAGCTTATTATATATAAATATTATTTCATATTTTCATCACAGGGACACCGATTGACGAAGAATTGCTTGTAGTCAAGTTGCTCGGTATGGTGACAAGATTTTGTAGTGGTGTAGCACCTCATTTTCCAATGAAGAAAGTATTACTTTTACTTTGGAAAGTAATTATCGTAACACTTGGTGGCATTTCTAAACTTCGTGAGCTCAAGGGTAATTGTTTGCCAAAACAAAAAGAATTATATTTATTTATACATTTTTTTTTAATAGCTACATACCGAGATGAAGCAGAGCTACCAATTATAGATGAAGATACAATGGAAATTGCTAAAACTATGCGGGCATCTTCACCACCAGCTAGTGCTTCTGATCTGTTAGAAGCACAAAACCAAAAGAGGAATAGTCGACCCTTCCGAAGGGTAGGTTTTTGACTTATTATACCAATGTTATAAACGATTTAAAATCTCATAAAATATGTTTAAATTGGCAAGTTCGATGTTTATGTATAATAACCAGCTCTGTTTGGTTTTTAGAGTCTTATGAAGCAAAGCTCACTGGATGATCATGAATCTTTAAATATGGAATTAGAAGGGGGTTTAGGACCTGATACCAATGATGATCTAGGCGAATTAACTGATTACGATGAGCGAAGAGTGTTTGATGCGCCTGATATATTACAAGGTTATAATTGTGAGCATAGACCAAATTCACCAACTCCATTACCAACACCAAGAGGTTTGTCAGCGTTTAATGTAGTAATGTTTGAGCGCGCTATTATTGTTTTTGTGATATTATAGGTTTACCATGGAAACCGAAAGTTAGACAAAAGGACGTTGACCAATTTTTAGAAAATGCCAGGATAAAATTTGTGGGTTTTAATCTGCAAGGCGATCGAGAAAGTCTAGCTGGTTTGCCGCAACCTATACACGAAGGAATGAAAATTCTTAAACAAGTAAGTTTATATAAGATTCCGCCGTATTTCATTGCAATGTAAACGAAAATACAGAATGTTTTGTATCCACTGTTCTGTGAGCGCCATGCAGAGATAAGAGTTTAATGTTTGAGTCGGTTCAACATGGACGTAAAAAATAGTTCTATTAAAATATAAATTAATGGCCACGTTAAAAACAAGTAGAGTTGCCATCATAACTATTCGTAAAGCACGAAAAAAATGCTCGGAATACCGTTTGAAACATTGCGCGCGACACTACGGTCGGAGTGGGGGAACTCGGGGGTGACGCCGGTGTACTAGGCGAGGATTAGCTCGTGTTCTAGGCGGGGTGTGCACTAGGCGAGGTACGAGTGTATATATATATATGTGGTGGCTAAAACGAAACTGTGTATGAACAAGGCAATGAAAATAATTTAGAGCGTTATACGCATAAAATTCAATAAAAGAAAATAAATATTAACACAAAGTTATTAGTAATGGGGGGAATATCCTTTATTCTTAATTATCTACGCACATCTTTTATTCAGATAGTAATTTATCTATAATTTCCTGTGAAATGTATCCTGCGTGTCCCTTAAAGCATCAAATAATTTATTTATATATTTTCAATCTTATTTTTCTTTCAAGTTGGTCCTCTATTGGGTTTAGATTGGCTCTTTGGGATAACCATTGCATAACATAAATTTTATTGCCTACAAACCAATATATTTTTGTAGTAAAATAGGTTCATTTTACTATCTATTTTAATTAACGGGTCCATATCGAAGTGTATATATATATAATGTTTATTCAAATAATGCCTGAAAGAGTAATTCTGTAAAGTAAATTTTTTTGAATAGCACATGTACACGTCACTAGCGGAAGTACAAATTCAAAAAGAAGAGGAAGTATCACGTAACCCCGTATCCTCCCGTGATGAGGAATTCTCTTTAAATCCCACAGAAGTACTCTATCAAGCAATGCTTCCCTGTCTACCTCAGTACATGATAGCACTGTTAAAAATATTATTAGCAGCTGCACCAACATCTAAAACTAAAACGGATTCAATCAATATTGTTGCAGATGTTTTGCCCGAAGAAATGCCGTATGTGTTTGCCAAGTGTTTGCGCAAACATAAAATAAAATATATTTTTAAAATTTTAGTATGACTGTGCTTCAATCAATGAAACTTGGTATAGATGTAAATAGACATAAAGAAATTATTGTGAAAGCAGTGTCCGCAGTGTTGTTGCTACTGCTGAAACATTTTAAACTGAATCATGTATGCCAATTTGAATTTATGTCGCAGCATCTTGTGTTTGCAAATTGTACACCTTTAGTGTTAAAATTTTTCAATCAAAATATAATGGGATATGTGGGTGCAAAGAATGTGTAAGTATAGGGTATAATACGACGAAATTTAACGTGCGACATTCAACTCACATTGTTTCTCTGTCACCCTACTCATATTATTCCGATGAGTTATTCATACTCATTATGGCCAATGCTATATTCAATTTAGCTAACTGTCAATTCTTTATGCAGAATACCAATACTAGATTTTCCGGCCTGTGTTATTGGTGATCAGCCCGAATTAACTACTGAAAGTCTAGAAATAGGCGATTCAGCCACCTATTCCTGGAGGAATATGTTTTCTTGTATAAATTTGTTACGCATTCTCAATAAATTAACAAAATGGAAACATTCGCGCATAATGGTAACTTAGCCTTATATACTAGTTTTGCAATTTTCAATATTTTACAAAATAAGGAAGGGAAATTTAAGTTTATTATGCCATAATATATGATTATAAATATATTTTATATGATTATGACTCATAATCATAAAATATATTTATAATAAGGAAGGATTAATGAAAATAATTGTTTATTACAACATAATCCTATAAAATATGTTTCAGATGTTGGTGGTGTTTAAATCGGCGCCAATATTAAAACGTACATTGAAAGTTCGTCATGCTATGACACAATTATATGTTTTGAAACTGTTAAAAATGCAAACAAAATATTTAGGGCGTCAGTGGAGAAAATCAAATATGAAAACGATAAGTGCTATATATGCAAAAGTTAGACACCGTATCAATGATGATTGGGCCTTTGGAAACGGTAAATATTACATCCCTGCATTATATTAATGACTACACATATTCATAATCTCCATACAAAAGAATTGTATGTAATTTATATGTTTTTATATTAAATTAAAACTGTTTCTTTTTTAAGAATTCAGTTAATCATATTTTTGTAAATAGGCATTAGAATTTTCTGAATCCGCCAATTGAGTCTCTATTTTTCTAAGCATTTCATAAATATTACAGACTTGGATGCCAGGCCGTGGGATTTCCAGGCGGAAGAATGCGCATTGCGAGCCTGTGTTGATAGATTCAACAACAGACGTTATGCCAATATTGGAAGGGTATGGTTTGACATTACACTTTATAATATTATATGGTTGGAGGACGAACCAAGATTATTTTTCTAAACGCCACCAAAATTGCTTTCTACACGAGATAATTTGAGTACGCGCATTTCACTACTAATGGCAATGGATTTCGTAACACGTCGACCAGTGGCGTGGTTTTTTTGTTTTAGTTCAGTAACTTTTTGTTTTGACAATTAATAATCGGTTAATCATCGAATGATGGTCTGACTAGCTGAGTCAACTATACCCTTTAGTCAACTAGATCATTTAGTTTGCATTGAAGTGTATTATTGGCTCGTCTAGCCAGAGCATGAGTTAACCAGTTTATTTTTGTTAAAAAACGGTGGAAATAAATTGTACTAGAACAATTTTAAATTTATTTATTTTTCAGGACATCGACTATGAACCCATTGATAATTATGTTACCAGTGCACTGGGAATGACATCCGATTTGTCAGATGATTTCAAAAATAATTATGAAATTTGGTTACAACAAGAAGTGTTCAAAGCCAACATAAATTGGGATTTTCTATTACAAAATTGAATAATTAAATATCGTAGCTATTGTATTGTAGCAATTTCAGAATCAAGAGTGTATTATATCATTAATATATTTTAAAAGATGTAATTTTTAAATAACGCAAATAAATCATGATTAAACATTTTTTAAATACATTTTTTATTATTTACTAGTGATAAGAGCTCGAGAAATTTACAGCAGTTTCTCAATTTTAAAATTCCCAACTTCAATATAATTTAAACAACACTTGGTATCAAAAAGTAGCCAAACCTTAAAATAATTCTATACTTGCTTTGGATTCTATTTTTGCCGATTCTTAAACTTTAGGGTATAAACTTCATATTTTTAAAATATAGAGGTGTGCTTTTACCCCTAAGAGGGTGAAAACGACTTCTGAATTTCAAATTTTAATACTGACTCCAAGTATTAAGAGTTAGTTATTATTATTGAGGTGGCTGATTACGAATCTAAAGTCAGAATTTGAAAATTCGCTATTATATGTAATGGGCGATATGATAGGGGTACAATGGAAAAATTAGCATAAATTACACAATTAAATACATGAATGCGACTTAAGAAATGTGCGTGAATATCAAAAAATTCTTGTCCCGTCGCTCTGAAACCAAAAATATATTTATAACTCATATACTTGGATGTGTGTATCTCTCTCGCTTGGTTATAAGAGCTGTAACTGCATCTACTCTGAAGGTACTAGGCTGATTTTAACGAAGATTTTGTCGCAGATTAAATCCAATCATCCGTACACGTCCAATGTTATTGGCCCCCAAAATTTAGAGCCATCCTTAATACAGCTCTTTTTTTTTTCAAATACCAAATGTTTAAACAAAAAATGCTTATCAAATTTATTCAAATTGTATATTAATATATATAATATTAAAAATAATAATTTTGGAAATTAATACTAAAAGTTAAAAACCAAAAGAAAAGTAAAACTACAAATTCACTATTCTGTAAAGGAATGAATGCAATAAGTTGCCCTGTGATGTAAGAAATAATAAAACTAAAAAGGCATTCAAAACAATGTGCAATAATTTTATTACGGGTATGTTATATATTTCTTTGTACAATTATGAGCCACGGGCGATTGGATTTAAACTGCGAGTGGATTCAAATGGGATGCCGAATAAATTGCGTCACTGAGTAGAAATTTCTAAGTTTAATGACTATGTTTGTATTTTCCTTTACGGCCCAAATAATGTTAGGCCTACAAGTAATGAACAAGACCCCTACAAGTGAGATTTCAAATGATAATTTTTACAGTATATGAGACTGCATCTTGATTTTACATCAAGATTAACGAATTGTTGGGTTAGACAGAGGCGTCTATATTCCTAAGCATGTACTAAGTTGTGAGTCTTAGTACATGCTTAGGAATATAGATGCGTCTGTCTAACCCAACAAATCGTTATATCTCCCGTCTGATAGATCACTGGTTGCAATACACATACCCCGAGATAAGTTGGGTGATAGTTGTCTGATCTCTGATCGCCTATTAATCTTGATATTTTATAAAGATGCGGTCTCTTATACTGTGAAATTTATCATTTGAAATCTCACTTTTTGGGGTAATCGTATTCTTATATCAAGATGCAGTCTTTTTTTCTTTAAAAATTATCATTTGAAATCTCGCTAATAGTAGCGCTTTCGTAGGCCTAACTTTAGTTGGGCCGTTAATGAAAATACAAATATAGTCCTTAATCTTAGAAGGTTCTACTCAGTGACACAATATGTACCAAGGCGATTTGAACCAAATTTGCTACACATATTATTAGCCACATGCAATTATATTTAAACTGCGAGTGGATTCAAATGGGATGCCAAATAATATGTATAGGAAATTTTATTCAAATCGCCTCGGTACCTATTGTGGCACTCAGTAGAACTCTATAAGATTAAGGACTATGTTTGTATTTTCATTAACGGCCCAACTAAAGTTAGGCCTACAAATGATAATAAGGGCGCAGTTTCCCCAACAAGTTAGATTTAAAAAGATAATTTTTACAGTATAAGAGAGTGCATCTTGATTTTACATCAAGATTAATAGGCGATCAGAGATCATACAACTAATAGTTTTCGTATCGGGTATGTGTATTGCAACCAGTGATCTATCAGACGAGAGATATAACGATTTATTGGGTTAGACAGAGGCGTCTATATTCCTAAGCATGTACTAAGGCTCACAACTTAGTACATGGTCAGGAATATAGGTGCCTCTGTCTAACCCAACAAATCGTTATAACTCCCTTCTGATAGATCACTGGTTGCAATACACATACCCAAAACGATCAATGTAGTTTATATGATCTCTGATCGCCTAGGGCAAAATTACTCCTAAAAGCGAGATTTCGAATGATAATTGCTACCAAATAGGAGACTGCATCTTGATATAACATCAAGATTAATAGGCCATCAGAGATCAGCCCAATATATTTGAACTAAAATCGTAGCATATATTTATATATATATATATATATATATATATATATATATATTTATTTATTTATATATATATATATAGAGCTCCGATTTGAAAAACTTGCTTAAGAGTTCAATTTGCGAGGGTGGCAGCGCTTGACTGCTGTATATGCAATAGATCCAAAACCAAACTACAAGAGCGTATACATTCGTGCGAGAAAGTTACGGCTATCACATTAATATGTGCGATACACTTGTTTGTTTCGAACGATTTGCGTCATCGGGCCACAAGATTGGGGATGTGATGGCTACTCGCACGGGTGCGCTATTTTTTTTTGTTTATTCTAGAGTACAAGAGTAACGATAGATTTATTTTACAGTGGATTACAGTGTTAAGAAATAGCTAAAGGTAACTAATGCGACGTAGTTGATAATCCGTTCTTAGATATTTCATTTATTTTCACCGGTTCATGACTGCAACCAGTGGGTACGAGATTTTCATGTCGATCGGAGGAAGAAAATACTCGTAATATAATTTAGAGACTGGCAAATTATTTACTTTTGACGAATAGCCTTTAAAAACTATTTACCTATTCTTTCTCGCTAAGTAAAAACTTAATGTTTTTCGTACGATAGTACACGACAGCTCAGATGTCTGTAACATGCTCGGATATAAAATATCTTAACTAAAAATTCTTGTCCCGTCGCTCTGAATCCAAAAATATATTTATAACTCATATACTTGGATGTGTGCTCTAACTGCATCTCCTCTGAAGGTACTAGGCTGTTTTAACGATGATTTTGCCGCAGATTAAATCCAATCATCCGTACACGTTCAATGTTATTGGCCCCCAAAATTTAGAGCCATCCTTAATACAGCTCATTTTTATTTTTTTTGAAAATACCAAATGTTTATACAAAAAATGCTTATTAAATTTATTCAAATTGTGAGCCAAATGCTATAAAATATTAATAACTAAAAATATTATTTTAATTTTATTTTTATATAATTGTAAGATTTTTTAGATCTATAAGGTTATTTCCAAGTTATAAACCCAAGGACCATAAAGAAAATTATTGAAAACAATAATTTTTAAAATTAAAGCTAAAAGTTAAAAATCAAAACAATAGTAAACTACAAATACACTATTCTGTAAAGGATTGATCGAATAAAATAAGTTGAAATTTATAAGATTAAAGACTATGTTTGTATTTTCATTAACGGCCCAACTAAAGTTAGGCCTACAAGTGATGAACAAAAACGTTACTCCGAAAAGCGAGATTTCAAATGATAATTATTACAGACTAAGAGACTGCATCTTGATAAAATATCCTTTGCTACACATATTCTTTGTATTTCTAATATATAATATATATATATATATATATATATATATATATATATATATATATATATATATATATATAAATATATATATATATATAAATGCTACGATCTAAGTTCAAATATATTGGTATGATCTCTGATGGCCTATTAATCTTGATGTTATATCAAGATGCAGTCTCCTATTTGATAGCAATGATCATTCGAAATCTCGCTTTTTGGAGTAATTTTGTTCTAGGCGATCAGAGATCAGATAACTAACATTGATCGTCTTGGGTATGTGTAATGCAACCAGTGATCTATCAGACGGGAGTTATAACGATTTGTTGGGTTAGACAGAGCCACCTATATTCCTGAGCATGCACTAAGTTGTGAGCCTTAGTACATGGTCAGGAATATAGGTGCCTCTGTCTAACCCAACAAATCGTTATATCTCCCGTCTGATAGATCACTGGTTGCAATACACATACCCCGAGATAAGTTGGGTGATGGTTGTCTGATCTCTGATCGCCTATTAATCTTGATATTTTATAAAGATGCGGTCTCTTATACTGTGAAATTTATCATTTGAAATCTCGCTTTTTGGGGTAATCGCATTCTTATATCAAGATGCAGTATTTTTTTCTTTAAAAATTATCATTTGAAATCTCGCTAATAGTAGCGCTTTCGTAGGCCTAACTTTAGTTGGGCCGTTAATGAAAATACAAACATAGTCCTTAATCTTAGAAGGTTCTACTCAGTGACACAATATGTACCAAGGCGATTTGAACCAAATTTGCTACACATATTATTTGGCATCCCATTTGAATCCGCTCGCAGTTTAAATCTAATCGCCCCAAAAATGGAACCCCCATTAATACTGCCCTTATAAAAATAATTTAAACAGCTAAGAATTCTACGATATTTAAAAATTCTAAGATATTTTACGTATACAAGATTTTTACATATTGTTAAATCAAAGGCTATAAAAAAATATTTAATATTATATCAAAAAATCTACAAAAAATGGTAAGACTCTTTATATCTATAACATTTTTTTCAAATTGTTAACCAAATGGCCATATTTATTTTAAACCACTGCTCGCGTCGCATATATTAATAATAAGGCGAGCTGGACGCATAGGTACGTTGTATCTAAGCTTGTTTTAAATAGAATAATGTTAAATTTTTATTATTTTACTAAAAATATTTTTGAGGTTTATGTGTGCAATCTGAAGAGTCTTTAAATAATATGTCGTAAAAAATGTAAACAAATCAGAAGTTATAAACTTAAACAAAAGTAAAACTACAAATTCACCATTCTGTTGATTGAATACAATAAGTTTCCCTGTAATGTACGAAATAGTAAAACTATAAAGAAATTCAAATCAATGTAAAATAACTATATTACGGGTATGTTATATATTACTTTGTACAATTATTAGCCACGGGCGATTTGATTTAAACTTCGAGTGGATTCAATTGGGATGCCAAATAATATGTGAAGGAAATTTAATTCAAATCGCCTCGGTACCTATTGTGGCACTGAGTAGAACTCTCTAAGGTTAATGACTATGTTTGTATTTTCATTAACGGCCCAACTAAAGTTAGGCCTACAAGTGATAATGTATGTATTTTTCCGAAAAGCGAGATTTCAAATGAAAAATTTTACATCAAGATTAATAGGCGATCAGAGATCATACAAATAACACTAATCGTAACGGGTGTGTGTATTGCAACCAGTGATCTATCAGACGGGAGAAATAACGATTTGTTGGGTTAGACAGAGTCACCTATATTCCTGACCATGTACTAAGGCTCACAACTTAGTACATGGTCAGGAATATAGGTGCCCCTGTCTAACCCAACAAATCGTTATTTCTCCCGTCTGATAGATCACTGGTTGCAATACACATACCCAAAACGATCAATGTAGTTTATATGATCTCTGATCGCCTAGGGCAAAATTACTCCTAAAAGCGAGATTTCGAATGATAATTGCTACCAAATAGGAGACTGCATCTTGATATAACATCAAGATTAATAGGCCATCAGAGATCAGCCCAATATATTTGAACTAAAATCGTAGCATATATTTATATATATATATATATATATATATATATATATATATATATATATATATATATATATATATATATATATATATATATATATATATATATACATACAGAGCTCCGATTTGAAAAACTTGCGTAAGAGTACCCCGAGATAAGTTGGGTGATAGTTGTCTGATCTCTGATCGCATATTAATCTTGATATTTTATAAAGATGCGGTCTCTTATACTGTGAAATTTATCATTTGAAATCTCGCTTTTTGGGGTAATCGTATTCTTATATCAAGATGCAGTCTTTTTTTCTTTAAAAATTATCATTTGAAATCTCGCTAATAGTAGCGCTTTCGTAGGCCTAACTTTAGTTGGGCCGTTAATGAAAATACAAACATAGTCTTTAATCTTAGAAGGTTCTACTCAGTGACACAATATGTACCAAGGCGATTTGAACCAAATTTGCTACACATATTATTAGCCACATGCAATTAGATTTAAACTGCGAGTGGATTCAAATGGGATGCCAAATAATATGTATAGGAAATTTTATTCAAATCGCCTCAGTACCTATTGTGGCACTCAGTAGAACTCTATAAGATTAAGGACTATGTTTGTATTTTCATTAACGGCCCAACTAAAGTTAGGCCTACAAATGATAATAAGGGCGCAGTTTCCCCAACAAGTTAGATTTAAAAAGATAATTTTTACAGTATAAGAGAGTGCATCTTGATTTTACATCAAGATTAATAGGCGATCAGAGATCATACAACTAATAGTTTTCGTATCGGGTATGTGTATTGCAACCAGTGCTCTATCAGACGAGAGATATAACGATTTGTTGGGTTAGACAGAGGCACCTATATTCCTGACCATGTACTAAGGCTCACAACTTAGTACATGGTCAGGAATATAGGTGACTCTGTCTAACCCAACAAATCGTTATTTCTCCCGTCTGATAGATCACTGGTTGCAATACACATACCCAAAACGATCAATGTCGTTTATATGATCTCTGATCGCCTAGGGCAAAATTACTCCTAAAAGCGAGATTTCGAATGATAATTGCTAGCAAATAGGAGACTGCATCTTGATATGACATCAAGATTAATAGGCCATCAGAGATCAGCCCAATATATTTGAACTAAAATCGTAGCATATATTTATATATATATATATATATATATGTATATATATATATATATATATATATATATATATATATATATATATATATAAATATATAGAGCTCCGATTTGAAAAACTTGCGTAAGAGTTCAATTTGCGAGGGTGGCAGCGCTTGACTGCTGTATATGCAATAGATCCAAAACCAAACTACAAGAGCGTATACATTCGTGCGAGAAAGTTACGGCTATCACATTAATATGTGCGATACACTTGTTTGTTTCGAACGATTTGCGTCATCGGGCCACAAGATTGGGGATGTGATGGCTACTCGCACGGGTGCGCTATTTTTTTTTGTTTATTCTAGAGTACAAGAGTAACGATAGATTTATTTTACAGTGGATTACAGTGTTAAGAAATAGCTAAAGGTAACTAATGCGACGTAGTTGATAATCCGTTCTTAGATATTTCATTTATTTTCACCGGTTCATGGCTGCAACCAGTGGGTACGAGATTTTCATGTCGATCGGAGGAAGAAAATACTCGTAATATAATTTAGAGACTGGCAAATTATTTACTTTTCACGTATAGCCTTTAAAAACTATTTACCTATTCTTTCTCGCTAAGTAAAAACTTAATGTTTTTCGTAGGATAGTACACGACAGCTCAGATGTCTGTAACATGCTCGGATATAAAATATCTTAACTAAAAATTCTTGTCCCGTCGCTCTGAATCCAAAAATATATTTATAACTCATATACTTGGATGTGTGCTCTAACTGCATCTCCTCTGAAGGTACTAGGCTGTTTTAACGAAGATTTTGCCGCAGATTAAATCCAATCATCCGTACACGTTCAATGTTATTGGCCCCCAAAACTTAGAGCCATCCTTAATACAGCTCATTTTTATTTTTTTTGAAAATACCAAATGTTTATACAAAAAATGCTTATTAAATTTATTCAAATTGTGAGCCAAATGCTATAAAATATTAATAACTAAAAATATTATTTTAATTTTATTTTTATATAATTGTAAGATTTTTTAGATCTATAAGGTTATTTCCAAGTTATAAACCCAAGGACCATAAAGAAAATTATTGAAAACAATAATTTTTAAAATTAAAGCTAAAAGTTAAAAATCAAAACAATAGTAAACTACAAATACACTATTCTGTAAAGGATTGATCGAATAAAATAAGTTGAAATTTATAAGATTAAAGACTATGTTTGTATTTTCATTAACGGCCCAACTAAAGTTAGGCCTACAAGTGATGAACAAAAACGTTACTCCGAAAAGCGAGATTTCAAATGATAATTATTACAGACTAAGAGACTGCATCTTGATAAAATATCCTTTGCTACACATATTCTTTGTATTTCTAATATATAATATATATATATATATATATATATATATATATATATATATATATATATATATATATATATATATATATATATATATATACATATATATATTATATATATATATATATATATATATATATATATATATATATATATATAAATATATATATATATATATATATATATATATATATATATATATATATATATATATATATATATATAAATGCTACCATCTAAGTTCAAATATATTGGTATGATCTCTGATGGCCTATTAATCTTGATGTTATATCAAGATGCAGTCTCCTATTTGATAGCAATGATCATTCGAAATCTCGCTTTTTGGAGTAATTTTGTTCTAGGCGATCAGAGATCAGATAACTAACATTGATCGTCTTGGGTATGTGTAATGCAACCAGTGATCTATCAGACGGGAGTTATAACGATTTGTTGGGTTAGACAGAGTCACCTATATTCCTGACCATGTACTAAGTTGTGAGTCTTAGTACATGGTCAGGAATATAGGTGCCTCTGTCTAACCCAACAAATCGTTATATCTCTCGTCTGATAGAGCACTGGTTGCAATACACATACCCGATACGAAAACTATTAGTTGTATGATCTCTGATCGCCTATTAATCTTGATGTAAAATCAAGATGCACTCTCTTATACTGTAAAAATTATCTTTTTAAATCTAACTTGTTGGGGAAACAGCGCCCTTATTATCATTTGTAGGCCTAACTTTATTTGGGCCGTTAATGAAAATACAAACATAGTCCTTAATCTTAGAAGGTTCTACTCAGTGACACAATATGTACCAAGGCGATTTGAACCAAATTTGCTACACATATTATTTGGCATCCCATTTGAATCCGCTCGCAGTTTAAATCTAATCGCCCCAAAAATGGAACCCCCATTAATACTGCCCTTATAAAAATAATTTAAACAGCTAAGAATTCTACGATATTTAAAAATTCTAAGATATTTTATGTATACAAGATTTTTACATATTGTTAAATCAAAGGCTTTAAAAAAATATTTTATATTATATCAAAAAATCTACAAAAAATGGTAAGACTCTTTATATCTATAACATTTTTTTCAAATTATTAACCAAATGGCAATATTTATTTTAAACCACTGCTCGCATCGCATATATTACTTATAAGGCGAGCTGGACGCATAGCTGCGTTGTATCTAAGCTTGTTTTAAATAGAATAATGTTAAATTTTTATTATTTTACTATAAATAGTTTTGAGGTTTATGTGTGCAATCTGAAGAGTCTTTAAATAATATGTCGTAAAAAATGTAAACAAATCAGAAGTTATAAACTTAAACAAAATTAAAACTACAAATTCACAATTCTGTAAAGGATTGATTGAATACAATAAGTTTCCCTGTAATGTACGAAATAGTAAAACTATAAAAGAATTCAAACCAATTTTATTACGGGTGTGTTATATATTACTTTGTACAATTATTAGCCACATGCAATTAGATTTAAACTGCGAGTGGATTCAAATGGGATGCCAAATAATATGTATAGGAAATTTTATTCAAATCGCCTCGGTACCTATTGTGGCACTCAGTAGAACTCTATAAGATTAAGGACTATGTTTGTATTTTCATTAACGGCCCAACTAAAGTTAGGCCTACAAATGATAATAAGGGCGCTGTTTCCCCAACAAGTTAGATTTAAAAAGATAATTTTTACAGTATAAGAGAGTGCATCTTGATTTTACATCAAGATTAATAGGCGATCAGAGATCATACAACTAATAGTTTTCGTATCGGGTATGTGTATTGCAACCAGTGATCTATCAGACGAGAGATATAACGATTTGTTGGGTTAGACAGAGGCACCTATATTCCTGACCATGTACTAAGGCTCACAATTTAGTACATGGTCAGGAATATAGGTGCCCCTGTCTAACCCAACAAATCGTTATTTCTCCCGTCTGATAGATCACTGGTTGCAATACACATACCCAAAACGATCAATGTCAGTTATATGATCTCTGATCGCCTAGGGCAAAATTACTCCTAAAAGCGAGATTTCGAATGATAATTGCTAGCAAATAGGAGACTGCATCTTGATATAACATCAAGATTAATAGGCCATCAGAGATCAGCCCAATATATTTGAACTAAAATCGTAGCATATATTTATATATATATATATATATATATATATATATATATATATATATATATATATATATATATATATATATATAAATATATAGAGCTCCGATTTGAAAAACTTGCGTAAGAGTTCAATTTGCGAGGGTGGCAGCGCTTGACTGCTGTATATGCAATAGATCCAAAACCAAACTACAAGAGCGTATACATTCGTGCGAGAAAGTTACGGCTATCACATTAATATGTGCGATACACTTGTTTGTTTCGAACGATTTGCGTCATCGGGCCACAAGATTGGGGATGTGATGGCTACTCGCACGGGTGCGCTATTTTTTTTTGTTTATTCTAGAGTACAAGAGTAACGATAGATTTATTTTACAGTGGATTACAGTGTTAAGAAATAGCTAAAGGTAACTAATGCGACGTAGTTGATAATCCGTTCTTAGATATTTCATTTATTTTCACCGGTTCATGACTGCAACCAGTGGGTACGACATTTTCATGTCGATCGGAGGAAGAAAATACTCGTAATATAATTTAGAGACTGGCAAATTATTTACTTTTCACGTATAGCCTTTAAAAACTATTTACCTATTCTTTCTCGCTAAGTAAAAACTTAATGTTTTTCGTAGGATAGTACACGACAGCTCAGATGTCTGTAACATGCTCGGAAATAAAATATCTTAACTAAAAATTCTTGTCCCGTCGCTCTGAATCCAAAAATATATTTATAACTCATATACTTGGATGTGTGTATCTCTCTCGCTTGGTTATATGAGCTGTAACTGCATCTCCTCTGAAGGTACTAGGCTGATTTTAACGAAGATTTTGTCGCAGATTAAATCCAATCATCCGTACACGTCCAATGTTATTGGCCCCCAAAATGTTGAGCCCTTCTTAATACAGCTCATTTTTATTTTTTTTTGAAAATACCAAATGTTTATACAAAAAATGATTATTAAATTTATTCAAATTGTGAGCCAAATGCTAAAAATATGATTTTAATTTAATTTTTATATAATTGTAAGTCTTTTTAGATCTATAAGGTTATTTCCAATTTATGAACCCAAGGACCATAAAGAAAATTATTAAAAATAATAATTTTGAAAATTAAAGCTAGAAGTTAAAAATCAAAACAAAAGTAAAACTACAAATTCACCATTCTGTATTGGATTGATCGAATAAAATTAGTTGCCCAATGATGTAAGTAATAATAAAACTATAGTGAAATTCAAATCAATGTAAAATAACTTTAATACTGGTATGTTATATATTACTTTGTACAATTATTAGCCACGGGCGATTGGATTCAAATGGGATGCCAAATAATATGTGTAGCAAATTAGGTTCAAATCGTCTCGGTACCTATTGTGTCACTAAGTAGAAATGTATAAGATTAATGACTATGTTTGTATTTTCATTAACGGCCCAACTAAAGTTAGGCCTACAAGTGATGTTACAGTCCAAGCCAACTCAAAAGGCGAGATTTCAAATGAAAAATTTTACAGAATAAGAGACCGCATCATCATTATCAAGATTAATAGGCGATCAGAGATCATACAAATAAAACTTATCGTAACGGGTATGTGTATTGCAACCAGTGATCTAATAGACGGGAGTTATAACGATTTGTTGGGTTAGACAGAGCCACCTACATTCCTGAGCATGTACTAAGTTGTGAGCCTTAGTACATGCTTAGGAATATAGGTGCCTCGGTCTAACCCAACAAATCGTTATATCTCCCATCTAATAGATCACTGGTTGCAATATAAATACCCCGATACGAAGGCTATTTTCGTATCTGATCTCTGATCGCCTAGGGTAAAATTACTCCAAAAAGCGAGATTTCGAATGATCATTGCTGACTGCATCTTGATATAACATCAAGATTAATAGGCCATCAGAGATCAGACCAATATATTTGAACTTAGATCGTAGCATTTATATATATATATATATATATATATATATATATATATATATATATATATATATATATATATATATATATATATATATATATATTAGAAAAACAAAGAATATGTGTAGCAAAGGATCAAATCACTCCGGTACCTTCTGAAAAAGTGTTTGTCTGGTCACCCTGAATATAACTTATGTACCAGGATTATATCACTCGTCCGTAAGGCCAATTTTGTAGGCGTGTCACTGAGTAGAACTTTCTAAGATTAAAGATTATTTTTGTATTTTCATTAACGGCCCAACTAAAATTAGGCCTACAGATGAAGGTCATCGTGTCGAGAAGACAAAGAATAAATGATAATTGTTACAGAATAAGGGACTGCATCTTGATATAACATCAAGATTAATAGACGATCATAGATCAGAAAAAACATACAATCAACGTATTGGGGTATTTATATTGCAACCAGTGATCTATCAGACGGGAGATATAACGAATTGTTGGGTTAGACAGAGGCATCTATATTCCTAAGCATGTACTAAGGCTCACAACTTAGTACATGGTCAGGAATATAGGTGAGTCTGTCTAACCCAACAAATCGTTATATCTCCCATCTGATAGATCACTGTTTGCAATACACATAACCGATACGATTCCTGTTTGCGTATCTGATCTCTGATCGCCTAGGGTAAAAATACTCCTAATAGCAAGATTTCGAATGATCATTGCTACAAAATAGGAGATTGCATCTTGATATAACATCAAGATTAATAGGCCATCAGAGATCCAATATATTTGAACTAAAATCGTAGCGCATATATATATATATATATATATGTATATATATATATATATATATATATATATATATATATATATATATATATATATATATATATATATATATATACATATATATATATATATATATCAAAACTTATTTGATGGTGTTACATATTATAATAGATCTGTTAAAATTGTAATGATAGGAACAAACCTGTAATAGCCGAAAGCCACCCACCCATCTACTATTCAGTGTTCCGTAATTGAACAAATAACAGTCAAAACAAATATTACCAAAAAAATCAATCCGCAGGCACAACGTGAACACCTACTCACTATCTAGAACCATATGTGGCCAAATAACCAATTTTCCAATTACGGATAATCTGTCATAATTCATCTCCTAAATAACACTGAAGCTGTACGGACGATTAGATTTAAAATGCAACCGAAACTTCTTGGGTACTCAAAATTTAGAGCCCTTCTTAATACAGCGCTTTTTTTTTTTGAAAATCATAACATATAATTGTAAGAGTTTTTAGATCTATAACGTTATTTCCAGGTCCTGAACCCAAGGGCCAAAAAATTTAAAATTAAAGCTAAAAGTTAAAAATCAAAACAAAAGTAAAACTACAAATTCGCCATTCTATAAAGGATTGATCGAATAATATAAGTTGCCCTGTGATGTAAGAAATAATAAAACTATAGTGAAATTCAAAACAATGTAAAATAACTATATTACGGGTATGTTATATATTACTTTGTACAATTATTAGACACGGGCGATTGGATTTAAACTGCGAGTGGATTCAAATATGATACCAAATAATATGTGTAGCAAATTAGGTTCAAATCGCCTCGGTACCAATTGTGTCACTGAGTAGAAATTTATAATATAAGATTAAGGACTATGTTTGTATTTTCATAAACGGCCCAACTAAAGTTAGGCCTACAAGTCATAATGTTTGTATTTTTCCCAAAAGCGAGATTTCAAATGAAAAAATTTACAGTACAAGAGACTGCATCTTGATTTTACATCAAGATTAATAGGCGATCAGAGATCATACAAATAACACTAATCGTAACGGGTATGTGTATTGCAACCAGTGATCTAACAGACGGGAGTTATAACGATTTGTTGGGTTAGACAGAGCTGTGAGCCTTAGTACATGCTTAGAGATATAGGTGCCTCTGTCTAACCCAACAAATCGTTATAACTCCCGTCTAATAAATCACTGGTTGCAATATAAATACCCCGATACGAAGGCTGTTTACGTATCTGATCTCTGATCGCCTAGGGTAAAGTTACTCCAAAAAGCGAGATTTCGAATGATCATTGCTACAAAATAGGAGACTGCATCTTGATATAACATCAAGATTAATAGGCCATCAGAGATCAGCCCAATATATTTGAACTAAAATATAGCATATATTTATATATATATATATATATATATATATATATATATATATATATATATATATATATGTATATATTAGAAATACAAAGAATATGTGTAGCAAAGGATCAAATCACTCCGGTACCTTCTGAAAGTACAAAATACTTTTACCGTAGTATTCTTTTTAGCTCGTCGTACGATAGTTATAGTGTTTTGCCATATCTCTGTAACATTCTCGGATTAAAAAATTCATTTCACAAAAAGTGTTTGTCTGGTCACCCTGAATATAACTTATGTACCTTGATTATATCGCTCGTCTGTAAGGCCAATTTTGTAGGCGTATCTCCTCTGAAGGTGCAGGGCCGATTTTAATGAAATATCCATATAATATCTGTGCCCATGAAGCTCTTTAATACAGCCCTTAGTCAATATAAACATTTTATTAAAAAAATTATGATTTTTTATGATAACAAAGATTTTTGAAATTGTGAGCCAAGGTGTTATAAAAAAATAATGAGTGGCCGACACTCGATTTTCTTTTACGTAGTTTTCATTTGAAATATATATATCCCAAACAAATATCAAAAATTACCAATAATCCACAGTAATAACCTGAAATTGCACCATTTAGCTTATTATTCTATTACGTTATCAAATACTGTTCAATTTATTAATTTATTCAAATATAATATTTAATCTGTACTGTTCTAAAGTATTCATTTTCAATATCCAATGCACACAAAACTGTCCAGGAATTTTACAAATAATTCTAAGATATGTTTATGTTTCTTCATATTGTAAACTCAGAGCCCATAAATAAATATTAAAAATAATAATTATGACTTTTTAAATTTGCAATATTTTTAGCTCGACGTACGATCTTACTTTTTTTTGAAAATACCAAATCTTTTTACAAAATATGCTTATCAAATTTATTCAAATTGTGTGCAAAATGCTATAAAATATTAATAACAAAAAATATGATTTTAATTTTATTTTTATATTATATCACAACATATAATTGTAAGACTTTTTAGATCTATAACGTTATTTCCAAATCCTGAACCCAAGGGCCATAAAAAATATTATTGAAAATAATAATTTTGAAAATTAAAGCTAAAAGTTAAAAATCAAAACAAAAGTAAAACTACAAATTCACTATTCTGTAAAGGATTGATCGAATAAAATAAGTTTCCCTGTTATGTAAGAAATAATAAAACTATAAAGAAATTAAAAAAAAAGGAAAATAACTTTATTACTGGTATGTTACATATTACTTTATACAATTATTGGCCACGGGCGATTGGATTTAAACTGCGAGTGGATTCAAATGGGATACCAAATAATATGTGTAGCAAATTAGGTTCAAATCGCCTCGGTACCTATTGTATCCTTTGCTACACATATTCTTTGTATTTCTAATATATAATATATATATATATATATATATATATATATATATATATATATATAAATGCTACGATCTAAGTTCAAATATATTGGTATGATCTCTGATGGCCTATTAATCTTGATGTTATATCAAGATGCAGTCTCCTATTTGATAGCAATGATCATTCGAAATCTCGCTTTTTGTAGTAATTTAGTTCTAGGCGATCAGAGATCAGATAACTAACATTGATCATCTTGGGTATGTGTATTGCAACCAGTGATCTATCAGACGGGAGTTATAACGATTTGTTGGGTTAGACAGAGTCACCTATATTCCTGACCATGTACTAAGTTGTGAGCCTTAGTACATGGTCAGGAATATAGGTGCCTCTGTCTAACCCAACAAATCGTTATATCTCTCGTCTGATAGATCACTGGTTGCAATACACATACCCGATACGAAAACTATTAGTTGTATGATCTCTGATCGCCTATTAATCTTGATGTAAAATCAAGATGCACTCTCTTATACTGTAAAAATTATCTTTTTAAATCTAACTTGTTGGGGAAACAGCGCCCTTATTATCATTTGTAGGCCTAACTTTAGTTGGGCCGTTAATGAAAATACAAACATAGTCCTTAATCTAAGAGAGTTCTACTCAGTGCCACAATAGGTACCGAGGCGATTTGAATTAAATTTCCTACACATATTATTTGGCATCCCATTTGAATCCCCTCGCAGTTTAAATCTAATCGCATGTGGCTAATAATTGTACAAAGTTATATATAACGCACCCGTAATAAAATTGTTTTGAATTCTTTTATAGTTTTACTATTTCTTACATCACAGGGCAACTTATTGTATTCAATAAATCGTTTACAGAATGGTGAATTTGTTGTTTTACTTTTGTTTAAGTTTATAACTTCTGATTTGATTACATTTTTACGACATATTATTTAAAGACTCTTCAGATTGCACACATAAACCTCAAAACTATTTATAGTAAAATAATAAAAATTGAACATTATTCTATTTAAAACAAGTTAGATACAACGCACCTATGCGTCCAGCTCGCCTTATAAATAATATATGAGATGCGAGCAGTGGTTTAAAATAAATATGGCCATTTGGTTAACACTATGAAAAAATGTTATAGATATAAGAAGTCTTATAATTTTTTGTAGATTATTTAAATAAAAACAAATTTATATAAAATTTAAAATTATGATATTTAATAATTTCGTATGCCTTTTGGGTTAACAATATGAAAAAATCTTGTAGACATAATATATCCTATTTTGAACCGAGAATGCTACAGACACACGACCGATTGCTTTAGCTATTTTGTACTTCGTACGGCGAGCTAAATAGCGCGGTGTGGGAGAGTGGAGGCCGTTGCTCATATCGCATGTATCTTTGTATCTAATCTTGTAATTTGAGTTAATCAAAAAAATCACAAAAAATTGTAAGATTTCTTATATCAATAATATATTTTCAGAGCCTAAAGGTCATAATATTTAAAAATAATATGTTTTCAATTTTTAATATTATGTGTATACGCAGAGTCCATATTTGACAACGCGCAGTGTAGTGATTTGACACGCTGATTGAATATACATTTTATAAGGCGAACTGAAAGCATAGGTGCCTTTACCTATGCTTGTTTAAATATGTCTCTTAAATTTTGAATTTTTTGCAAATTGTATTATTTCCAAGCATTGTTCCGTGTATTAATATTCAAATATATATATATATATATATATATATATATATATATATATATATATATATATATATATATATATATATATATATATATATATATATTCTTTTATTCTGAAGCATACAAAATACGTTGTGTGCTGTGTGTCGGAGAGTCTGTACACAAGTATCACCCTTTAACTCTGCGAGCGTTTATATTATGAATTAGAGAACATAAGCGACTGTGATGAAAATTAAAATTTTGAGATTTACGTATCAAAGAGAGATAGAAATAGACATAGTATTGCATCCGAATGAGCAGTGTGCCATTGAGAGAAATGTCGTGGGTAGAGTGGGTAATGGATAAATGAGATTATTTAGTCATCCTGAGAGATTGTCAAATGAAAAATGTCGGAAAAATGTATATGAGTGATATATAAATGAGCATTGGGAGTGAGTTGAGCGAAAAACAAGTCGAGCAGGAGATATGAAAGTGTGTGAATGTGAATGAAGAATGATTGTAAGGTCTGAGAATAGATATCTGGCTGGTTTCAGCACGATAATAAGTATGGCTTCGCAGCAGATATCGGGGTGTTATTCACCAGCCTGCCAAATGAGGTAGAAGTAATTCAAAATACGTGTCTTCTTGGAAAAGGGCAACTGACGTATAATAATATGAAATATATTATTGTGTTGTCGGTGTGCTGTATTGCGTGTTTGAGATCCTTCAAGGAGAAAGGTCGATAATATAGGTGGTTCATATCTGTATGGGACTCGATTGCAAATTCAACTATTATATTGACATTTAATATATATTTTATTTGCATGCAAATTATTTTTATACAAAAACTGTCTTTCAATTTATTGCTCTAACGATGCATTATTAATGTATTGTTTCGCAAGCACTATTGTTTTTGTTGTTGCCTGAATTATATATCGCCAACGTACTACATAAAATTTATCATCCAAACTCTAAAGTGATATTTAACTTTTGAACTTTTCGAAACTTTTGCTAGTATACTAGCCACGACCGTATTAATAAGCGGAAAACAAATAATTGGCGCCTTTATCACATTGGATTGGGCAATAATTTAATTTCAACATCCTCGGTTCTAAGAGTCAAATCATCATGCTTGGAATAACATTAAACAGAATAATGTAATACAAAAGAAGA
Source organism: Leistus spinibarbis (assembly GCA_933228885.1). NCBI lineage: Eukaryota > Metazoa > Arthropoda > Insecta > Coleoptera > Carabidae > Leistus > Leistus spinibarbis. Next base: position 3,690,176 of record OW121792.1, on the reverse strand, counting down.
AAAGTATATTTGTATAAAGATTGCCTAGTAAAAAATATATATATATATATATATATATATATATATATATATATATATATATATATATATATATATATATATATATATATATATATATATATATATATATATATATATATATATATATATATATATATATATATATATATATATATATATATATATATATATATATATATATATATATATATATATATATATATATATATATATATATATATATATATATATATATATATATATATATATATATATATATATATATATATATATATATATATATATATATATATATATATATATATATATATATATATATATATATATATATATATATATATATATATATATATATATATATATATATATATATATATATATATATATATATATATATATATATATATATATATATATATATATATATATATATATATATATATATATATATATATATATATATATATATATATATATATATATATATATATATATATATATATATATATATATATATATATATATATATATATATATATATATATATATATATATATATATATATATATATATATATATATATATATATATATATATATATATATATATATATATATATATATATATATATATATTTATTCATGCTCGGTGATAAGAAATAAAAACTATAAAATATTTTAGAGGTTTTTATATTTTATCTCCGAACATGACCAATAAATAAAATTGATATTTCTACCAGACATACTTTATACAAATATACATCGATTGATTTAAAAAGAAATCATTCTGTTCAATTATCTTTTTTTTTCGCTTGCCGTACAAAGTACAGAATAGCAAAAGCATTCGGTTGTGGTATTCTCAAATCAATAAATTCCTTATCAAAAAGGCTTGAATCCAAAAAATTATATAACTCATATATTTGGATGTAAGTCGTCGCTTGCTCGAAAATTTAAAAAGATATTAATTTAATAATGACCGTAAATTCATTACAATATATAAGAGCAAAAAAGAAGTGGAGTGGCCTGTCAAACCAACCAATACTCCACAGTAATACCATTTAGCTTATTATTTTATTACGTTATCAAATACTGTTCCTTTAATATAAAATATAGATTGTTTCTTTAATATTCACCTTATCAATATATTCAAATATAATATTCAATAAGTACTGTTTTTAAATATTTATTTTCAATAACACGTTATGAATCGATCTATTTGTGATAATATAACCATTGTCATATGACAAATATGTAACTATTTGAGTGTATATTTACTGTCAAAATGCTGTTCATACGATTTACTATATATATATATATATATATAATATAATCCTCTTCCTGGTAACATAAATAAAAATAATTAAGATTTTCCGTAGCAGTTTTCTCGTCACTGGTACAATTTTTGAAGAATCTTTTCAAATATACTATTATTGAATTATGAATATCTTTCATTATGAACATAACTATTTTTGCCATTAGTGCAGCCGTTCTAGTGATATTTGAGAAAGGACAAAAATGCCTAGAGTAACCATGCACTTCAGGTTTGAATATACTTTTCTAACATAAGAGATGAACATCTAGCCTATGTGCAAGTCTTAAGTTTGGAGTTTCACAATGTTACATTCAACAGCTTTGGCTTTAGTGCGTTCACAGATAGACAGACACACAGACATTATTCCAAAAATAGTTACATTCGATTCGTGAATTTCCGTTGAAATCTCGAATTTGAACATTTTCATAATTACTTACTTATTACTGTGTATAAAAGAAAATAAGAAGGTGAACCTTGCCAAATTTTGATTTTATAAAATAGTCTTTAGTTTAAAACTAAAAATATTTAGGTGTAGTTTTATTATATTATATATATAATAAATTAAATTAGTATTACTGAAATGAATGAAAACTCATGAGAAGTTACATTCATTCACAATTTGCTGTTTTTAACGTATGGCCCTACTACAGTACATGTGCGATTTAACGTGTTGATTTCGAGTCGAAGGACAGAATAGGGCACAAGGAGAAGCAGATCCCGCGCAAATTTAAAATTCTATATGTGTCTGCGTTTCTGTGCACAGTTATATTGATTTAAGAAATGCGTCGAATTTTATGACATATCTACAAGTATTTATTTGCGATTCTTTCGATTATCAGACAATTAAACACTCTGAATTTATAGTTGTAATGAAAAACAATAGATGCTATTAGTTAATGACAATAAGAAATAAATAAATAAACATGAATTAAAAGTATAATTGATAGAAAATAAAAGATTTTAATTATAGAGCTAGAAAATAGTAATACCACCAACGCGATTGGTAATATGTGAAACGGATTAGGGATTAATTATAATTAAGTGTTTAATGACCATAATTAAATTTGAAAAAAATGCAGCATTATTGGTGTGTGTGTGTGTGTAGGTGTATATGATTTATATGGACAGTAGGATTGAATTTTAAGGTATTCAATAACAAGGGTCAAGGGTAGCGGTATTACAAATCGACGCGGTGGCTGAAGGTGGTAGCGACTTGCGCATTATAGCTTTAGCACCCCCAGTTTGTTGCGGGAGCGCACGATTTGCAGGCGTGGGATGCGCAACAGTAGAATTGCGTGGGTTTTGTTTCAGATGGCGTGAAGGACAATAAAAGCAGAGGAGTATGCGCAGGTATGTTGGATATTGAAAATGCGCAGGATAACGTTTGCACATTCGGTGTTTAGAACGTATGACGGTGCTAGTGCGTGTACAATGCGAGTCTAAGATAGAAGGGCGAACGATAAATAGTTCTAGCTGGACATTTAGTGCCTTCAACGCAACGTCTTGTGCAAATATGCATATCATGTCACACAGTTAAAATGTTCTGACGATTTCTACTACCAAATACTAGCCAATCACTACAACATATATGCGAGTAAGTTCTGAACGTGTAACTAATTGTTTGAAATTATATTTTATTGGTGTAAACGTTGATAAATATATTTCCAAAATTCATTTCAATTTGGTTTATATATATATGTTTGCATGGTATACGAAATTTGGACTAGAAAATACATACGAGTTCTACATTCAAAACAAACCTGTGGATACCTAGAGATCGATTAAGCACACGACACATTTTTGACCGCAAAATGTGCTATTTACTTATGATTCGCGTTATGGCCAAATTCACTGCAATAAACATGCAAAATTAAGTCATATATAAAATATAACTATGTTTATAATTCTTTAAATTGCATTTACATATTTTTAAATGCAATTTTTATTCAATAAAAAAAAAACTAGATCAGAAATTATTATGAAGGTGAATATTTAAAAAAACAATATTTTGCATTCAAAATATATGTTTTTATACGCAATTTTAATTGGTACAACTATTATGTTCAAAACAATTATGGTTTGGTGTTATTTTCTATATAATTAGATCAGAAATTATTGCATCCATAATATATGTTTTTAAACACGATTTTAATTCATTTTTTTAATCGAAAGTACAACCATTATTTTCAAAACAATTATAGTTTGGTTTACATTTTATATATATATATATATATATATATATATATATATATATATATATATATATATATATATATATATATATATATTAATTTAAATATATTATAGTGGTGTATAATTTTCGAAATATATTTATTTTGCAACCAAATTATTAGTATTAAAACGCAATTTTAATTATATATTTTTCATCGATAATGCAACCACTACTTGATTTGGTTTACATTTCATAAATATAATTAATTGTATCAAATATATTATAATTTTTGAAATATATTTATTTTGCATCCAAAATATATGTTTACAAATGCGATTTCAATTCACGTAGTGCAACCACTATTTCCGAAACCATTCTGATTTGGTATATATATATATATATGTATATATATATATATATATATATATATATATATATATATATATATATATATATATATATATATATATATATATATATATATTTTCATTTGTAGAACGTAGCTGGTTAGTTATGTACAATGAATGATATTGAGATTGTAATTTATTTAGTTTTTCTCAAAATAAAGGTTTATACACTGTCGGAAATACTAAAGCAACTAAATGTAGACTACATTGATATTTTCAGTGGCGTAACTAAGAACTGGGGCCTTTGCCCACAAGCATTCCTGTCTTTAAATGTCAATATATGAACGGGATGTGGGTTCGCTATTTACTCCACTGAATATTTTGTTTTTGTTACACAAATAAATCGAGACATGTTTGTATTATACATTTATACGGATTCAAAAATGTCCTTAACGACTACCATAACTAAATTTTGGGACCCTATTAATCTTGAATTTAAAATACGTATGTATTTAAATGAGATGCCACAAAACATGGGTAGCAAATTTGGTTTAAATCGCTCCGGCACCATTAGAGTAATAGAGGACACAAATTTGGTCTTATAAATGAGCAACGAATTACATTCAAGTATATGAATTATATATATATATTTGGATTCAGAGCGACGGGACAAAAACATTTTTGATCGAGAATGCTTTAGCACTTCGGTGAGCTAAATACTTATTCCAGATACGAATTTGTGTCAAATGTTCTGTACAAAAACCATTCAGAAGAATTAAGATAACAAATGTAATGTAATTGTGATATAAATGCTTTAGTATTGTCCGACTTTCTGTATATATATAATTGTAATATGTATTTTTTTTTAAAAAGAAATGGCGTAATTATGTAAATCCATATTTGTTGTAGGTACACAAGATTAATATACAGAATGTGCATATTAGCGGAGAATATAAAAGTTTTAAATTTTAATATGCGCGGGATTTGGCTTACCTGTGAGTTAAAATTGAAAAAAGAAGATAAGCTCATAAGCTCAGTGTTTCCTTGGTGAAAATTTTAAAATCGTTCGAATAAAGATTCCAGATGAAATAATGGAACTTGGTATTTTATCGTGTAGTCAAATCACGCTTTACTCAAGGCATTCCAAGAATACGCAATTAAAATTCTTAATCAGAAAACGCAGAACTGCAATTGACAGCTGGATAGCCAATTCCCGCAAATATTTAGGTTGTGTTCGATTTTGTTATTTTATATTGTTTTAGTGTCCTAATGTACCAATGTAGTCTATATGCACCCTATTTGTTGTAACCGTATTTACACTGCAGGTCAAAAGTTTCGGATGAACTTCATTTTTGAAAATCTAATACAAACTTCATTGTACTTTGTATATTAACACTAAACTGGAACAGTTTACACATGAGCAAATTTAATCATTTCAATTGAACGTTTCCGATATATTGGGTTAACGTTCGCAATTGTTTTACTACAATATTCGGTCTCATTAACGCTGCATTCACTGCGGCCTCATTAGTAATATTACAATTTGTTGACAAACAATCCTAGCATTTACAGCAACAAAATTAACGCATTGGTTATATTAATTGTCAATTGTAATCTTAATTCCTAATTGGCTCGCTGTGAATGGACCTCTATTCTTGTACTGCGCTAAGATTGGAGTAAGATTTCGAAGAAGCATATAAAGTTTACGAATTAAATGGGTTCTTACAAACTTTGGGTCAAATAAATCGATTTCAATTCGCAGTCTTAAGTGTTTTAAGCAGTTTTGTGATAATCCCCTGCGATAGCGGAATAAATGGATTCAATAAATTTTCAAACGCGTTTTTCTTGAAACTTCTTTTTTCAAACTGGGGGAATTATATTCCAAGAAACTACTTGACCGATTTGCTTGTTCTTTATTTTAAATGGAAGTAAATACTATTGATTGTAGTTTTTACTAACAAAATGCATATAATTTTATAAATAACTATTATTTATAGCGCCCTAAAGGAAAGAATAACTTAAACTCTTCACATGGCCGCCATTTTGTCAAATATTAACTTTTTACACCAAATGTTGGTATAAGCTCCAGAGAATTAGATGACCCGTTGATAAGATACGAGTTCCCCCGTTTAGTGGTGACCTAGCCATACTCTTCGCGTTATCTAGGAAAGTTATATATATATTTTTGTACGAAAATAATGTTTAATGTACAAAAAGGTCGAACAATAATGTGGCCAAAACCCCAAAATCCTGCTTTTTGGGCCAAAGATTGTAAGTAAATAATAACCACCAATAAATCTTCAAGGAAATCTAAATGTTTCAAAGAGAATATCTTAATTTAATTTTAGTTGTCAATATTGAAAAATATAAACAATATTTCATTCAGCACTCTACAAGTGAGATTTTAAATTCAATTTGCGTGGTAATATTGGCAAACGGGGAGAAACTCGACTCACTCCAATCTCCTTAATTAATAAACTTGGAAACAATACATTTGTACGCGATGGAAAATATACCGATCTATTTTCGCGGAGTTTTAATAATTTAATTAATTGCCACTGATCTAGGTTAAGTTAGTGAGCGGTAAAACAAAAAGTTATGTGATTGACGTTATTACACAAAATGTTATTATCGCTCTTTTTTTCAAGTTACCTAGTTGTAGTATTCAGGGGACGATATTCTCATTATAAATTATATAGGACATATTGTGTCATTTATCGATCGATAAATTCAATTATAAGAGTAGAGGGAAAAATACGTTTTATTGCATTTGACAAGTTAAAATGAATTTTCTGAGAAACTACTTATTTTAATACTTTTATACGTAATATTTTAATACGTTTTAATATTTATTAAGTCTTTTACATGATTTGGTTAGCTTTTAGATATGTCTGATTTATGCTAATTTGTTTGAAAACATAAAAAATCTGCTAAATGACGAGCATAGGATAATTATCCTGTGTGGATATTTTTAATAACGTTTTTAGCTTCCATGAAAAGCTGTACTTCATTCTTAATGTAATAATTCAACGACCAACAGTTTTAAAGGGAAGCTAAAATGTAATTAACAAGATTAGGTAAGGCATCTACGCCTTCAGCACGCCTTATAGGAAATAAATGGGATGCGAGCAGCAGCTTGCGCATAAAATCTTAAATTTAATTCTTAATTATTATTGCCTTTGGGTTCATAATATGAATAAAAATGTTATAGATATATAAAGTCTTGCAATTTTTGGTAATTGTTTTGATATACATAAAGAAAAAACAATTTAGTGCATGTATTAAAATACAAAATTATAATTTTTAATAATATTTTATAGCCTTTGAAGAAATCTTATAGTTTTGGGATTTGATTGTATAAAATATTCCAAATTTTGGAGCCTTATAACTCTGGAAGTATACGGGGCGATTGGATTTAAGCTGCAAACGGATTCAAATGGGATGATTTCACAATATGAAGACATATCTTACGATTATCAATTATATTATATATTTTCTTTTTCTAAGGGAATATTAAAAGGGGACTTCAAGTTTGTGCCACTATAATTCTGGACGTGTAAAGGCGATGGGAGCAGACTCAATTAGAAATACAAATAATATGTAGAGCAAATTTGGTTCAAATCGCTCGGGTACCTTCAGAGGAGTAGAGGGCACAAATGTGGTCGACGACTAACATCAAAGCATATAAGTTATATATTTGGATTCAGGGCGATGAGACACAAACACTTTTTGATTGGATATTGCTACAGACATACGGCCGAATGCTTTAGTTCTTCTGTACGTACAGTGAATTAAATATATCAGAACAGGAAAATTATCGCCTTATTGTGTACTATGTACGTTATTTGGAGGATGTTTAATTTGTACCAACAAACTAACGTAAGTCAGACATATCTCAAGATTAACAAAATCAATTAAATAGACGATATAATCATAAACAAGTTACATAATCTTAGGTAATTGCATGCTTAGTAAGGGGTCCTAAGCGTTGCCCTGCAGTGTGTATACGTGTGTAAATGAAATATCGTTGGGTAGATAAAGATTGTTCCGCCCTAAAAATGATGTAAGATCACATGCAAGTATCCTATCATTAGTCACGTGTTGTATTCGGTGAACTGCTAATAATTTGCAATCCGTAATACACTTGCATAGACCAAACCTTCAACGCATCATCTTGCACATTAATAATACAGGCGGCTTTGCGCGGATCCAACCGGCACAAGTTCCAACGATGCACATTTCGGGTCACTGACCATCGCACTTTATAAAACACAAGCCAGCACGTGGTACTCTGCATGATCCTGGCAACTTGTATCGCTGCATTTCGCGAGCACCAACATTGAACACTGCACTACTGCACTCAACTTTTGTGGCACTTCCTGAAGAACGCAAGGTAATTTTTTATTCCTAGGAATCACAACGATTTGAAAGCTTTCTCTAAGTTCCTCATGTATTTTATTCATCCCACAATTTTCTATTATTATAATGTTATTGATTTTATGTTATACTCATGAATCATCCGCGGCGTATATTTTTCTGAAGTATTCATAATAATAGGGCAAAAAGGAGATTTCAAATTGATGTTTATACAAATGTTGTCTCTACTTATATAATAAAGGAAAAATTCAACGTTATTCTTTGATCCAATTCCTAACAAAGTAATTTGCAACAACACAAAATATCTTGCATTAGTTTAGCATTTTATTCTTATATATAATAAATTTAATTTTAAACTCTGCAAATATTGCCGTCCGAAAACCAAAATTCATTAATAACTCAAATCACGAAAATGTGACCAAAAAACTTCAAGATTTACAAACGACAGTTATAGAAACATAATCGTAAATGTAATACAGACTACATAAATCTCACCTACCAAAAATGCGACTTCCGGAACTTCAAGATATGGAAGTTTGACTGTATTATATAGTTTCATAAAACTTTTCTCTAATTCATACACTGTTATTAATGTAATTTTACATTATATCTAAGTAATATTGCATCAAAGGTTTTGTTATTTATCTAAATTATAGTAAAATACATTAAAAGTCAAATAACTTTCCAGTATTCAGTAAAATTACATGTTTTTTGGTGTAATATTACTTCCGAAGTGTACACCAATTTTTAACAGTGTAGCCACATATGACTACGACTATTTTATGATATCAGAGAAGTTAACATATGTATATCTTAAGGAATTATTATTTTAGGGTTGGTATAAGCCAAACTCGACGTTCGTTATGTGTATAACACATTCCTGAGCTTTTACAACCCGTATTGTAGATGTTAATAGACATTTTAAGACTCTACATTTGCTGGAATAACAATGCGATAGCAAAATATCTGAATATTCCTATTCACGGGACTATTATCCATATTTATAACTTTTAACTAATATTCTGCAGGAATTATGACTTATTACTACAATTTCTTTTTAATTGTTGATTTTTAAACCGTTTCATATGACAAATTACATTATTTTTTATTATTGTTTAATGTATTAATATCCAAATATATATTTTACAACATACGGCGCCGTATATAGATTACATTTATTTAAATTACAAATTTCTAATTTGGACAGAATGAGAACAGGATTCAGTATATTAAAACCGAATTTTTCTCATAACCGACGTGATTTATACAATGAATTTTATACTGAAGCTTACAAAATACGGTGTATACCGTGTGCCGGAGAATATATCTTCTGTACATAGTATCGTAGTTCGTTTTATTATTGGCGAATATATAATGAATTGTGATGTTCGTTAAAGTACATAGACCCGAACCGTACATATGTAATCGGAGAGTTCTTAAGGATTGTTCACAGCGAAATAATTAGTAATTAAACTTAGATAATTACAAAAAATAATTTAGTTTGTATTATGGTAAGCAATGTTAACATTCCAAGCAACACAATTAATGCTAAATTTTATTGCTGTGAACGTTAACCTTATATGTCATACAACAAACTGGAATTATTACTTATAATTTCTAAGCTTAATTACTAATTCTTTAGCTGTGAACAATCCTTTAATGTGCACCGTAAGAAAAAGTAATGTAATTATACAAAATTACGCTGAAATAGAAGTTCTAATTTTTGTAAAATTACATTGTTTTTAGTTGTGATTTTACGGTAAAAGTAATGTAAATTCACTGCAATTTTTTACAGTGTATCGCTGTATATTGTGTTATAGAAACACAAATACTTGTAAAGTTCTTAAACTTTTCCCGGCTAATTGTATTATTTTGCTTGTACAACTTTGTGTTGGAAGTATAATTTAATACTAACTCAGTGTTAATGCTAATTTTTTCAAAATTGTATATAGATACACGAAAATATTATATATATTTATAGAAACATAAGTTGAGATATATGGATTAAGTTGTACTTACCGGAACGTCTTTTTCAGTTATGTATCACGTCTTCCTGTAAAATAAGTACAGAGATTTAGTATAGATTTAATCTCTGTCTGATGTGTTTACTAGAAATAATTATATAAAAACAAGATAATATATATATTAACAAAATACATACGCGGGCGTCAAAATATCACTGAATGCAAATCGTATTTTGCACACACACACATGTATTAATTTTTTAGATAACCTATTCACTTAAATATAAACTATTCCTGGCGTCAGTCGCCTCAGTACTAAACAAGAAAAATCGAATTTAATGTTGAAACACGTATCAAATAAAAATACAGGCTCTAGAAACTTGTTGAAACCAAGTAATTGGTTAAATTGAATTTCATTACCGTCAGAAACGTTCCCGTATCTGAATAACCCCTCACGTACTTTTGCCTACGCCAACCCCGCAACTTATATATGTATCGCCGGTTGATGTCCGCTAAGCGATTATATTTTAAAATTATCTTTCTTAACTCAAGGGTGTATATTTCAGGGTTAAAATTAGATCTTAGATAACAAATCACAACAAAACAAATTCCTCTGATGCAAGCATTATTTTAATTCAGTTTTATGCAAATATACATTATTGTGCGACGATTGAATCTATTTTTATTTCGTATAGATTTATAATACTTACGGAATTAATTAAACACGATTCCCGCGCAATGACGTCAGTGGTTCGAAACCTTTGAATTTTTGCCATGTCTGGTAATAAATACAGGTCTATATTATAAATTATATATTATTACTAATAGTTAATGGATTATATGTTACTTTTACAAAATTCGTTAGTATACTTGACTCGTCAAATGTTTAGGGTGAACAAAATACAATTTGATTTCAATTGAGTATTTTTTTATATTCTGTTTTAAAATACTTTTCTATATAAAGTTATTATTATAATTCCAAACAATCCGGCTGTATTTTATTCTATGTCAAACAAAGGAAATATTATTCTACGACGTATCACCGTAAATATCAAATTTTCTCATATTTGTCATGTACAATAATGTACACTGATATTACAGCGTCCGTGGGATGCAATATCTATGGAAATTCTAGTACTACCGCCTACGAAATAGCATTTATGCGCGCGTTTTTTCGCCCTTAAGTATTATAATAATCAATATTGAGTTCAGGTTCTTATGTTAAAAATAGAGCAGAAATATTTGATAAGATATTTTATAGAATATTTATAATGCAATGTAATATGCAAAACAAGCATTGTCCCTAGCTTATATGTTTCCAGCTCGCCGTATAAATTTATTAATATCAAGTTATGCTGCGTAATATCGTAACAATTTCATTTCTTAATTGTTCTTTTTGAATAAAAATTTAAAAACCTTACTAAAAATTTAGTAGCTATAAAATCATTTTCTTTTTAAATATTTAAAATAGTTTTCTACAAAATATATTATTATATGGCATTGGTGAGCTGAGGCCATTAATGTCTGCATCTTCACTTGATTATTTGGGGTTTATTTATAGATTTCGTGGCAGATTTATTTATTAACTTGTTTTTAATATCCGACGGTAAAATATTATAGAAGGTTATGCAGATATATAATGAAAATTTTCGAAATATTTGTAGCTATGATTAGGAATTTCTGGTGTTTTGTTTGTCGTGTATTATTAGGTTGTTCAATAAATTCGTGCGGTTTTTGTTCCATTTGCCATATTTTCTAGACAATCTTGTTGAAAATTATAGTTCAATTGTCAATCTCTGAGAAGGAAATGCTTTAATATTTATTAGTTTTAAGGCTCGATATTTGTATATTTTAAAATGTTATTGATTATTTGATTGGCAGAGTAATTCGCTGCAGGAATGAAAAAATAGGTTGATTGCCATCAGAAGATATTACATAATAATATGTAATAATTAATGGCATGTCTCAATGTTACAGATGAATGAGGTGACACTCATATCAAGTATTTTACTCTGGTGGATGCTGAGCGAGAACTTCAACGCTATAGTATTAGCGATGCCTGGTTCGAAAAATTACCGTAACGGCGCCATTGGCGAAGCTGTTACTGGTGAAGTTATGAACAAAGTCGATGCAAAAATAAACTCAGAGCCTAGTTGCGAAGAACTTAGGGCAATGTGGAGGTTCTCAAAGCGACAGTCGCGCGCGGCTGAAATTACAAATGAAATACCGTCTTATAAAGATCCCTTTTCATATAATGTTTGGGAACCATATTACGCACGCTCAAGAACTATGGGAGGGTAAGTACATTTTCATGTTTACCAATTTATATCCAATTCTGCTAACTTTTATACTATACGAGAATATATTACAATTCTAATGCTTTGACTTTAATAAATAAAGGAGAATATGTGAGAATGTAATTCTGGATTTAAAAGTTTTAGTTTTAAGATTATAATTGGTGGTTTATACACCGTATTAAAATTACTGTATATTAACGTTCTATTGCATTTTGTGTTTATATAAAGGATTGGGATCCCATTCGTAACGGAACAATCCCGGTTTTACAAATAATGTCCCGGTGCCCCCAAAACATGTCCCGTTTTTAATGAGTCGCATTATATTTTCCTTCATAAGCATTCTCAAACTAGTGAATTATTTAATAAATTTACTAGTATTGGAATCAGCAACTATTCCGATGAAAACTTTCAATGTTTTTACACAATTTCTTTAAATATTTTTATTTTTTCCAAAGTGTATAATGTATCAGTGTTTGTAAATACCAAGACGTGTTATATCTTAATCGGAAGTAAAGATTTGCTCTTGCTTATTTTGCATATCTCTAAAAGTTATAGATACTGAAATTTCTATATATTATATATATATATATATATATATATATATATATATATATATATATATATATATATATATATATATATATATATATATATATATATATATATAATATACGCTACGATTTTAGTTCAAATATATTTGGCTGATCTCTGATTGCCTATTAATCTTGATGTTATATCAAGATGCAATCTCCTATTTTGTAGCGATGATCATTTGAAATCTCGCTTTTAGGAGTAATTTTGCCTTAGACGATCAGAGATCAGTTAATTAACAGCCATCGTATCTCGGGGTATGTGTATTGCAACCAGTGATGTATCAGACGAGAGATATAACGATTTGTTGGGTTAGACAGAGGCACCTATATTCCTGACTATGTACTAAGTAGTGAGCCTTAGTACATGCTTAGGAATATAGATGCTTCTGTCTAACCCAACAATTCGTTATAACTCCCGTCTGTTAGATCACTGGTTGCAATACAAATACCCGATACGATCATTGCTAGTTTTTTTTGATATCTGATTGCCTATTCTGATGTTATATTAAGATGCAGTCTTTTATTCTGTAACAATTATTTAAAGAAAACTAAGTATAAGAAAGTAGAGCGAAAGCCACTCCAGCTTCTTTTCCTGATCCAGACTCCAGAGTAGATACGTTTGTTATCCTTCTTTCTTGTTAGATGCCACGTTTATACATTTTTGAATTATGGGATACCTAATATAGGAACACAGTTTAACTGCAAAAATTCGAGGCGAAATTCGGGGATGCATAGACTTTGTCGTCAAATATAGCATCTTTTTTCTTATAGACTCATAGCAAGAACCATTTACTTTATTTGTTAAAAACAAAATTGCTTTAGCAAGATAAAATATTAAAGAATCAAGCTTGCTTAATAATAAGTAACAAAAAACTATTTTCTTTTCCTTATTTGAAATACAGTCAATATTCCATAAGTCGAACCCAGAAAGTTCAACAAAAAAGATATAGATAATTCGTGTTGTAGAGAAATTTTATATTCACAAATCTCACCCACAAATATTCTACATAAGGGAAAATTCGACTTCCTAATATTACTTGTAATTGAAAACTCCATTATGCTTGGATCCGATTAGAAATGATTAAGCTTAATTAAGTGTAATAAACGGTAATTTTCAATCAATCCCTATTCGTATTCATGAAAACTGGAAATTCAATAAGTAAACCCAATAAACACAACATTAATCTGCTTATAATTTTGTTTTACAAATTCAGTAATTGGTTTCTTTGTTGCTAAGGACAGGTTGTGTAAATGTACACAATATGTTTTTACAGTATAGAGTACAAAGACTGCAAGTTTTCGATATTTTAATATGAATTTTTAAAATATTTGTTTCTTGTAGTGCAAAAGTGATATGCCATCCTTACAGAACTGCAGGACATTTAGAATGATACTATCTAAATGTAAAATATTAATATATTTCAGAATGCGTGCGAGTTCTAGATTAAGAACTAGACCAGTGTATGGTCGTATGTCATTTCGAGTTCAAGATGTGGCAGTGCGTAACAAAGCTTTTGAAGATTTTGCACGGTTATATGGTACATCTCACCGTGGAAAGGAAGTACCGCAACGACACTTTCGTCTTGGTGGAGGCGGTTCGCATGTTCCTCACATGACAATGACACCACAAAGTGGCAGTTTTCAACATCTTAAGGTTAGAGTTCAAAATGATATGTTCACAAAATCGATCATATTTCGAAATCTATGCCTGGAAAGCTTAGCATTCCCTTTGACACACTTATTTTATTATATCAAATCTGTTTGCCGATTTTTAAAACTTTTTTGAGTTGCATTTTTTTCGTTTGATTGTAGTATATATATATATATATATATATATATATATATATATATATATATATATATATATATATATATATATATATATATATATATATATATATTATATATATATATATATATATATATATATATATATATCGAATCGAATTTGAATATTTTCGATATGAGGTCTGTTGCTGTGAGTGCTGTGCTCTAGAGCTAAGCCAGTTGCAGGAAAAATTATGAATTTTTAAACTTAAAACTTGTCATAATGGCAAAATTTCAGAAAATAATATTAATATTGTTAGTAACAATCATTATGATGATTCTTGTATTGGCGTAGTAGTACAAAGTGACGCTAGATGGCAGCAAAACTTGTACTATAATAGCTCTCACGTACAATTGATACTTGGTAAATGATAACTCGGCATTTTATAAAATATTAGTTGTCTGATCTCTGATCGCCTATTAATCTTGATATCGTATCAAGATGAAGTCTCTTACTCTGTAAGAATTATCATTTGAAATCTCGCTTTTAGAGTTAATTTTATTTACATCATCACTTGTAGGTCTAACTTTAGTTGGGCCGTTAATGAAAATACAAACATAGTCCTTAATCTTAGAAAGTTCTACTCCGAGACGCAATACCAGTATAGGTATTTCTGTTCGGTGTTAACAGGGTTTTCGCTTGCTGTATTTTTTTTTAATATCGGAAAAAGTTTTTAGAAAAGTAAGAGGGTGTGTTTTTTATTTTTACAATTGTTATTAACAAATAAGTGTTTCCTTAATACACTCTTAATTTAAAACTTCATAACTCTTTTATTTATGAACACAATTATCTGAAATTTGATAACATAAAATTTTAGGGGTCGTTAGAACTATTTTGCTTTAGTAAATGAACTATAATTCCAAATTATAACACAGTTAAATAAATACAATTCCGAATTATTTTATATTTTTGCAACGATTTATCAATATTAATGAATTATACATAGCGAAATTTTACCTACTAAATATAATTACATATGTTTAAATTGTTTAGACATCACTGTATGAAGATTCTTGTATTGGTACAGTAGTTGGACAAAGTGACGCTAGATGGCACCACTTCTACTTTAATAGCTCTCACGAGTAGTTGGGACTTGGAAAATGATTAGTCGGTATTTCTTAAAATTATTATTTGTCTAGCTATATACCTAATAATCTTTAAATAAACTAATCTATCATGACCTTTTTAACAAAGGTTTGTATGAATCATCACTTGTAAAGCAGCACCAGGAATTCCTAATCTTTTGTAGGCTTGACATTTATTTGTTGGGCCGCCAAAGAAAATACAAACATAGTCCTTAAACTTAGAGAGTTCTACTCCTTGACACAATACAAATAGGTAGTTCTGTTCGGTGCCAACAGGTTTTTTGCTTGCCGTACAGATGATGTAAGATATTCAGTCGTGTGTCTGTAACCGATTAAACATATATTCTTAACCAAAGCGCCTTGAATACATAAAATTTTAGGGGTCGTTAGAACTATTTGCTTTAGTAAATGGACTATAATTCCAAATTATTAAAATGTGTGTTGCAACCAGTGATCTAATAGACGGGAGTTATAACGATTTGTTGGGTTAGACAGAGCCATCTATATTCCTGAGTATGTACTAAGTTTTGAGCCTTAGTACATGGTCAGGAATATAGGTGCCTCTGTCTAACCCAACAAATCGTTATATCTCCCTTCTGATAGATCACTGGTTGCAATATACATACCCAAAACGATCAATGTTAGTTATCTGATCTCTGATCGCCTAGAGTAAAATTACTCCAAAAAGCGAGATTTCGAATGATCATTGCAACAAAATAGGAGACTGCATCTTGATATAACATCAAGATTAATAGGCCATCAGAGATCAGCCCAATATATTTGAACTAAAATATAGCATATATTTATATTATATATATATTTATATATATATATATATAAATATAAAAATATATATATATATATATATATATATATATATATATATATATATAAATATATATATATATATATATATATATATATATATATATATATATATATATAAATATATATATATATATATATATATATATATATATATATATATATTTATATATAAATATATATATATATATATATATATATATATATATATATATATATATATATATATATATATATATACTTGGATGTTAGTCGTCGCTCGCTCGGTATCTCGTAAGACCAAATTTGTGCCCTCTACTCCTCTGAAGGTACCGGAGCGATTCACACCAAATTTGGCTCACATATTATTTGGCAGCCCATTTGAATCCGCTCGCAGTTTAAATCCAATCGCCCGTATACTTCCCGAGTTATAGGACCCCAAAATTTGGAGCCCCCCTTAATACTGCCCTTATAAAAATAATTGAAACACTTAAAAAAAAATTATTTACAAGATTTTTTCATTTTGTTAACCTAAAGCCCGCAAAAAATTATTAAATATTATAATTTTGAATTTTAAAATATGCACTAAATTATTTTTTTATCAATATAATCTAAATTTGGTACACATATTATTTGGCATTTGAATCCGCTCGCAGTATAAATCCAATCGCCCGTATACTTTCCGAGTTATAGGGCCAAAAAAATTAGAGCCCCCCTTAATACTGCCCTTAAAAAATAATTAATACACTTAAAAATTCTACTAAAATTTCTAAGATATTTTATATCTATAAGATTTTTTCATTTTGTTAATCCAAAGCCCGAAAAAAATTATTAAATATTATAATTTTTGAATTTTAAAGTATGAACTAAAACTTTTTTTTATCAATATAATCTAAAATTAAATGTAAGACTTTTTACACCTATAACATTTATTCAAATTGTTAACCAAAAGGCCATAATAATTAAAAACCACTGCTCGCAACGCATATTTTACCTAAGGGCGAGCTCTGCGCGTTGGTGCGTTTTACGCGTACCAAATCTTGTTTTATTGCGCCACTGATCATTGTGTGTTTGTCACCTAACTAAAATGTGTTAACTATCGCAGGAATTAATACGAACCGAACGAGCCCGAGAACTTCAAGAACAAAGAATGGCCGAAGAAGTTGCAGCACGAGCAACTGTCTTCAAAGACATTTCTGGTGGTAATCTAGACAACCATCGTCAACAGTGAGTATTATTTTACCAATTTTTAATTAATTTAAGCTGTATTCTTTTCATTTTAATAAAATAAAATAATACAGTTCGTTTAAAGTTCACAAATTATTTATTGATGGATAACTTAAGTTTCGGTTTACAATAGCATCATCAGATCTTTACTATACTTAAAATTAACAGTAAAAGTTTATATATTGTAACCTATGAAGGGCTGGTCAGTACATTTTGAAGAAGAATAATAAGGAGCAATTTTTTTTATGTTTGTTAATATGAATTTTAAATGTTTGACCAATGTAAACACCATTGCAGTCTTCATATTTAAATTTGTATACTCCGGCAATCTACTTTTTCTTTACCGTTTTTAATTCGTTGCGCAGTAAATCTAAACGGCATTTCTTCGATCTAATAGACCATTTTGTTTCTTGTAATCCCTAATCAAAGCTCACGATGCACTTCTATAACTAATTTTATAATTTTGTTTATAGAAATTTAAGAAATATGATGTACACATATGAGAAAATGGATGATCCTCGAGATGCACAAAGGAATGAAATGGCAGTATCATCTGGTGTATTATCGTTTCCCGATCTATTGGCACCGGCTTCCAGACCTAAAATCGGTACCACGAACTTATTAGTAGATCCAAATGACGGTTATTTGGAGCACATGCAAGCGTCATCTATGGTTCCACATCGATCAATGTACAGTCGAATGCCCTACAGTATGAACCCATCACATTATACAACCAGCGATCATATAGCTTACCAATAGTCTCATAGTTTTAATAAACAACAATGATGTGCAAGTCTGTCAGTATTTGAAAAAAAGCAAACGGTAGTCAGAATACGTAAGCATATGGCAGTGTTGAGATTTAAATATTGAAGACATTGACTTGTAATGGGGCGGCATGGATTTATACATGCTGTGTTGCTGGTTGAACGAAATGTTTTAACATTTTAAATTGAACCCGATTTAAATATATTTATAGATTATAAAATTAACATATACTTCTAATTTAATAAATATATATATATATATATATAAATATATATATGCAAGGTGGGCAAGGTAATGGCTCAGCAATGGAATATCGCTTAGTAGAACATTGAGTCAGTTAAGTATACATAGTTATGTAATATTCTTTAGCGAGTTTAACACCTATTTCAAAAGTTTTCCATTTACGTTTGTTACTGATTTATTGTCAACATCTACCAAATATCGATTTTAGTAAAATATGACCTACAACAAAAACACCAATGAGAAATAGAATGTATTTTAAAATATTATTCATATGTCATGTAATATTTTGACTTGTGAAATTTAAAATATAAAATAGCGTCGCAATAATAAACTTCCACTTTTTACAATTTTACAAAACGCATTATTCCGTGTTATGGAATCTGCAAGAATTGGCGCTACTAGCGAAACCTTAAAAGAACAACTTATAAAAAGATATCAATTTTAAATATACATTTTGTTAATTACTACATAATTACCATACTTTGAATTAACCAATAATTCAATATTATTATAAAAACAAATTTTATATATTTATTTACTTACTGATTCGTTTTTATTAAGATAAGTACTGATAATTGCGATTTTTGAACAAAGTATTGTGATTGGTAATGCAAATTCAAAATATGACGCAGCAGGAAAATTGAGATATATTCAGCTTTTTCTTGCGTCACTCTGTGCTTGTTTATTGTCTCTATCTATCCTTTTTAAATAATTTTCTCTGATTATCTTTTTATTTTGAGATTATAACTTATAGAATATAGGCGATTCTATGCACTGTCTGACAAACCAATTTTATTGTATTTCGCCAACACAAAATTTAGTAACACCAAGTTAAAAAATAAAAATCACCAGTCTCTCAGTCAGCTATGAGTATTTTGCGTTAACAACGGTCGTTTAAAAGAAAAACGCAACACAAAACGCAGCCATAAGCTTTATAAAATCCTTTATGCATATTAAACAATTGTTTAATACATGTTTTCATATAAAATGTGTTTATAAAACAGTTTTTTAAATGGGGACTAAAATAATATTCGTCACATAAATAGCAATGGGTTATGCTGCCAGGACACTAAATAGTTGAATTACGAGTTCAAAATAAAGATGAAATATGTCGAAAATAGATTGACCAATAAAATCATTGCTATAAGAAAAATCTAGATATTCTAACATTTCGAAAATAGATTTTCACAATTTGATAATATGGGAGATTTTTGTAATCGGCTCGAAACTCGACTTGAAAAACTATACAACTACGTCTATTTAATTGATTCTCCTGCGGAGCTAGACCGCAATGGTGAGTCATTATCTTGCCCGATTCTGTATATAAAGTATAGGTGCGTAGAATAAGTCTAGAATTAAGACGAACATGATATTTAATAAAATAAATATATGTTTTAAACTGGGTTTAATTTATAAATCCAATGGACTTCCGTTTGTACAATTTAAGACTAATTGTTTTAAGTCATGAGGAACTCCTTAAGTTTTACTATTATCATGTATATAATATTGTTTAGTATATTAGATTCATGGCTGACTACATATGTATATGTCTGCGGAAACTGCAGTGTAAGTCAATACTCTAGTTACCTGTATGTGATAACATAACAAATTACCAGAGTTGTATTTACATACAAGAAACACACCCTCGTGTGCTCCTAGTAAATAAGAGTAATGTGGAAATGTGCTTGTGATAAAAATATATTTATTAAGAATTACTGAATCTTAAAACATCATCACCATAAGCGACGGTAATGAGATACATATTTTCAAAAATTACACATTTTTTAAACAGTTATATTTCAAACTAGTACTTATTTGGTAGTTACAGGATACAAGGTCAGCAAAACATGGCGCATACAATTTATATCAACAAGACATGACATATCACTATTATAAAACAATATAATATATTTGTACTCTATGGTCATGTTTTCTTCCGATGCTTTGGAACTTTCGTATAGATAACATATAATAATACATTATGTGAAATCTTTTGATAAGCTTGATGTTAAGATCGAATATAATTTTGAAAATGCATATCCTAGAAAACGGAAATAAATACATGTCATTTATACCATCATATCTATCGCCGTAATGAGTTCCAATTATGTTTATAGAAATGTCAAATATCATTACTTATACATACATAATTATGTCGCAGTCAAAAGTTTGGAGTCTCTCACCGATTGCAAATAAACTGCAGTTTCCTACATTTACGAATTGTTATTATTAATATTGAAGTTGTTCAAATGATCGACTAGAATGATGAATTCAATGTGTGGATTGGAAACAGGAATCCAGCCATTTGATGCTATTATGTTTATAATATGAAATGGATCATCTTAGTCATTTATTAAAAAGTATTAAAAATATAAATAAATAGTTTAAAATGGAGGAATATCATAGCTAAGAAAAAAGCATCATGCTTTTAGGACCTATGTGTGACCTTGGTTCTCACCTCGGTTTATTAGAATTTGTGCACAAAGTATACTGTTGTAAAATTTGAAATATGCAATCATCTGGGGTCCAGGAACGGATTAATCCATTTTATATTAATTCCTTTGGGGAAAAATAGTTTTGGTTTACAAACATTTCGATTTACGACCTTCAGGAACGTATTAAGTTCTCTGTACTCTGGTTTTATGCTATTTATTGTTTTAATGTTTGACCCATAATTAAATTTCTTTAATAAATGCCTAAGATATATTGTCGTCCTGAAGAAGACACTTACAATGAGGAAACGTAGAGAATAGTAAAATATTTTAAAACTATTACATTCCTGTTTCGAATCCACACATTGAATTATGATTACTTTTGTAAATTTACGTAGAATTTAAGATGAACAAAATAATCAGAACGTTTTTTGTAACTAAAATTAAAATAGATTTTCACAGAAAAATGCATAATTCTTAAATTTGACCGATTGGCATAATTTCATCCTAGCGATTAGTAATTCATTCGTTTTTGCCATTTTAATATAATCAACGACTGATAGTCAAACAGTCAAATCTAAGAATATTTATTCTACTGTGAAAAAGCAAATAACGGCCACTGACACGATAAACGCTAAAAAGGTTACATTCCTTATAGCTGCGTTAATGGACCATTTATGATAGATTTTTTTCACTATACTACACGGCAAGTTTAGGCGTAAAACATGGCTGCCCCTATCAATCTGTCCTGCTCTCACCAAGTTTAGTGTGCAAGCATGATGAATTATCGTTCGTGTGCGTTAGATAGGGATAGGTATTACGCGAAAAAGAAGCACAATCGTAAATGGTCCCTTATTACAAACAAAAATTGTGTTTTTCCTTCTGAAATAGATATTTATTGTTATTTAAAATTTTACGTAAATCGTGTAATTTTAAGAATTGCTAGCGATATTTGTAATAAAACAATTGTATTTGTACGAAAAACTTCTGTTTATTAAAATGCTGCAGGGCGCGTAAAACTTTTGGCCTGAAGTGTATTTGTTAAGATGATGAACAATTAATGACAATAAATGCATAACTGTATATAAAGTATATAAAGTATATATTGCAATGTTGCTGAATATTGACGCGGTGATGGATGTTTTAAAATATGGTTGATTTTTTCCAAAGAATGTGGGAAACGATCAAACAGAAATTTCGTAGAATTATTTTGTATCTGACAATGTTGAATTGTTGAAATTGTGATTCTTTGACAATAATTTTTGACTCGACAGAAAATAATATCAACTATGTTACTAACGTTTGTCGATATATCTTCGACGACCATAAAAGTGCAATTTACATACATATATAGTAGGTACTCTGAAAATAATGTACACAATGTTTAGGACAATAATATTTATAGTCAATTAAATATTCCTTATAGTTAGGGGTTTACATTTGGTAACTAAAGGGCCCAACAGTTGCCAATGCAAGCTCTTAATATAAAAATAAATGAATAAATATACATATTAAATAAGATATGTGTACAAATTAAAATCATATGGTACGATTACTATTTGATTACATATTTTTCGTATTTCTTATAATTATGAGTAAAGAAAAATTAAGATAAATTTAAAAAAAAAAATTGGAAATAGTAGTCATACGTTTGAAAAATAATTATTATTTTATTAATATCAACACATAAATACTTTAAGTGTCAACCATTGACAACGTATGGGGGTTTTACAATATTTATTTTTTACTTAAAATATACTTCTATATAAGTAAAACAAACTTCCAAAATATGCTACTTAACAACTAAGAACTAAATTCATATCAAAAGCAGACTTGTCTTATGATTTGTGTGAATAAATTAACTCTGAACAGATTATTATACTGTTTCATCCGTCATATTCATCTTAGGATATCTACGATACGTTGCAGAGCATAGGGTTAATATACAATAATAATGCTCAATCTTGCAAACCCAAACTTGGGGCAAAAGCGACATGATACATATATATATATATATATATATATATATATATATATATATATATATATATATATATATATATATATATATATATATACATGGGTGTGCACAGAGGGGTGCAGGGTGGGGCCATGCCTACCTTACCATATCAAACTTTTGAAAAGAAATACTCGAATCAATACAAATATTTAAAATAATACACATAATATAACTATTTCATGTATTGTTCGGAGTCTGAAATAGAGTTAAATTATAGACTATAAATAAAAAACATAAAATGGTGCACAGGGTCTTCCTGCGTTATTTACTGTATACGCCCTTGTATATATATATATATATATATATGGATATGGATATCGCTAAGTAGAAAAGATAGAGAGTCAGTTAAAGAAACAGTTACGTTTTACGTAGTATTCCATGACGAAATCAGATCCAGTTTTAAAAGTTTTCTGTGGTTTTGTACTAATATACAGCTATTTTATACAGGCTGAGTTGTAAGGTAAGATTAATTGTAAAAGACGTAGTTGGGGACAATGTTTAACAAAATTATTACAATCACTCGATTAAGAAAATTGAATTATTACATTTTAATGCAAATGCAAATAAATCTGTTCACCAGGACCTATATTCTGTATGTAACGATATCAACTCGTGATATATGACGTATGATGTAGCAAATAGCACTAACGCGGTTGAGGTGCAATCGCCTCAAATACGTGACGTCATATTTTCTTTAATTCACCGGTAGATGTCTTACAAAAATATATAACCAATGCAAGATATAACACCATACAATAAATACAGAATATGGGTCCAGAACAATAGCAGGAAATGACCCCTATGAGCCCGCGAGCATATCTTCACAGAGGCGGTCTACGTCGATTAACTTACCTTACGACTGAGTCTGTAAAAAGTTATACTATATAAGGGAAAATGGTCCATGGTGGGAAACTCGCATTTTTTATTATGTAAACTACCTTACGGGTACAATTTTCAAAATAGCACAGCAAATAGAAAATAATGTTTTGTTTGATAAAACAGTTGTTACTCAGAACAGCAGTGATTTTGAAGGTCGTACCCGCACTTGATTGTAGTTCAAGTTGCACCAGTTAAATCTGTATCATACGAGCGTTAAATTGGACTAGATGCTGATTGCTAGAACTTAATGTAGTTGTGGAAATCTCCGACCATTTGAAAGGAAACTTATTTGCATTTAATTTTCAAACATGTTTGTTTCTGTAATAATATTTAGTGTTATGTCTATGACTATACTTAAGTTTAAACATGAAAACTGAATATATATTCTATAAAATCAAACATATTGTAAATATTGTACTACGGACCGCTCTCCTTTATTATCTATATATCATATTCGATTATTGGATGTGCAGTCTCGAATTAAGTTAACTTTGATAACCAACGAATCAAACAAATAAATTTATATAATTTAAATATATAACTAGAAATATTGTTCAGAGTCTTGCAGCAGTGTCTCTTAAGTTATTAAAGCTTTGGCTAATCCAAGGCTGCATTTCTCGTAATCTTTCTTACTTAGATCAGCCGAACACTTTTCCAACTAACGATATATGTTCCTATTTACTTCAAAAATTCATTTACTGACATAAACTAATCATTTTATATTGTTCTGTCACTACATTGTATCTTTAATATAAATTTTAGCATTTATTTGATAAATTTGAATCAATATCATATATATCAATAAAGATTATTTGTATTTTTTATGTAAATTAAATAGTTTTAAAATATAACAGTCAATAAATCTCTAAGCATTTACAATCACGCTTTTTATTTACTATTACGAATCAAATATTGCCTTTATGGTTCTTTCCGTATTAGTTCGTGTATATATATATATATATATATATATATATATATATATATATATATATATATATATATAATATATATATATATATATATATATATATATATATATATATATATATATATATATATATATATATGCTACGATCTTAGTTCAAAAATATTTGTCTGATCTCTGAAGGCCTATTAATCTTGATGTATATATGTAACAAATGTATCATTCGAAATCTCGCCTTTTGGAGTAATTTAAACCCTAGGCGATCAGAGATCAGATAACTAACATTGATCGTTTTGGGTATGTGTATTGCGACCAGTGATCTAATAGACGGGAGAAGTAACGAATTGTTGGGTTAGACAGAGGCATCTATATTACTAAGCATGTACTAAGTTGTGAGCGGTGCTAGAGTACTTAGTACATGCTTAGGAATATAGATGCCAACTAAATATAATTACATGTGTTTAAATTGTTATGACATCACTGTATGAAGATTCTTGTATTGGCACAGTAGTTGTTCAAACTGACGCTAGATGGCAGCACTTGCACTTTAATAGCTCTCACGAGAAATTGGGACTTGGAAAATGATTATTTGGCATTACATAAAATTATTATTTGTCTAGCTATATACCTAATAATCTCTAAATAAACTAATTTATCATGATGTTCTTCAAGATGAATAACACGTATCGTTATTTGTAAAGCAGTACCAGGAATTCCTAATCTTTTGTAGGCCTGACATTTATTTGTTGGGCCGTCAAAGAAAATACAAACATAGTCCTTATACTTAGAGAGTTCTACTCCTTGACACAATACCAGAATAGGTAGTTCTGTTCGGTGCCAACAGGTTTTTTGCTTGCCGTACAGATGATGGTATTCAGTTGTGTGTCTGTAACATTATCCGATTAAACATATATTCTTAACAAAATCGCCTTCAATCCAAAATGATATACAACCCAAGTACTTTGTGATGTTAGGATTTTTATATGGATTCTACCAGGAATTCTTTATGCAAATTAACATCAATGATTCTTTATATTGTCTTCGTTGTTTAAATAATGCTTGATGTTTGAACGATTAGGTCGGAATCTGGATTCAAAGGCGATTTTGTTAAGAATATATGTTTAATTGGATAATGTTACAGACACACGACTGAATACCTTACTGTAAGGTAAGCGAAAAACCTGTTAACACCGAACTACCTATACTGGTATTGCGTCACGTAGTAGAACTTTCTAAGTATAAGGACTATGTTTTTATTTTCATTAACGGCCCAACTAAAGTTAGGCTACAAGGGATAAATTTATTAAAATTGCCCCAAAGAGCGAGATTTCAAATGATCTGCATCTTGATGCAATATCAAGATTAATAGGCGATCAGAGATCAGACAACTAATATTTTACAAAATGCCGAGTTATCTATTACCAAGTACCAATTGTACGTGAGAGCTATTATAGTACAAGTTTTGCTGCCATCTAGCGTCACTTTGTACAACTACTATGCCAATACAAGAATCTTCATGCAGTGATGTCATAACAATTTAAACATAAGTAATTATATTTAGTAGGTAAAATTTTACTATGTATAATTCATTAATATTAATAAATCGTTGCAAAAATATAAAATAATTCGGAATTGTATTTATTTAACTATGTCATAGGATGTGAATATAATTTGGCATTTACTAAAGCAAAAAAGTTCTAACGACGCCTAAAATTTTATGTTATCAAATTTCAGATAATTGTGTTCATAAATTAAAAGTTATGCAGTTTTAAATTAAGAGTGTATTAAGGAAACACTTATTTGTTAATAACAATTGTAAAAATAAAAAGCACACCTTCTCAACTATGGGGAACTTTTCTTTAAACTCTTTCCGATATTTAAAAAAAATATAAGTTCAAAATCAGTTTTGATTCACTGGAGTTAGAACTTTGACGACATTTTAGCGTTTAGTAAATGAACTAGCGTTACGATATTGGTGCGCTTTGCCCTTTACACCGATTTGAAAGGACTTGCATCTATGGGGATTCGGATAAATATACGCAAATGTAGTGAACATATCAAATATAAATCAGATAATCGAAATATATATTAACAATAATACCACCCCCAGCGCTTGTGTGAAATTGGTTAAGTTCAATTCGAATTCCCGCTTTTATCTTTAGAATTGATCGCAGTAACTAACAGCAACCGACCAAAACAAACCACTTGTACTTCATTTCGCTTAAAATATACTTCGGTACGACAGCATGAGTGATAATACTTTAGTAAATTCAGTGAAACACTTATAAAATAACGAATTGATTCAATAAATCACAATGAGTAACATTTAAAAACAAAATAACATTTACTAACCATGGGTGCTAATCAAAACAATTTCTATTCGACTTACGTGCTAGCTTCAATAATACTTGCTGTTGTATTTGTAGTTGTCTTTATTTGGTTCCTAATATTTTGTTTTCGAATGAGAAAACCGTCGAAATCGAACAAAAATCAAGGGCCTGTGAATATGGTGACGCCGATTTTATTCGTGACCAAAACTAAATTGTGTTTAAGGACTTTTAGTGAACGGAATAATGCGTCGACAACATCGAAACCATTTAATTTTACCAATTGTGATTGCGAAGATATCCATGAATAAAATCATGAAATCTATGTGTGAAAATAAATGTGCATATTTGTAAATATTTTTAATAATTTTCTATAATACAGTATTAATAAATATAATCTATATGTAAAACAATATTTCTTTATGAATTCAAAAATGTTTCACAAAAATTACCATAGAAAATTTTTACGACATATTATTTTAAGTTACTTCAGATTGCACCCAAAAACTTTAATAATGTTTGTAGTAAAATAATAAAAATTTAACAAGTCGCCTTATAAGTAATGAGAAAAAATTGTATGGCCTTTGGGTTAACAATATGAAAAAATCTTGTAGATATAAAATATCTTAGAATTTTTATTAAAATTAGTGCCCTTTACAGGAGCGATTTACACCAAATTTGCTACATATATTATTTGGAACCTCATTTAAATCCACTAGCAGTATCGCCTGTATACTGTTATAAGACAGCAAAATTTGGAGCCTCCCTTAATAATTAATTAATTAAAACACCCAAAAATTATACAAGAAATTCTAAGGTATTTTTAAATCTATAACAGTTTTCATATTGTTAACCCAAAGGTCATAAAAAATATTTATATATTATAATTTTAAAATATGCACTAAAAAAACTAATATTTAATTATATTAACAGAATTTACAAAAAGATTTTTTATATCTATAACATCATTTCAAATTGTTAACCAAAACGCAATTATAATTAAAAACCGCATTAATTACTTATAAGACGAGCTGAACGCATAGGTGTATTGTACCTAAGCTTGTTTTTTCCATAAAATAATAATACCTAATTATAAAGATTTAATTCAAAAGATCACACGCAGATTTTAAACTGATACAAGAAATCCGGAAACAAGTCTTTCTTAATATACAACCTAAAGGCTAAATATCAATTTTCATTTCTTAGTTCAAATATATTTGTCTGATCTCTGATGACCTATTAATCTTGATGTTATATCAAGATGCAGCCTCTTATTTTGTAGCAATTATCATTCGAAATCTCGCTTTTAGGAGTAATTTTGCCCTAGGCGATCAGAGATCAGATAACTAACAGTTAACGTATCGGGTATGTGTATTGCGACTAGTAGTCTGTTAGACGGGAGATATAACGAATTGTTGGGTTAGACAGAGGCGTCTATATTCCTGAGCATGTACTAAGTTGTGAGCCTTAGTACATGCTCAGGAATGTAGGTGCCTCTGTCTAACCCAATAAATCGTTATAACTCCCGTCTGTTAGATCACTGGTTGCAATACACATACCCGTTACGATTAGTGTTATTTGATATCTGATCGCCTATTAATCTTGATGTAAAATCAAGATGCAGTCTCTTGTACTGTAAATTTTTTCATTTGAAATCTCGCTTTTGGGAAAAATGCATACATTATGACTTGTAGGCCTAACTTTAGTTGGGCCGTTTATGAAAATACAAACATAGTCCTTAATCTTAGAAATTTTTACTCAGTGCCACAATAAGTACCGAGGCGATTTGAATTAAATTTCCTACACATTTTATTTGGCATCCCATTTGTATCCACTCGCAGTTTAAATCCAATCGTCCGTGGCTAATTATTGTACAAAGTAATATATAACATACCCGTAATAAAGTTATTTTACATTGTTTTGAATTCCTTTATAGTTTTACTATTTCGTACATCACAGGGAAACTTATTATATTCAACCAATCCTTTACAGAATGGTGAATTTGTAGTTTCACTTTGGTTTAAGTTTATAACTTCTGCTTTGTTTAAATTATTTACCACATTTTATTTAAAGTCTCTTCAGATTGCACACATAAACCTCAAAAATATTTTTAGTAAAATAATAAAAATTTAACATTATTATATTTAAAATAAGCTTAGATACAATGCATCTATGCGTCCAGCTCGCCTTATAAGTAATATATGCGATGCGAGCAGTGGTTTAAAATAAATATAGCCATTTGGATAACAATTTGAAAATATGTTATAGATATAAAACGTCTTACCATTATTTGTAGATTATTTTGATAAAAATAATTTTAGTGCATTTTTTAAATTTCGAAATTATAATATTAAATATTTTTTAATAGCCTTTGGATTAACAATATGTAAAAATCTTGTAGACATAAAATATCTTAGAATTTTTAAATATCGTAGAATTTTTGGGTGTTTAAATTATTTTTATAAGGGCAGCATTAACGGGGGTTCATTTTTTGGGGCCTTATAACTCGGAAAGTATACGGGCGATTGGATTTAAACTGCGAGTGGATTCAAATGGAATGCCACATAATATGTGCAGCAAATTTGGTTCAAATTGCCTCGGAGCATATTGTGTCACTGAGTAAAACTATCTAAGACTAAGGACTATGTTCGAATTGTCATTAACGGCCCAACCAATGTTAAGCCCCATATCGGGGTATTTATATTGCAACTAGTAGTCTGTTAGACGGGAGATATAACGAATTGTTGGGTTAGACAGAGGCACCTATATTCCTAAGCATATACTAAGGCTCACAACTTTGTACATGCTCAGGAATGTAGGTGGCTCTGTTTAACCCAACAAATCGTTATAACTCCCGTCTGATAGATCACCGGTTGCAATACACATACCCGTTACGATTAGTGTTATTTGTATGATCTCTGATCGCCTATTAATCTTGATGTAAAATCAAGATGCAGTCTCACATACTGTAAAAATTTACATTTGAAATCTCGCTTTTTGGAGCAATTTTGCCATTCTCATCATTTGTAGGCCTAAGTTGGGCCGTTAATGAAAATACAAATATAGTCCTTAAACTTCGAAGGTTCTACTCAGTGACAGGTGACACATAAAGTACCGAGGCGATTTGAACATAATTTGCTGCACATATAAAATACGTTCAGAATATTAATTGAATATTTTATATGTGCGGCAAATTTGGTTCAAATTGCCTCGGTGCATATTGTGTCACTGAGTAAAACTTTCTAAGACTAAGGACTATGTTTGTATTTTCATTAACGGCCCAACTAAAGTCAGGCATATAAAGGCAATATAAACGAGATTTCAAATGATAAATTTCACAGTATAAGAGACTGCATCTCGATAAAATATCAAGATTAATAGGCGATCAGAGATCATACAACTAATAGTTTTCGTATCGGGTATGTATATTGCAACCAGTGATCTATCAGACGAGAGATATAACGATTTGTTGGGTTAAACAGAGGCACCTATATTCCTGAGCATGTACGAAGGCTCACAACTTAGTACATGCTCAGGAATATAGGTGGCTCTGTCTAACCCAACAAATCGTTATAACTCCCGTCTGATAGATCACTGGTTGCAATACACGTACCCGTAGCGATGAGTGATATTTGTATGATCTCTGATCGCCTATTAATCTTGATGTAAAATCAAGATGCAGTCTCACATACTGTAAAAATTTACATTTGAAATCTCGCTTTTTGGAGCAATTTTGCCATTATCATCATTTGTAGGCCTAAGTTGGGCCGTTAATGAAAATACAAATATAGTCCTTAAACTTCGAAGGTTCTACTCAGTGACAGGTGACACATAAAGTACCGAGACGATTTGAACATAATTTGCTGCACATATAAAATACGTTCAGAATATTAATTGAATATTTTATATGTGCAGCAAATTTGGTTCAAATTGCCTCGGTGCATATTGTGTCACTGAGTAAAACTTTCTAAGACTAAGGACTATGTTTGTATTTTCATTAACGGCCCAACTAAAGTCAGGCATATAAAGGCAATATAAACGAGATTTCAAATGATAAATTTCACAGTATAAGAGACTGCATCTCGATAAAATATCAAGATTAATAGGCGATCAGAGATCATACAACTAATAGTTTTCGTATCGGGTATGTATATTGCAACCAGTGATCTATCAGACGAGAGATATAACGATTTGTTGGGTTAAACAGAGGCACCTATATTCCTGAGCATGTACTAAGGCTCACAACTTAGTACATGCTCAGGAATGTAGGTGGCTCTGTTTAACCCAACAAATCGTTATAACTCCCGTCTGATAGATCACCGGTTGCAATACACATACCCGTAGCGATGAGTGATATTTGTATGATATCTGATCGCCTATTAATCTTGATATTTTATCGAGATGCAGTCTCTTATACTGTGAAATTTATCATTTGAAATCTCGTTTGTATCGCCTTTATATGCCTAACTTTAGTTGGGCCGTTAATGAAAATACAAACATAGTCATTAATCTTATACATTTCTACTTAGTGACACAATATGCACCGAGGCAATTTGAACCAAATTTGCTGCACATATAAAATATTCAATTAATATTCTGAACGTATTTTATATGTGCAACAAATTATGTTCAAATCGCCTCGGTACTTTATGTGATGTAAAATCAAGATTCAGTCTCTTATACTGTAAATACTCTCATTTGAAATCTCACTATTTTGAGTAAAAGTAGTGAAATTACTACTTGTAGGCCTAACTTTAGTTGGGCCGATAATGAAAATACAAACATAGACCTTAATCTTAGAAGGTTCTACTCAGTGATACAATAGGTACCGTAGCGATTTGAACCTAATTTGCTACACAATTAAATTACATTTAGAATAACACTTATTTAATAAATTAAATATGCATATTTCATCAAAAATCAATGTGGCTACAGATATTCTTGATGGCATATTGTTTTTATGTTGTAACTGTCATTCAATGAACAATTTTTATATATCGGATCAAAAAAATTTCTAAACAAAAAGTATTTTACCCGTCGTAAGTATAACCTAGATTTTAAATTATATTGACTAATTTTATAAGCAATTATAGGGTCAACGTATCCAGTTCTATAGATTACAATCATTTAATTCTTTTCATGAAAGTCAATATATTATATACAAACATATTCAAATATGTATGATAAAAAATACCTTATATTACAAATATGTGGTAGATAGTCAGTGGGGTACAAAATATAATAAACTAAACAGTGGGGGTTCGAGGGGAGAGAATAATAATTTTGATTAAGCAGCAACTTCCTGGGCAATTTATAAACGTAACCAATGCAATGAATAGAATATTTCATTAAATCATATTTGTGGTTAGTAGCATAAGTTAAGTGTGGTTGTATACAATGTCGCGAATATCATTAGAATTTCTACAAGAAATTATTCAACAAACTGAACCAGATGTTACCGTCACCAATTTTCAGGTAAAGTACGAATAATTATTCGAAAAATAATTATTTATTTCATGATTTGTATATATATTAAACCAACAATTGTTTACAAATAGCCAGATTTTTTCTTTCATAGAAAGAATATATTGTAAATTATGAAAAATTTCAAATTTTAACGAAATTACAGCAATTCTTAGTGACCTGTTGTTGCTCACAAAATGTTGATGAAATAAAAAATAAAACATCTATTATTTAGGCTATCAGTTTTGCGTTGGGCAATATTAATATTTTTCGAATAAATCTTGCAAAATATATATAAAACCAGTAAAATAAATTTTTGAATTTTACACCAGTGTGAAATATTCTGATTTTAGAAAATTCTTTTTTGTTTTTTAAATGCACTTGATGATTCTCTGACTTGACATCAATAATTTTCGCAAAAACGTCTGCGTAATTTTGTGTATACGGGTTTTTGTGACCACTCTAACAAGAAAATCGTTTGTGGTCAGCACAAGACTTCCTTATACGTTAGGTATAGTAAGTTTACTATAACCGATGTCAAATGAAGAATATCGATTTATTGAGTTAATTTATTTCTTTGTCAAAATATTGTCATGCATATTTCATACGAGTTATTAAATATAATCCTCATACATGCGTATCAATGGCAACATAAATAAGAATTTAAGATATTCCGTAGCGGTTTTCTCGTAACTGGTACATTTTTTGAAGAAACTTTTCAAATAAAAGTTGTGCGAAATATTAATATCTATCATTATTAACATAACTATTTTTGCTATTAGTGCAACCGTTTTAGTGTTATTGGAGAAAGGATAAAAATGTATAAAGTAAACATGCACTGGTTTAAATAATGATTTTAAAATTAGAAGTTTTACAATTTTGAGTTCAACAGTTTTGGCTCTAGATGTCATTCCGAAAATAGTCACATTCGATTCCGGGATGGTAAAATCGTGTATATTTGTTAAGTCTCCCGTTTGAAATTTTTCATGATTACAAGACTTACTTATTACTGCGCATAAGAAAGTAAAAAGGGAGAAAATTACGAAATTTTATCATTCTTATGCGGTTCACAATTATTTAGGATACTCCTGGATCAGGTCGAGGAGATAATTATACAGCTATGTTGTATAGGATAAAGTTACAAGGGTATCAATTAAATAAAGAAACATATAAACGAGAAACTTGGGATAAGTCTCTTATCTATAAATGTCTTCCGGATAATTTCGCAAGACGTGAAGCATTTAAAAGTGACAGTTTATTTAAAAACGAAGTTGCTTTTTATACAACTGTCATGCCGGCTCTGTCAAACTATCAGGTAAGGCAAATTCAACAAAATATTACCAAGTTGTCTTCAATAATTATATTTTGAAGCTTAAATATATATATATATATATATATATATATATATATATATATATATATATATATATATATATATATATATATATATATATGTATATATATATATATATATATATATATATATATATATATATATATATATATATATATATATATGTATATATATATATATATATATATATATATATATATATATTTATTTCTTTTTAGACATCTAAAGGTTTGAAAGAGCCGTTCCATGCAATTCCAAAATGCTACTTTGCAAAAAGTGACATTTTAGTTTTAGAGGATTTGTGTATTCGTGACTTTCGCATGGCTGATAGAAAATTGGGTTTGAATTTTGACCAGTGTCTAATAGTTATCGACAATTTAGCCAAATTTCATTCGCTAAGTTTAGCGTTTAAAATAGAATATCCTGAAGAGTTTAAAAAACTATTAAACGATGAAAATGGTATAAAAGAAACTTATTTCATAAAAGAAAACGAAGAATGGTATAGGTCTTACTACACTGCTGTCAGGCATAATGCGTTGACTATGGTAATTTAATTTAATTTTATTGAACATATTTTTCCCAACTCAACAAATACTTATTAAATATGGTATCATTATTCTACCGGAAATGCAATAAGTAATTTTATTACAATATAAATGGATTCTCCATTCTTTTGAATTTTTTCGAAAAAATTTAATACTCACATCACTAGTTAAAACCATTTCATGTTTCACACTTTTTATTGCAATTGACAACTTAAAATTGATATATCTTATAGTATTAAAGATGTGATGAAAATCACATTAAAATATTAACTTTGGATGTAAAAGTCTTTTGCACAATACCATGACTTTAACAAATCAAATATAAAAATTAATTAACATAATACATTGGAATATTTGATCTTAAAGTATTGGTTAGGTATTACAAAAGGAAAATAACGTCTTAATCTTAACACCTATGAAATAAACTGCAAAGATTAAGACGTAATTTTCAGTGGTTTCGTCGCAAGATCGATATCAGGTAATTTCATTTTAATATAATCAAATAAAATTTAGGTGCAAGATGCTCTGCTTCATAATAAACAGGGAGAGAAATATCTGAACAAATTCAAAGAATTCGTTGATGATTCATTTTACTTTCGTATGATGTCACTAGTCAAACCTGTTGAGCCGCTAGCGGTATTTTGTCATGGCGACTGCTGGACAAATAATATATTATTCTACACAGTCGATAGTAAAATAAACGATGTAATTCTAACATTCAATAAATTGTCAATGATTATTTCTAACTAAATATTTTCAGGTATGTTTTCTAGATTTCCAACTATGTCGATACGCTTCTCCAATCCTAGATTTAGCAAACTTACTTTTCTGTTGCACAACCCGCCAAATGCGCGACCATTACCTCGATTTGTTACTAACTGAATACTTTGAACGAATGTACACATCTCTGCGCCAACTATTAAACGATGAAACCATGTCAAGTGTATTTCTTCAAAAAGAAGAACTCCGTAAAGCAATCGATGAAGAGTTTAAAAAATGTGGTCTATTTGGTCTTGGTTTAGCACTAGATATGATTCCGATTTCAACTTGTGATAGTGATCAAGCACCAGATCTATATCAG
Organism: Leistus spinibarbis; assembly: GCA_933228885.1. NCBI lineage: Eukaryota > Metazoa > Arthropoda > Insecta > Coleoptera > Carabidae > Leistus > Leistus spinibarbis. The sequence continues at coordinate 3,654,115 of OW121792.1, read as the reverse complement.
GATCAAGCCAAAACTGATCTGGATCACTTGGAACAGATCGGGGTGTGTCCCGTTTGGACTTCCAATGAGAGTTGCAAGATGAAAATGGCTAATTTGGTTTGTGAATTAGTTGATCGAGAGATCTTGTAATTGTGATTGTATTATTTGTAAGATTATATATAAAATATTGATTAAAGTTTACGAAATAAATATTAGTAACTTATTTTTAACCCTTCTTTACCAAAAAAAGTCAAATTTCGGTTCACGAACGTCTTTAAATAAGTAATCTGGGGTCCACGAACGAAAGGATTAATCTATTTTGCATTATTTCCTTTGGGGTACGAACATTTCAGTTCACGGACGACTATTTTTATCTAAATTCATAAAGAACATTCTGATTCAAGACGAAATTAAATCCTACAAGTGTAGGTGTAGGCACTAATGCCTTCAGCTTGCCGAATAGTTAGCTTATAGTTTATCTCGACGGAAAATAAACCTTTTTAATAATATTTATTAATTTTACAAAACAAATTATATTTTTATGGCCTTTCGGTTCAAAATATCTAATAAATATTATGATATGAAAAATCATACTATTTGTAGATTTTATTTATATATATATGCGAAATAATCATATATTTTAAACCCTATAAATCTAGAAGTATGGGACTAATCGAATTTAAAATGCAATCGGTACGATTTAGGCACTCATATATGTATCAATTTTGGTCCAAATCGCTTCTGTACGTTCAGAGGAGAAAAAGTCGTAATATTTGGGTCTTACGAGTGGACAACATACATCCAACCAGGGTGGCCAAAAATTATCCCATTTATTAACTTTAATGGATGATGCTGTTGCCACTCGGTGAAACATAATGAAAAATTAAAATAAAAACACTCGGTGTAAGTTTCACAAAAATAATTTATTGAGACGACTAGTTTCGGTTGTTAAACCATCTTCAGGTCTGACATGAGAATACATGAAACAAGCTTATATACTAAAATTAACAAGATTTACAGTATAACCTTACATACTAAAATACAGTGAATACACAAATTCGTTCACAAGGTTAAGGGATTAAGCGGTATATGAGGAATTTCCAGAAGGTGGGTAAAAACAAAACTTTGTCGGAGAAGGATTAAAGTAAAGGGAAATTATGGCAGGTAAGTTGTCGATCTTATAAATACACTTACTAAGGTAAAATTTGGTTCAAATATGGAACAATTTCAGAAAAATAAATGTCTAACTGTTCATTGAGTATGGGTTCTTTTCGGGTTATGGCTTTATTTATTTCTACGAATTCTAGAAATGATAGTTTATCACCTTTCTCTGCTATGTGTAATATTTTTAAGTTATCTATTTCGCAAGTATGGTTTTCTTCTATTAAATGATTGGCTAAGTTAGAGTCAGTTTTTTCCAATTTCCAGGAGCGCATGTGTTCATTGAATCTTTTTCCAAAGCTTCTACCTGTTTGACCTATATAAAATGAATCACAATTACTGCAATTAATTTTATATATTCCAGATGAGTCTAGTTTATCTTTGGAAAATAATTTATTGTTCACTAATAAATTCTTTAAATTATTGTTATTGTAAAAACCTGGTATAATGTTGTCTGATCTAAATTTATTGGCTATTTTGGTCGAAATATTTCCTAAGTATTTAAATTTCATATAATAGTTTTTGTCCTGAGAAAGGTTACTGGTACCGTTATATACTTCTTTTTTCAGTGTTTTGTTATTACCTGAAGATGGTTTAACAACCGAAACTAGTCGTCTCAATAAATTATTTTTGTGAAACTTACACCGAGTGTTTTTATTTTAATTTATCCCATTTATATAAAAATTGCATACTACGGCTAAAATGTACGGCGTGGTCCTGCATCCATATAAATACATTTTCGGAATCTAGATGGCATAAAATGAATTTTTGTGCAAAAATTTATTGGCTCGCGAATGTTACAGACACGCGCTTGAATGCTATAGTTTATTTGTACTATCGTACAATGAGCTACTAAAGAGTTGAGTTAAGGATTTTAGCCAGCTTATTTGGCCGTATTTCTAGTTCAGCCACAAACCAAATCGCAACGTCAATACTAATTTAGTTCGTCAATTATATGTGAGATGTCGCTACGCTGCAAGAAGGTATTTCGAAACATACCAAGCTTTTTAAAAAATGTTTTTAAAAAAAGAAAAAAAAATCGATTAAACAATACCCAATTTTGTTAATTATCTTTATTATTGTTAGTAAAATATTATCGTAAACGATCGTAAAATTTAATAAAAATCTTTTCTGCTAGAAAAGAAAAAAATAGAAATGTTTCGGTGAATAGGTAATTTAAGTTTTAATAATGTAGAACTGACATATTGTTCTTTATTTGAATGAGAGTTTTAATAAATCCGGAGATACACTCTCTCTCCGCCGGATCGAGAAGACAAATAAAAACTTTTCGAATTTATTTCAAGTAACAATGAATGAGTGCGACCGTTTAAACTGATACAGAGAGTTTGGGCATGATTACGTTCAGCAAATAGGGTTTTTATTTTTTGTTTCCTGAACTTTTAGATCGTATAAATATTAGATTTGCTTATGTAGTAGTAAAAGCGCCTAGCTCCCAATACTACATTATTTTGGCAAGTGCTAGGTGCGAGTTGTAGTAAACATAATTGTATGTATGTCTGTGGTACACTGAACGAAATAATTTGTTAATTCAATTTGTTTAAATCGTGATAACAATAATTTTTAATTAAAACCACTAAAGGCGTGTTTAGAGCGAACCAAATAGTAATTAAGATTAGAAAATTACAAATAATAATCTAGTTTGTATTATGACAAGCAATGCTAACATTCCAAGCAACAAAATTAACTCAACATATAATAAATATTGTTGCTGTAAACGTTAACTTTGTATGTCATAAAACAAACTGGAATTATTACTTATAATTTCTAAGTTTAATTATTTTCTGGTGCCTACAAAATAGTTGTATACTGTGTATCGGAGAGCTTGTTGGCTGCGCACAAGTATCGCCTCTTAATCAATGACGGCTTCAAGCTATCGCTCATTATCAGGAACATTTACAACTTATATATTTTACTACATTTTCGCTTGAATCTTAAATATAAATCAAGACAATATTAAGTAGGGAAGAGATGTACTTACATCTACCTGTGCATTGTTAATGTGTCTTCTTTTTTTTTTTTTGTATTTCAAAATGCTTTACAAGAATAAAGGCATCAAATTTAAACGAAGTATCTCATCATAAATGACTAATAGACTAGCAAATATTAGTGACACATCAAAATATGTTTGAGTGTGTGCCATGTTTGTGTGTGTGTGTGTGTATTAGTTTGTTTATTTGTGTTAGGGTGTACGCTTCGATGGTTAAGCTGGTTTAATGTCACGAATGTCAGCTTGGCAAAGATATAAATACTGTGCCATACCAGCGATGGTATTAACTACATCTTACCGTACTTTTCTTAACACTATACGGACGACATGTCTTTCACTTTGTCGAAGGAAATTCACTCATCAAGCGTCGCCCGAATTTTCCACAACGTCGTTTTCTTTATTTTTAAGCACCATTTTTATATACTCGAAGATTTTATAAAAATCTACTACACAAACCATTTGTTTCAAGATGGAAGTAAATAATTTTAAACACCTTCATACAAGTACAGAAGAATGAGAGATCCTGTAACCTGTCATGGCTAAAAGTCATATAAAATTCGATAATTCTGAGATTTTTTTTTCACATTTAGTAGATTTCCAAATTATTAGGGAATTTACTAGTGGCGAGGCATAATATTTTGATCAAGGGATGCGTAATTAAAATTAAATACCTATATATGCATACACAGAATTATTTCAGTAAATACTGATTATAAAAACAAAAAAGAAAAATACAAATTATTTACAAAAACATGCACAGCATATTACAAGTGTATAACACCAAATTTGGTTGCCAAGTTGGTGAAAACAGGCCAATATCTGTAACGAATTCCTATGCCTAATGCAAAATTATATTCACCTCCACTGACATAGTTAAATAAATACAATTCCGAATTATTTTATATTTTTGCAACGATTTATCAATATTAATGAATTATACATAGCGAAATTTTACCTACTAAATATAATTACATATGTTTAAATTGTTTAGACATCACTGTATGAAGATTCTTGTATTGGTACAGTAGTTGGACAAAGTGACGCTAGATGGCACCACTTCTACTTTAATAGCTCTCACGAGTACTTGGTACTTGGAAAATGATTAGTCGGTATTTCTTAAAATTATTATTTGTCTAGCTATATACCTAATAATCTTTAAATAAACTAATCTATCATGACCTTTTTAACAAAGGTTTGTATGAATCATCACTTGTAAAGCAGCACCAGGAATTCCTAATCTTTTGTAGGCCTGACATTTATTTGTTGGGCCGTCAAAGAAAATACAAACATAGTCCTTAAACTTAGAGAGTTCTACTCCTTGACACAATACCAGGATAGGTAGTTCTGTTCGATGCCAACAGGTTTTTTGCTAGATGGCAGCACTTGTACCTTAATAGCTCTCACGTAGAGTTGGTACTTAGTACTCGGCATTTTATAAAATTATCATTTGCCTACTTATATACCAAACATTAACTGTTAGTTGTCTGTTGACATATTAATCTTGTTATAATGTTATATAAAAATGCAGTCTCTTATTCTGTAACAATTATCATTGAAAATCTTGGTTAATTATGAATCTTTATACTAAGACTTGTCATAATGGCAAAATTTCAGAAAATAACATTAATATTGTTAGTAACAATCGTTATGATGATTCTTGTATTGGCATAGTAGTTGTACAAAGTGACGCTAGATGGCAGCAAAACTTGTACTATAATAGCTCTCACGTACAATTGGTACTTGGTAATAGATAACTCGGCATTTTGTAAAATATTAGTTGTCTGATCTCTGATCGCCTATTAATCTTGATATTGCGTCAAGATGCAGATCATTTGAAATCTTGCTCTTTGGGGCAATTTTAATGAATTTAGCCCTAACTTTAGTTGGGCCGATAATGAAAATACAAACATAGTCCTTATACTTAGAAAATTCTACTCCGTGACGCAATACCATTATAGGTAGTTCTGTTCGGTGTTAACTGGTATTTTGCGTGCGTAAGGTATTCAGTCGTGTGTCTGTAATATTATCCGATTAATCATATATAGAACCCAAGTACTTTGTGGTGTGATGTTAGGATTTTTATATGGTATGCCAATGTTGTATCAATTTCACCCGCATATTGTGACGTAACGTCGAGAAGAGATTCTACCAGGCATTCTTTATGCATCAATGATTTTTTAATATTGTTTTCGTTGTTTAAATAAGCTTGATGTTGTCTTTTAACGATACAAGAAGTTAGGTTAGATATCGGAATCTGAAACTATTCTACTGCATTGTTATTATATATATATATATATATATATATATATATATATATATATATATATATATATATATATATATATATATATATATATATATATATATATAGCGATTTGTGTAACTCCATCATATTTAACATAACGTTGAGTGACACAGGAAATAAGAATAGGTATAGCAAACTCAACTAATTTGTATGCATATATATATATATATATATATATATATATATATATATATATATATATATATATATATATATATATATATATATTGTAGCATACGTTGTTATATATAATACTGAGTCTGTATATTTGTGACAATGGGAAAAGTGTCATATTTTGGTTAGGATCCCGTCAACTATGTCGTCTTATTCGCCAAGTAATTACAAACAAGATTATCTCACTGTCTTTCCTGAACTACATAAATCTCAAATCTACATACATGACATACAACATAACCCAACAACTTAACAATGTTAATATCAAAATTGTATATGTCAAGAAGATCTCAACAAAATAGATTTTAGATTGAATTGAACGGTGTAATAGAGAGAAATGCAGTAAGCCTTCACTTGAATAAGAAAGCATTGCAAATAATCATAAAATGCGCCATATTACCAATTACTCAAAGGACAGTATAAAGAAGAGTTCCTAATATTTGGAATATATAACTTCAGAAGTATAAAGGCGATTAGGTATAAACTGCGAACAGAGTCAAATGAAATCCGACAAAATGTGTGTACCAGAATTGATATAAATCACTGTGGTAACTTCAGGGAAATCATATTTATTATTGAATTCAAAGAGACGCGATAAGAATTTTTGTTAGAGTTTTCTTTTTTATGTTACTGAGCAAATGCTTTAATTCTTCGATATTTCATAGGGCGAGTTAAAAAAGTTTTTCTGATTCGTACCTAAAAAACCTGTTGGCACCGAACAGAACTACCTATTCTGGTATTGTGTCAAGGAGTAGAACCCTCTAAGTTTAAGGACTATGTTTGTATTTTCTTTGACGGCCCAACAAATAAATGTCAGGCCTACAAAAGATTAGGAATTCCTGGTGCTGCTTTACAAGTGATGATTCATACAAACCTTTGTTAAAAAGGTCATGATAGATTAGTTTATTTAAAGATTATTAGGTATATAGCTAGACAAATAATAATTTTAAGAAATACCGACTAATCATTTTTCAAGTCCCAACTACTCGTGAGAGCTATTAAAGTACAAGTGCTGCCGTCTAGCGTCACTTTGTACAACTACTGTGCCAATACAAGAATCTTCGTACAGTAATATCAAAACAATTTAAATATATGTATTTATATTTAGTAAGTAAAATTTCTCTATGTATAATTCATTAATATTGATAAATCGTTGCAAAAATATAAAATAATACGGAATTGTATTTATTTAACTGTGTTCAAAGAAAGTTTATTTGCAATTGTCCACTCATACACTTTATTAAGAACCGATTGTAGTAAATTTGAGTCTTCAGATTTTTAATTCTTACTAAACTGTAACGCATACATGTTTAACTTTAGCCTACTTTACCATCTGATCATATTTGCCACTAGATACAGTTCAAATAAATAACTAAAGAAATAATTAACAGGAATGATTTAGTTGACCAGTACGCATTAGGCAACTTTCCCCTAAATATATTAAGATTAAATGGATGAATATAATTGGGAATGAAATGAACGAAAGACAAGCCGAGAGCAAACGGAATAGAAGGGGATGAGTGAATGGTGTAATGCATATAAATGAAGCATCTGAAGTGAGTTAGGATATAAATGAATGGAGAAAGATGGTGAATGGTTGCAAAATCCGAATGGAAATGGCGACTCTTAATATTTTTTCAATTTTGAACCGAAATGATAGAAAATGGTGACATTAATTGTATCACGGGCGGCAATTGAGCCAAGTCGACAATATATGTAATATGTTTTATTTTACGATTGCACTGTACGTAATGTAAGTATAAATAGCGTTATTCTGCATTAAAAACGGGCAATGAAAAGCGATTTAATGTCTGAATTTAAATTGCAGGTACTACCTACACATAGGTAGGTACTTGATTGATTTTACTATCAAACACAATCTATTCCTATTGTCTCTTACACTGTAAGCGGCTTGTATTTATATGTATAGTTGGAATTTGTCACGGTTTCAATACGTGGATTGAATTTAAAATTGCGTCATTTTTATCTTGTCGTCAATAAGTACAGCAGAACTATAATGTTCGGTCGTGTGTCTGTAATATTCTCGGCATCAAAAATGTTTGCACAGAAATTCGATTCTAGTATTTCTGATTTCGATAATGTACATAACTCATATACTTGGTCCAACTTTTTTAGCTCTAACTTCTGTGTTAGTATTGAATAGACTTTAACCAAATTTGGCATACATATGAAATAAGTTTAAAAGCTTTATTGTGATTTAAATTCATTCTACCATTGTCATGAAACAAAATCAATATGTGTAGAAATTTGTGCCCTCTATCCCTCTGAAGGTACCGGAACGATTCACACCAAATTTGCTACACATATTATTTGACATCCCATTTGAATCCGTTCGCAGTTTTAATCTAAACTTCCCGAGTTATAGGGCCCCAAAATTTGGAGCCCCCCTTAATGCTGCCCTTACAAAAATAATTAAAGCACCCAAAAATTCTATTAATAATTTTATGTCTACAATATTTTTTTCATATTGCTAACATAAAGGCCATAGAAAATATTAAATATTATAATTTTGAATTTTAAAATACGCACTAATTTTTTATTTATTATTATTTTAAATAATTTACAAAAAATTGTAAGACTATTTATAATTATAACATTTTAAAAATTGTTAACCAAATGGCCATTATAATTAAAAGCCGACGCTCGCATCGCATATATTACTTATAAGGTGAGCTGGACGCATAGGTGCGTTGTACATATGCTTGTATTTTTAGGAAAAAGTATATTTTTAGAAGAAAAAAAAAGCGCTATAAAGTATAATATTTATAACTAGTCCCGTTTTCGAGATATTTGAAAAATTACACGCGGAAACAAGCACTTTCGGTTAAAATTTCCTTTTTAAAAAGAAGTATTTCTTTCCCGAGATATACAAACCTTTAAATTTATTACATGATATTTTTATGTTCAACGTTATAGGCGCGGGCACACACACACACACACACAGATGCCATTGAAAATATAGTTAAAATGTATTTAAGAAGCCTCAAAACGGATATTTCTATAAAAATTTCGGAGTCGATTTATTTCTTGCAATCACAATGCTTTCCTTTATACATAACGTAGAAGAGAGAAAAGATGAGTAGTAAAATATTAACAATAACAATTTGTTCCCTCCGCAGGGTTAAAGGGAAATTATGCATTAATACTGAGGAAACGTTGTGCCTATTTGCTTACAGTGTCCTCCCATACCATAGCGTTACTTAATTTAATGAAATAAGTGATAATAAGTTAAGTTGAATGTCGCTTTGAGTGGATTCAGGTTCAAAAGGGTTAAATGCCGGTTATGTTCACGGGATGCGTGCAAGTCCGACTATGAGCTTGAGACGCTGGGCTGGACATAGTCATGTAAATGTAAAGATCTTGTTCTAGCAGACAGTGCTGACAGGGCGTTTACGCCACAGCACACCCACATCCCACCCACACTCACTCCACACCACACCACGAACAAGAAAATAGCCATAAAGCTACCATTTACCACTCACATCATCGTTGCCATTGACTAACATTTTGCCTACATCGACTTTTAAATTTCTGCTATTATGACAATAAATTACTGATGCCTAGTTGTACTAAACATATGTGGTACCGAACAATCATTAATTTCGTTTTATAGCCAAAATATAACAAAACTAAATCTATACTTAAGCTGCCAACTCAGCGAGCATATGTGTAATTAATGAGGTACTTACAATCTTTGGGTCGCAAAAATTGATTTCTTTTCGCATTTTTTCTATAGATTTAAGTGTGTAGATTATATCTTCAAAGCCGGTTTGTGATAATCACCTGCGATAGCGGAATAATTGTTAGATAAAACATATTAAATTTATCCAGTAAATATATGTTGTAAATGTTTAAATGCATTTTTCTAGAAAATACTTTTTTCAAACTGGGCGTACTATTTTCTCAGGACTCAGGAACTACTCGAGCGATTTGTTTATTCTTTATTTTAAAATTTAAATGAAAGTAATTACTATTTGTTCAAGCTTATACCAACAATATGCATACATTTTCATAAATAACTATTATTTATAGCACCCTAAAGTGTAAAAATAACTCAAAAAACATTTTAATTTCTTCACACGGCCACCATTTTGCCAAATATTAACCTCCAGAGAATTCTATACTGTTTTTGAATCTAACATTAAAATTGTATTCAGTTAACTCGTTGATGAAATACGAGTTCACCCGTTTAGTAGTGACCTAGACATAGTTTTGTACGCAAATAAATTTTAATGTAGAAAAAGAACGAACAATAAAGTTGCCTAAACCCAAATATGATGCTTTTATTGGGCCTTAAGATTAGAAATTACAAATAATAATTCATTTAGTTTATGACAAGCCTTGTTAGTATTCACTGGCAACAAAATTATTGCAATAATTATAAATTTTGATGCTGTGAACGTTAGCTTTCTTTGTTATAAAATAAACTGTATTATTAATTGTAATTTCTATTCGTGATTACTAATTGGCTCATTTTACATTTAAGCCTTAAGTATTGTTCACAGCGAAACAATTAGTAGTTAAACTTAGAAAATTACAAATAATAATCTTGTTTGTATTATGACAAGCAATGTTAACATTCCAAGCAACACAATTTATGATAAATTTTGTTGCTGTGAACGTTAACCTTGTATGCCATACAACAAACTGGAATTATTACTTATAATTTCTAAGCTTAATTACTAATTCTTTAGCTGTGAACAATCCTTTATTCACAGTTAGCCAATTAGTAATCACAAATCCACTTTGTTTTACGACCAACAACGTTCACAGCGACAAACTGGAGGAAGATTGCTAGAATATGATTGTAAGATTGAAATGGGTTGTCTGCCACCTCAGTCATGGGAATGGTGTGATATAATGTACGTATGTACGTATTTGCAATAGAACACATAATATATTTGTATGATATAAGTTTAAAATCTTTAACAAAGGATGTGTGCGAGTTGAAAAAGAAATGAAGGTAATTGTGTGTCATGTGACGTGATGCGAATGTAGCAGTAGTGGTGTAGTCTGTAGTGGTGTAGCGAAACCCTCCTACTAGCTGGTGGTACAAACACGAACTCATAGTAGCTTCTATTCTATAGCATCAGTCGGTTCTGTTTCCAAGACTATTCCTCAATGTCAGTAACGTTACGGACGAACGTGGTGGCTGCACCTTCACTGGCACAGGAACCAATTTACCTAGCCACCGCTGACAGCACGCTGTCTATATGGTATTCTCAAATAATGTCGTGTTTCACAGTAACACTAACAATACACACATACGCACTCAATACGCTAACATTTTTCACAAACTTGTATAAACCCGTCACCCATAATAAAATAAACTTACCTTTAATTACTAATTCTTCGTTCTATTGTAAACACTATCCAATAGATTCCGCTTAATTGGGCCACCGGCTAACCGTAGAAATCGCTTATTTGGGTTAAATTAATGTACTCAAACAAAATGATAAAAGAAAAACCTTACCTTCCTTGCCGAATTCCCATGAACACAAGATCCGATGATATTGTACCGCTATAAGAGCCTGGTACAGTTTTGAATTTCGTTTTAATATCAGTCTTTTCACTAAGACACCTTAACTTTCAAGTATTTTTCCTTTAATTAACTCAAACAAGAATGACGCTAGGCACGTGCCGTTTGACAGATATTTAGCATCGTTACATCTGCTGGTTGCTATTAGAACTATCAAGGTATTTTAGAAGTACCGGTATTTGCTAGTGAAGTTAGTAAATGGATATTGAAGTCTGTCAACCACAAATATCAAATCAATTCTAATTAATACCGCCAGCTATTTGGTATTTGTTTTACAATAGAACAATAATTATTCTTTTTGATTTCAATAATGCATTTTTTTTTATATAAGTGTATATTTTAAAATGAGAGCATTTGATTTTTATTTTGTATTCAAAGCTTGATAGCTGTGCTTTTACAGAGCAAACACCTATAAATATCGTGAATTGAACATGTTTCTGGATAGTCACATTTAGTTTTACTAGTAAATGTTGTGTACTGGACCTCAAAGTGCGAGTTATATAACTTTTATTAGTGCTTTTGTGATCGGCTTAAAAATGGTGTTTTATTGGGTTATGTGTACAGACGGACGGCTACGTGGTCGCTGTATCAGGCTTTGCTGCGGCAAGTAATTTTCAGTTTTATACCTCCGCTATTGAAATAGCAAGATGATGAATTTTTATGTCATTCTACCTCAAAAATAGAATATTCTTGATTCATATTTTTATTCTTTATTAGTTTCTGCATTTTATTTTCTAGATAGTTCTACACAAACAGTAATTTGCCGAAACTGTGAGATATGAATAAAGAATTGGTCACTAAAACATTGATCACTAGCCGTTACTAGTAGTGATAATAATCACTTTAATTCTTTAATACCACCGGATTAAGAACACAATATATTTTTACTTTCATATTAAACGACAGTATTAGGCTATATGAAAAGAACAGCGAATATATTTTTGCGAAGAGTAAATAAGATTTTACGCGAAATTTCACAATTGGAAGGAGTTTTTAACTATTGTTCTTTTGCAGTATCTCTAAAATAGCTGCACTTAAAGCGTGTTCAGGGCGATTCAAATAGTAATTAAGATTTGAAAATTACAAATAATAATCTAGTTTGTATTAGGACAAGCATACATACCATTTTGTCTACTTAATAAATATATTAACTTTTGACATAAACGGTGCCTCATAATTCCGTTCAAATGCAAGCGCGCCAGCAGCGCTCACAAATTAGTACAAGCTTAGGAATATAGATGCCTCTGTCTAACCCCACAATTCGTTATATCTCCCGTCTATTAGATCACTGGCTGCAATATAAATACCCCGATACGATTACTGTTAGGTGTCTGATCTCTGATCGCCTATTAATCTTGATAATGATGATGCAGTCTCTTAGTCTGTAAAAATTATCATTTGAAATCTTGCTTTTCGGAGTAATGTTTTTGTTCATCACTTGTAGGCCTAACTTTAGTTGGGCCGTTAATGAAAATACAAACATAGTCCTTAATCTTAGAAGATTCTACTCAGTGCCACAATGGGTACCGAGGCGATTTGAACCAAATTTGCTACACATATAAAATACATTTAGAATAACACTTATTTAATATATTAAATATGCATCTTTCATCAAAAATCTTTTTGGCCATGGATTTTCTTGATGCATATTGTTTATATTTTATATCTGTCATTCATTGAATAATTTTTACAAAATATATTACCTGGGTACATTTTTTCTTAGTATGCCAAATTAAGCGTCATAATAGAAAAAGAAACAATGAATAGAAATATCTTTTGCGTCTTAATTATTTTTATTAGGGCAGTTCTAAATTTTGGGGCCCTATAACTCGGGAAGTATACGGGCGATTGAATTTAAACTACGAGCGGAGTCAAATGGGATGCCAAATAATATTTGTACCAAATTTGGTGTAAATCGTTTCGGTACCTTCAGAGGAGTAGATGTCACAAATTTGGTCTTACGAGCGACGACTAACATCCAAGTATATAAGTTATATACATTTTTGGATTCAGGGCAACGAGACAAAAACAATTTGTTATTATTTGATCTGAGAATGCTACAGACACACGGCCGATATAACTTATATACTAAGATGTAAGGTTTCCAACCGGAACTGAACCGATAACCGGAAACCGTTATCTTTGCTGGAAGGAAAACCGGAGCTGAACCGAAAAAATATATCGGTTCATTATGCTTAGGTACATGTGCAAAGAAAAAATAAATATAGTAAAATACATTTAAAAAAATGTGGAGTGGCACAAACATAGAAGGTGCACATGTAGACCATATACAAGTCTTAAGTTTAATGTCTCACAATTTTACGTTTGACAGTTTTTGCTCTAGAGCGATCACAGACAGACACATAGATGTCATTTCCAAAATAGACACATTCGATTCAGGTGGGGTCAAATCGTGTATAACCGTTGACATTTTTCATGATTATTAGACTTACTTATTACTGCATATAAGAAAATATAAATTTCATACCTAACACAGAAGTTCTGAGCAAATCATAGCGATAAGTTCACTGGAAATATTCACTATACACACACATATTAAAAATAATTTTATTATTAGAAACTTTGCAAAACTATAAAAACAATTTTAATTTTGTTAAAATACTTATTAACCATTTGAAAACTAAAATTTAACACATGGAGTACGAAAATGATCACAAAACGCTTCAAACTTATAATTTTACTACATACAAATATAAACTGAACATGTTTATACCGTAAAAATATTCTTTTTAAATTAAATTGAATTATTTACAAGTTTTTTCTTGTGTCGTAAATTTATTCAACGCCGGTCAAGGTCGTGTTTTCACCGCCCACTTCTAATTTCGTCTTAATATACCTATACTATAAGGGTCATATTGCTTTACTACTTATTTTAGCTATAGCCAATAACATCAAAATAAAACAAACAATTCATTCTTGAGTTCAACATGCATCAACCAAATTATTCGGCAGTTTCATATCGTTATACATATAGTGAGGTGATGTTGTGTGACATATTCGGGGTTTTGAGTGTTTTCTCGAGATTTTACAGGGATATTCGTAAATATTCATAGAATATCTAGTGTATTGTGAATCAAGATGTCCATTTGGAACGAAAAGGAACCTGCAATTGTTTAAGGTATGATTTAAAATGTATTTTGCTTTGTCTGATGCAAATTAAAATTAAAAGTAAATAATATATTTGGTTCTTCGTACGATTATTTGAAATAATCATCTATGATGAGATATTAATGTTACTCAAGCTTCGTACTGAAATACAAAAGAGTGTTCAGTAGAGTATCTGTAACATTGGCGAATTAAAACAAGAGTAGGTGTAGGCACCTATGCTTTCGGATCGCCTTATAGAAATTACATGTGATACGAGCAGCAGACACCTTCTCACTTAAAATTTGAAATGCAGTACAATTATTTTTAATTTGATAAAACCTGCACTCGATTTTCTTTTACGTAGTGTTCATTACAAATAGATATCAGAAACAAACTGTTAAAACATACCAATTCTACACGGTAATACCCTGAAATTGTACAAAAATTCTAAGATATTTTATGTCTTTTCTTGTGCTGCAAGCATAATTAAACCGTTTTCGGCTGAATAATTAGTCATCATTAGGTATACCAGAGAGACCTGATGGCCAAATAATTAAGCGAAACCGATCGTTTGATTAATAAAGAATGTTCGGGTATCAAGAGGTCTTCAAACCCCTTTTTAGATATAGTACTAGCGCTAAGTCGTTATGATTGGTGGTATAAAATCAATCCTGATAACATTTTATTTTTATAAATGGTACAGCGTCATCTTCATCTGCGAATCGTATTTTTGAATGTAATATACCTAATATAAATTATGATCAGTGGGAAATAGGCAGGTTGTTTGTGAATGACACGACAATTTAAATAACAAGAAGACGTATCTTCAAACGCACAGAACATTACACAGAAACTCCGGTACAATTGTCTCCTGCCCCTCGCCGCACCCCGCCCCGCCCCACCGCCAGCGGTATATAATTTCAAGCGAATATTATTTTCTTTGTTTTCACGAATACGCGAGCGACGGCACGGACCCACGGTTTGTTTGCATAAGAACTGCAATATATATTCCCGAGCAACTGGTCCGACGACACACAAATGTATATTATTATTAAGTATTGTCATTAGAAAACGGACGATTTTCGCTAGGTTAGCTTTCTCTTCATTCCTAATATTAGCGGATTTATTCTATACTTGTTAAGGGATGACAATTTTACTCAAAATCAGATCATTATTCCATACGAATTCATGATTACTCGTGCAGCTACTATATATTTAATTAAAAACGAGTAAATATTTCTTCGACCATTATTGCGATCTGACAAACTTTTTAACTGTATTTTATTAACTTAATGAAAATAAACTCAAATTTAAACAAGCTTTAGTACAACGCACCTATGCGGCCAGCTCACTTTATAAGTAATATATGCGATGCAAGCAGCGGACTCGAAAATCCCTCTCCCTTGAGAATGAAAAAAGATACTTTTTTTTTAAACATTTTTTTTACAGAAGGAATCAAGATATCGTTTTGAAATTTTTCAAGTATATTTATTCACACTTTAAGAGTACAAAAATATTTTCTTTGAATTTTTACATTGGATTTTTTGGTCACACAAATTATTTCAAAGAAACATAAAAAAAAAAAACGGTTGGCGTGATTTCGGCCGTCTGGAACATCTGAAAAAAAGGCAAATTATTTACTGTTAATACTTTTTTCATCAAAAAATAACAAAATTCAAATGAGATTCCCCTTAATACGATCATAATAATAATAATAAAAAGAAAACGAAAAACTACAAATAATATTAGACATTATATCGATATAATTTATTTAAATTCGGAATCCCTTGCCCATAGAAAATTCATAATTTTGAAATATAATATATAAAATATATTGATTTGTTTTATGTCCGCTACTCCAGTGTTCACACTTGTTAGACGGTATTTTTGAAAAAAATAGTACACCGTACGGTGAGCTAAAGGCATAGGTGCTTGTACTTATGCATGCTATTATAGTGTAAGTATGTTAAAGTGTACTTAATTCATTAATTAAATATTAACATAGGCGTAAATAGACAATATTCCGAGTTTAGAGGGAGGCAGGGGCGGCAGTGTAAGATGTTTCTTAGAGATCTAAAATACTTTATTAGTTCTAATAATACGCAATCGCTGCATCGAATCTACAATTCCACGTCTCAACGGTTACTAACTTCTATAGCAATACTTCTAAAATACTTTGATAGATATGGCCCCATTTAATTCACAGTACAAACTGTCGAATTGAAGACTTTGTTGTTTGTTGGAGTAAAATAAAATATAGAATACTTGAGCGTTCGCCATACAACCAATATTATCTTAATTACCGATACTTCGAAAATACTTTGATATCTCTAATCGGAACCTACAGATGGCGAACGCTACGACGCTACGCAACTATCAATCAACAAGCGTGTTGTTTTAGTAAATGAATGTATCGAAGTATAATTGGAATTGATTTGATATTTGTGGTTAAAAGACGTTAATTAGAGTGTTGGTACCATTTCACAGTAGCACTGGTACTAGTGATGGGTGAGTAGTGCTTGTTTGTTTGTTGTATAGCAATAGCTACAATACAATGTCGATAGAGTGTAGAGAAATGCGTATAGCAGACAGCAGAAAATCTATTGAAACGATTACACTAACTATACACTTTAACATCGCCCATTTACATCGATTACAATCAATTACCGGTCGGTATTGATTTCACACAGTCCTGGCATCGAGTTCCGGTTATACGTGGACAACTGGTAAAACATTTGCACGCGCGTGAAGTTCGTGCGCCTGTCGAACACTCCGCTATAGTGTAGACGGGCCTATTACTACCGAAACCACTAATAAATTGGTACATACAACCTGTCCAACCTTAAAAACGCATTCCAGTGATGGCGTCCTTTGCTACGTTTACTGAAGACTTAGAGCACTACTGCATATATATGTTATGGTTCAAGTAATCATTCGGTTTATATTAATAATAACCGGCCATTATTAATACTAACCAAATGAATAGGTCAAAGAAATTATTTTGTTAGAATTTATCACATAAACCGGCAATTATTAATAATGTACAACCATCTTCCGTAAATGTAAGAAAAGGAGTTAAGAAATAATAAGTTAGAGAAAACACTATCTTTTTATAGACGAAGAAAACAACGAATATACAAAAACGTGTCCACAAGGGAAAACCGTGTAAGGATAATGCTTCATTTATATGGTGTATCCATGAATTGGTCAACATTTACCAAAAAATTACCTGAAAATTAGCCACTCAATTAGTATACTCTATATATGATATGGGCACATGGTGCCTATGGATTAACCAAGTATATATATCAAGCTAAAAATATGTGGTATCATACTTCATTTAAAAATACGTTATCTGAAACAGAATCGCTTTTGTATTGAAGAGTCAATTTTTTTGTAGAATAAAATGAAATTATGTATTTATTTTTTTAATCTTCATTGTTTCTTTTGGCCAATTATAATATCTGTATCTATTATAAGCTGTTTTTATAAGGTATATGGGCTGTATATCGTTTATTTAAATATTGTCTATAATAGTGAAAACAACATTTTTCGTAAATATTAATATTGAAATATAAAGTAATTGATTATAAGCTTGTAGCAGTGCGAAATGAAAGCTTTGAGCATTTTTGTAAATGTTCGAATAATTTTTAGTTTGAAACTAAATTTTATAGAGAACAATATCCTAACTAACATTTATATGAAAACGTAATGAAGTCAAAAGGTATTTTTCAATGAATTTATGATTGTAATTTGGTTAAAGTGTGAAAATGCAATAATAGAATTTTGTTTTGATATTATATGTTTTATATCTGTACGTAGTATTTTATCGTGTTAAAATGGCACTCTCCATACTAGCATATGCTCTTTGAATATACCATTCACGCATTAACTTATTACATAATACATGAAGATTTTAATATCGGTGTAACACAGCACAAACACGACGAACACAACAAGTATTCGCACATACATGTATGATATTGATTCAGAGAGTCCCTTATCAATTTCTCTTGCTCCAGACATTTACGTAGGTCGCTATATATACATACATATAGAGACTACTTAAACTCGAACATATTCTGGGATACGTCAATAACTTTACAACAAAACTTTGCACGAGATTTAATAATATATTTATTGGCATTGATTATGCAGCAACATTTAATTTTTCTTAAAAATTCATCTGTACAAATCTGTCTTTCCAGATCTGCACCTGACTATTTTGCCTTTTAGCTCACGTTTATTGGCAACACTGGCGCTGAAATAATTATGGCAAATAAGTTAATGGTAATGCAAAAGTGCGCAATATCTATTTTCTGAGGAAAATATTTGTTAATTTAACATTACTGTTACAACAAAATATTGAAAATTGTTGTTGTTCCAAATAACTTTTGGGCTGAGCCAACATTTTAGTAATTAGGTAAATTTAACTATTACCACTATTCAAACAAATATTTTTCGTTGTGTATGAACAGCATTAACAATGTTTTTCAGTATATAATTAAACCTGCGAGCAAACATCCTGCGTTTTGCATTATATAGATTTAGAAATGACAATCGATATTGCATATCGTTAGCTTAATTCGCAAAGGTCGTCAGTTCACTTTTGTTCGAAAATGATCTTTCTGTATGACATTTTAGAGAAAAAATCAAAAGCAGAAATCATCACAAATAAAGAACAAGACATATCTTTATAATTTATTAAATTGAAGATGTTATTACCACTTACAAATATTTTTAGTAGAAAACATCGTACAGCGTCTTATATGTTAATTAGCAGTGTTGAGTTTACTTCATTAAAGAAATTGAATATTTTTCTTGTTTCGTCGCCCGAATCCAAAAATGTATAACTCATACTTGGATGTATGAATCTCGCTCGCTCAGTTGGTCGTAAGATTTAAATTTATGACCGCAACTCCTCTGAAAGGACCGAGTCGATAACGAAATTTGGTATATATATATATATATATATATATATATATATATATATATATATATATAATTTTAGGGACCAATAATTAAAAATAATAATTTTGAAATTTAATAAGATGTAGTGATCTCATTTAAAGACTGGCTATTGATGCAATTAATCAATAGCAATGTCGACATTATCTTTTAAATTGTATCTCGTCAACATTAAGTGGTTATAAAAAGGGTTTCTTCTTTGAACATCAGTGATTAAAAAAGTTTTCTACATAAGTATTAATTATAAAACATTCACCGTACAGATAATACGACGAGCGAAAAGCAAAGGTGCCTGCATTTATGCTTGCTTGACTTAGCTTAATTAAAGGGTTATATTAATTTAGTTAGTTGTACATCCAATAAAAATGTAAACATGAAAAATAGATCAACTTATTCGAAAATGTGAATAACCTTAAAACTATACTTTTGAACTTTAGAAAATAATATTTCCATTATATAAATTATATGAATGGTTTCAAGCCCCTCCTGCTGAATTATGCTAACGATATATACTCGTATATATATACAGAATGTCCCGTAGAAATATTTATACATGTATATATAAATATATATATATATATATATATATATATATATATATATATATATATATATATATATATATATATTCGCGTTGTGTGAAATTATCTAAACAATTCCAAGTCAGACGATGGAAATACGTTTGAGATTACATAAAGTGGATGAACCGGTACGGCAGTGTACGGTTGGAACCGGCACTAGTGTCTATGTATATTTGCAACGAGGAGAAAGCCTCGGCACGATAAATATCCCGCACTCTCACTCACAACGGGCCCTTAAGTCTGTCAATGATCTCCTAGCTTCGGTCGCGCGAATTCAATTTGAGCACAAAATGGCTATCATGCCAACGACGGCAGCTATAACCTCAAAACAGTGGCTACCCAATAAATTATCAATCAATGCGTGAACTAAACACATTTCTTTGGTGAAAGATCTTGTAGATACTACATTAAGTATACACATACTTGTGCTTGATTCTAACGAACATATTATGTATATTACCTCAAATTTCGCGGTTACTAAATTAATTGTCATTGTCCAAACTAAATCTTTTGGCCGAGAAACTTGTTGGTACAAGTATATTATGTGCAAATGTAATTGAGTGGTTACTATGACAATAACTTAAAATTTAGTGAATTGATTACTAAATGAATGAACGGTAAAATAAACCAATGAAAAATAAACTATCGCTTAATCCTTGCGAATATTGTAATATTTGCTACTTTATGTTTTATGAATACAAATACGATGTTTAAATTTTAAATCACAAAAAATACGATCGGTCAAAATCAGATTTTTTGGTGGAGGAGTGGCGATTTAGGCAGACACTTTATATGCGTGACAAAAATGGTCAGCAATAACCTGAAAATTATTGTATATAAAATTCTTTGTAACACATCAATCAAATCTGTTTCTTGGTGGGTGAGGAGTTATTAGTACTATGAGTACATTATGTAACTATAATTTAGTTATATCCTAGGTTGTGGATTTGTCGAGATCCCCGAAAATATATCGCGTGGAAACGTTTACGTTGACCGCGTTGCCGCATACCACAGATTATAACACTATTTCATATAACCTACACGTTGATGTTAGCTGGCTGTGTATTTCTAATGTTTCTATCTATGTTGCGTGTTCGTTCGTGTGAACAACTTTAACACCATAAACCACTGCTATAAAGACTAGTATTTCTTACTTGAAGAGTTATACAACTCTATGGTATACAACTTGTAGTAATTCAAACAGAAATTGTGAAATAATAGTTTTAGAATATTTCTAGGCAAATGATGTGAATCTCCTCTAATAAGAAGTGTCGTGTAGTGTAAGTAGTTTTCATGTAACGTGACTACGATGTACTTTTTTAAAACATTCGGGCTCTGGTGCGAAAAGTGTTATATTCTTGTCTCGTCACCCTGAATGCAAATATACATATATAACTCATATATTAGATGTTAATCGTCGCGTGTTTGCGTGTACCTTCTACTTCTTTGAAGGTACCGGAACGATTAACACCGAATTCACTACATATATTCTATGGTATCCCATTTGAATCCGCTCGCAGTGTAATCCGGAGTCAATACTTTTTTATTCGGTTTTCAAGAACACTGATTTTTTTAAAGTAATAAATATTACATTTTATATGACTACAATCAAACTTGCATATTTCCTTATTATATATATTATTTCTCAATAACTCGAATTTTCCATATCTCGAAGTTTTTTGGCTGCATTTTCGGGGATTGACTTATGTAATTATATATGGTTACTTATTAAGGTAAAAACAGCAAATATTTTTGCAGTGATAGAGTAAGCTGTAATAGTCTGAGAGGTTCGTTTCGCACTGCTATAATTTTGTTCTGTAATGGGTCAATATATTGTGATTGATGGATCATGTATTGGTGTATCAACATATATTTAATATGCATGTATATACAGTAATATTGTGAGGTTAGAACAGCGCATGTCTTTGGTGTGTAAGTGAGTAAGTCCATTTGGTTTGTCGTGTCGTCTGTCGTATCGTGTCTTGTCTTGCATGCGCTGAACAGCGCAATAAGCACGAGCGAGACGGGGTTCTTTTCGATGGCAATCATTATGTCGCAAAAGGCAGCTGGTTAATACTCGCATTGTTTGCTATAACGATTGCTGGCTGGCTTGAGTTGATGCCGCCGCTGCCGCTTGTGCCGTTCTCGTGAACTCTGACGATTCGAGTTTCTTGATACCGGTAATTCTTGACTATTACCGACTCGGTTCCGCTTCTACTACCGCTTTGTTACTACAAGTGTGTTTGTCTGTAAGTGTGTGTATGTGTGTGGACTGGTGGCGCGGGTAAAACCCCTTTAACCAAAGTATAGCGGTGGCCGACGGTTCGTTGAGCGCGCGCGGACTACGACGATCCCCAGCCCCAGCCCCAACCCAACCCCAGAAACGTAGCGCGTTGCTTGACGAAGGCGCAACGGCTGGTCAGAGAGACTGAACTGAACTGAAACTCTACTGTGTTACTGTACTGTACGAACGTACATTGTGTGTCAGTTTGTTGGGTTGCTAGTACTGAAGAGTATGAGGATTGGTGGGAGGTTGTGTGCAGCAGCCGCCGCCGCTACTGTGCTGGATTATCCCGTTGGCTTAGTGGAATTAATTACAATGTCTCTTTTCCAAAAGTATAGGCCCCTGGATTACCTGGACTAGATAACATACAATGATAGCACCCCTTTGTGAAATGCGTTGCCTTTCTCTTTTAGCCGTATGTTGTCGTCTATTCTCACACACGAGCACGGACCACGGCGACGGCAACGGCGACGGCAACGGCGACGGCGCAATTCTACACACACGATTCAACCAGCATACACACACCATCAGAGAACAACATGTGAAGAAAATAGAAATCAGTTTGTAGCTATCTTGACACGGCCGTGGTCGCACAACAACGAATTAAAAGCAATTTCACGCGGTTGCACAATATGTCCTACTCACTCACTATGTGTTGTTTAAATCTTTGACATTTTCGCTACACTATATTCTTCTTCTTTCTATTCTATTCTATATTTTGTATACACTAATACTATGTACATTGAATTTCACAGGATTATTAAGTTAAACAATAAATCTATATTATTTATGTATAAATTCTGTTTATTTCATGCGTGTAA
This sequence comes from Leistus spinibarbis, assembly GCA_933228885.1. NCBI lineage: Eukaryota > Metazoa > Arthropoda > Insecta > Coleoptera > Carabidae > Leistus > Leistus spinibarbis. The sequence continues at coordinate 3,631,166 of OW121792.1, read as the reverse complement.
AAACAAAAAGCAATTAACTAAATTAAGCCATTCATTATATTACCTTCCAGTTAAGATAACATATTCTACCGTTGATACATTTGGAAACGATTTATACATATATTATCAATATATTAAAAAGTGTATAGCATAATAATCTCAATGCCAATGTTGTATCAGGGCGACGAGACAAGAAAATTTGATCACACCGCTCTTTTGTACTGCCGTTTGATGTGCTTAAAGTTATGTATGTGATGTTGGATATTATTTAGCACGTAATTAACAAAATTGGAAAAGTTGAAGATATTTACCGTAGATAAATACTGCATTCAAAATCTTTTTCAATATGACATTAAAATTTTCAGCTTAACTGATATTTAACCCATTGCTTGATATGGTATTGCGTAAAATAACTGAATCTTAGTTCAATGAAAAGCAAAACAAAAAAACTTCGATAATAAATTCAAACGAACAATGTCTATATCAATCTTCTTATTGTAATCTATGTATTCTATATGAGTTTTGATATTTTGACGTGTACAATCGCGTGTTATTTATTTGTGACATTTGTTTTCAAAGCACTTTTCTGCATACAGTTCTCTTGTTTCCAATGCAAAAATGTAAATTATTGTTGCCCGATATATAGGTACATTTATACCTATACGCTACGTGGTATGTCATCCTGTTTTTGTCACTTGGAAATATTGTTGTAAAGTTACGATTCAAATTGAACGAATAATATGTTTCGAATATATGGGTTAGTAGGGAATAAAAATTCGAAATAGCAAATAGGTGAAAATTATTTGTTATATTTTGTTACAAAAATTAAATGAAATATTCACGTTTTGTTTATGTGTACAGTATTTTAGCATTTAATCCCCAATTAACAAGATTATGCCTATATTTAAAACAATTTGTATGAATGAAAATTTGCACCATTAAAATTGAATTTCAAATCATTCTTTCACCTTATTTTTAACTTGCAATACATTTGATGTTAATAGAATATTATAAAACCAAATCAAGATTAAGAAATAAAAAAATACATAGGTCCAGACACCTATGCTTTCACCTCGCCTTATAAGACGAATAGGGTGTCCGCGCGTCAGATGGTTCACAATTTGAAATAGTCTTAGATTTTTCGAAAATTATTTTGATGTATAAAAGAAAATTATTTGATATTTAATAAATTCATAATTATTATATTTACTAATGTCTTATGGCCTTTAGGTTTACCATATGAAGAAATATTGTAGACATAAAATATCTTAGATTGCTTGTAAACTATTTGAGTATTTTAATTATTTTTTCTAAGGTACTGCAGATATGCAATTACACGAATAAACAAGTACTTCCGGTTGAAATATCCTATTCAGAAATGGAAAGTTTTTCTTTTCGGGATATAGAGCAATAGAGCGTTCACAGACAGACAGACACACACACACAGACGTCATTGAGAAAATAGTCAAAAGGAATTCAGAGACTTTATAAACGGATATTTCCATTAAAATTTTGTAGGTTTATATTTCTTTCTATTATACATAGCGTATAAAAAAGTAAAAATTAGTAATAACGGTACAATTTATAAATCAACACGCTGTTAGAAACATTACATCATTAGTAAAATTACACCAAAAAATAATGTAATTAACTAAATTATAATAAAAATATATTAAGTCATAAAATGTTTGATAAAATTACATGATTTTACGTTCTCATTTTACTTGGTTGCAGAGTTTTTGTTATTTTTAACAGTGTATTTTAGATTTTTATAGTGTAGAAATGATGATTTTGGCCACATATGGTCAAATGTCAAACGTGTCAATTTAGTATAAAAACGCATGCATGTCGATATATTTATTATTATTTCTATTTTTTATTTCCTTGGTTAAATAATTGTTGCTATCGGAGCACAAAACACACGTCTCCTATCGATAGAAGCTCCTAACTTAATCGAGCTGAAATAAGGTGGTTATACAGTGCCGCGTATACTGTACCGAGACCACAAAGGACAAGTTTATAATAGTCACCGAACTCGTGAATTGCTGTTTGACAGCTGTACCTTTTCTGAACAAAAATCTTTAAATATCGTGTTTAATATTGCGAATTCAATATGTTTTTTGGTAGCGACAAATAGTTTTACTAGTAAATATTGTGTACTGGAACTCAAAGTGCGACTATTATAACTTTTGTTAGTGTTTTTATCATCGGTTAAAAACTGTCATTTATTGGGTTATCTGTACGGACGAACGGGCATGTGGTCGCTGTAACGGAGTTGCTGCGGTAAGTAATTTTCTGTTATATACCTAGAGTTGTACTCCGTTATTGAAATAGCAATATGATGAATTTTATGTCAATCTACCTTAAAAATAGAATATACATCAGGTTTTTAGCTCGCCGTACGAAGTACCGAAGAAGCTAAAGCATGCGGTCGTGTGTTTGTAGCATTCTCGGATCAAAAAATTAACAAAAAGTGTTTGTCTCGTCGCCTTGAATCCAAAAATGTATATAACTTATATACTTGGATGTTAGTCGTCGCTCGCTCGTAAGACCAAATTTGTGTCCTCTACTCCTCTGAAGGTATCGTAGCGATTCATACCAAATTTGGTACATATATTATATGGCATTCCATTTGAATGCGCTTGCAGTTTAAAACCAATCGCGCGTATACTTCTCGAGTTATAGGGCCCCAAAATTTAGAGCCCCTCTTAATACTGCCCTAATAAAAATAATTAAATAAGCCAAAAATTTTACTAAAATTTCTAAGATATTTTATATCTACAAGATTTTTTCATATTGTTAACATAAACACCGAACAAAATTATTAAATATTATAATTTTGAATTTTAAAATATGCAATAAAAAAATAAAGACTTTTTATATCTATAAGATTTTTTTAAATTGTTAACCAAAATGCCATAATAATTAAAAATCGCTGCTCGCATTGCATATCTTACCTAAAGGCGAGCTGGACGCATCGGTGCGTTGTACGTATCGAATCTTGTTTTCTTAATATCGCCAATATGAGTTAATATACAAGATAGATCTACAATCTGATATTAGTCAAAACTGTAAGTTGCAAAGGAGGAATATGTCACTAAAACAATGGTCCCTAGTTGTCACTGGTAGTGACAATAATCATTTTATTTCGTTGTAACTTCTCTAATATCACTGTAGTAAGAACACAATACATTATTAAGAAAGTATATGGATCATGACAAACATTGATTGCGAGATTTTAATGGTAATAATCGTTTCGAGGTACACTGAGAACTAATTGACTATTTTCTCCATGGTATATATATGTGTGTGTGTGTGCATATATGTCGACCCTTAATACGGATATATTAAAAAGTCGAGGTCGATTTCTTATGTGATTAAAATACTATCCTGTAACATGGCATGCAGATCAAACCGAAACATTTCAAATTAAATACATAATAAGTATTAATCCGGATGAAATGCATCAAGATAACGTATATTTAATAAATAAATTGTATTTTCTCGTAAGGAAATTAAAACACGTGCCATCTCAAACGTTTTGAATCGAAGAGGTTTTCTAGCCAATGATTTGTTTAGCAATTACAAAATGTAACGAATCAATTCCAAAATCGAATTGAGCATAGGCAATATGCGGTTTTGGTGTAGATAAACGGGTAAATAGTGGATAGATGCAAGACATATGATGGTATGAAGGACGATGTAGTCAAGGGAGTGGTTCCTCCACAGTGTTTTGCCTTTAGGCCATGCGTTTATGCAAGGCCCTCTCCTTGTATGTGGTCGCAACTGGAATGCCTTTCAACGTAACTTGGTGCATAGTTACCAGATACCAGGACCGTACACATACACAACCGGGTGCCAGGGTCGGGACGGGGGTTTAGATCGAGCGAGCCCGGTCCTGGAATGCCGCGGTGTTCCAAGCTTTTGCTTCTTCATTCCCGCGCCCCGCCAGCTGTTTCCCCACGAACCAAAAGCTCCGCTCGCGAACGCTACATTTATAAAGTATCTGGAAACTCGTTCTTCCTCGCTCTCTCTTTGTCTTTCTCTTCTATGTACATTATATATATATATATATATATATATATATATATATATATATATATATATATATATATATATATATATATATATATATATATGCGATGATAAGGATATGTCTATCAATGCAATACATATCATAACTTAACTAACAATTTCACAAACAATTTACAAATCGATTTGATTGAATATCGATTACATTGTCTCAACATGTTTAGAGTATTTGAACCAAAATAGACATAGAAAATATATTTACTTTATGTATGAGATTAATAATTCGTTATAAACATCATCCTTATTTTAATATCTGTACAACATCTCAGGATACATATTGGATAAAAATTTGTTCATAATTGCGTTCCAATTTCTTTTTATTATATTAAAAAATGTGGATTCACATTTTTCTACAAGTAAAAATAATAATATCATTCTCAAAAATTGAACGTAAAGAACAAAAAAAAAAAAAAAATAATTTTTAAGTTGAAAATATTTAATTACCTTTATTGTTATTTTTAATTATTTTATGTCCAACAGTCAAGTGTGTACACATGTTTGGATTACCTTTACAAAAACAGAAATAATACGTATTTTTATTGTTAAACAAGAAATATTGATTATAAAAACTATTACCATCTATATATTCATTGACTTTTTCCTATCATAATGATTGTACAGGGAGCTGCAGGCATTGCTGCTTGCAATTATGCTTGTTTTTATAAACTATATATACATTTATGTAATGTCTATTGGGTTTGCTTATTGAATTTTAATTTTTCATAAATTAGCAAAATAGGCATTGTCAATGACCATTTTTAAACTATTTATAAGTAAAGTTTTCGAAAAGAAAATGACGTTTTGACTAATTTTTATTAAGCCGATTCCTTAATATTTTATTTTTCTAATTTAATTTTTACTGTCTTATACAAATGTATATATGGAATTATTATAATCACGATGTCTAGCTCGAGATTTTAACGGAAATACACGTTTTAACTATCTCTGAATCTTGAATAGTATTGGCCTTTACTTTGTAAAACTCCATAGTAATATTAGGAAAAAAATAACTTTGTAACTGGTTTTACTTAATTTTATTGAAATTAGTAACTAGTTTCACCACACTGTGGAATCATCAGACTAACTAAACTTAAGAAAAAACTTAAGTTTAGTTAGTCTGATGATGCACACAGTGTGGTGAAACTAGTTACTAATTTCAATAAAATTAAGTAAAACCAGTTACAAAGTTATTTTTTTCCTAATATATCTCTGAATCGTTTCTGACTATTTTCAAAATAATGTCAGTCTGTTTGTCTGTCAACGCTCTACTGCAAAAACTGTGGATGATCAAATTATAAAAGTTTATACTTGTATAGTAACCGGATGACAACAATATGTTAACCGGAAGTCATGGATTTGTTTTGTTTCGTTTTCAATATCTCGAATACGGTATGAGGGAAAAAATAGATATTCACATTTGTAGCTGAAAAGTTTGTATAAATGTATAAATTACTGGAAAATCACATTTGAAAATAACTATTTGACTTATATGTTTGCCTGGTTAATATATATTGATATTGTTTCACGGCCCACATTGCATTTAAAACCAAATAAAGCATTACTTACATTAGTACTTTTGGTACCAAGCCACAGATAAATATATAAATATTGCCTTATCTTTTTCTGCAACGTCTAGATATATAAAGTTTGGTTTTATACTATTTTTAATAAAAGCTATATATAAGACAGTCGAGTGAAGGACACTCCAGTGTTTTTCTTAAACAAATCAAGTAAATAATTTTTGTTGTGACTGTATAATAAATATGATGCTACTCAGTATATGCTCTACATGTTTTTTTGTGTTGGTTTACTTTAGAATTGATTTAAACATTTACGTATTTTTAACAGTGTAGCTCTATAAGTGTTGAGTTATTGCTGAAAGGCTTTTACATTTGCTACTAGATATTCTGGAACGCGAAATATAGAATATCAAAATTTAATGTTCGTCACTCTGTAACTCTGTATATAGATAGATAAGTGTGGGTACTGTATATTATATTGATATATTCGTGTATAGAAAGGGCATACGACGCACGACACACACACACAGATACACGCCAAAATTCATACAGCGAAACATGAAAGGAATGTTCCATTTGTTGATGGAGCCCTTTAATTGTTGTTAGCCGTTTCAATTGGGTTATAAGCACCTAAACAATTTTCACTTAAAAGTGGAAATTTAATTTCCCTACCGTTTCACAGTCTTAAGTTTATTAAATTTCGTCGCCCGATGTTCATATCATATCGTGTGGGTATATTCACATCATATATCGTATCGTCATTTAGATACTATCAAAAATCGCGAAGGCGCCTTAGTGTAAAGCTATTTTTAATTTGCCGCACTTAGTGTGCAAAAAGATTAAGCAGTGGAGCACGTATAATTATTTTCATATTACCAACAAAATAGCTGGAAATAAAGAAAAATATACGATTGTTAACATGAGACTAAAAGAAAGAAAAAAGTTAATACAAAAAATGTTGACAATATTTCCCGGATACGGAAATTTGAAACAACGGATGGTTGTTATCCGGTTCGAGCCTGAACCGGAACACACGCTCAGTGCATTGGCGTCAGAGCGCGAGCGGGAACAGGCGCGAATCGGCAGACCAAGGAAAGAGAATAGAAAATTGCCTATTTTTCTATGAACGACAAAGTGTTTTTCGTACAGTCGTAAACTTTTCTTTTGCTATTTATCCCCTTTGTAACATCATATACGCACAAATCATTTGAAACTAAATAATAATACATAATTATTTTCAGCTGCACGTGCATGTGCAACAAAGCTATAGTTGTTTTGTAATTTTGTACAAATTTTAATAAAAACATAAAAGAAATACTTGCTGTGATAATACTTATAAATCTGTCGATCCATAGTAATTTAGAGAAATATTTTATTTATATTATTTTAACTCCTGAGAAGGCAAAAATGCAGAAACGTCGAAATAGAATCACTAATTTGAAGAAGAAGATTACATTTTTAAAATGTTCATTGTCAAAAACTCCAGTAAAAGACATCTGAATTGTTACTATTATTAATCAAATTATGTTTTCTTGTAGGTATACAAATTGTGCTTATATGCCATTCGATAGTATAATAACCGTTATATGTGCGTGCGACACGAAAAAGTCATATTAGAATATTAATTTGATGTTTATATTTATTTGAAAAGGGAACAATTTCTTATTCATATTATTTTAATAATTAGCTGAAAATTAGTACGGTTTAGTACCAAGATAATTAATCAACAAGCGACAGATAATTTCACTTCTCTGCGAGTAGTCAATTAATATGATAATGCCAGTTGCCGGTTTAGGGTAAGGCCACAGGTGCATGTTCATTTTTCTTGTAAACAGTCACTAAATATTGATTAAGAAGAGTTTTTATTAACTGGTTTCACCAATAGAACAATAATAATTCTGAACCAATATATATTTTTGATTTATTTCCAAATAGTAAACATATTTTACTATAAGCACCAACGCTTGCACCATACCGCTCTTGGCAGATTTTGTTCAGTTAAAATATACTTCGCTTTACGTTACCTCTGTAAACGATACTAATTTTTTTTCTGGCGTCCACAAAAATTATTTTCCTATTTTTCTGTATATTATATAGTAAGTTCTACCTAATATTTATTTGCAGGTCATTCACCTCCGTTAATGTAGCACATTTAAGGAACGTAACTCTATTGTTAAACGAGCTATTACTGTTTTCTTATGTGAAACGTGCAAAATATACCCGCAATTAACTATATAAAGTGTCACTTGTCTAATGTGATTACGATATGGAATGCGTTTTTAAAGCTGAACAGACTATTCGCTCATCTAGTTGTGTTGGACTGCACGGGGTTGTGCAACGAATTAGTTGATCGATGAGTGAGTGGATAGCAGACGGGACGTCGTGCGAACAATAGGTTCCAATGCTAATACCACGCACTCTACCACCACAGCTAGACCTATCGACAAATTTTAATAGCCAAATATTTTACTAAAATCCACGTCCGTGCGCAGACAAAAATCAAACTTATTGCATCCAATACAACAGCGAATCTAATCTGAAGACTTTTCGTTTTGTTTTCGCTCACAATAGGAAAAACCGTATAAAAATCAACGCGCTATGATGTAGGCACTTGGCGTAAATAAATTTCGCTCATAATTTGTCAATAACGTTTCGCGTCCGTACATTTTCATGTAAAGCGCCTGTGTCACGCTCCATTCAATTTGCCATTTCAAACGAACATTTCTATATAACCTGTTGATAGGATAGAGTTTTGTGTCTTTTCTACAAATTCAAGCACTGCTCGCACATCTTTGCACTCACTGACTTAAATTTCGCTTTCAAATGAATGTTCAACAATTCTCTGAAATACGAAATATTGCATTTTACGAATTTCACATATCGTTTCTTTAATACCTAATAACTTGAAATTAGCAGTTTCTCAGAAAATCTATTTTTACGTTTCAAAAGCAAGTATTTAACACGAAATCTTCCAAATGTTTTTACTTTTTCATACTTCAAAAGCTAAATGAAAATATCCGTATTGAAGGTATCTGAATTCATTTTGACTATTTTCTCAATGACGCTTCTGTCTGTCTGTCTGTCTGCCTGTGTGTGTGTGTGTGTGTGTGTATGTGTGAACGCTCTACATCCATACTGTTGCGCATATAGAAATGCTGTTTTAAATAAGAAAATTGTATATCACGGAAAAGAAAACCTCCTATTTTTGCACATTCCGTAACGAACACGAATTGCTAAAAATGAATCGTATAAATGTAATAGATAATAAAATTACTAGCATTTTTTCTATTGGATTTTTATGCTTTAAGCATACAGTGGCACCCAGCTAGTTATAACATTTAAAAGATCGTAAGAAGACTGGGCAGGTACTTAATTTTAAACACTCAAAATTCGAGTTACCCAGTTGAAGTATGCTAGGGGTCATATGGCACATGAATGAGTGTAATATGTAAATTCACCTGTTCATAGTCTTAATGTATGGATTTATAATATTTTTAACAGATAACCTTGACGTAAAATTTTACCGATAACCATGCAGAATTAGCCCGGAAGTAAGTTTATATTAGCTTACGGGGCATTTATTTGATAATTAATAGAAACTTATTATTATTGGCCAGCTGCACAGTTCTTAAGCGAGAGGGGGTATGTGCGTGGAGCCGATAATGCGTGTGTGCGTGTACGTTCAATTGTTTGCCGTGCATAAATATGTAGTCTGCTACGCGCGCAATCGTGCTGAGCTGTTATAGAACACACACATGCACAAACAAGCACATTTTGCGAGCAACTCCACCCGAAAACGAGTTAGAACAGGATGCTGCTATGCACGAACACTCGTCTGTGGGTGCGTTGGTACGAGCGTGTATACAATAAGTACATTCTGTTTTGTATTTGTATGTATGTGGGTGTGTGAGTGCGAATGTGTGCGTGATTATCAGTGTGTGTGGCATAGTTGATTGATGAGACATATGTCCCCAGGACAACACACAACGTGGAATCAACATGGCCTAGTATTTGCATAAAGAATAGAAACATATAAACCATACATCCAACAGCATCACACTCGACTCGATGTACGAATAGTATAATATGTATAGCTTAGGTTAGGTACCACATTACGTAACGTATATACGTATCGGTAAACGCGATAACCGTTCACGTTTAAACCGCAACCGCAAACCATACACTGTGGTGCGTACAGCGCCGGTTTTAACGAAAATTAACCTACTCGACGAACTCCATGAACGTATATCCATACTTAGCCAATAAAAATTAAAACTGATAATCTCTCCGACCAACGTTATTCAACGCGTTTTCTTTGCTCAGGAATAAAATCGATTGTTTAAATCACATCAGTTATATATAAAATATTACAATTTCTGGAACTTTTCTTAATCAAACAATAATAGTTATGATTTCTTAAAATACAGCAATAATTAGGTTAAAGATGAGAGAAGTGCGCTTGAGTAACTAAACTTTCGAATATGTACTTATTTGTCTTATATAGAAAAATAATAATATATTTATTTTGGTATATATGGATAACTAAAATTATATTTGATAATTGTTGGAAAATGATCACTCTTTTAGTTATAGGATATTTTTTTAAGAACTCCAAATTCCAGAGAAATTTTTATAATCGCGAAATTTTTGACAGGTGTAAACATTGTAAAAAAGGGGGAAAAATTGTTGTTGAATCAAGTTTTTTCCCCTTTTTCTTTTACAATTTTTACAGCTGTTAGAAAATTCTCGGATAAAAATGTTCTGTCCGGAATTGAAGAGTTTTTAATAAAGGATTATGTTACACACTATTTATATAATAAATTATATATAACATTTTTAATAATAATTGGGTTGAATTTAAGTTAACCATATATCAAAATAAATATTTTTTTATTTTCCTATATAATACATAAATTCAATTTTGCATTAAATTGGTTTTCGGCTCTGTCCAATACATGTAGAGTAGGGCTTTATTTATTTATAAATTTGATTTAGGCCGACGAGAAAAAGGAAATTGTTAAGGGAGTTTTTTGATCTGAAAATTCTACAAACACACGACCGAATGCTTGTCTTCTTCGGAGCTAAGAAATCATAATAAGTAGCGCTTACTATAAAAAATTCACGAGTTTGCACTGCGAGATCTGTAAACATTATTGTAATAAGAAGTTTTAAAACTCAAAACTTATAACACTTATAAGTAGTTTCTTCGGCTATGGTAAAATATTTAAATCCCAAACCTGTAGGTATATATAATTGTTTACAAAAACTGTCAAAATAATAAGTATGGAAAACATGGTTGGTGGTAACGTCAGGGTGAACGTTATTGTCGTAACGTAACGCAATGCGGTTGGCTGAAGTGTTGGAGCTAGCTGAAAGTGTAGCTGGAGCTGGAGCTGTCCAAACACCGACATGCTGTCGACCGGAGCATCTGTTAGAGTAAACCCTCAGATTTGTTAACTGGAAGCCAAAATAGAATTGAAAGGAAAACTAAGAAAAATGGTCTGTCACTTTACCGGTGAAAAATGTACTGGCTTTTAATTAGTTTATCAAGAGGTTCGAATACCGACGATACTGGCACTGCCATTACCACTGCACCCTCCACTCAAATCGCGTTTGCGCACTAATAAATGTACAAACACAGCTCACCTATTCACTCAATTTGTTGCTTTTCAATCATTTGAAAATGTTTCAGAATTAACAAGTTTTGCGAAAATAATGCGAGCACTACACAATATTTTTACTTGCTTGCGTGAAAACCTAAACATAGTAGTGTAGACACGAAAAAATTGAAAGTACAAGAAAGTCGAGTGCAGGCCATACCAGTTTTATTTAAATTAATTTCTGCTCAGTGCAAGTTCAAGTATTAATATTTTTGTTAGATAATGCTGAATAGATGCATTGTTGACAAATGTTGACAATTTTCTTATCTCATGTATAAGAAAAGTTTTTCAAGAGAATTACTAATGCCTTTTTAATATATTTGATGCAACATTGAACAAGTTTCTGCCGTTTAAAAGCATACTGTTTTGTGAAAATAATGCAAAAGTATTACAATAAGTTATTTAATACAAATTTTTATCATAAATTAGGTCTTTTGTTTTGTTTTGTTTTTGCTCAGTGCAAGTTCAAGTATCAATAACTTTGTTAGATACAGTTGAAAAGATAGAAGTTGATAAAAGTGGTACATTTTTGACATTATCCTTATCCCATGTATAAGAAAAGTTTTTCAAATGAATTATTTATGCCATTTTAATACATTTGATGCAACATCGAACAAGTTTTACCGTTCAAACTAACAAAATTATTGATTGTCCAAAATATTTAAACCTAGAATTACAAATTTTATGTATCTAATACTACATATATAAAAATAAGCTGTAGTGGCCTATATATTTGCATTATCTATATAATATAATATTGTTTTATTTTGATTTTAATTCATGATACCAATATGTGTGGTAACTAAGGACACGTAAATGTAACAGGTTTATTTCTAATAGCGATTTTTCAGTAAATGGTAAATTTCTCGAAAAATCTTTTTAAACAAAAGTTGATTGCAATTTTAATATGTTTAACTTTTATATGAACTTTTTTTCTCTAATTCTTACTGTTTTTGAGAAAATGAAATATGAAGCAAGAGTAATCTATTACTTCTAGTCAAGATATAGTTTACAAAAATAGGAGGTATTTTTCAGCGTTATTCAAAACACACCAACAGCTATATAATATATATATATCTAGGAAGTCTTAAGTAGTAGTACTAAATAACTATGAATATGGCTGAATAATGTTCGGCTAGTGAAAGTATCAACACAGTTTATTTATAATCATTGTGTTACGAGGAATAAAGACGATATTGTTCGCGTTTGGCTATAACTCACGAAAATCTACATAATATCGATAGAACACCGCATATAAGTATTCCCTTTGGTCGCATACATATCTGAGGTTATGTAACGCATTTTTTTCAATATGCGTTAGTTATCGCTATAACGGGATATAACCGGTGAGTTCTGACGACTTGTCGCTTATCAGATATAAGTGCACTAAAGAACAAAAACACATTCAAACTATTAACTTGCACTTTATAACTTTGATTATGATACATTTATTTACTCTTAAATAAACCTCTGTGTTTCCTTACCTTACGCAGACTAAGACAGACCGATAAGTCGACCGGATAAATTACCAGAAGATGTTATGGGAATAATATCGCTGGTCAGTTACCATCTTTTTGCTTAATATCGTAAAACTACAAAAAAACAATTTAATTCAATATATTTCCAATCGTACTAATGTTTTACTTTTAATGTCATCGATGCGTATTTGCATAAAGAATGTCTTATTGCTCTTTCAAAATAGAAAAAAAAAAAACGTGAAAAATAGAAAGTAAAATATTTTTTCCATGCATTCTTCATGAATATACACATGAATGTCATAAAAGAAAACTTTTCAATGTTTTTTAAGCGAACTGAATAATTTAATTTAATGTGCGGTCATTTTTGTTTTCATCATTGGTTCATTTAATAATGTATAGTGCAAGTAAGATGTTTAAACATTGTAAATTTGATACGACCAATTTTCGACTTTAATTGACAATTATGTAGGTAGATATAAGAAATGTTGTATGTTATTTTACTTCGTTTACTATTAAAAGCGACCATTAAAAGCAATTAGGAGCACAGATCTCACCCGATCACGGAAATTGCCTGTCGACCGCAACCAAAGAACACCGGTTACTGCTAATCTATAGTTTTTTTACAATCGCGATAAAAATAGCAGACACTTTTCAATAATGTTTACTTTTTGTTAGTGAACCTTTTAAATACTTTGTTACATTAATACACAATATATAAAATATTTGTAGCTCGTACAAGTACAATGGTGCTATAGTGTTTGGTTTTGTTATGGACAACTAAACTGAGTTGGTGTTTTGAACAACGTATTAATAATAATTTCGCTGGTGAGTTAGGTGATCTAAGTTACCGACAGATGTATTTTGTTAGCGGTCAGTAATAAACGAGATTGTACCGTTGGGAGTTTGTATTGTATGAATATTTTATAACCGAAGCTCCCCAACGTTCGCGCGCTACACTTTTCGCGTGATATTTATTTACTACCTGCAAATGCATTTAAATATATTAAACCAATCCGTTTTATCGATTACAATCTCTCTAAAATTTATGGCTGTATTTTTTGGCAATGATTGCTTTTAAAATGGTTATATTTACTAATATACACAGTTATGTGAATACTTCAGGAACCATCCATAATAGTGCACTGTATATTATTCTTTATTGGGAGTGGTTAATTTTTAGCTGGTCGTACAGAATATACAAGAGAGCTATAGTGATCGGCCATGAGTCTGTAACATTCTCGGAATAATATCCTTAACAAAAAGTTCTTGTCACGTCGCCCTGAATCTAGAAATATATATATATAAGTCAAATACTTCGGTCGTAAGACACTGGGCTGATTTTACTGAAATTTAATATACACAAAAAGTTCCCATCGCATATTAAATCTAATCGTCTAAAAAGAATCCCTCATAATACTGCCCTTAAATAGAAATGAAAATAATTATAAAACATTCTAAGATATCTTATTATCAACCCATTTTCTACAAATAATGAACCCGAAAAAGAAATTAAAATTAAACTTATTCATTTATATTTTAAAATTATAATAAAAATGTATAAGACTTTTTAAACCCATAACGTTTTTTCAGATTGTGGAACCTTTTTTAAATTTAAAACGTAGCGATTGCGATAAAAGACTAACTATTGTTGCAAACGATCAATAACTGTCATTATTATCTATTCAAAATTCAGTGGTTATATATAAGATTTCTTCTTTAAAGATCATTGGTTAGAAAAGGGTTGTTGTTTTCTTCACATGCAAAAAAAATATATTTTCTATATAAATAAAAAAATTATGATACCACTGAATAGAAAATATAGCGAGCAAAAAGCATTGGTGCCTGCATCTATGCTTGTTTCATAAATTTGTATTATATTAGTAAAATGTTTGGCTGCCATGAAAGTACTAGAACAAATAACTAAATATTTTAATCTATATACAGTTAATTCCGGTTAACTGGGACCGGTTACCTAGGGCAGATTTTAATCATTAATAAATTAGGTGCACTCATGGGGCCCAAGTTCACATATCAAATACACAGTACACTCCACTTCCCATTAATATCAAAATAACATAATTACTCAGATTCATTAGCTTATGTATCTAGCTCTCTATCCGGAACGCTATGTAAATCCTACGAACTAACATACACAAAACATAAATGCAAAACGTCGATTGATTAATTTAGTTTCAAATAATGAAATTCGATGACGATGCGGCTGCGTTTACCTTGAAATAATTCAGAAAATGAGATCAACTCACATTACTACAACACAACCATTTCCATGCAGTAATATCAATATGTGTGATAATTAGGGAAACGTAAATGTAAGTAGGCTATTTTCAATAAATAGTACATTTTTCTAAATGTTGCTATTAGTATCTTTAACTTTTATAAGATTAACTTTTTCTTTAGGTCATATTCGTGTCGTTATCGAGACATGCAAAAAATTACTCCAGTAAAAAAGTACTGTCGGTTGAAAAATAACTGGAATTCTTTCTCCGGATATATAAATTTCAAATTCAAAACATCATAGTTGATGTTCAACAGTCTAGACAGTAGGGCGTTCTCACACACACATACGTTATTGGGAAATAGGTAACATATATTCAGGAAGCCTCAAAACGGATATTTTCCTTAAACATACGTTTTTTTTATTCATAACGTATAAGAAAGTAAAAATAGAAATTAATTAAATATTTGGGGTACCGTAGATTGATATTACGTATGGGTTAATGTATTTTAATGCAGGTTTCATTTGAATGCCGTATGTTAAAATTAGTTGAAATTGAGGTAGATACTGCGTGTAGACACGACTTGTGATGCATTGATCACTTAATGTGGATTGAAAGCTTTAGATGGTATTGCATGCGAAAGAAACAATCTAAGTGATATGAAACAACATTTGTGGTCATGATTGATAAGTAACGGTATGCTCGATGAGGTGAAGAACGATGGAGTAGTATTAGGTTGGTATTCGCCGGTATTCGCGTCACAGATTGTTCGGTCGGTTGCATCTATATCGAATATTCTATCGTACCGGCATTGGCAGTCTTGCTACCTACAACTCGAGCTAGCACAAAACCAGAAGTATGATGATTCGGGCTCGCGAGCTCGTCATTCAACTGGAACATTAGACACAAGGCATTTTCCGTAACCTTGTGTTGGTGCTACGTTTTACATGCACACACCTATCGAATCCGTATCTATAGATCGGTTATGTTTCTTTCTCTTTTCTCCTCTTCCGTTCCGAGACACACTAACGTTAATCGTACATAACCGAAATGTTTCAATTTATCCGAATAGACAATTTATGTCTTATTTTCCGCATTTAGTGACCACGGAACACTATATTATTTTTCATGCAAAAATTAAACACGTATTCACAGATGCACCGGTACATTCAAATTACAATGATATATATTATATATATATATATATATATAATATTTTTTTATATAATATAACAAGTCAGTTACATTGACCACTCAACCATAAATTCTATATAGATTCATAATTCAAGTGTCTCTATCTCTCGAGACTCACTTTATACATGTATACAATATATATATATATATATATATATATATATATATATATATATATATATATATATATATATATATATATATATATATATGTATAACGCGCTGTATATTTTGTTATTACGCTGTCCCCCGGTTTGCGTAATAAGTAATTATTATTTTCTATTGTCACACAGCCTCCTCTCCCTAAATTTAGTTTGCACTATTATTGTTCACAAAATTATAATTTCAAAGTGGGTGGAGTTAATGTCACATTTTTTATTAATTTCTAAAACGTTATGTATAAAATAATGTATTGTGATCACAAAAATAAAATCGATCCCGAAATTTTAATAGAAACATTGGTATTTTCGATGGGTAAATATTAGAATTGGTACAACAAAGGTACAAAATTACGTATTCGAAAAACTTGAAGAAAATGTTTGAAGAAGTGTTGTCTGCCACCCCATTTGAGAGAAACCCGGTGACGTTTTGTATGTACATATGATGATGATGACAAGTGTGTGCTTGTAGAGATTTTATTTGTAGCCGCAATAAGCTGCTCATATTATATGAGTCTAAAACCACTGGTACCACTAACGCAGAAAGATTGTTCTTTTGTTAGTGTGGTATATGTGTGTGTGCACAAAATCCAAGAGATAGAATAAAGGATTGATACAACTGCCATCTCTATGTCAAATATTGTCAATTTACCTCCGTAGACGGATAAGTTCCGTTTCTGTTTAACTTTATAACTTTACAAGACCGTTAGCTAAGCCTGCGGACATGGGTAAAATGAATATTTGCACGTAAACTCTACGAAATGCCGTCGTTTCTCGTGTAGAGTCATGAGAGAACGAACGAACATCTACATACAGTTACATATAGTTTCTGTCGACGTCGACATTGTGTACTACAACATGCGGATGCGGTAGTGGTTGGTTACCCATGCCATTCTCATTGCCATACCATACCTCCTCTTTCTCTCTCTCTCTCTGTCTGTCTTTCGACATGTCTTCTTCTTTTTCCTATATACACACATGGAGGGCAGAACACGAAAAAACAGATATAGATTGCCGAATTTCATCGACCACTTCCTCACCAACGATTGTCAACAAATGATTGCTTTTTTATGTTGTTATTTCAAACCCACAAACACAAGACTATTCATTTAAGGACACAATGAATCTTTCGTAAATTTACAGACCACCCTTAATTTCTAATACGTAGTGTTCACAAAAATAATCGATTTCGAAATATTCGTTAGAGAGTCACCCAATCCATTTTGACTATTAACTCAATGACATCTGTGTATGTATGTATGTCTGTAAACCTATATAGCCAATAACATTTAAGATAAACATATGATGATTTAAATTTAAGATTCGTATGTCCCTGGAAAAAAACCTTATATATTTGAAAACGATATTTCAACTGAAACTGCTTATTTACTCGTGTCATTTTTTACATATCTATGAGTGAACAAAGTGAATCTTATAAAAGTGAAAGATATTAAAATTTCTAGCAACTTTTGCTTGAAGAGAACTTTACAATTTACTGAAAGATCCTCAAGTTAAATTTACTCCTTCTAGGATACCACACATACTGATATAATCCCATGGCCATGGTAGAAAGAATATAAAACACAAGGATAGAATTAATTAAGCAATGTTACTTATATAAAAAAGTCAAGTGAAGGGCTTTCCAGATTTTATAACGTGTAACAATTCAGAATTCTCATATTATACGTATTGTACACGTGAATAGCTTTATATCGGAGGAATTTCAATCGGACCAAGTTTGATCGAAATCTAGATGCCGTGTAAATGTGTTTGGAGTTAATTAAATTCGATCCCTTATTTTCTTAGGATTGTAGTGTAGAATCAGACCGAAATGTAAATTAATGTAACGAAAGGGACTGGCTAGTATTGCCACCTTTAGTCTTTCTAATACATAATAAATCTAAATAATGTTGCTATTTCAAACAAGAATTAAGAGAGGAATTGAAATATTCATCCAGATTAACATAAGTCGATATAAACGGTGACGATTAAAGTAAAATTACAATCCGATTGAAAGCGTCCCGATTTTTGCTGAATCTCATCTGCAACGAAAAATATCTACACCTTGTTTCGATCTAGTGTTAAAAGTGAGACCAAAATGGAAGGTCGCTTTTTGATTGTATTTGTGTTGTGCTTGATTTTTTAAGCAACGTCTTGTTAGCGGCCTCGTTTCGTTCTCGAACTAGACTCTCGGAATTTCTGGTTCATACTTATCAATACATTAGCAATACGTTTACAATATTGCTAATAATCATCGTTATTACCATACCTCCACCGAAAGATGGCACGGTGCACTTTCAGACGCCCAATGGAATACGGCCATGGTGCGTGGTTTTTCATATAGCGGTTGACCCCCTGATCGCAACTTAAGGGCGTGATCTGGGATGTAGGGATACAGATCACTGTCAGCTAAGACATGGTATTGTCAGTTTGTCTGGATCTAGATAGCCGTGAACACAGCGGCACACCGATATTTCAGAACAACTAATATAGTGTCCTGTCCTTCAGTGGCTTCGGCTCCGTATTGGCCTCCGTCAAGAGCTCCGGCACCAACTCCGGCCATGCTATGGCATGACATGGCTAACCAAGAGAGAAGCAACAGGAGTACACACACACATACACAGGAACACAGATACGCGAGAGCGAGAGAGTTCTGCCAGTTCTTCTGTGCTGTGTTCATAAGTCGGGCTGTGACAACGGCGCAGTGGGGTGCAACGGGGGTCATTATGAGACAGGCAGGAACGCGCGGGCGCAAACCAGTGCGAGTAGAGCGGGTAGTCTGCTTTACAGTTAGCGCTCAGAAGTCATTCTGTCACCGGCTAACGTTTCCGACGCATTCGGCAATCGCCCGCGCGTTCTCGGCCAATTTTACGAGTACGCGCCGATATAGGTATACGTTACGTAGACACCGTGCGTGATTTCGACGAAAACACACGTGAAGTGTACTCGCTGGACAACACAAACACACAAAACAATACTAACAAATAAATTACAGTGATTGTTCATCCTATGAAAATCGCGCCAAATTTTATGATATTAACCTAACTGTGGTAAGTTTACTTCTCAACTCTAACAACTGCAAAACATACACTGTTTAATCTTAAATTTACTCGAATTTAAAATTCCATTTAATTTTCCCCCCAATTTATAGCTTACAAGTATAATATATATTTACTCTATGATATGCTTTACCAGCAGTGTATTAAAACTTGTAGATACATTGGAAGGTAGAACCATTAGTAGATTTATTATTGTTTTTAAAAGAGGATATTTAAATGCCCTTTTGTCCAAAAATAATTGTGTCTAATTCGCGAAATGTTCGGTGTCGAATCCGTTCGGTGGAATAGTAACCAGATGTTTGAATAAACGTCGCCGCAACTCGACTTTGTGCATTCAATGAATAAAATTACAATACATTAGGTGAAAAAAGTTATTGCGTTTAATTTATTCGTCGAAAAGGTGGCCGCGTAATTATCGAAATCTTCTATGGATCAGTGTGGTTCGTCTCTTTTAGAATCCTTTAAAAGCCTAACACGCACCACGCTACACGGTTCACTAAAAAAGAAGAACCGTGTCTAAGCTACACATTCCGTTTTTCACCGAAATATTTCGTTATGTATATATATTTTTTTATTGAAACACCATTTTGTGATCTGTAAGCAATCACAGTTAGAACTATTTTTAATACATAGTAAGAAAAAGGGTATCAAGTATTTGCAGTGATATTTGTATCAAATTCTACGACATGCGTTACCAGCAACACATGATGGTCACCCTAAGATTAGCGAGTAGCATTTGCATCTTATGATTTTTTCGGTATATTTATTTTATTTAATGCACAGAGAAAAATATTTGTTTGTTGGTTCAACGCAAAAGTAATTTGGAATAAAGAAATGGTTGAAGTAATACTTAAAAATTGTTGTTGTTATTCAAATAATTAATGTTGAAATCGCAAAATATTTTTGTCAGTTGGGTATCGCAATTTAAAAATTAGGTAGATCAAGTAGCATATTAGATCTGAGTAAAATAGCCGAAAACCAACAGATTTTTTGAATATAAGGTTGATGTTAGTCAAAACTACAAAAATATTTTATTTATTGATTATACTTATTTAATAATGAATTATGTTAGTAATAAGTTATAATTTTTATTTAAAATCAATTAGTATTAGTAATATTAAAACAAATAATATTTATATTTACTTCCCGTTACAAATAACTATATATAATTTTATATTCGTAATTCAATCGAAATAGTAATAATGGAAAATGAATTAAAAATCTATTTTAACCCAAATTGTAAATGGTTGAAATATTTTAAAATACAGAGCTAAAAATGTATCTAATTGGAATGGTTATTTTTCTTAGTGAATCTATATGAAAACCTTAGTTGATTTTAATTGTATTAAATTTTGTAAATTGATTGTTTTATACCTCTTTGATATAAATATTTTATTATTATTACAATTGTTTATATTTCGTGAACTTTATACCAATTTCTAAATATGTTTATACAGTACTTGTATAATTATACGATTTAGTAGTCCATATGAAGTTAAAATTAGAGAACGATTCCTCAAATAGTTTTTGATAACAATGCACATTTATTTGACCGTTTTGTAATCTCGTTAAATACAATATTTTTGCTAGTCTAAGCTCTGAATCGTATATGTAGACCGAGCTTAACATAATAGAAATTGTACAATGATAGTAGTTATAATTTAAATGCACAATGTGTAATGTTAAACATAAATATTGTTTATCATTGTCTTTGTAAAATAAAAATAAAATTTATTATTTACGGCGAGTACGTACTAGAGTTTTAAAAAATGGCATTGAAATCTTTACGCTCGCGTAAGCGAGATTCATAATTCAAGTGCCTCTCCCGAGACTAACATTATACGTGTAAACAATATTTATATAAATATATACATATATATATTTATATTGCGTTTAAATAACAATATTAAAATTTATTTTATTAGTGCGCTTAAACATTCGATCGTGTATATATAATAGTGTAAGAATGGAAATTTTAATAGAAATTCCTTTCGAATTATGAAAATATATGTAAAACTCCTATACTTGGATGTATGACGCGCGCTAGTAACACCAACTGGATTTATCCAAATTTGAAGCACATATCGATTCGGAAAATTATTTAATGTATATACAAATGTAAATATATAACTATATATATATATATATATATATATATATATATATATATATATATATATATATATATATATTATTGTAGAGAGGATAACGTTTTTGTTCATAATCATGGTAATACTCGTAAATGGTGTTGGAGTTGATTGCCTAGCGATGGATCACCGAGCATATCCATTTAAGGGCGTAAATGATATATAACTGGTAACACATGTCATAAAGTTAATACATATAATACTGAATCTTGCGAAATATTTATCTTTTTATTTTTTTGTATAAATATAAATTATATATCAATTTAGAAAAAACTTCAAATATGATTAGGTCTACATTTATAAACAAATGCCATAAAAAATAGCCACACGTCATTATTTTGTATATGATATGGGCACTTGGGGCCTACGGGTTAATGTAGTATAACAATAAGTAAATATCAACATCAAAATAAAAAGAATAACAATAATAAGTTATATATATAGGTTTGGAATGCACGGAGATTGGTTGGATAGAAGCTGGAAGCAATGGTGCTTGCATTTACGCTTGTATATTCAATAAATGTTGTTTTTCATGATTTTTTGATAGAGGGTTAATTTGTTATACTTAAAATATGTAATGGAATTAGTGTGTGTGTATGTGTGTGCGTGGGTTTTTATTATTTATTATATTGCAAGCGTGTAAACAAACCTGATATAGCACATGCGTTGCATAAAAAATATGTAATTTATCGACTTGTAAATAACCCACTTAGTTAAATTTATTAGGGGAAAAATGTAATTTGTCAAAAACCCTTCAAACGTAACAACGGAAATTAACAAAGGTATGTCTCTGAAAATATTTGCTATCTAATCTAATTTTATAGTATTTCATATAATTTCATATTTCTTTTAACGTCGAGCTGATTTGATTTGACGTGGGGCCATGTTTTATATCAGTGAAATATATTTGATCGCAATTTATATTCGTTTTAAAATAATCTTTGCTTTCAATGTCAGTAATAAAAATATATTCAAGTTAAAATGAGGTTGCGTAGATTTTCCGAAATATATTGCGGAAAAAATATGGCCAGATTATATTGTATGCGGGACTTCCTGTGTTTGACTCGATAACTAGAATTCGTAGCGTGCTGGAACTTATAAGTTAAGTATATGAGGATGTCACTGTAAGAATAATTTATATACATAATTCTATATATCTATATATTCCTTTTACGTTTTATTTTATGTTGAGTTATTCCCTACTGTGGAAATGTTAAAAATATTAAATTCAAATGTGTATATACTAATGACACTATCATGACGATAATTCGTAAATAATTCAATGATGAAAAAACTGGATATAAATATGGCTTTCGAACAATATAATGCGAATTATAATTTATTTAATATGCAACTAGCACAGTGTCTGGCATCCGTACAAATCTTTCAAATGATTTTAAATATATAGTGCTCACACCAAAAGAAACATCCTACATGTGATTTTAGTCACAACAAATATTTGAGGTTTTTTCATCACGTCGGAATAAAATGAATAATAATTCACTTAACCCTGCCATTACCATTTTTACAAATAGAATTTTTAATTTTAACTTTCTTGGACAAAGGTATTAAGAAAATATTGTAATCACTACAAAATTTAATGATGAAATACACGTTTTGGGCTTCACTGAATTGATCCTGACAATTTTCTCGATGGTGTCTGTGTGTCTGTCTATTTGTGTGTGTACCTGCTTTTCTGTGAAAGCTCTAGAGCTAAAACTGTTAAAAGTAAAATTATGAAACTTTATACTTTTATTTAACAATTTAAAACAATTAATTTCATAAATAAAAAGTAATTACAATACACAATATCGTTTTTCTTTTATAAAGTTTTAAACAATAAAAGCAATGCTACGAGGAAACTTCATTTACTAAAATAATTAACAATAATATTACAAATAGTACACAAAACATAATAAGAACAACATAATAAACTGTTAGTAAAACGGAAAATTTTTTTTTCGGTAAATTTTTGAATAATTCGATACATTATGACGAAAAATTTATCTATCTTTATTTGAATTTTATTTAAAAATATATTATTGTTACCCCTAGTGTTATAGTTATGGCCTAGATGTACACCTCCTATTTTTAAAAACAATATCTTAACCGGAAGAAAGAGTATGCTTTTGCTACATTTTCATTATCTCAAATACGGCACGAGTTAGAGAAAAAATGAATCATACAATAGTCTATATCATATTTTTAGCTCGCCATAAGCATATATACTCATAAGCAAGGCGAGCTGGACGCATAGGTGCGTTGTACCTAAGCTTGTTTTTCTACTTATTTTTATATAGATTTTTTTTTGAAAAAATAGGACCCATTACATTTGCTTTTTCCTAGTTACAATACATATTTATATTGTTTCATAGCAATCGTAGAATGAATTTAAAACAAAATGACGCATAATTCTATAAATATTGTTTTATGAAAATACAAGAAAACCGAGTCAGGACAACTCCAAGTTATTTTAATATAATAGATATATAAAATAATCATTTTTAATTATATTGTACTTAAGTAATGAATTTGTGATTTATAATTAATCTGTGATATATATATATGTCATAAGCGTAACGAAAGGGTTAAGGTTGTATTTTAAATTAAAGATCTAGGTGCTAGTTTCGATTTTGGTTTAAGTTTTCGAGAGCATATGGACTGCACTATTAAAATATCGCTAAGGATTTATTAATGGTAATGAAATGTAGGTATTTAGATATTTACAATTAATTTTGTTATTCGCTTGTGCGTTGTAAATTAGAATATTTAGTTATATGGTCTCCATATTATAATAAACACATAAATGCAGAATAGACAGCGCACACTTCAAAATTATGAAATTTATGTTGATTACGTCGTAACTGTTGTTAACCCATTAGGGTCCAGTGTCCTCATTTGAGAAGACCTTGTAAACATTTCTCTAGAAATTTGCTTTTCTGTTGTGTGGTAATTTTATACATTAGGTGACAAATAAATGTAATTTTTACTTGGGTGTGTTAGTTTTGTGATTTATTTTATTTTTTTAGTATATATAATCGCCCAGTGTCCTCAAAAGTAAACTGCCTATAATTAAAGAAAATGATAATACATAAAAATTTATTTTTAAATAAATAAATTGGGCGCTAATGGGTTCAGTTATTTTTGGTACTTTCACACTGCAACCTAGTCAAATTGAGCTGCACGCATTAATCGTGTTTTCTTTTTATTTTCATTAGACATAAAAGGTTTGTAATGATCACTAATTTATCGTTAACTCCTCCCTCTAAATATATGTTCACCCTCCCCTTGACTTAATAAATGAAATAAATAGAAATACCATCAAAATTATAGCTTTTAATAATGTAAACAATCATATTAGATACACAAAATGGTGCCTACGGCAACCTATTTTTGTATAGTTTACATAAAAATTGCTCGGATCTAAACAGTTACGGGTTAAAATTAATTTAGATTGTAATAATTACGCAGAAAAACTAATGAAACTAAACTTAAAATTATTAACATCACATAAAAACTAAGCCAAAATGTAGCACATGCTTCAATTGTCTTAGGGATTCACCAGGTATTTTTAACTAATTTAAATTTTTAATGACAAATTATCCAAGAATTAACTGCTGTAAATATTCAATTATATTTTGGGTATCTACAAATTTTAATGAAATACCTGTTAATAACTTTAAACTGTTAATTTTTAGAAACTTATGTTTGAAAAATATTCCATTTCTATACATTGAAGTATTTTGTCGGCATTTTCGGGGTTTGACTTATGGAAGTTTGAGTGTAGCTAATGGAAGTATAAGAAAATCGAGTGAAGGTTACACCAGCAGATTATATTATATTGATTATGACTTTTTGTAAACAATTCGAATTATAATGTGGTGTATTAAAATTGAATTAAATATACATTAAATTTTAATCCGATACTGTACTACAAAATGATTATTTACAACAAGTATAAATGCATATTCAAGTAGATGTCCCGAATATAACGCCTTTCCTGCATATGCTCAAACTACCTGAAACTTGCCGATGTGGGAGAGAGTGGTAAGACCGGATAAAACCGACCAAGTCCCTACATCAAATTAGCCGATTGATTTGCCGAAAATTCAGTCGAACGAAGCAGGCACGACGGATCCCATTTCGTATGATTTTGATTATGGAAACGGGTCCAATATTGTGACAAGAGCGATAAGCGTTAGTAAGGGCCGAGATTTTAGCAGAGCGGTCAACTATTAGTTTGGAACAAACATCCGATGTGAACAGTGTCTTCCGGCAACGAGTCATAATCACTGGATCACAGCAATCATTACACTTACTCCGAAATCATTCTCTAATTAATTATTGTTTACGATAATGAACATGTCAACTCACTGAGTGTGAGCAAGACAATAGGTAGTGAGATTTTACGGGTGAGTACACATATTTATCACGTCAAATTCCCGGAAATCCTATATTGGTTTTGAATTACGATCAGAGTGACCTGGACAACAAAAAATATCTTTGTTCTGTTTGCAAATTTGATCGAGAATGATATTTGCCACTGGGTATCAAATTAGTGATGTAACTGGTTCAAACTATTTATATTACTAGAATTCTAATTATTTGGAGCTAAATATAGATAGAATTCAAACTTACTCTATAGTTAACCACATTTTGGTTCAAAATTGCGTATAGAATGGGCTTGTTATACAAAATTTGCACTGATAGAATAATTGACACGTTTGAAAGAAATATAAAGGTAATTAAAAGGAGACAAAAAGTTGTTATTTAAGCATAATATATAAATAACAAATGTGACTTTTAATTAATACAAAATTTGGGGAACAAGAATTTGGAGAATATTACTACAAATACCCGTCGTAATTGAATGAAAATATAGTGCTCATTTAAAACACAGTTCCTCCACCAAAAAATTATGGTTTTGAATGATGAAAATGAGTTATATACATTTTTGGATTCAGGGCGACGCGTCGAGACAAAAACTTTTTATTAGGCAAAATTTTTGATCCGAGAATGTTATACACATAACCGATCACTTTAGCTCTTTTGTACATTCTGTGCGGCGAGTTAAAAACATAAATTACAGAAAATTAATACCACACGAAAAGTAGTAATTACTAATACATATATTCGAAAATTCCTGATAATTAACAATGTACACTTGTAAAATGTCCTTATCGCTCGGATTTCATGAAATTTCTAATGGTTTTAAACCACAAACAGCAAAGCAATTCTGTATGTTGTAGGTTTTTATAGCACACCAACTATCAGCGACAAATTGTATCGCTTACAAAAGGTTAATTTTTCCACTAATTTCTCTGGCAGTTAAACAGAATGTTATCCCAAATAAGCGATGTCAGTTGTTGTTATTTCCTTGATTTTGTTTCTGTTCTTTAAGATTTGACCTAAATAAACTGGTGCATCGGTTAACCGGTGGCCCAATTAACCAGAATCGACTGTTGTTGGATTTAGAAGTATAATACTGCATTCGCTGCGAACCAATTTGTAATTATGATTATAAATTACAAATAATAATTTAGTTTGTTTTATTATATACAATGCTAGCGACCAAATTAACCCTTTAATTATAAATTTCTTTGCTGTGAACCTTAACATAATTTTTATTATACAAATTGGTTTGTTATTTGTAATTTATAATACAAATTACTGATTGGTAATGCATCATAATGGTAGTTTTAACTATTAGTAACTGCTGTAAATACACCAACTATTCATTTTGTTGTTTTAACTCGGCGTACGAAGAACAGAAGAGCATTCGGTCGTGCGTCTGTATAATTCTCGCATCAAAATAATTCATAAACAAAAAGTTTTTGTTTTGTCGCCCTGAAATTTTCAAAGCAATTTGAACCAGATTTGCTACACATATTCTGTGAAGGTGAAGGCATTGGTGCCTGCATCATATATGCTTGATCTATATACATGTAACAAAAACATGACAACTATATGGAAAATAGTTTTTATAAAACAACGCTAAAGCAATTTTTTATTTTGTTGGCATTAATTTAATAGCAACTTTATCCCCTTAGTGTCTGGTCAGTTTTTTTACAGCGTAAGCTAAAGAGAATATTGAAAATAATATAAAATTTCTGCACCTATTCTAATAGAAGTCACATGTTGCGAATAGAATATTCCTAGTAACAATAAAACCAAACTGAACACAGATGTATTGTTATGAAAAGTAATCTTGAATCCGCTTCAAAATGCACCAAATGTTAAAAGATTTCTTTTATTATAAGAGTAGAAGCAAAAAAATATATATATATATATATATATATATAAAAAAATAAGCTCTGGCCTGTTTCAAAGTAGTAAACGTTTTAGATCAATCCATGTATGGTCGATTGGAGATGCCATGCACAGTGCTAGCGTTTATCTGACAACTTCGTGTGTGATTGTAACCGCTGATAAATTCGTTGTACTGACCAACAATCGTTCCTGAACCGACCAGTGCTCCATTGCGAGTAGTCATGTTTATAAAATTATTTACACAGAAATTCACTAACATTTCTTATATAACATACACAATAGAGTCAAATACAAACACTCTAAACTACCTCATAGAAAACATTCTAATAAAACAGATAAATTTAAGGCACTGTAAAATTAACCAATAAGAATCATTCTTAAAATTAGGCTTGATTCAGTTAGAAGTTGTTTAGATTCATAATAGTACAACCGGGCAAAAGATGCCCATATTTTATGACATAAAACGTGATTTTGTTTACTGAGTAATAAAGACGCTGAACTAAAGTTCGTACTATAATAAAACAACGAAATTCGATATTATTCCTAGGCAAATACGTACATTTTCATAGCAACAGCGTCAAACTTATACGGATAGTGTTGTAAGCTATAATAGTTCACTTCTAAATTTTAACATTTCAACTAAAACTTTCATTAGTAAACCAAATATTACGGATTTTTTGAAAGATATGAAAATATCAAAAAGATATATAAAATATTCAGTATATTTGAAAAAGCTGCTATATATACTTTCTTAGTCGAATTCTAATAGGACGTCAAAGCTCGGTTCATGAACTTAATTGTTCGTAAACCCAAAGGAATTTATACAAAAAGGATGAATCCGTTCCTGGACCCCAGATGATTACTTATTTAAAATTTTACAACATTACTTCCGGCACAAGTTCTAATGTACCGAGGTGTAACTGTATTGTAATCAAGATAATTTTCAAACTCGAGATTTTATCGAAACACGTGAAACTGACTATTTTCCGGATGACGTTTGTGTGTGTTTGTGTGTGAATACTCTAGAGCCAAAACTGTAGAAGGCAATATTATGAAACTTTAAACTTAAGATTTGTATATAGCCCGGGTGTGCACCTCTTAATTTTATAAATAATATCTACTGGAAGTAATAGTAGCAAAATCATATGCAATAAAATTATTATTTAATTTACTATTTAGAATTTGTTTCTAAATTTTTCGGTAAACTCTAAACTCAATATATGAATGTATATAATATATATATATATATATATATATATATATATATATATATATATATATATATATATATATCCGTTAAAAGAATTACAGAATGGTACAATTTTGAAAATATCGAAACTTTCAAAAATAATTGTCATACTTCTTATATATTTCGAAAATTTCGATTCGAAATTAATACTTGAGAATGAAATGTATCTTTTTATAAATTTCTTGAAATTTGACCACAGTAAATACGGTGAATGTAAACATTGTAAATGTTTGAAAAAGGGTTGCTTTTACTCAAAACGTAGGAAAGTACGAAACGTTATGTATGTATAAAATTATGTTAATGAAATAAAATTAGGAGAACAGATTTTTTTAAATTTGAATAATATGAGAATGTTGGCCAGAAGTTTTGGTGGTTGGAATGTTTTGTGAGAATAAGACCAAGATTTAAAACAAGTGAAAATTGATTTTTTATGGAAATTTAATCTTCGAATTAAGTCAAAGCTTGTTGTATTCATTTCAGGGAGTGTTAATTTGCGCAGCTTCACTTCTTATTCATATTGCAAAAGTTAAATCCAAAGACCGAAGAGTGCCAGAGCTTTAACGATTTTTATCATGCTAATTTTTAATCTTCTTGTTACTATTATAAACTTAACTATGTAGTTCCATATTCTATGTTACCACACGTAACCCCAAATTAAACTTGTACAATAGTAACATTGTATCCGATATTAGGCACCTATCTGAAATACGGCTCAACTGAATTCTAAGTATATTATTTGTTTGTTTTGTTTTGGTATTCTAGCGTGGCACAATATATACGTTTTTTTTTGTTAGTTTTCATTTCTATTTGTTTGAAACTATTCAACGCCACCGTCCCACATTTCACATTATTTAGCAGTAGTACACGGTCAAAAAACAAACAAAAAAAGGTACACATTCACTAACTAAAAAGTTGAACTTCCTCGTTACTCCAATGTTTATACTATTTTTATCTGTTGTAAAAACATATGCAAGTAAATATCAATAAGGAATTTTATGAATTACCGTAAGGTCGCGTAAAATAACAGCTATTGCGGACAAACATATACAATCAATCTCGGTGCACAATAAACATTTTTAATAAAATTGCGTTCAGAATGAAATCGAACGAATAATAACACTATATCACTGTCGAATTTATATTACTCAAGATTTTACGCAAACGTTATAAACTAGCGGAAACCCGGTAATATAACGCTTTTGATCCATTTTTAGTGAACGATTCACCGATAATTTCGCATAGCAGCAAGAGCAGCGAAATTATCTTTCTTTTTTGTTACTAAACCAGACTTTTTTTTAAAATTATTTAAAACATGTTTAAAAAATAGAAATATGTTTAAAACAAAAGAAAAACATGTTTCTTGCCAACTATGGTTACGACCGAGCAAGATACATACAACCAAGCATGAAGTTTAACTACATGGTATCTTATTTTATTATTTGTACACGCATGCGCAAACCATTAACCTCAAAATGTCAAATACGTGTGCCCTTCCACTGATCTTGAGCAAAATAATAATGTAACAACTAAAAAATAACCCCATATTTTTATGGCTGTTCGGTTGCTATAAATAGAAAATAATGAGGTATTGAATACGTATGTAACTATTAGGTACATATATGCAACAGACTGAATACTGTGTGCAGCTTCCAGTTCAAAATTCTTTAATTGTAGTCGCTTTGTGGGCAGATTGGCAAGTTGACGATGCCGCCGCTGTCGTGGCGAAGTGTAACAGTTCTAAGAGAGAGTGTGACTCTCTCATCTTCTCGTTTCGTCAGGCTATTGTCTTGGTCGTGCACCCCTCGCTATTCACTCATTTATTTGGCGTCTTTGTCTCGGCCGCTTTCCTAAATTCACTATCCTTTTCGTGTCCGACTCGATTCAATTCACAACAGAAGACACCAACACACGTAGCAGCCGGTTGTTGCTCTCTCGTAATGTAGCCCTACCGAACCGTACGGTACCGTACCGTAGCGTAGCAGGACCATACCATGCCGCTCGGTTACTCTCTATTCAAACAACAACAGGGGAATGATTTTTCTTTTGTTGGTTATCACCGGTGTTTTTGGCAGTGTAAAAGACTGTGTGTACCATGCAATTTTCATTTAAACCTGGATTTAAAAAGACAACACGCGTTTTCTATTATTTTTTTTTTAAATGGTTTCACAAATGCAAAAATGTTTTGAGTAAGTACATTACAGGTAAACACTCTTAGTTAAAATTCATAAACATTATAACTGAGTACCTATTTGTTCTACGAACCACATGTCATAGAATAAATATATATATATATATATATATATATATATATATATATATATATATATATATATATATATATATATATATATATTTCTACTGAAATTTGTGTACACTTTCTGGTGGATGCGTAATAATAATATATATATATATATATATATATATATATATATGCGTGTGAGTGTGTGTGTATATGTGTGTATGTGTGTGAACAGCGATATTTAAATTTGAGCCTAAGATATATTTGCAATGATCTGGTAAGATTTTGGGAATAATTGCACAAAAGCAGGAACAGTCAAATCAGTAACATTTAAATTCTTTCTACTAAGAAATTCCCTACGTAATATATTTTCTAGCACTCTAAAAATCATTGTATAATACAATGAAAATGTGTTCGAGCAATTCATCTTTCCTAGAAGGATTTCAACAATTACAAATAATGTCAAATATCTGGATGCGAGAAAATCAAGTTAATAATAACTGGTAATCGTGTAATTGTAGCAATCCCAGCTTCGACATTACAGCATATCCGGCAACGGTGCTGGGTGAGCCGGCTAGCACTGCTGACGCTGACGCTAAGCGGCTGAGCTGAACCGGTGGTAACATGTCAGATGCACGCGCCTGCTATACAATCAAATTACTTGAATTCCCTCTCGCTCGCTCGCTCGCTCAAAACAGAACGATCAGTTTGAAACATCGATTGATTACCGTTATGTGCTGGCCACAAAACTCTAGTACTACGTTTTATAACTACATATATTAATCCGAAGTAAGCAACTTCAAATCATGTATGTAAATAGCCGAAGTAAGGTTCAATTGAGGCGTAAATTCGTATCTGTTATCTGATACATCGACGAATCGCTGATCAGATTTATTTCTTAGAATTCATAACTATTTTCTTTTATATTAAATAAGTTTGGAAAATAGTTCAATAAATTGTTTAAAGTTGAATCATACCGGGATTCTTCGAAGGAACTGGAATACTTATAATAATGATTGGAAATATGAGACGTTATTGATAGAAATCTACTAGACCTATATACGTATTTGTAGAATATATATAATAGGTGATAACAAGCATGGGTGTAATAATACTTCCAGCTCATCGTAAGTAGGAGCTAGCATCGTTTATTTGGGAATCCAGTCCATTTATTCGGGACAAATTCCACAACAGCTAGAGAAATTAGTGCAAAAATTAACCGTTTGTCGCTGATAGTTGGCGAGTTTTTCGAAAAAGTTGACAAATTTCGAAAAGATATTAACCGCTTACCAATAACTGATTAAATGGTTTACCGTATAGTAACCGGTTATTCAGGTAACCGGTATTTAAATAACCGGTTAATGCTGTCAGTGGTTATTTAAAACCATTAGCGATTCCGCAAAATTCGAACGATAAGGAGATTGGGGATATTTCCAAAGTGGCCATTATTAATTATCTGAAATTTTCGACAATCCATATATATATATATATATATATATATATATATATATATATATATTATATATATATATATATATATATATATATATATATATATAAATATATATATATATATATATATATATATATATATATATATATAAATATATATTTATATATATATATATATATATATATATATATATATATATATATATATATAAATATATATATATATATATATATATATATATATATATAAATATATATTTATATATATATATATATATATATATATATATATATATATATATATATATATATATATACATATATATGTAACGGTTCTAAAAACTAATCGGTTTATATTAATAATAACCGGCCATTATTATTACTAGCTAAATAAAAAGGTCAAAGTGATTAATATTTAAGAATTTATCAATAAAACCGGTAATTATTAATAATTTACAACCATCTTGGGTAAATGTAAGGAAAGGAGTGAAAGAATACCATGTTTTCCACTGGTTAAGTTAGGTTAAATTCGTTTATAAATAGTATATAAAATACAAATACAT
The DNA here is from genome assembly GCA_933228885.1 of Leistus spinibarbis. Lineage (NCBI taxonomy): Eukaryota > Metazoa > Arthropoda > Insecta > Coleoptera > Carabidae > Leistus > Leistus spinibarbis. Next base: position 3,597,869 of record OW121792.1, on the reverse strand, counting down.
AATTTTATTAAATGTACCAAGTCAGTAAATATAATTATAGCAATTCATTATATATATATATATATATATATATATATATATATATATATATATATATATATATATATATATATATATTTGTATTAATATGAAAGTAAATTGTTTCATTTTATCATTGAACTTTTGTGAAGCGCTTTGGAAGAGACGAAGAGGAGAAAAACTGTAGATCCAACTGCAATACAAACTCTTAAATCCAAGATGCGAGGCCTCCAAATGGGGCATGGTGTGGGCATGGTGTGGGCACGGCTTGTGCACGACTTTAAATTGTTTAGGGTTAGGTTAGGCAGAGCGAACTGTGGAACTGGTCGTCGCGAGTCAGTGTCGGCGTCGGTTGTACAGAACACTAATACCATTATACCTACCGTATTGCCGCTTTCGTATTTTTATTGGTCTATTAATAAATTATGCCCGGCGATGTACCCCTGGTTGGAGGAAGGGCAAGGGCGACGGGGTGCCACCTATTTCTCATATATAAACTCAAGTAGCATCTTGCTTTGACGTAATAATAAGATTTACCAAGATGTGGCTATAGGATTTAGCTAAATAGAAAGCAATCAATCACAGTCGACTTGATGTTCGTATATGTTTTAACTTGAAGAGCCCCAACTCGCTTGCTTACATTACGTTGTGTTGCTGTACGGTACGGTATGGTACGTTACGTTACGTTACGTTGCAGCATTACGCGACACTTCACTGCCACTCGCTTGTCGCGCGCACGTCATTTTCCCGTCAACCAGACCCTCCCATCCCATCGCGTCTACTTACAACTAGGCTCGCCCCCGCCACTTATGCACGCCACTGTACGGGTACGTGTACCTTACACTTATTCATTAGACTTCTTGTCGTCATGTTCATCATATGCTTACTAGCTTTTCATAATTTATTAATAAGATCACGGAACATATACGTTAAATTATAATATAGTGCATACACTATTCAGAGAATCACGACTTTTTTCTCCGTAGTAGCAAGAATAGATACCAACACCAATGATTCCAGCTTTCTGATAGTACTTGAAGTATTTTTGCGAAATTCGTAGTGCGAGTTTCGGTCTACTTTTACAGTAAAACGATGTTCATGATTTTTACAGTGTATGCAGGTATACGCCTTCGAACGCTCGCGGTTGGATACAAAATTAAACGCTTGGGATATAAAATCAGGTGTAGAACTGAATTAACATCGATGTAATTATGTTTCTATAGATAGTAAAAAAAAAGTTTTTCTATATATAATGAGTCATTTTTGGATACAATTTTTTGAAGAGGACCCTGCGTGACGATGGCAAATTTTGAAATATTCGATTATTTAAAAATTCTTTAAATTGGTATTTTTATTCGTCGAAATGAATAAAATTTCCAAATTTTTATGGAAATCGATGATTTTGCAATTTTCAAAATTCACGGACGTATGGAATGACCTATATACGATTATAGAATTCAGAAAAAATCATATACATTTAAGTTTTCTCTGGTTTTCTTTTTGTTGTATTGTCGATATATTGATGATTTGTACAGCGATATGTTGTCGGTATTCTGTCAGTGATCCCTCAGGATTAACCTTTGGACCGGATATGGATGAAATGATTTATGAAATCAAATGATTGCTTCAAAATCTACAAAAGAGAAAGAAAAACAGAATTAAATCTTGAAAATAACAAATTTCATTTTAAATATCTGTACCTCAAACATATTGATTTTTATCTTAGAACCCACGTATTTTTTGTGGAATTTAATTATTAAATAACTCGTGGTTCCCAAATCGTTTATATATTTTTTAAATTGTTGTCTTATTTAAAATGGATATTATATTACTTAAATAATAGATAAAATTTACTAAATTAAAAACAATACATATATATTTTTAATTTAAGAGTCGGGTCTTTGTCGTAAAATTGTAATAAAAACGCATTTTAGAAATTATAATAAAAATAAATCTTCTTTCTTATACCCAGTTTGTCCGTTATATATAATATATTTGTTATATTTTAAATGCATTCTACCAATACCATGAAGCAATATGAATCTGTGAAGTAACTAGGAAACGTAAAAGTAACTTGGCCATTTTTAAAGGCGATTTTTCAGTAAATGACAAATTCCTATAATTGTTAATATCCTTAAATTTTATAAGATTCATTTTTTCTCTAACTCAATTCCGGTTGAAATATCCTTTTCTAATATTAGTGGTCTTCTTTTTACAAATATATAAATCTTATCATATTTTTATGTTCACACACACATACAGGCATACAGACACACAGATGTATGTGAGAGAATAGTTAAAATGGATTCAAGAACCCCTAAATCGGATATTTCCATTAAATTTTCTGTGTAATCACAATACCATATTTTATACATAACGCATAAGAAAGTAATAATAAAGCATTAAAAGAAACGTGTTTCTAATACAAAATTTCAAATAAAAGTAAATTTTAATATTGTGTTAATAATTTCTTATATTGTAAAGGGATTCTGAAACCTAACTGGTGTATTAGTTGTTGAATGGGTAATTCGAATAATTTAGCATAAAACTAATTTGTTCAAAGGAGACAAATCATATAATTGTTATTCGGTAAAGAAATATTTTTTGTATAAGAATTATAATCAAAAAACTTTCAGCGTGCTTTTGAATTTCCTTTCTGGGTGTTATTTTTTATCCGTTATTAGTACAATGGATACAATAACTGTCCAAATATTGTCTAATTGTGTCCTCTGTCAATAAATTGATTGAGCTAATCGTTGATTGACGTCGGATGAAGAAAAAATATTGTTTGTTATTTTGTTTTGTTTGGCAGAACCTGAATTGACACAAATCGGATATAAAAGTTCAGTTGTTTACCGATCACGTTATTACATCTCGTGCTACTCCTATTATAGTTATAATTACTTTTTTAGTCGTACATACCATACGAGAAGCTTAAGTGCTCGATCCTGTACTTATGAGAATCGCTTGTTTTTATCCTCAAGTGAACATTTAAAATAACAATCAAAATGAAATGATTTTTTTATTAGATTGATATCAGTTCAAATCCTAAATTCGATAAATCAATTTTTTTCATCGATATTTCTTTAGCGCCGACAGTTTAATCTGAACCACCTAAATAAATTTTCTCTTCGCAATTCTTTCAAGATAGCCAAACTGTACTTTAAAAGTTTCAACTTTAAATTCAATTCTTATCTAATACACCACCCTTCAACGAAGCGACCACACTCAGTCGCACGCACACCAATCGCGATTCATTTCTCAAGGGGATTAGAAAACTATCAAATAAATGCCCAAAAAATGTATTTCGTGTTCTTACATTATATCATATATTATTTTCGATTTTCAAGTTCTTGTTAACACAAAATTTTCAATTTGGCAACACCTAATTGAGATATTTAAAAATTAATTCGCGTAATCGATTTTACAATAATTACTTACAATATAACTAAATTTCAACCGAAATACATTTTGCCCGTAAAGAAAATATAATATAATTTTTCTTTTAGAAACACTGAATAAGCAAAGAAATTTACGAATAAACGAAATGCACATTAACATCTTAGACATATTAAATGTATTCACCGAATTGTATCCGGTTCGAAGGACACTGTATAAACCTTTCCATTTACAGAAAAATATAAGACTGACGATCAAATTTTGTTTATTCGTTGTATTCGTCCAGTTCGTAGCATGGGGCTCTAAGGACCAATGTTTAAATACTGTACGAGGGCTGTCCGACAAGTACTTAGCCTCACCGGCCTATGGCGCCACTGTCGCAAGAGACATAACCTATTGTGTAGTACATTATCTTAGACGACTACTGTTAAAATTTCAGCCGAATCGGACTCGTAGTTTTGTTTTGACCGCGTGTGAAAGCGGGAGTATCCGCAGATTTTAGAAAAATGGAAATAGAGCAATATCGCTCGGTGATTCGATTCTTGTTTTTGGAAGGGTGCTTAACGTTGTAAATAAAAACACCTGATATATATTAGTACTATTTTCGGGCGATGGACAACGGTTTATTAATCTACCTTTTTCGGTTGTACGTCTTGCCCAAGTATGGGCAAAACTTCCATTCGCAATAGGAGAAAAATGATTTACAATTTTAACCAATGGGCGAGATGCCCATCGCCTCTATTTTCTAGTCAAATCTAGTAACTGAATTCTAGTTTTAGAAATAAGGAAAATTTATTTCCAAATGGATGTGTAGCTTCGGTTTATATTCTTTGTAATTGGGATACAAACGATAAAACAAATAACTTGCTCTCGTAGAAGTGGATCAAATCAATTTCGGAAAATGAGTACCATCCTAAATAATATGAACAATAGCCAGGGGCCGGTGGAAGTTGGAAATAAAAAAAGGCTCACACACATACACACACAAATCAAAGCATAAAAAGGTTCATACACAACACACAGTAGGTGGAATGGTTGTGAAAAACTGTTGGCGCGCTTGAAAAACTGACAAAAACGGTAACACTGTGATGTTTTTGTGTGTACGTGAGCGGATGTGTCTGTGTGCACACACACACACACACATGTGTGTGTGTGTGTATTACATAACCGCGCTTCCACCATTGGTTAATTAGTCTAAACAGCGCGACAATTCTATATCATAAATATTCGACGAGAAGTGAAGTGAAGTGAAGAGAGTAGCAGTTTCATTTGTATTTCATTTCGTTTATGTATTTGACGTGAATATGCAATGATATTTCGTTTTGGTGTGACTACACCGTCAGTGAGGATGGTCGGCTGGCGGCCAACCAATGATTTAACAGAAGTAACATGTTCATCTAGGCAAATAATTGATTATGGTTGGACGGTATGTGACACATAACCATACTGTTGTTTTAAGTGATAGATCATTCACACACACACACCAACACCAACACTGGTAGCACATATGTGTGTGATATGCATATGATGATCATGATATGCAAGAGTCGCTAGTCAACTTGAAGCCGTCCGGGCGCCGCGCCGTGAATGTACTGGCAGTTGGCACTAGCGACACACACAAACACTTACACACACACTCGCTACGATAACGGGGCGGTTCGCTCGTTTGACGAACGTCATGTCAACGTAAAATTACATCTGAAGCCTGGCACAGATATACAAGAGCAAGCTAGTATGGGTACGGGAGCCATATTGTGATTCAATTAAATTTAACATTAATAACGTGTGCCCATACAATAGCAGCGCTCTCTAAAGTGAAACCGTATACACTTTTCACATTTGAACACACAAGATTACCGAATTACAAGGTCACGAACGTTCGATAATGTAACAATGTTTTGCGGACTCAATTTCATTCTACATTAAAAACTGGCGTATGACAACAAGTGAAACAGATTTCCTTATAAAAACATCGAATTTGTATTTTAGTCAAGAAGTATACAGGCGATTGGATTTAAACTGCGAACAGATTCAAATGGAATGCTAAATAATATGTGTAGCAAATTTGGTTCAAATCACATCGGCACCTTCAGAGAAGTAGAGGGCAAAAATTTGGTCTTACGAGCGAGCGACGACTAACATCCAAGTATATAAGTTATATATATTTTTGAATTCAGGGCGATGAGACAAACACTTTTTGTAAATGATTTTTTTTTGAACCGAAAATGCTACAGACACACTACTTCGTACGGCGAGCTAAATAATATATTTTGATATCCGATAAAAACCTTATAGGGGTTAACTACCCCTATTACCCTCCCCTAAATCTGCGCTAGATTTGAATACCTGTTTGCAATATATAAAACTTTTAGTTTCTCAGTGCATACAAATTAATAATATATTCTGAATATGAACCAAAACAATCGTGGTCACGGTTTCATGTTCCGAAATTGAACCGACTACGCAATTTCAGGCATTTGGTTTTATTTCAGAACGTCGCTCATGTAAACTTGATTATTTTTATGCGACCAAAACAACCACAAATTGATCGTGGTTGTTTTGGTAAATTTTATACTTTCTACAATTTTGTCAGTGCACAAAGCGAGCTATAGTGTTTTCATTTTTCAATGGAATAGTGTGTGGTTGTGATGCAAGCCACTGATTTCCTGCTTTACCGGCTTTCATAGCCAGCGACTGTTCCGAATTATAATACACATTTCTGGTAAACAATCATAACCACGATAGCGGTTAGGTTCAAACTCGGAATATACTATAAAGGCATTCAATGAAAACATAATATTATTTAAATGGGACATTGTGTTACTAATACAACCAGATATTAAAAAAAATTATAACTATAAATAAATATTCAACAAATGCTGGTCTTCCACGCCAGCTATGAGAATAGAGAAAAAGAAGAGTTGGCTCCGAAAATACTTAGATTCGATTCAGGGATGGTCAAAACGTTAAAATCTTGAGTTCGATATTTCTTATGATGACAATACTTTTGTATGAGAAATTAAATGAAATGATAGTGACGAAGTCACACAGCGAACCAAGTACTGAGGTCATATGCCCCACTGGGGAATGGGTTACAATTACAAACATCCATTTGATTTGAATCGAGTTATATTTAGTACAAATTTATATGTGCGTAAGGTATAAAGCTGTGTTTTATAGTATCCTGAATGATTTCTAACAATGTGAAATAATTATATTTGCTGATGTTGTGGCGATAAAAAGTGAGCGATATTTTTTCTGGCCTGGAGAGAGGATAACGTAGTATAGGTAGCAGACTATATACAGTGTGTTTCAATCCTAACGCAAGTGTTCACTCGATACCAGGCGCCCGTCATATTCATAAAACCATTTTATGACGGTAGCCGCAACTCCTTTTCCGGTTTGATGAATGGTGAAAATAGGGTGACGTTACCGTTACCCTACCCACACTTTCCTTTGGCTCGGCTCGCGCGTCTAGCTTAGGTTAGCTTAGCTCCGTGGAGAGGTGTTGCCGGGTCCCTTAGCATCAACAATGGTAGAGTGTCATCGATAAATATTCATGGATGACACACATACACATTCCCGTTTCACACACTTGCACCAACCAGTCAACGCCGAACATCACCAGCACCACTTGTAACCAACGCACGTTACCCAACTAGGCTAGGTTAGGTATATATTCTTATATTCCCAGGCGCGATATTCACACCAGTTCTTCCACATACATATATATATATATATATATATATATATATATATATATATATATTTTATTCGTCAAGATCAATCCACATTTCTATTAATCACCGAATAAGGAGTGGTATAAAAGTAACAATAGCCATATAGAAAATGCGTCCAATATCCTATGCTTTGCCTATATAAATACGCTTGAATATAACTACACTTTCTCTTATACTTTCTTTTTATACATTTTAATATTCCCGCTAATATCTTACCAACACTGAATTGATGAGTCAACAAACATTACCTAAAATACACAAACAACTGGAAATTCCATTTATGTTGGGAAAGATACAATTCTGAAATTTTAGGTACAAGTTTCAACTCAAGGTACGATACTAGTGTGCAGCTGATATATTCTCAAACACATGATATACAACGTTTTTTGTATGCTTGGGAATAAATTAGACTGTATAAGGTTACGAGACAAATTTTGTTACAATATAAAAAATTCTAGTCTCAACGTAAAAGCAAACTCGATTTTCAAAAACGCTATGCGATACTTGTGTGCAGCTGACAAAATCTCCGACTCGCGGTCTACAATGAAATTTATATACCCCAGAATAAAACAGATTATGAAAAATAAAAAAGCTGTTTTTACGTATTGGAATCTGTCTTCATTTTGTTTATATTAGGGATTTTTAACTCGAATCTAATCTTAAATGAAAGTTTTCTACATGACCTCGATGGAAGAAAAATATATATATTTGAATATTAATACACGAAGCTATGCTTGAAGATGCAATTTGTCATGTGTAACAGATTCGAAAATCAACAAATAAAAAAAAAAAAAATCTTGTAGTCAACTCCTGCAGAATATTAGTTAGACATCTTCTATAGTTTAAGGTAATTATACATAATGGAGTAGCATCTGAACAGATTTTATTGTCATATTGTGAAGCTTTGTATCATACTTTGTCGAGGGTAAGAAATTAAAAAAAATGAGAAGTTTGCTACTAGTTTTATCTAACTTAAGCAAAATATTTGGTCATTGATTTATTACATCCACTCTTTTTTGATACAACAGAATGTTTACAACTACGATCAGAAATCCTGGCATTGGTAAAGTGCGATCATCTTTAATAGATATTTAAAGAATTTTCTTTTCACAAGTTAATCGAAGTGACGGTCTAAGATTGAGAGTAAATCAAAGTTGTTTAGGAGATGGTAATGTAAGAGGCGTGTTCCCGTAACATCATTGTAATTGTCCACGGGTCCAGGATCGTTCGGCATTGTTCGGTAGTGTACGGTATTGTTCGGATGTTTGACGGCAACCTCAGCGAAGCTTATGCTAAACCACTTGCTGTCAAATGTTCAAACTCACAAAGAAGCACTTAAAATACGGTTTTTAGCTTATAAAAGTATCTATAGAGTATTGCACATTGTGATGAAACGTCATTACCTTGTGTGGTCACTTCTATTCACTTCTTTCAAGCACACACACACACACACATCTACGTAGAGTGAGTACTTTTGGGCAAGGACAATCAAATACGCATCAATTCTCACTGGCGCAGTCGTCCTTATCTTTCATTTTATGTCTGTCTTTTTTGGGTGGGTTTTTTTGTTCGTCTCGCTCTCGTACGTTCGTTCGCTCGCTTGCTCGCAAACAGTTAAAAATGCTTGATTTTTGTGTAGTCAGTACTGAAATTAAAATGCCATTCATTGTGGCCACAATCGAAACTTTTCTCGTGCTGAAAAATGTTTTTAATTTAACCTATCTGCATATTTTAATCCTCGGCGAGCAGAGCAGCGCAGAGACAGCCCGTGCTCGATACATCAGTCGCACTCGCAAACCGTTCCGGTTCGCTTTTACTTGGCCGTTGCCGGCGAGAGATATGGTTTCGCGTTTTTCAAATTGCCACTCTACACTAGCTCATGAAAGTGTCAACTATTTATCAATCTTTCCACGGGAAAAACTACACCCGCATTCACATTCTTTGTTACTTTTATAACTAGTTCAAGATCAATTATATTAATTGTCTAGCCCGTTCTTATATTCTAGTTTCTGTATGATCTGTTTCCACTTTCTGATACCTAGGCTCACATCTGCGTGATTACGAAAATGTAACACCAATTAACATCGAGAACATACAAAATTTAAATAATTTTAAAAGAAACTTTTTCTAACAAACAATTGGAAAGAGCAAAAGGATGAATGAGTAACGTAAAATTATTTTATAAACTCCTATTTTGTGAAGGATGATCGCATATGCACATACCTACTTCATTTACCACCAAATTGGAATTTGTCTAACTCTATACCGTTGTACATAATAGTATGATATTTGAATTTAAGATTTTTATATCCCGGGAAAGAAAAGCTCTTATATTTGAAATGGATATATCAAAAGGAAGTGCTTGCTTACTAGTGCCATTTTTTCGAAATGGACATGAGTTAGAAAAATAGCAACTTTTGTACGTCTCCCTAGTTACCACACATATTGATATTGTTTCATGGTAAAGGTATGATGAATTTGAAACACAATAAAGCAACTTTATATTTGTATATAGTGAAAACTAATGGTAACAAAGGCGAGAGTAGGGCATTTCATATTTTTTAGACCGATTTCTTATCTTGTATTAAGAAATATTAATAAATCTATATTTAAATAACTTAAATGGATTATGGATGTATGCATTTCGTTGATAATATATTGTAGAAGTTCAGTTTTTTCATTAAATATTGTTCAGTTATGCAGAGTGTATGTGGTTGAGTGTGGAATGATGGGTGGCCCGAATACGTTCGCACTTTAGATATACACTTACTAATTGATGGAGCATGTATCCTGTGGCCTGTGCCGGGGCCGGGAGCGACTAGGCAACATCGAGCACCAACAGAGGAGAGCAGAGCAGGGCAGAGCAAGCTGAGCAACGCAGCGAGCATTTGGTGTGGAGTGGTGATGGCGGTGGAGCTATAGCTGTACGGTAGGGCCGCTGTTACTACTGCCGCTGTTACTGCTTGTGCTGTATAATCATCAATCAAACATCGCTGCGCTTGGCGTATCCCGTGACAAGACTCGGTAATATCGAGAAAACCGATCCAAATTTGCAGTTTGCGCGCGATGGTCGCTCGAACGTAACCTACACCTCAACCTGGCCACGGTACCTCACTGGGAGCCAGGCCATCGGCACTTTCCCATTCTGACCAATCACCACCTCATACATATTCTTTTGACTATATTATATAGTCCAGTCGTTTTTATTATATTGTAATTCTTTTGGCCATAGCAAAACGAATACCTTTGATGAAATTCTTTTTGATTCGTGAAAGGAGAAGTATTTGGTTGATTATTTGCTTGTTGTGTTGTGTTTTGTGTGTAGCGTTAGTGATGAGAAAAATATGTGATTAAACGTGGATTTGTAGAGGCCTCGTTGTTCAGAATGTTGAATAGTGCAGAAATTGTGGTGTGTTGGCTTGCACACCGGCAGCGGTACATCTCGCGCGTATTTGCACGGAATGTCGGTTGTCGTCCGGTACGGCACAGTACAGTGGTTACGGTCATCTGTACTACATAATACTATACCGTGCTATTGCCGTGAGTGAACACTGTGTTGTACCAAACTACAACTATACCTACTAGTTCTGTGCGTCTTCAAAACCTCCTTCAACATCTACTAACTCCACACTAGCTCAAGGCTGACTGTGATATACATATATATATATATATATATATATATATATATATATATATATATATATATTTGTATATAACTGGGTGGAATTGGTATAAAATTATTGGCATAACATCTGTGTAGCGCGATAAACTGCGTTTATAATGAATTCGAATGTGGAACAGCAATGCGAACCCTTTGTTAATTATTTCTCGCTATTAGACGGTCCAGTGACTTGATGTGACCCTCTTGCGTCCGTTTCGATTTTGACAATTAAATGCGTCATATAACTGGTGAAACGTCGAAATGAAACAACGCCAAACGACAATACAAAATACCGAAGTGAGACCGTATACCGAAGCGCGCGAGCGAGTGCGATAGAATGCCGCCGACGAAAAGGGGATTTAATTTTCTGCTAAAAATGGCAACAGTCAGCTAAACGAGTAAATAATACGGTCCGTTCCTAACTAACTAAGTGAGTGTGCGTTGTGTTCGGCGTCCACCGAAAGCGAGCACAATTTGCTATAGTCGTGCTACGCAGCGTAATGTAATGCTCTTTGATACCTACTGTTACCCAGTACATGCACAGCACTGCGAAATCTTTGTCATACAGGCACCTCGACTCGATCCAATGCGATGTTGTTCCTGCTACACGGACCGGGGCGGAACCCACACGAAAAAATCGTTCTAATGGCTCTCATCATTAATTTCTAACACATACACACATACACATACACACTGTGACTGTGATATATACATATATATATATATATATATATATATATATATATATATATATATATATATATATATATATATATATATATATGAGGGAGTATGTTTTTCCGGATGGCAATGCTGACTGTTGCCTGAAGATGGCATCGAGATAGAACACGCCAGCGTGTACAATTGATAGCAGTGACCAGTGTGGACGCGTGCTCCGGTATCCCCAACCACTGGTTAACCACCCAAACACATACCTCTGGTTGAACCAGTTTTCCCTGCCTACACTTTACATCTATCTCTTTCTACGCAACACCTGGCCCGCCCACTTTTTACTGGTATCATTGTTGACTGCACACACCTTGTCACCATCTGCTTTGCAGTTTATTATACCTTAACCAGCGTGCATATACACATACGGACACAATTTATATTTACAAAACCACGCTACACCAATATAAAACACAAACGTATATTAAAGCGAATAGATTCATATCTATGCACCTACGAGAAATTACAAACTAACCATGAAATGTTGTATCTGTTGATTGGATCTGTATTGCTTTTCGAGCAGTCAATATTGTTTAAAACTTGGTTGAAATTAGATTGGTGTATGTAGTTCAGATAAAAATAATAGGTACATGCAAATACACTGTCTACTAAATTGGTTTACGAACGAGTTACTTTGCAAGACGTTCGTTATATGTATCTCGCATTCTTGAGCTTGTGCTATATGTATCGTATACGTTAGCAGCCATTTCAAAAGATAAAATCATGTCAATATACTAAAAGTAACTTTAAGAAATATTTAACGAATTATGCCGTTCGTCATAGCGAACATTCGCAATTGGAACATTCGTAAGTGGTCTGTAGCAATTGTGTGCAGCTGACTAGGTCTCCGACACACGATATACAGCGGATTTTGTATGCTTCAGAATAAAATAGATTGTATAAGTAACGTCAGTTATAATATATCAGATTCTGTCCTCATTATGTCTAAACTAGAAATTTTTAATTTGATTAAAATTATATGGTCTTATATGGTCATCCATACGGTGCCGTATGAAAAAAAAAAAACATTTCTTGAAAATAATGCAATTTATCGCGTATAACAATTTAAAAAATAAACAAACTAAAAGAAATGTTTGAATAAAAGATATGACGCCTTGTAGTTAAAGTTATAACTTCTGCAGAATAATAGTTAAAAGTTATACATATGGATGATACTCCCGTGAAAAGGAATAATCGGAGATCTTGTTATCGCATGAATATTTCAGCAAGAGTACAGCCTTATACCTTTATTCATAGAACCTCCGCCAGCGGTGTTATGAAATAACAATGAGAAAGATCTATTTGACATTTGATAAACAGAGATTACTTATTGTTTTTATAGAGATAAAAGATAGTTTGATCAAAAAAGGGTTTTAAATATCTAAAGGATTCATTTTAAAGGTTCTCTTTCCTGGGATACACAAATCTTAAATACATTATATTTTATGTTCAACGGTATAAGCTGTATGGTGTTCACACCCAGATGTCATTGAGAAAGAATGGATTCAGGGACCCTTAGAACAGAATATTTTCATTTAAATGTCTAGGTCTATTTTATAATATAGGCATATTACGTATAAGAAATTAAAAATACTGAAAATAACGTGGTTTGAATTTAGTCAAAAGCTTTTGATATGGGGCTTTAGAGAACCTTTGAACTTGAAAACACTGAACAGGTTTTTCTTCTTGTTGCTGGTAACCGTTTATTGTTTAAAAAATGTGAAATTAGATCGCAATATGTATCCGAGATAAAAATAATAATAATAGTAACATGGAATACAAAAAAGAATGAAAACTGTGTGGTTTGAATAAAGTCAATATCTGTTGATATGGGGGTATGAGCAACTATACGCCACATTTCTGTGCTCGTCCTCGCTTGCTTGTAGATGCAACTTTTCTATATATTTTTTCGATGCTCCCCTCTATTCATTCAGTAGACACATCCGCATTCTCTGGGCGTTTATTGTGTTCACGCTAGATTCTGGCGCAGGCAGCCGTCGAGGTTTTTCTAAGCCGCTCGCTAGAATTCGCATCTCGTCTCGTCTCGTACGGGCACAGGCACGGGCACGGGCACGAGTACCATGCGCACTATGCAAAATCTGTGCTGTACGACCGCGGCCACCACTTTTTTTTATCATATGTCGAATGAAACAGTCTGGCTGTGCCCGGCACTGCACATCATGCAACTCGATATTATCCCGTTGCGCCCGCCGAGGTTCCGGACGCTTGAAAACTTTATAATTTGCGTGGTATTTAGAACAGTACCGATTGCGGACCACATCAGCTGTACTGGAATTATAAAGCCATCAAATTAATGTCCATAAAATACCATTCGCGTTGAGTTTTGTCAAACACTATTCATTTTACTTTCATTTTAGTGGCATACACAACAAGTTCTGCAATACAAATTATTTTCAACAAATTTACAAGAATATTTCTGATCATATTTATATATTATTTAATATAATTATTCTAATGAATAATTACACAGTAAATCTGGAGTGCCTATCATTTAACTTTCTTATGCATTGGTTTCACTATATAAGTAATTGAATTGTGTTTTATATACCTTCTACCATTACCATGGAACAATATCGATATATGTTGTAACTAACTCATGACATTTACGAGATATATGTAAAATAACACAAGTAAACAAGTAGTTCCAGTTGAAATATCTGTTTCAAAAATATAAGGTTTTCTTTCCATGGGTCTTTTTACCTTGAGAATGTAATTTCTTCTTTTTAAGAATTTTTATTTTACAGCAATGTAAAAATCAAAAAAAAAAAAAAATTGTACTCTTAAAGTGTTAATAAATATACCTGAAAATATCAAAACGATATCTTGATTCCTTCTGTAAAAAGAAAAAGGTTAAGCAATTTTTATTTTTTTATTCTCAAGGTAGAAAGACCACTTAAATTCAAAACATCATAATTTTATGTTCAACTGGATAGGTTGTAGAGCGTTCACATGCATACACACACACACACAAACAGAAATAGACGTCACTGCAAAAATTGACAAATGTGATTCAAGGACCCTTAAATCGGATATTTCCATTAAAATTTCAAAATCGAAAACTTTTACAATCCCAATACTTCATTTTGTATATTATGTATAATAGAGTAGAAAAAAAACACGATTTTACTACATAAAATAGGTATATAAGTGCAAGTAAAATGTTCATCTAATAGACAACGCATCCACCAAAAAATTCTTGTTTCGAATTATGACAGGGAAAAAGAAACGCAATTTTATTACAAAGAGTATAGGCATATTCTTTGTCAAATATTTGTATAGTAACAGTACTAAAAAAAGCAAGTTTTCAAATAATATGAGTAATATAAAATATAATATAGGAAATATTTCACCTATATTAAAGCAAAAAGGAAAATGTTTTTTGTTATATTTTGAATAGTGTGCGTTATATTCATATCGAATATAATATTACGTAATTTTACAGTTGTTATAGTGATTTTACAATATAAAATATTGGCATCATACAGGTTTCTAAAAAAATTGTACTGAGAAAACGAATTTGGTAATTCAACAAAATTTAGAATACTGACAACCTGACAACAATAATTTTTAGTGTTGTGCTAATTAAGCACATATTTTGTTGTTTCAATAACTTTAACAAACGAATTTTTTCTCCCAGTACTTAATTTGCTAAAGAGTATTTAAATAATAATTTGTTTCCGAAATCTGTATCTTTCTTAGGTTCAGACTAGTTTATATTGATCGTCCGCGAAAATAGATTAATTAATAATGTTAGACCCGTATTTATAGAACTGCCGCTAGAGGTGCTTTAAAATAACAATGAGACAGATAAACTTCTACCATTTGACATTTAATAAACAGAGATCGCCAATTGTTGGAAACAAAGGGAGATTTGATTTAAAAGCGGTTTGAAATTTCTATGAACACGGGTGTTCACTAGAAAACACTGAACAAGAATAAACAGATCGACATGTGCATGTACATGTACACGCTTAGTAGATTTGCTTCTTGTTGGTAGTAATCGTTTGGTAAATTATAATCCGCAATAGCGAAATGGTTTTGAGTTTTGAAATAAATATAAGTGCATTGTACAGTTTACAAGTTTTATAAATGTACATGTAGATGTATAAATGTTTCTTTTTTTTTCTGTCTTTGTTTCAATCTTGTCGCAAACAACGGTCAACTTGTCTTGTAGTGACTGTTCATGTTTTACCGTTGGCAACAATTTCACAGTAAGGGTTTTTCGTTGTTAGAAGTGTCGCAGACTGATTCTTTCGTGGTATTAGCTCTTCACGATATTCGGAGCTCTTAGCGGTTTTGTCTTTTGCGTCTTCCATTTTCGAGAGAAAAGCACTTTTACATACAGTTAGAAACCCTTGTCCTCGGGATCTATATAACACTGACATATATACCAATACATAATGTATATCTATAGAACAAAAAATCGCGGGAAACAATTTTAGAAATGTAATTAAACATTACTTTATGGATAACGATCTTTTATCATTTTTAATTTACTATTTATTAATATTTTATAGATGAATTTAGCTCATCATACGATAGTACATGAGAGCTATAGTATTAGGCCGTTAGCCTGTCATATTCTCGGAACAAGTAATTAACAATGTGAACTCAAAAGTAGTATAAAAATAATTATAAAAATTATATTTATGAAATTTAAAATATTTATTTTTATTTTGAATTATTTTATGTTTGCCAATCAAGTGTCCTTCATATGTTTGGATTACCTCATCAGTATTGTTTTTCATTTTGAAAAATAGTTGTTGAAATTATTTTCAAATTAACAAAAAAAAAGTAACATTAAATCCTCACATATTATAAAACGCAGTGTCTCTCCCTCTCTCGTACGATTATAACTGGAGAACTGCTGATCCAATTCTTATGCATTTTTTATTATTTTCAGGACAGGTTTTAATTCTTATTCGATTAAAATTGATTCAATGGTTTTCAAAATGTAACAATAATTGTTGCAAGCCGCAAGCTAGTATTGTGTATACGGCATTGGCGCCTGCACCTATGCTTGTTTAAATAATGAACTGTAATATGTGCAAGAATATTTATTATGTTAAATATAATATTGGTATCAAATAATAATACCTAGATAGTTGATAAGATATCTATATGGCAGTGTGGCCTGGGAATAATAGCTAACTAGTTTATTGCTTAATGGTGATTTGAATTTGTACATGACAAATGTTTAAATTAGCATAATTGATGACATGATGTCCATATGTAATTATGGGTAAAACATTATTATATTCCATATATCGCATATCTGAATATTACACAATATTAGCTCGCAATTTAAGTGAATACTAAACATCGATATTGTTTGCGCAACGCGCAAAATTTTTTAACAGGTTCTAGGCGTAAAATTAGTTTCCATTACCAGCGGTCGCAGAATCAACTTTATTATATGCGTTAGAATCATTCACACTTTAAAATATACCAACATTAATTTGAAAAAGGAATTGTCAAGACCATTTTAAAAAATTTACATTTCTGGTAAATGGTAATTTTTTTGAAAAATCTTTTCAAACAAAAGTTGCCTAACTTAACTTAACCTAAAGCTAAAGTTTCATTATTCTTTACCCTTACTTTGCACCTATTATTTTAAAGTGGCATGCTTGAAGTTAAAATATACTTTATCCAAAGTGCGAATCCGGTACTAAATAGTATTAGGAGCATTTTTCCAAAGTACTATAATATATTCTCCCTATTATATCCCTTATCGTTGTAGATTGTCCAATGTTTGGTCTCATTAGTCGCATTTATTTCCATATTATTACCATTTCTAAACAACAATTGTCCATTCAGTATAAAGAATCCACTCAGAACATTCTATAACTTCTGGATTATATCCAGGGCACAATTTTCCAGAACTTTCTAAGAATCTTTAAAGGGCTTTAATTGATTACGGGATTTAAGTTTATTTAATTGAAGCCATGTTGATAATGAGGACTTATGGCATTGGAATTGAATTCATTTAAAAAAATGGAATTGAAGTTATGAATTAAACAAAGGCGTTAATCCGTTAAAGAAGTTTCACGCCCTCAAAATGGCTTCAAGCCCTAAAAAATGCTTCAAGCCCTAAAAAATGCTTCAAGCCCTCAAAATGCGTAAAAGATATCAACATTTATAATTGTTAAAAAGGTTGAATGTTTTCAAATCACATTTGAATATGAAGTTACATAATTTCAGCTTGTGAATTATTGAAATTATTTTTAATTTGAATTGTGACTTTTGAATTAAATTCCACTAGTAATTCATTTTGCCAAGCTCTGTATGTAATATGAATTACCTATATCTTCACCCACATACATACAATATTTATTATATAAATAAGCTATGCTATGAGTCTAAAAGTAGACACTATTGCCAACTAAGTAAAAAAATGTATTTAAATGTTCTAATGTGCAATCAACGGGGTACTATAGAATTGAAAGTTAATTTGTTCTCGAATATTATGCGACGTTCATGGCACTGACAGTTCGTATTGACGAGCATTCGCAGTCCATTGAGTATAGTTCAGTACCGAACAGTTCTGTTCGTGCGAATACAGCAACGTAATCAGGTCAAATTCATACACATATATATATGAATTATATACATTTAAACTTATAATTATAATGTTTCATAGGTTATCAATCGCGATAATCTCCAGCTATGACTTAAATACCATAACTCTACATATATATATATTTTTAGAAATAAGTTATTTTTAATTATAATGTTTCATCTGTTATCAATCGCGATAACCACCTGTTAAGATTTAACTACTTAAATACCATAACTCTATTTTTCTTAATGTTTAGTAATAAGTTGCAGCTAATTCCATATGGTACATTGACACCGTAAGAAAAGTTGTCGACGTTGCTCTGATTGTATTTGATGTGAACAATGGTCTTAAAAACCAATACACAGCCAATCAAAACACGGTACGTCTACAACGGCAAACGTTTTTCTTTAGCGAAGCGAACATTCTTGGATTGTCAGTAGAACTCTAGTTAAAAAAAAAAAAATTGAGAAAGTGAATTACCAAGAGATGGCATGCTTGGAGCAGGTTTTGAATCAATGCGGGCAATACGAATAAAAACAATTGTGATTTATACAACTTATGTTTTCCACTCAATTTGAGAACGACATATTCGTACCTAGTTTTTATTTCGATTAGTAACTACTTAAATTTTATTATTTTCTCTAATATAAGTAAAAGTAATAGATGTGGATATTATTTTCGTGAAAAGGAATATTCGGAGTTCTTGTTATCGCATGAATATTTCAAAATGTGTGTAGCTATAAAAATATTTCTTATAATATTATTAAAAAATAATCTCATGGAATCTGTGTTCAGGCCATTGACCTTGTAAATATGTCGTGATATATTACAGGCAATAACGCAGATTCAATGAGACTATATTTATTGAATGTTATAGGAAATAATTGTTTACATATATTGAATAATATATGTAAAACTGTGTATATTAGTGAAAATCTCGAGTTTTTTGATAAAAATACTTCCTTATATACATTCGTCCAGGAAAATAAAGAGAAGTCATTATCAACGAAAATAAGAGCTAGCCCTAATTAACTGCACTAATCCATATGTAGATATTTTTCATCAGTCAGTTGTCTCAGCGTATTGTTAAAGTACGCAACAAGCCTTATCCGTAGACAAAGCAGAGGATTACAGCCTGTTCAACCTTCAAAATACATTTCAAAGTTTAAGTTGTAACTTCCCCTGTAGCTAACTTTATTCATCAAAATTTGTAAAAGAAATAATATTGCGCATAATAATTTGTTCGTTCGTTGGTTACCATTGTTAACATACCAACACAAAGCAAATACATTTGGGTTTATGTTAAACCACCGATTTAAACTGAGATTAGAACTATGCATACTAAATAAGCGGTTTACGATTCCAAGTTTAGTTAGTTGAAACTAGTGCAAGCAGTAGCGTAGCATGGCGAAACATAAAACATCTAGAACTCACTTGACATTGTCTGCTAAATTGTTATGCATTTAAGAGGAATAGAACGTTAAACAATAACAATATTATCTGTATTTACATAACATGTTTAAAATATTTACGATCAAAAACTATACAAGAGTGTTCTAAGAAAATTGGTTCCTTACATATATGTCTACTGAGAGTTTCTAGTTCATAAAATGTTGCAAAAATGTTTTCCACCGGAAATTCGAATTATTTTTCTAATTATTTCCTGGAATATGTTGTGTTATATCTAGTAAAATTTTAACATACTTATAAATAATTTTTACTTTATGTAATAGGAAGTGGGCCTTGTTATCATGAATATTTTCAAACCCAAGATATTATCGGAAATACACGCTTTGATCAGCTCTATTTTCTAGAAGGCAAAATTACGATACTTTACACTTAAGGCGCGATACTTGTAGTGGTAATAGAAGGGAAAACAGTGGTTGGCGAATTCGTTATGAAGCTAACACACATAACTTTATCGTACTTGAAAAATTAAGTAACGGCCTACAAAAAAAATTATTAAATCAACTGTTACCAAACAATTGCAAAATACGCCGTGGCCCTTTCTTTAGCACAGTACAGATATATCTATAGCAATAACTGCGTATTTAAAAGTCGAGTACAGGCCACTCCAGCTTAATTAGGTATGTGAAGAAAATAAATTGTATATTTCGAATATGAAATTAAAATTAGAGAATGATATCTCAACCAGTAATTGATTAATCGGAACAACACGAATATCTAAACATAATGCAAATAAATGACTTATATTTGCCGCTTCTGATGCCGGTACATAAATCTGGGCGAATTGTGATATTGTCCAATATGAAACATCAATAATGATCATTTAATAGTTGCGTTCGTATTGGCTAATAAACGCATTAAGTACGCAGGCGTGTCTCCCAATATACGATTAAATATTTGAATGAAGACCAAAACGGATATAATCATGTACGCTATTGTCATTAAATCCTCATGCTTATTTGTTTTATAAACACAAGTCACATACATTTCTACTCAATTAATCACCGTCATTAAAATCAGATCAGATCGATTCTCTTTTTTGTTTAATTGTTCATAAATTAACTAGGACAGACATTTGTTTATTTGGTAAAAAAGCAAACTATCAAATAAATGAACAAAAACCTTTCACGTTGTTTCACAGTTTTTCTTTTATTTAAGTGAAATTTATGTTTAATTCATGAGAACAAAATTAGGTTATATCTAAAGTATGTAATTCGATGCATAAATGATGCAAATCAGTTTAAGGATTGTTATTATGATTTATGTAAAATTTTCTAACTAGAAGAATGATGGTACATTTCATGAACATTTTCAAACTCGGAATTTTAATGAATATACACGTTTTGGCTATCCCTGAAACAAATCTAGTTATTTTCGAAATGACTTCCGTGTTTAGTATTAGGTGTGAACGCTCTAGAGTCAAAACGGTTGAAATTATGAATCTTTAAACTTGAGACTAGTATATAACCCGTGTTTGTTCTTCTTATTTTTGAATACACTATCCTTAACGAAAGTAACAGATTACTCTCACTACTTTTTCACTATTTCAGAAAAGTCATGTGTTAGAAAAGAAAGTGTTTTATAGAAGTAGTAGATATTAATATTCCTAGCAACTTTTGTTTACAAAGTTTTTTCGAAAAATATACTATCTACTGAAAATTGTCATAGAAAATTATTGTTTTATGTTTACTTTTCGCTAGTTTCAATACATATTGATTTTATTTTATAATTATAATAAAAAAAAAGCATTATTATAAATACAGGTATAACCAGAAAATCGAGTTAGGTCTATTCCAGTTTTTATTTTCTTAGAAAACTCAAGTTTATATTTTATGTATATTTCAGTATAAACAAAACTTAAAACTAACAAGCGTACCTACTTGAGTTTTTATTTAACTCATAAAATTAATAATTTTATCGGTTAAAAACTTTTTATATAGAAATTATCTTGTATGAAACATGTTGGGAAATGCGATATTGTGCAAATTGTGTGACTATATTTTGTAATTGTTGATGTGTAAATATAGCTCTGATGAAGGTTTAAACTAAAACACGAAACGTTAGCGAAATAGGAAATTCGCTAACATTTGCTATGGCAAATAGAACATTTACATCATTAATTTGTAGTATAATTATTAGTATATAACGCATAGTTTGTAACGTGTACGTTAAATATTTATTCACAGTAGAAATTTGTCACTAGAAGTTATATAATTTTTCGCAATTCAATAAATATACAGAATTCATTTTGATAGTGTGGTACCATATCATGCGATATCTCATATCTGTCACTACCCGATGCATGTTCTTATATAATTATATTTTTCGCTGAATTTTGTAATTTCAAATCATAAAACGTGAGCAGCAGTATGAATAGAATTATAATAATAATATGCAAACAAAGCATAGCTCAAAAACAACAATTGTGGATACATGTGAAAATTACCTTATTATCTATTACTAGCAATTTCATAATTTTGACAAAATTAAAAGCTAAGGGAGAATGCCGTCACGATCCCTTGGTGCGAGAAATTCATATCTCTGAATTTAGTGACTTAAATAAAAATTGTCATTAACGCACTTTGTCAACTTTCATAAGATATATTGAAAACAATGTATACAAGGTATCAAACTTCCGACGAATTTGAATATCCGGATGCGAATTTTATTATTATGTATTAATATTTAAAATGAATGCCCATGTTAATATTGTAAGTACCTACCTATATTTGAATTATTCATATTTGACTGAAGCATCACATAAACAATGTAGTTATAAATGTACCATAACTGACAGGTTTTCAATAAAATAAATAATATATACGAGTCAACATGGATTAAAATTGTAATAATCGTATAAAGAACAATATGAAACATTTAATAAAACACAAATTACAATAAAACGTTGATATTAAAATAATATAGCAGTTTTATTTTAATTGTGTCAACAGTGTCAAAGAAACAGGAAACTATATATGATCAAATTCTACTGAATCAACAAAAATATAAATGTACAAGGAAAACGTTAATGTAGCGAGAATAAATAAGTTGAGAATATTTGGAGGTTATGTTGGAATAGTGACGTTGGCAACGCAGAGAGAAGGTTCATTGTTATTTTCTTGTCGCGTCAGTCGAGGTGGCAGCAGCAAGTAAGAGGGAAGCTCGACTACGACTCCGACCCCGACCCAAAACCGACCAATGTGCATTCCAGAATGTGAGAGAGTCGTGTCGGGAATGCAACGTGATTAAAAGACTATAATTGTTTTGTGTGGGCGCAATTCTATTTGCATCAGACGAAGAACGAACAGAACTTGAACAACAACAGCGAACGCAGATGCCGGTGCTGCTGTGTTGATGACGACTTCTATAGTCTGCGTCTACACTACCCTCAAATGATCACTTTTATGCTACACAAACTCGCCGAATTACATTCCAACCCATTTTTTCCATCTTGGTAAAATAATTCGCGAAAAATGTCAGCATTGTTGCACATTCACTACGAAAGCAAATTGACAACTTTTTTTCCATCTAAGATATAGTTAAAAAAATTGAAAATTGTGGGAAATAATAATAGCTTGAATCTGGGATGTTCCGATCGGAAAAATCCCAGTTTCAAACCATGCCAAAGCTATTAATTTTTCCACAGTTTTCGAATTCACTCATTAATAACCGGTTATTGGGTTACACATTGTGTATGTAAAAATTAACAATGAATAATTTATATAGTCAATATAGTTGTCGAAGCATTAACGAGTAGTGAAAATTAGAATTTTGATAGATATTTGTTGTATACTGAGAAAGTATGTGGTTAATTCTACATGAAAATTGTTTGAATAGCGACAACACAACTTTTTGTTAACACAACAAAGTAGGTATTGTAATACTTTAATCAATTTTATGTGGTTTCAAATAACGTTTTGAGCGATATATACAAAAATGTATGACTGTTCGAAGAATGCGACCCCAGGCCCGTAAAGACGGCGGGACTTAAAATTAAAATATATCAGTATAGGTATATATGCATTTAGCTCGTCGTATAAATGTTTACAGCGCAGAGTGCACTACACGGGCCTGTGGGCGTTATAGGATAACAATTCTTCATCTCCCACCTCTGACAGTATACGCATACCCGCTTTAATATTTAAAATTTAAATCTAATTAATTTTAATTAGATTATATAATGTTATATACATATAAAACTTACAATTTTTCATAATTTTGGTTTTAATTCATAACTATAATCTTTAATATTATTTCATAGCTATTAGGTTCACAATATGAAGACATTTTATAGATTTATGATATCTTCGATTTGTTTACAAGACATTAAAGAGTGCTCCAAATTTTGGGACCATTAACTCTGGAAGTATTGGATTCAAATGAGATATTTAAGAATATGTGTAAGTTTGGTTTAAATCGCTTTGGAACCTTCAGAGGTGTACACATTTGGCCGCGCTAGCGACGACTCTCATCCAAGTATATAAGTTATATGTAATTTTAGATTCAAGACGACGAGACAAGTACTTATTGTTAAGCAAATTTTTTGATCCGAGAATATTACAGACACACCACCGAATGCTTTAGCTTCTCCGTAAATAATTTACTCCGTAAATCTGGTACTAGAATGCAACAATGAGCTTCTTTTACATCATACTTAGAAACTTGAAATAGATTAAGTTATTAGATTTAACTAGAAAATAGTGCTAGTTTATAACAGGTGTTTTTATTTGCAACATCAAACAATACTGTCATCGTAAACATCATATTTTGATAGTTTCACATTTGGAGGTTAAGTGCATATACATAAAAATAATCGTCTACTCTCTATTTTATTTCTTATGCAGTGAAGGGCTTTGTTTCTTAAGTTACTTCTGTAATCATTCGGCGAGTTTACCATATAGTAAAATATAGGACAATTAAATTAGTAACATTCTAATTGATCTTACCTGATCATTCGAATATATTAATGTTTTTGTAATATCTGTAGTAAGTTTATTTCCATAATTATTATAATATTGAGAAATAAGCTTGCAGTTTGAGGCTATGATTATGTCAAAACAAAATGAAACTTGGATAAAAAAGTAGACAGAAGCTAATTTGTGGAAAAGTATCTAGACCATAAAAGTATGGAACGTGAATGCACATTTTTCTGTTTTACATTGTAGAAGTTCACATCGAAGGAAGTAGTAAGATAATTGGATCTAATTTTTAGGCAAAGAAAAGTATAATGTAAAACAAGTTTAACGCCAAAGGCACATGAGATTTGAGCAAAGGGCGCCGGGCATTAGAAGACGCTCAATGAGCGAAAAATGAGTACTTGATTGTTATATAATTGAAACTAATTATTGCCAAAGTAATTTTATCATATTAATTATAAGCATCATGCGGTTTTTTTTTTGTAGTCTAAATAGAATATAAATAAAGGCTTGCAATTTCAACTTCTATATGTGATACTGGGCAAGGTATTAAAATATAAATTTAATTATTATAGGTCTATAACGCTTATTTGGCGATCGAATTTAACCAATAGTCAATTCACACGGATTAAGCGACAATTTATTTTCATTGATATCAGCATTTGACCAACATATATGAATATCACACACAGATGCGCGCGCAAACGACACACTTACGCACGTATGCACACGCGAACACACATACACACGTCATTAGTAATAATTGGGATATTTAAATGAGAGAGAAACATTTAATGTATTCATTTCAGATATATTCTCATTGGTTTTCGGTTATAGTCCCTGCGTGCTGATTATTATTATTATAACCAGTAGTAACCGCAATTTCATTATTTCTCGTTATTATTATTACAATTGGTTTACTTCTACTTTTCTGGGAAGAGAGTTCCATTTTAATTGTAGCAGTAATTGGATTGTGTGGATATGCAATTTATAATTAACATTCTTTAATTTCTTCTATAATACGGTCAATTATTAGAAACAACAGTTTTCGTGGTCGAGAGGATTAAAGTGTTGTTCATTTTTATGATTAAATTTATAATAGCATTTCACTCACTGTACTAGGTCCTGGGTTCGATCCATGACATCGACAATGCAAATTTGCAATTATTAGATCTACGAATAACTGGTTGCTTACCCGATATATTCATGCAGTAAAAGTACCTTTGTATTTTTTTTTTGTGTATACTTTATTAGAAAGTAAAATATTATGAAACTTGTTTAATTTTAAAAAACTAATTAGATAAAGTGATATGTAGCAGCATCTGCTGAGCGCCAAAAAATAAATGTCCGTACTTAAACGCAATGTTTCACACACGATAAAATACTAGATGATTTACAAACAAGTTTGTAAAAAAATTCGAAAATTCCGAACTGCTGTATAATAAAACGTTATTTTGTGTCATTTTTATGCATATATGAAAGAAGGCAACTGCGTACACTTATTTTAGAGGTTTTTATGGAAAAATCAATATAAAAACTGTAAATAAAATTCTGAAATCACATAAAAAAAAATGTTATCGTAACTGCGCCGTGCGCGTTTCAATTGAAATCAGATGTCCGTAGCGAATTTTTATTTCGCATAAATATCAAATAGGCATATACATAAGACCAACTTTGTATACTGTTGTAATTTTTTTTATTATGTTTACAGTTCTCTTTTTATTAATATTAAAGCTTGCAAAAACAATTTATTCACTGTAAAAATTTGCCCTCTTGTGACAAAAATTTGAAACATTAATATCTGGTAGTTCCTGGGGTTAAGGCCCATTCCCAGTTAGCTAATTAGAAATTTATTAAATTGGTAGTCCAGTTTGTTTTATGACGAATAATGCTAGCGTTCACAGCAATAAAGTTTATAACAAATACGTTAGTAAATGCTAGCATTGTCTGGCGTACAAAAAACTGGATATTATTTATAATTTCTAATCTTGATTATTAATTGGACCGCTGTGAATTGAGCGTTAATCAAAATTCCCTTTCTTGCTTACTTTGGGAAAAGCTCTAAACCAGTGGCTCTCAACCTTTTACAGTCTGTTGTGATAACTCATATCATAATGTTAACATAAATATCATATATTGAACGTTACTACCACCTTAATAGTGAAAATGGCGAGGAATTGTTTATTTATATTTGGTTAAGCAGATTTGAAGAGCAAAACATATTGCTTGTTTTAACCGTTTTGGACTTATATCCATTTTAAAAATAGTCCATATTAAAATCTGGGCACGCAAAAATTACTTATTTTAGTATAACTTTACTAAATACTATAGCAAGAAAAATTCTAAATTGATATTTCGAAATATAAAATATCTCTAACGTGAACCGATTCGGGCTTATAGCCATTTTAAATTTAAGTTCATATTGAAAATTGAGCAGCAATAATATTTTAGTTTCGGTATTATTTTTTGTTCACCAGTGATAACAGATAACAGCAAAGTTGACCACATCTCATTGTGTACTGTCTTAGTCTACGTATACTTACTAGAAACTTGCATCAGTAAATGTTGAATACCGATTATGTTATATTGGCCGACATAATATATCAGATATTTCTGTTCGTTTAAAGCGGCCGTTTTGTGAAACGTTAAATCCAGAACATTAATTGCTTCCCCCAGTTTTTGATGGTTTTCGCTCTACTTTAACTCGACACTTTTTTCCCTCTCCGTCTATCTTTCATCCATTTATTTCTCGGTCCTTTTCCTATCCATTTCTCGTTTTGCTCTAATGCTTTCTTTCTTACTTTTTGTTTCGCAATCTTCTGGGAAGAATATGATTTTTAAGTTAGACGAAACTTTTTAAATAACCAATTTTATTTATTTATAACCTTACAACTGATCACTATTTTAAACGTAACCCTAAATTAAAATCTATCTATCGTATTTACAGAATATTTACGTATAATAATTTGCATCGCTGTTCCTTACATTTTTAGAGTACCTTAGGTAACTAATAGTATTAAATTTTTTGTGAAATATTACCATTACTTATAATATTATAGGTTAAGTGAAGCTTAAGATTTCATAACTATGTGTCGGTTATTGAGAGAATAATACGAAATCAATAATACGTCATTTTTGACCATATTCCGACTGTCTATGTAATTCATACATCGAATTACATATTTTAGGTTAAAGCTAATTCCACAGTAAAATTTGTCAACAAAAAGAAAAGCATGGGCCGTTTTAGACGTATCATGATTTGATTAAATGATCCACGGTTACTATGTAGTTCGGACCGTAGAATCTGATTTACCAATCATTTTTACGTACAATGTTTAAACTGCATCATAGTAGATGTGTGTTTGGTTAAGATTTATTGGGGCTAGTTTATTTGGTCTACGAGATATTTGAGGACTACTACGTAATGCATTTGTTAAGATCATTATCGCCGCCATTAATAGCTTTGGCTACTATATAGCTTTAAATTCTTCAGTCGTCTTATTAAAGGGTCAAATATACAAAAAAAAATTATCATTTAATTGTATCACTGTATATTTTTTATGTTATTTGTTTGTTGATAAAATAATTGAAAATGGTGAACATTTTGTTCTATGTGGACTTAGCTTTAAAATGACGCACGGTGTCGAAAACGCTGACCCAGAGTAACACTAAATATCAATGCATATAGAAGTACGTAAACCCGTTTTTTATGGTGTACATACATGGATATTTGCTTACGTTAAAATACGTTACAGTGGGGACGCTAAGAAAACACGTTAAGGTGAGAGATGAAAATGATGTGCAAGTCTATAGCGAGGGTTGGAGAATACAATTTGTGTAAAGCTGATTCAGGTCAATAAACAATTTGATGACGAACAACTAATATGTCTTGTGTTAATTTAGCGCCGCGCGTGTGTCATATTAAAGGCATAGTTTTCGTAGATATTACGACGAACGAAACAGAGGAACATGAAGCCGCCAGTTGCAAGTCGAAAAGTAAGTGTTCGTCTACTCACTCCCAGTGCAGTGTCTGGGTGTTTCGCTCACTCATACCGTACTCAGTCGCGCTAAACATTCGTATTCATAACGCGTAAATTATTTAGAATATTGTCAGCACAAAGTTTATAATGTTAGCTATGAATATACGTGGCGGCACAGGCGAGGCACAGGCATCTGACAATCTGCATTCGACTTTCCGTTTGAGCAACAACAACAACAACAGCTACCAACACATTCACTTGACGGCTGTTCTTATTCTACACAACTACGCTTTCCTCCATCCACACCCGTAACACTGCTGAGTACGTTACGTTTACGTTACGTTGCGCCGCCTCGCCTAGACTTACGTTCGCGTAATACCTATGTACTCTACGTCATGTACGTATACAGTACCACGCCTACATGTCACATTCTGCGTTCCAATGTTCCTCTTGTTTAGACCTAGCACATTGACGGCTGACGTGTGGTATATACGTTAAATGTAGACAACTTCAAAAATAAGAACCACCTATAACAGTACAACTATAACGAATCTATACTATTCAGCGATCGTGGCTACTAATCGACTAAAAGTTTTTACTTGATTCACAAAACTTAAACTATAGAGGGTGAGATACCTATATAACGATTAAGTTTCTAGTCTATTTACGGCTTAGTCACCAACATAATAATACAACTAATATTGCAATATATTCGAGGTTACATCCTGGAATACTCAGAGAGCATAACGCATATAGTAAACTTAGGAACGTGTTGAATATAGAGAAACCATAGAATTAACGGCTAAGTCACACATAACACACAAAATCTGGTGTGTCCTTCACTCGACTTTAGCTTTATTGAATCAATATTAATTCTAACATTGCCATGAAACAATATGTAATTAGGAAACCTAAATGTAACTTCGCTATTTTCAAATGCGATTTATAAGTAAATGGTACATTTATTGAAAAACGTTTCCAAACAAAAGTTGCTAGAAATTTTATTATCATTAACTTTTATGACTCACTTTTCTGTAACTCCTGTCCTTTTCAAATGGTGCAAAAAATGGATTGAATAAACAAGCACTTCTCGTTGAAATATCCTATTCGAAAATAGGGTTTACTTTACCGGGCTACACAAATCTTTATTCAAAACATCATTTTTGTATGTTCAATATAATTGGCTATAGAGCAGCAGACATACACATAGATTTCATAGATTTTTTTTTTCTTTTGTGAATTACGTATAAGAAAGTAAATACAATATAAATAATAGAAGAGAATAATGAATGACAAAACAAAAACAGCGTTTCTGATCTCATCCACATATCGATATATTTGGTGTTACGTTCTGGATTACTTAAGGAGCATAGATAGAATATAGAAAACATAGAGAATGTAGATAACTGTCCTAGAATATGCCAGCTCGCTGCTCAGAGAAGCTAGACGACAAACCAACTTCACCCGTGGTATGCATGGACTATAGAAAAGTTTTGAATACATCTAGAAAATAATGATTCCATTTCCACCCGTGCTGTGTGCGTTCCAGTTGCCGTTGGGAAAACGTCTTTCGTATCGCGCCACCTGTGACATCGTGCACAGTAAGATTATTGCTAAACAATTAAAAGCCGTTATTTTATCGCCGTACTGCAGCGCCATGCGCCAATGGCGCTTATTTTCATAAAATACGCCCAAACAAAAATAACACTTACAGCCATAACAATAAAACTAATTTAAAACCGTTTAATAACCGACAGATACTTCATTCTATAATAAACGTATAGTAATGAGAACTTCACACTTCAACGATACGGATGATGAAAGAAAGGTATCAAAATTAGCGTAACTGATGTGGGCTGTGTGATTTTATGCAAAATAAACTGAATACGTAAAAAGTAACTGTCAAATAACACAGTGTGGTGTGTATTCGGGTGGTCGATGATGACGGTGGTATACGTAGCATAGAATCGGATGGATGAAATTTGCATATTGGTCGAACGCGAATTATTTGGTCAGTTTACAGAATTCCGATTACATATAATCCCAAATCTCAGATGGAAATTAATATGAAGTTGTATAAGGTGCGGGTATGAGCTTGATCGAATAATCGATTCAAAACTAGATGATAAACAAAAGTTATTGAAAATATCAATGATGAATTCAATACTTGATGGGATATACATAAATGTAAATGAAAATTATAAATAAATAAATAAAAATGTGTGTGTGTGTGTGTGTGTGTGTGTTCCACAGTGACAATTACCGCGCGCGAATTCATTTTCATTATGACAGCGTATGGAATGAAACAGTATATTCGATTCCATTTGTATGTTTGTTTGGTAGGGATAGGGTGTTTGGTTGGCAATGATATATTTTCCGATTACAGCTGAGATCATTTTTAATCGTTGGTAAATGTGAATGACCGGTTGGTTATAACCGATGATTCAATGAAAACGCTTTATGTGATAAATTTGTTCAAAATGGTGAATGTGCCTTTCTCGTTCGGTTATCTGACGACTGCCACATGGCCTGTATTTATAAATAATACCATATTTTACTTTTAATATATCAATTTTTAGTCATACATTTTCATAAACCTATAATTCAGTACCTACCACATATTGCCGACCTAATCATCGTAGTTTCAATCATTCTACGGTTACCACATAAGTTAATTTATATAACACAACCATAACAAGAATAATGTGCTTTATCCGGCAGCCCTTCATCCTAGTTGTCCATGTGAATTCTTATGGACACCCATTGTGAGAACAAACCTCCTCCACTACCACTTTCAGAAGTTAATGTGACAGAATACTGTGTATATATAGCTTTGTCGTCTGTCGCTTGATTTGTCTCTCTTCCATTATAATGAAGAAAAAGGACAAATTATGATCTGCGCAAGAAATGCAGGATAAACGCACAAACCTTATGAAATGTATGTACGTGCATTTCATAAATTCATACATAACTACAAATATACATACATACACAACATTCTGTGTGAGATTCCATCCCTTCCATAAGGATTAACAAGGAGAACTATGGCTAGGGGGTGGCAGCCGGACATGACAAAACACTCCACTAACAACCTTTTTGAATAATAATTTTTACAATGTTGCACAAATTTCAAGCGTTCTAAAAACATTTACTGAATACTTAAACGGCATTTAAATCGAAAAATATTACGATATAATTCAACTAAAACAATGAAAAGTCGTTTGAATAATAGGATTTACAACATTGTACACGTTTTAAGCTTTGTAAAAACATTTGGTGAATATTTCGACGCTTATACAGGCAGTGTGGTAGTAAAGAATATCAAATTTGGCCAATGCGATGAAAACATTTCGAGGATATATCGACGATTTTCCAACCAATGGGCTAGTTGGGAATATAAAATATGTCCTTAAGGGCAAACATCAAACTCGAAAAAAAGAAGCACTGGCTCAGTCTTTATAAAAAAAAGAAGTGAATTCGTAATTGCATAAATAATGCCTGGTAAAAATGTTTTCTATTTTAACATACAGTATCGGAGATAAAAAAGTAAAAACCTCCAAAATAGGTCATTTATTATAGTTTTTATGTTTTATCTCCGAAACTGTACGTTCAAAACAAAAAAAAAAACATTTTTACCAGGCATTATTTATGCAATGCACTGTTTTTTTTTATAAAGACTGAGTCGGCGTTATCGAGGTTTGATTAATCATGTAAAGTTTTGAGTAGTTTTATGTAATTAAAAAATACAACATTGACCAAAAGTGTAACAATGTGTCCCTAATGCCTGTATACTTATTAAACAGTCATTATTTGATGGAATATCTTTGATTGTAGTGTAAAAATAGCTAATTTCTAATACTGTGCACATGATTTCTATCATTGGTTGCTTGAACATTGGAAGTCGATGGTAGCGCCACCATCTGAAATAGCCGAGAGCAGAGCGGTATTAGACCTGATGGTCTTAAGGTGCTCGTCTTCTTTATTTCACGTGTCTATCAACGGTTAATATCTATTAATTTCAGACTTATTAAGATTTATATAAGTAATCTGGCAAAGCAGAAGTCTAGAGCCATACAATATCTACAACATGGTGCTTTTTTTACAACGAAATCTTATTACTGTAGGTGTAAATTCGTATATAGATATTTTTTTGGATTATACCAATTAACAGCTACAATAATTAAATATCGCTATAAAAAATACGCCATATAGTAGATATTGTATGGTTCTAGGTTTTTACTGTACAAGATTTATATAAATCTTAATAAGTCTGAAATAAATAGAAATTAACCGTTGCTAGACAGAGAACGAGATATAAACAAGTTCATAGGCTTGAACTATATTCAAGCTCAACTCATATCTGTATCAGGTCTATATATTTCAGTGGCAATATCTTTTGGGTTTGTTGCACGCATGCGTGTTCATGTATGTGTATGTGCGTATCAAAACAAACCACTTATGAGTGATAGTTCGATGACATTTCAACGTTAAGAAGGTAGAGTGAGGGCAGGATAAGCCGCTTGTTCGCTCAAGATGAAAGATTCGAAAATATTCAATGGCCGTGACTCCCACCCTGCAGCCGAACGAAGCAAAGACGCTCGTCTCTTGGCTGCCTTTGCACCATCGCGGCCAGGATCGGTCACATACGGCATTTCTACACTATACACTGCGTGTATGTGCATACTATGCACACACACAGATCCACAGACCTTAGGCAGGAGTATACCGGTCGCAGAAGGAAGACCGTGGAGCAGTAGGACCGGGTGGTTTTGCTTCAAACGGGGAATGTTTGCTTAGAAGAGGACAGTTTATCGACAGAAATGCAATGGAGTGGATACCAAACACAGTAGACAGCGAACTTATAAATCTGACTATCTTTTCTAAGAAGCCCGAAAACAAGCACAACCGTAATCTTTAGGAATGTACGCCGGCACCGACATTCTACTGAAAAAATCATCTTGACATTATCCCACCTAGTTTTACTCACACATATTTTGTTAGGTCCTCTTGCTAACTCCACTATTCGCGCGACTTTTGAAAACAAAACATCATAAATACACAAGTAGCTTTAGGTTTAGGCCGCAGTTACGTTCCCAACGAACAAACCCAAACCTAATCGGTGTAAAATTATAGAAATGTAGATTAACGACCCACGACCTTAAAAAATACAAATAATATGTAATATTATTAATTTTATGCTTTGAAACTAATGTATAATTCAATTTAATGTACAAATCGTGTATGAATTATATATAATCATATATTTTACACAACAAAATTACATTTAGTATTAAGTAGTACACCATGCATTATTTTGAATTGGCACAAAACGTACCAACGTAAACGGGCTACCTATATTTGAAAAATATGTTTACTTCATATTTTATAACAGTGATTTTTTTAATACGGCCCTGTATGGTGGAATAAAGATGGCCAACTGTTAGTTCAAGAGGCAATATTATTCTTTTGACTTTTGTTGTTTTATTAAATTTTGACGTTTTAGAAAATTATTGGGATGTGATCTGACTTGCTTTTTTTCTAAACAAATTAAAGTTGAGTAAAATAGTAAAATTTTAACCTTTAACCTACAATATTCTTTTATATCTGAAAATATATGTGACATATATATTACAAAAAAAAAGAACTATATGACACACATGTTTGTGAAATATACATTTTCTCCCTGACAAGGATTCTTAAGTCAATAAAAATGTGACTTAAAGAGACGCTTACTAATCCTGCGATTCCCCAGAAATTTAATAAGCAACTAATTTCACTACTTTTTGGAATTATGTTAAGAACAATATCAATTCTAAATATTACCAAATATGGACTTTTTTGTACATAGTTTTCATTTAATAAATGACACGAGTAAACAAGTATTTCCGGTTGAAATATCCGTTTCAAAGGTAGGAAATTCTCTTTCCCGGGACGTACAAATCGAAAATTAAAAACATCATATTTATATATTCAACTGTATAGGTTATAGGGTGTTAACAAATGAATTCAGGGAGCCTCGAACCGGATATTTCCTTTAAAATTTCGGGGTAGATTGTTTTTGTGATCACAATACTTTCTTGTTTACATTAAATACAAGATAAGAAAAACATAGCTGCTAGCCGTTGTTCGTTGCAACCCTATCGTAACGTTTGTAACGTTTCAAGCATTGTAACGTATCAACTGCGTTGGGGATGCAGAAGATTACATTCGATTTCAGAAACATAATACGCAGCGCCTACTACGCAATATCTCCTATGCTTTTAGAAGCAAGCTTCAATAATGGCTTTAATGTAATCATAATAGTATAGTGATACAATGGCTTAAATGACAAGACCAAGACACCAGCTACTCCAGTCGCACATACACGTCACACACTGGGGTTTCATCATCACACACTCCACCCTAAAACTGCTATACTATTCTGAACATGAGTTCTTCGTGTAGGTAAAACATATTTTTAGTGCTTTAGCCATGGAAAACGTTTTGTCAAATCATTTATTTTTAATTTGGTTTGTTTCAATGACTCTCAAACACACTTAAATTGTTATTTTATAAATTTGTGTATTTAATTATTGCAGTTAGAAAACACATGAACTGAACTTTGTTTATTTATGTGTGTATAGTAGCTAGTTGAATTAATCTGATAATTTATTACCCCCAAAATTAGTATAAACTCATAGATAAGCTTTAGGTAGCTTGACAATTTTAGGAACCGTATTAGGAATTTAAGGAAAAAGGTTCATACCTACCGAAACCTTTAATCCCAAACCTGTATTCCCAAGTCCCAGACTTTTCTGGGCAATAGGTATATATATATATATATATATATATATATATATATATATATATATATATATATATATATATATATAGATAGATAGATAGATAGTAGTGAAATATTAATAATTACCGGATTATATGATAAATTCTTACAGAATAATTACTTTAACCTTTCTATTTGGTTAGTATTAATAATAGCCGGTTATTATTAATATAAACCGATTGATTACTACAACGATAATAAATAGCGATGAACGATATACATTCAAGTATATAACCTTGTATTCAGGGCGACGTAAAACGAATATCAATGTTAAGTTTAATACAGTCACACGACTGACTTTCTTTTGTACACGTAAGTCATGCAAAATAAATGTCATTTGGGTTTAAATAAATGTACGTCACTGGTTCTGGTGAAAGGTACCTTCAGTAGGAGCTTGACTGACTTGATTTTGATTCTAATTCAGTTTGTATATTCCACATGTACTATATAGTAAAGTAGATTGGGTGTTCAGATTTCACTCGATGGGAAAGCGACATGCAGAAATGGTAAATGCAACAAACAAAGGCTTTATTGCAGAATAAGTCTATCATGTCATGTCTGCCGTGCCCCGCACCCCGCTGTTACCCTTTTCTACAATACCATCTACATATTACACCCTGTCTCTGCATCTAGCTAAGTTTCACAGACAATACATATTACGAATTGTTCCGTCACCGAAATATCAGGTAACAGAATATTTTCGCTAATATTTTGTATTTGTCGTGTCTACAAATAGTACTACAATATCTTAGGCTTAGAAAAAAGAATGTTTCTTGTCCGTTCATTATCACTATCTTGTCGGTTCACATTATGTGTATTTATTATAATGCTATATATTGTTTTAAATTCATCCTACATTTTCCTATGAAACAAAATCTATATGGATGAAGGGAAACATAATTACAAAATAACTATTTTCAAAGGCAATTTTTTTAGTAAATCGTACATTTTTCAATTGTTGTTTTGTTTTTGTATTTGTTGTTGTTTTCTTATTGTAAGAATCACTTGAAACATAAGTCAAAAATATTTTAAATCAATAAAGGATTTATGGTGCTTTGTATTGCGGTGACTAGGATCACCCATCTCCACTAATGCTTGTCATTCTACACATGCGTTGCATACCGCAATTTGATTGTTTGATGAGATATTAGAAGCAGGTTTAACAGGTTGGTATACAGATTATAACAGGTTTGAACAGGTTGTATACAAACCTATAGCGAGAATTTGTAAAATCTTCAAAGGACTGCCACTCTTCAATGAAACGAATTGATTTATAAGTTTTAGCATACAATTTTTTATTTGCAATTTCTCCTATTTTAAAGATTTCCCTTATACAAACTTAATCAGAATCGCAACGGAAAACCTATATAAAAACCTGTTTCTAATATCTCACCAACCAACCAGATAAAATAGTCCAACGAGGTCAAATGATAAACACGCTTTTTTATAGAATCAGTTGGAAAACAAGTTCAAGAGTTAGCTGATCTCAAAATTGCTCTTTGACTGAAAAGCCGGATATAACAAGGTTTAACAGAGCGTTATGATTGGTTGTTTCATTAGAATTGCTAAAAACATGTGTGTCTTATTAGGAGTGTGATAAGCTAGGTTGGTTAAAACTGTCATGTAACTGGCAAACCGTATTTTTCTGCCTGGCAAGCGAACATAATAATAAAACCTGGGCTGATCTATCTACATATATAGGTATAATAATATTAGACTCCTCTCAATATTTGAATATTGAGTTCGATCGTCTTTTCGGTCGCCGGTTGCCGCTCGACTCCGCACCACTACCAACGAACGATTTGTAATATGCGACAGTCAGCGGTTAAGGAGGTGAAAATTTGCGAACCGTTTTTATGAATTTTGACGATTTATGACAGACGGACACTTTCATAAAATTCTATGTGTCAAACTACATCGATTCTATATTAGAATTGAATCTATATATGTAAATACATTGAAACCAGTAAATAATTGTTCATTACGATTTTCTTGTTGCCTTTTATTGCTTATCTGTACACAAATAAGAATGGAATCAAAGTATATAAATATATTTATAGAAAATTATTATTAGTGTATTAATGGGGGATTATGCAACTAGCAATGTCCAGGAAACACACTGTCACGATTTATCCATTTCTCATTCATATTTGTTTTATAACCGTATAACTATTTATATACGATAAAAATGTGTATTTTGCAAGAACTTCATCTGGAGTGCTATTATCTCGGAATATTCAGTCAGTTATTTAAAAATATGTTATTAACACTTCTCAACGTTTGTACACCACATACGCCATCAGGAGTGTTAGTCATTAATATAATAATTATATGTAACGTTTTACTATAAACAATATATTGAAAAATTTATAGGGGAGAGTGATACATGTATATACATACATATTTGTAAATAACTAATATATGAAACGCAATTTGTACTATTAATTGAAGCCCCTTACAAATTCAGATTATATTCCTTCAAAATCTTGTGTATGTTATTTTAGTAACTATTTTGTATTTCACAAGATCAATGCAGACGTATTAGAAAATAGAAGTGGTAGCATTGTAGTTGCACTACATAGGCATTTATCTCTATTCTGTTTTACATTTTCCAGTATCCAATATGGCGGTTGGTGTACATAGCACAGGCGGTCAACGTCAATATTAATCGTGACGACCAACACTACGGGACCGATGTCAGAAATGTGCAATTTTCGTTGGACATCTCGTTTAGTTCTGTGCACAATTCTTCAGGCGATGATAGCCATAGGTAAGTACATATTTGCAATTTCCTTCCATTTTCACTCGACTAATATTTATACCAGTCTATATTCTACCACACAATTGACCGCATCTTAAGATTTGATGGTTGACCTAAACTTTTAATAATTATTACATTATTGAGACATTGAAATGCAATTTGAGGTTATGAGTTTCAATGTTGGTAATCTAATACAAAAATTGGACAGGAGCTAGTTTGTAAAATAGAAACTAGACGATAAAAGTATGGAACTTAGACGCATATTTTCCGGTTTTACATTGTACAAGTTCACACCCAAGGAGCTAGTTCGAAAATAGAAACTAATTTCTAGCCGAAAAAGCTTTTAGTTCTTTCACATTATATTCGTAATAATTGGAATATAATTCACAAATTTAAAGTATAAACTATTAAAAAGTATATACACAAGATTTTAACAAATATACACGATTTGTGAAATCCTAGAATTGATTCTGATTATTTGTAGATCGGTTTGAGAGAATTGAACTTCTTGCCCTTGTAACCTTTTCGCTACTTCAAGTTTGAAAAAAGTTATTAACATTTCTTGTAACTTTTGTTTGACAATTGTTCTCAAAAAACAAATGATTGTATGAGCCTTATATTAGAAATCAATGTCTTAAATTGCTTCTGATAGCACTGAGGTGAACATCACAAGTAACATTTTGTATACTAGACTGTAAGTCCTTTAAAATTTTAAAATATTATTGATAATCAGTTTCTGAATCAATTTTGTATAGATTTCTATTAAATATTTTAAATTGATGTTGACATGACAAACATAACATTATCAACATTGGAGGTATATTTGTTGTATTATAATATTAAACTTATGAATTCGGTCTGAGCTTCTTCTATTATATGTTTACTAGGTTAACCCATGAGCACCAGATACTGCTTCTATTTTTATATGCACATATTCCCTAAAGCGGCGCATACGATAACAAACAAACAACATATGCACATAATGTTGACGTTTAAAAATGTAAGTTTTTTTTTTAAATGAATATTTCAAACTATTACAGTGAGTTACTCGATATTCACAATGTCTTGAGCCATTAAAAATAATGAAATAATTATGAAGAATACATAAATTGTATGTTATATTGTAATGATTGAAAAAATTTGAAAAATTAACTGTATTTGACATATGAGACTGCCAACATATGTAGACTAGATTGTTTAAATCCATTGGGTAAACGTAACAATATGAAAAACTTTATTGGATATTAACCTATTTACTAGCTTTATAAAATCGTTAAAAGAAAAATATGAATGTTATTAAAAATATTTCGATTTGAAAATAACTAGTTTCTTTGCTCGATGTATATCTCATACAGTTAAATTACAATATTCCATTATCAACATAAATTGTGTCGGAATAGTTATATTATATTGGTTTTCGTTACGTGTGTGGTCAATTTTATATATGGCTATCTGAAAACAATATCAGTTACCGGCATTTATTTATAAAAATGTCGATTTGATAAAATAAACATATCAATTTTGTTCACTGATATTATCATTGATATTATAATGATTCCATTGGAACTAAATATTTGGTTTACATATATAATTCTCAATTAGATTGCTGGCAAACGTAAAAGTATATAGGTACAAATTTTATTACGCATCTATTTTTAGCTCGCCGTACGAATTACCGAATAAGCTAAAGCATTCGGTCGTGTGTCTGTAGCATTCTCGGATAAAAAAAATTCCTTAACAAAAAGTGTTTGTCTTATTACAATATTTAATAATTTTATTGTAATTCTTATAGTAAGATTAATATTGTCTGAATTAATTATAAATGGGCGTTTGAATTTATTGGAAATCATTATATTGTTTATATATGTTTAACAACAATTCATCAAATCGTAGTATTTACCAATATTCAACCGTCAAGTACAGTTATAATTATATAAAAAATCGTATACATTATAAATTTAAATTATAGAACATGAATTTTGTAATTTATTATTTCATATAAAAATAAAGGAACAGCGATCTTTTACCCAAAGCATATTTTGATCAATTATTCGATAGACTTATCACTCTGTCTGGGTAAGGTGAGGAAAGACGGTATATAAGAGTGAATAAATGTATAATAATCGAAATTATAAGGTTAAAGTTCATAGTTTTAATGTTTTTTAGTTAGCACAGTCTACGATTCCTTTATATATTCTGCCTATTTGCTGTAACCAGACCTTTGGAGTTATTCAAACATCTTTTCTATTATTTCATCAGCTTATTTATCCGAGAGAGGTTATATACTAATATTTTAGGTTCATGTTCTAAAGTGATAAACGATGAGTGTACGTATATATGAAATGTCAGTTTTGGCAGTTCATTTTACTCTTGTCTGCATAACGTATCGTATAAGTACGAGTACATTGCCGCTCATGGTGGCTGAATCGTACCAAAAGAAAATATACAAGACTAGTAGTGAAGTCACTAGCGAATAGTTTTATGGAAATTATACTGATTAGTTTATCATTATCAAATAAATATTTGATTCGACTTCGTTATGCGGCGATACGGCAGAATTACAAAATCATGGATTTTGTGCTGTTTTTTTCGATATCACCTGGTATATCTTGGTATATAATCAGATATTTTCAGTTCTTACGAAACTCAAGTCACACAAATGTCAAATTTCATTTCAAACTAACAAGCGTATAAACTTGATTTTCAAAGAAACTCATGAAATTAATAATTTCATCAGTTAAGAACCTTTTCATTTCACCAAATAAGAAAAAATTAAAGATGAAATACGTAAGAAAATACAATTTTGTGGGATCTCGCTTCGTTCGTCCTACAAGTATCGCCCTCGTTACACAAAATACAGTATTTCCTATTTGGTTACATATGTAGATAGCTATTTCGAAGGGAACCATATATTTTCACGTTTTTTTTATTTAGTATATTTGTACTATAATTGCAATTTCAAAAGAAATCTAGTTATAGTTTCATTCTGAAAAATATCTAACATAATTTGTATACCTTAAATATCAAATATAAACAATCTTATCCCATAATTAATGCAATTTATATTATTATAATAATAGTTTAAGTGTTAGAATTATTTGTCTTTTATTAAAGAAACAATACAAAAGCATTTAAATTTTATATTATTAATAATTGTGTATTTAGGCATTAATTATTTATCTTTTGTGCCGTAAATAATTTTATTCTAATAATGATACTTTGATCTCCACAATAACTTTCTTGTTAAGCTTCATATTTCCACTTCAGGTATAAATGAGTGTACTCGGCCTTAAGTGAACTGTCGCATTCCTTGAGCAATATTACATGCGTATGCAATAATAGAGTTGCCCTTGCTTGTCGCTAGTAAGTGGTTTTCGCTATAGAGGGTCCTAATGAGTCACCTTCAAATGGCATTGAGTGTATCATTCGACTGGAATAACTTTTGCCACGTGTGTTGTAAATATATATATATATATATATATATATATATATATATATATATATATATATATATATATTTAAATAAAAGAACACTTGGTTGTTTCACAATATTTTAATTTATTACGACACGTGTTTCGACTTCTCAGTCATCATCACTCCTGATGATGACTGAGAAGTCGAAACACGTGTCGTAATAAATTAAAATATTGTGAAACAACCAAGTGTTCTTTTATTTAAATATTAACATGTTTCACCAAGTGCCAACCACTATTTCCATTAATAATATATATATATATTTACTATTTTTAAGGATTATACTTTTCATAATAATTCAACCTGTTCATATCATCTAAAGTACTGATATAAGTACATTTATTTATCGTATTCTTTCCATC
Organism: Leistus spinibarbis; assembly: GCA_933228885.1. Classification (NCBI taxonomy): domain Eukaryota; kingdom Metazoa; phylum Arthropoda; class Insecta; order Coleoptera; family Carabidae; genus Leistus; species Leistus spinibarbis. Next base: position 3,555,959 of record OW121792.1, on the reverse strand, counting down.
TCGGTTCCCCGTCATATTTTCACACACTTTCAACGTGATTTAAAACAGTTCTTATGCTATGAATTATTCAGTTGATTTTTTTTGTAGATATGTCCCAAGCGGTAATAAAATAAATTTGGTTCACTTCTTAGTAACTGCTTTGTCTACTTCTATCAGTTCAATCAATTTGCTTGTTCAGAAATGTATTTTAAATAAAATAATCAATTGGTTTTTAAAATTTTTCTTCGATCTGTAATTTAATATTAATTTGTAGTAAACTTTTCCATTAATATTCCTAGATTTAACAGTTGGTAATCTCTCTTAATCAAATGTTATATTGCCTAACTTTATTCTCGTCGTTGTTATTTTAACCGATATTCAGCGGCCTTATGTATGCGGGTGTACGATTTCTAGGTCTTCTAAATTTGTAAGGGTTTTAATTCCATAAAGTCTTCTAAATATTTTAGGGCCTTTACGTGTTCTAAATCTTCAAGAATTTTTTAATTTACTATATGTAAGTCTGTTTTAAGATATTCTAATATTCTAGTTCTTTTCTAAATCTTCTTAATCTTCAAGGATAACTAAGTTTTGTGTCGTTTAAATCTTCTAAGAGTTTAAAGTCGTTTTTGTCTTTTAGGTCTAGTATTTCTTCTAAGCATATTAAAGCCCTTGTAGGAATTCCAATTCTTCTAGATATTTCAACTCTTTGAATTTTTCTAGGTGTTTGAAGTCTAATATTCCGTGTACGTCTTCAAAATCAGTTTTATATGTCATTACAAATTGAATATCAAACAACTTCGAAGTAATTGTTTTTGTTTTGCAACATCAATGCTCGAAGTTAGCAGTAGAATTTTAAACGATTTTTTTTTGATAACCCCAAATATAAATTGTGTTTTATTGCCGAAATATAACGTGGTATAAAGATAACACCATTATTTTCAATCCAAAATATTATATTCATGTCAGGAAACCATAAAAAGCACCATCATTTTCATCGGTAGTTCAGTTCCCCGAAAATACGTCGTAGGTATGTACCGAACGTACGAGGGCAGCGGACCAGGCCCGGCACTGCTTCATAAAAATCTATTATGTCTCCCGAGATTTGAAATCTTGTTATTGTTATGATTTGTTGGTGTGAATAGTGAAATGTAATCGATGGCTGAAAGGCGCAGTGTATATATATAGTGATGAATGTCGTCGGCGGCCACAGAAGACGGAATGGTTCAGCTATTTCTCTATTTTAGTTAGTGAGGTTACGCAGCGTTGGAAGCACTGTCTTCCTCGCCATCATCATTCATCTTTGTTTCGTTCACAAATTGAGGGGCTACGTTAACACGAAATTATTTGCAAAAACGGCACAAACCGTAACATGCACTGATGTTTTACGATACAAAATATCACACACACACATACACTTCATTATTATTAATGTTATGCCTACTGCTTGACTCTCTACAGATACATCAATGTTACGAATAAACAAAGGACTTAATAACAGGGAATTGTTTGCGAAAGCAACACGAGCGAGATAGAACATGTTAGATAAAACAAACATTTTTTCACTTTGCACAGGCACAGGACTTGATCGTGTATCTAAGTTATTGTCCCATACTCGAGCCGGGGCGAACTTTAAAAAAATCATAAAATTCAAACTGATTTATACGTTATTCGATTCTGATCATAAATTCCATGAGTGCTTGGGGTTGAACGAGTTTCTTGCCAAATAGACGACTTTACTTCCCAAAATCGATTCAATCAAACACTTTTTTAAATAATTCTTTTATACTAGATAACCACACTGATAACAATTACATATTCATTATTGTTCTCACATCTCGTTATAATTTTACCCATAGTACATAACCTAATTTCTAATCACCTGCTAAACCCTATTGCATTTCTGGGCATATTTGTAGCTATTCGGTTCTTTGGAGCACACATGGCACATCTCCCAGCGCAACGATATACTTAGCTATCTTCAACTATTTATATTGTAAATTACGTTTAAACAAAATTATATACAGATTTAGATTAAAATATTTTAATTGTATCATCCGCTTTTTCGTCAATAAAAAGGGTAACTTGTTGAATCGTGGATCAAATGATTGACTTTGTCGGAACCCGCGTTCGAACCCACGACAATGAGCGAAACCATATAAATAGACAAAACTATAATTCTCTCGACCACATAATTATACAAAGAAAGAAATGTACATATATATATATATATATATATATATATATATATATATATATATATATATATATATAATTCAGAATTTATTGTCAATTAATTAATAATAATATCTCTTAAAAAATCAGTGGTTATAAATTATCAGTTCTTTATATAAAAAAAAAAAACTGTATAAATAAGAAGTAAACACCAAATAGATTATACGCTGAGCAGGCATTGGTGCGTGTATGCTTGTTTATAAAGTATATAACGTTAATTAATATAAGTCAAAGGTCAAATTTTATTTGTGTATTTCGGCATGTGCAACTTCCGAAATGATTTTATTTTAATTAAGTAAAAAACCACCAAGATTACAAATCAAAAGATATGAAAAACAAACTGGTTTGTGTGTGTGTGTGTGTTACAATTTTCTTCCGGTTTCAATGTGGGTGTGGTGTGTGCGTGGGAGGTTATGTGTTTATGTGAGTGTATAAGGTCCTTTACACAATACAATGAGTTTGCGACAGTCGAAACGAGAGTTAAATGGTAGATTTGGTAGCCTGGGTAGCAAGGCGAACCGGCCGTTCGTTTATCGTAAGTCAACTACCCAATTCAAAATTACCGGTTCAGTACAGTGAGCATTACGAGTTTAATGATACGAAACAATAGTATATATAGGGTTAGCTGTAGCCTAGCTAGCTACCAACACACACACAGAGTGAAGACGTGGAGGATGAGAATGCCGGGCCGATACTACACAAGCTACCACGACCAGAGGTTTATTGTGCGAAGGGTAAGAGGCGCTAGAGGGGTGGGGTCTTCGTTTATTTTAAGAGGCAACCTCTACCACACCCCAGATCTTTCAGGCGTACTCGATGGCAGTGCACGAGGCGAGACGAGTTAACTGGAACGCCAGCTGTAGCTGGTAGGTATACGATTTGTACACTGAACGTCTTAATCCATGCACAAATTGACTTTGTATACGAATCAAATGTGTTCGCTTTTATATTTACGCAATCTAAGAACTTTCGATCTTTGGTGCAGATTATTTTTGGAATTCCCTGGAACATATAGAAGCTTTTTCTATTAATACACTTACACCACAATAACACTTCTTGTAAAGGATTTGAAGTAAATGCTCAGAAGCTAATTTACGAATATTCATTTAAATTAAGTTACTACCATTTCATTGTATTTTCTGTGTCTTTTTGTTGTTATCGTTGTATACAAGAATACACTCATTAGAACTGGAATCGTTAAAAAATTCTGCCAATTAAAAAATCCACATAATTGCGAATTACTCCAAATTATCTTTAATATTAAATTGTAATATCATTCAAGGGCGATTCTTCTGTGTAACTGAGAAACTCCACGGTATACAGTATACAACATATATTGGATGCTATAAAATAAAATTGATAGTATAACTCACGTGGGTTATGAGTAAAAAATTGTTTTAATAAACTCATTCAGTCAAAATTAGAAATTTTAAATTGAATATGGTCTTAGGGGTTTTCTGGAATAAATCTTGTATGTAACACGTTAGGAAAAACGATTTCGTATAACTAGTGTGATTTTGCGAGAACTAGCTTCATTCGTTCCCCAAAATGAGGTATTTCCTAACTGGTTACATAAATAGCTATTATTCTGGTATCTTAACGTTTCGACTACCACGTGTACCATCATCAGGAGTATGTAAGCTGAAAAAGTGCGACTCGCCAACTTCAGTATACGCGTGCTTTTTAGAAGTTCCAAAATGTATGTATGCACGTAATATCACTTGTTCTGAGTCAACTTTAACGTAATGTAGTCGTCTTTAGTTTTCCGAATAATACGTAACGTAATGCTTCACGTAACGTTGGTTTCCATAGCGCAACGTGCATGGCATGGTCTGCTTGCAGAAGCGTAAAATGCCGCGGCGTTATCACTGCACGCCAGCGCCAGCGTCGATGAAGGCACAAGTATGCAACTTGATGCATATTCGCCATATCGCATCCAACTATTACGCTGTGTCGTCACCGCATCACCCGGCAGAATTGATATTCAAGTTATGACTAGTATGCCAAAGGGGGTATTAAACAGAAAAATGAAGTTTTCTTTGTAAAACTATACTCTGTTAGTTTAATAATACTGTGGATGTGTAGTAGATGTGAAGGATGCTTGTGTTGGTGTGGAGCAGATGTTGGTAGAAATCTGCGTTTATTCTCTCATTCAACGATCGCCTAGTTGGGGTTGGAGGCCGTGCGAGTGGCGCTGTCGTCGTCGTGACATCACAGAAGTCGTCGTCGTCTACATTGTGAAGATAGAAGTTAAATACGGATACACGAAACAAGTGCAGTCGACTATGAAAAGCAATGATACCCGTAAAAGTAACTGAATTCGTGACTCAGATATAAATGTACAAGCCCAACTTTGTCACTCTATACTATACTCTACTTGGAGCTTAAACCTTCTCACGAATATATATATATATATATATATATATATATATATATATATATATATATATATATATATATATATATATATATATATGTCTACGAACAATATACAAAGTATACCACTGGGCCTGTACCATCAAGCAGAACACCTACTTCCATATGAATTGATAAACGACAATTTTGCCTGCTTTCACAAATGTTTCACACTACATTTGTGAATTTTTATACCGACGATAATCTGACAACACACTCTATAAATATTAAAGCTACTAGTGAACCCTATGGACTACCATTTAAATATATTTTTATACCCCTCATTTCATTGCCAACCAAAGCCAACTACCAATTCTTGTATTACATACAGCAATTTGATTTAATTTTATATTATAATACCTATACGCTCTATAAACATACACATTCCTTATATTTTATTTCCAAAACATTAACCATGAACCACAAGCCACAACTATAAACGTCATGCCTAACTTGTCTTCAATATTACGCGCTTTTCAAAAGCGTTAACCAAAATTTATATATATATATATATATATATATATATATATATATATATATATATATATATATATATATATATATATATATATATATAGTTAATCTAGATCGGAATAACATACAACATACTTCATATCACTATATAAATGCCAATCATATCTCTCCAGTTGGCCAAGGTTCAATGAATTTCAATCGGAGTTGTAGTACTAATAATCCCAACGAATACCAACAGAGAGTCGGATTGCAATTCTTGGGTGTTTTATAGACAAAGTGCGCGACGTTGCTTAGTTAAGCTGTTAGCTGTGTTTGGATGCGTTCAGTGCAGTGGAACAATGCTTATCGCACTGTCTGGTACATCGGTACATGCACCGATAGTTTCATAGAAAACAACCATTGTCTAGCTAATCCTAGTATAATCTGCATGCATTCGAATCGACAACTTTAAGAATAAGCTTTAGATAAAAGACGAAATACAACAGGAATTTCCTACATTTTTTAACTTATTATTTTTGCTGTCTTTGACATTAGTATTTGTGATTAAAATCATCGTCATACTTTTTACTAATATACTTTTTACTGTTGTATTTTGCGAATATGTATACAATACGCTTGAAGTGTGTAAGAATAGAGAAATTTTGCTATTTGTGAAAAAACATCCTCTCTTTCAATATGTGTTTGTACCGCACTTATACGGCGTACTACTAAAAGTATTAAAATATCCATATTTTTTTGTTAACAAATGTGTTTATTCTAATTAAATATAGATACCAATTGCCCCATGCAAAGCAGTGGAACATAGTGAATATAATGTTTGTGTTAAATTAACGATTTTTTATGTTAAATATTTTTAATTGATTTGAAAACGCTACTAGATTCAAGTAACATAGTTATAGTATTAAGTGGACGATTTATTTGAAAGAACCTTGAAAGTTCACTACAGTAAAAAACCTCAAACCGAAGTACTGCGATCGATTATAATATATAAAGTTTACGAAGACAGTCAACTTGTTTTATAGTTCAGAAATGTAAAATCACAAAATAACGCGCCATTAAAACAGTATTTAATCCCCGATTAACTTTGTCAGAGATGCTACAATACAAATTAGATGCTTCGACGATTGTGACATTGACTTATTGGTACCATTTTACGGTACGGCCTGTCTGGTCCTTTATATATACATGCGATATACACTAACAACACGAAAACAACCGATGGCGCTCGTTCGTTGTGGAATTTGTTGTAGCATTTGCGCACGCGCGATACATACACTTATAAGCCATTAGCGTAGTTCAGTTCAGATAGGGAAAATTTCTGGAATTTAATATTGTAATATTTAAGGAAATGCTCAAAGGATAAACCGAACATATTATTAGCAGGAATGACCCTGTATCCTGTTGTGACTTGTATACTTATTGTTTGTAAGTATTTGTATATACGACACACGTATATTTATTGCATCGTGCATTGGACGCAGGAGCAGTGCATTACACCTGCTCTCATTGTCTCCTTCTAACCAACCAATTGCGGCCGCCACTATCCTTTGCTATCTTAAATTACCTACGGTGTATCCGTGTGTAGTAGGTACGGTGCAGCTCTTTGTGTAAAAGATAATATATTGTTAACAATAATCGATAAATTAAAACAATAAATATACACTGTTCATTTGTAGACACACACATGTATCCAATTTTGGTGGACTTAATATTGACCTATATGTAACACCAAACAAAAGTTATTTTGTTACGAAACCGACATCTTTGTTAAGATTGCTTATGAAAAAAAGCATTTTGTTAATTGCGTACTAAATATTGTAATTATAAAATAGATTATTTTTAACATGGTATTTGCAACCTAGCAAAAAAAAAACATGTGATATTCCCGAGATATCGCAGAGACATAGCTTCTGCTACATCGCAGAGATGATACGATATAAGTACGCTTCGCACCAATTAGTAATAAACATTAATCAGAAGTATAGCACTTAAATCGTCAGGGCGAAATTAATTTCTTGACGCAAATAACAATGTAAAACCAACCAATAATCTAACATAAGTAGTTTCCGTTTTGAATCTGTATCTGTTCTCGGTTCTTCTTATATATCTTCTTCTTTCGTATTCATATTTCATCTGTGTTTTGTTCAATTCGCTTGTATGCATCTGACATAAGTTACAAAATCTGCGAAATTTTCAACATATGTAGCATAATATATGCTGATATGTTACTTCTATATATATATATATACTTCAGCTTTAGAATACAAACTATAACTATGCGAAACAAAAAGAAATCGTACCCACAAAAATGTGCACAACATAAATAGAAATTACATAACATTCCACTTATGAATCTGTTTAATTTCATTCATTTCGAATAATAAAATAAGCCAAATTATATTATTATTTTCTTATACACAGTCTTGGGAAACCAAATAGACCCAAATAATTTGATATTGGTCATTTACCACCGGTTATCACAAATAGATCGACTGAGAACGTGTTTCGTATTGGTTATTGCAGATAAATATTGAAATAACTATTGAAAAACAATACATATTAAATATTATATTTGAATATATTGATGAGGTGAATAATAAAGAAACAATTTATATTTTATATTGTAGAAATAGTATTTGATAACGTAATAAATTAGTTTTTGTTTGGAATATACATATATATTTCTAGTGAAAACTACTTTGAGTGCAGGTCACTCCACATTTTTTGTAGTGGTTGTACACACTCATAGATACGAATACGGACAGAAACAGTGTGTTGTCTGCATTTTACCGTTTTGTTGTGGACAGTTTCATGTGTGGAATGCACTGTATATTTAAATTATCAAAATTAATTTTTTGCACAGCATTTTATTACTCTGTCCGAATTCAATCTTCCATATTTTGTTTCATGTTTTATTGGAAAGTCAATACTTATAGAGAAAAATGAAAAATATGGTAGATGCGTTTTGAAATAGTCAAGCGGCGGTTTTTCGAATGATATATAGCCGCGAAGAAGATTTGCCCGTGGGACCGAATTGTATCTTCACCAATGAAAAACGTCCCAACCAAACTCGGACACCACCACCAGCGAGGACGCAACTTTTATGCGTCAAAAGAAAAAGTGTCGAAAACAAAATTCGATTTTCTCCGACTTTTTTCCTAGCACCACAAAACCGAATTTCAAATCGAACAAAAAAAAAATCTTACTCATCATTTAACCTCCTACACACTCGGATACCCATTTTAACTTTTATTTAGAAAATCGCAATAGGAAGTAAACTAATTTCGTTGTTATAAATGTGTTTCATTGAATAAAGATTTAACTACCGTAATTGATATGTATGAATCATTATTGTTTACTTTATGTGTGTATTTGGAAATAAGTAGTTGGTTGATTCAACTGCCCATTACAGAAATAAATGTGAAGGATATTTCAAACCGTTATTATGAAATATTCGTCTGTTATCGTATTGGGCTCGTTTCAATTGATTTATACCGATATTTTACTTTGATTTTAAAAGGCCACTTAGTCTTACGTTAGTGATTTCATGCGACGGGTCGCGCATTTTAAAAACAGATGCTATTTATTCGACACGTTGCTTGCGAATTGAATCTTTGTTCATTTTTGGTCAGAATTTTCTTCATTTAAACAACTTTTACTATTTGTTTTTTGACTCTGCGCAGACATTTATTCAATTGGAGAATTTTCAAATTGCAATTTGACTAAACGAATAAATTTTAATAAATCATGATGTTTTAGTCATATAAACCTATAAAATTTCTTCATGGAAACGAAGCAGTTAGAAGAGATTCGTGATGAATATTTGCATCCTTAGTTTTCAAACTAAGCAATTCGATTGGTCGCTGAAGGTAACCTTTTACGATTCTATTATCCATTGACACTAAGCCTCTCTTTTTAGGGTTAGATATACACATAAGTTGTATATGTGTTCAGGCTTCGATCAGAATAGGTCGTTATACCCATATTTCTGTGTACTTGTGCAAAGAAGATTGTCAATTGTTTAACGGTAATGATACAAGTTAGAACAGGAAAGCAAGGATTAAGCTCCGTGGCACTCAAATGCGAATCCATTGTGTCTCTGCAATGCACATACATTCAACGTTTCAACCGATGCTCTATACGTAAAAACGCAAAAGACATTTTGTATTAGAACGGTTGTGTAGGTACTTGGGCACTTCAGTTAGCAACGCTTAAAGAGCCATCGAACTTTTCAATGTACCATCTATTGTTTCTTTTTGTTCTGGTTTTTTTCTTTACATATGTTTTACAAAAGCATTCATTTCAATTGAACCTCACAGCAATCGAAACATACTATAAATTTAAGCGAATTATAATGCTATCATCCACATTCATTTTATATATCTTGTTTTTATTTTATTGCCAGTATAAAAAGGTGCGAAATACAATTTACATGTAAAATAAAAATAATTAAAGAGCTAGATTTGTTTATAACTCATTCTGTCTTGCAACGGTAAATATTTATTGATTTCTGATTAATTAAGATTTGTAAGATATACACAAATCTGAATAAGTCTGAATTCAATAGATATTTACCATTACTAGACAGAGAATGATATATAAACAAGTCTAGCACTTTATGATGATATGGAATATAGAAAAATGAGTAATGGTTGGGTTATTCTGATTTTTGTATTTCCACGTATACGAGTGTGATGCTGTTTTAGTATGAATATTATTTTTTGAGTTCTTAGTTTTGTTTAAATAGTTATCACAAGATTTGCCAAGTTTAGTTACAATTTATATTAAATTCTGCTAGTAAACTTAAATTTAGTTACTCAAGCGCACTTCTCTCGCCTTTCGTCTAATCATAATTTCTTCTAACCAATGCAAACTATCACTACTGGTTCAAGGAAAGTTACAGAAATTGTAATATTTTTACATAGCCGACATAACTTTTTCGCGAGCATACAAATACAATTAATACCATGTGCCGAAAAGTTTCTTGCTATAATTTTAAATGCTTTTCGATTCAAACAAATCAACAAATCTTATGTGCCTGACTGTACGTGTATTGTAAATAGAATATGTGATGCCGTTGACGAGTGGTTCTCTCATGATGACATAATAATATGAGAATTCAGTTCTGTAATATGCTGGGGTTTGCTTCAATGTCTATCGCAATATACTAGCACTCATACATCATATATGTACACCGCCCTCTTGTGTGCGGTTGAAGAACTTGTACGTTCACGTCGACAATTTTGAACAGTCGATTTCATTTACTTCTTTATTCCAGTTATTCAATTTGCCAGACTCATAATCTGTTCTTTGAAGATCACAAACTCATTGTGTACATAGCAATGCAACTGGATGACATTTCTTATAATCGCTTTTTTTTTTTAAAAGAAAACACGAGTAAGATATCTCGTAAGCGAAACACGTATTCAGTATGCTTCAAGAGACAGATTGTTTCCGACAATATCTTAGTTTTCACTTCACTTGTCCTACACTGTCATTCCTACTTCTTATTCCACTGAATGTCGCTTCATTCCTCTGTTTTATAATAATACACGATTCTACAACAGCCCAACGTGACAGATTGTAAAATAGTGAATAATTATTGAATATTCGGGAACATCTGGTGACAAGTTAGACTGCCGCTTCGTTGATGTCCGTGGACTCATCTGGTTCAATCCTTCTTTTTAGTCAGACACTAATAAATCAATCTCCCAGAGAATCAGCAATCTTATATCCGGTAAATCCGGACGCAATTCACTTGTTTTGAAGCTGAAATAAATAAAACAAACTGATAGGTATCTTTGTAATAAAATGTCTCTGCCGCCATGTTTTAGAATGTTCATGATCGATTGCTGGTGTTGCAGGTCATATATTTATGTATTTTGTTGTTTTAATTTCAGGACAAGTACCCACTAAACCGGAGATGGAGCCTGAATTTCTTGCGCCCTTAGAAAACCACACGGTTACCCAAGGTAGAGATGTTTACTTCACGTGTGTGGTCAATCATCTCTCTTCTTACAAGGTATGATTTTTTTAACTGGTTCCTTTAGAAAATTATCAATTTCATTTAAATATTTTATTGAAGTATTTTCCATCTTTTTTTTTTATATTTGTTCATTCATAATCGATTCTCTTAAACCTATCGGTGTCGTTTGTTTTTCATTATAATATTTATATCCAAGTCGTATCAGATTAACGATTTCTACAAATCTATTAAAATATCAACTTTCATTTAATATTATTTTCAGATATTGATTATATTCTCTGTTATAAAATTATTATATTTGCAGACTACTAATCTAAAAAAAAAATCGCACGTTAGTTAAAGTAGGCATAAAATAATATAAGTAATTTTTATAACTAGATCTTAAATGTTATGATACATATCCTTTTTTTTTCATACAGCACATTTATAATATTTCACAAGTCATACGTATCTCAAAATTATAAAACGGGTAAAAGCGTGCGTTATAAATAACTCGTGAACTATTTTATATGCAAGGTTTTATAAAATAGATATCTATTTGCATTCGACTGAAAATATTTCATTATCCTTTAAAAGTTTGTTTCGCACATTCTGAGCAGTTACTTTCGACGAGTAATTTTATATGAAAATATTTATAGGTTTGATATTCATATTTATTAGTTTCTGAATAATATATCTTTCGATTGATTTATCTTGAAGTAGGGTCGTGAAAACATCGTGTCATTCGGTGTTGAGTTTATCCGGGGGTAGCAACATTGAGTTTCATCACAGATATAGATGCGGTTGATTGCATTGTGACAGGCGACCGTCGACCGACGAAAAATCTTTCCGATTACAAAGAGACCCAATCAATTGCACACAATTCCCCGCATTTATTGAATTTATTATAGGTGTACGAGAGGCACCACGCCACAACCAGTTCCGTTCCACCGAAGTAGAACCTATAATACAATCAACTTTCGTTACACGGTGACTGCCTTGTGTGTGAGTGGAACTGAGACTCTTTCTCGATGTGTGTATGTTAGAAGTACCGCGAGCGCCGACGGCAAAAGTGTCACGCTCGAGCCCAGACCAAATGCAATTATATTTCTAAAAGTTTTCAGTCGCCCGGTCCTGGTCGGGCATGGTCTAGTCTTGCCACTGAATTACTACGTTTTCTGTGATCAAATTTTCTTTTCATTACCAGTACCTCACTGGCAGAGGCTTCTCAGCAATGCTAAATTTTATTTATACATCTATTTCATCTTGTACACACACAACCACTAATTTCCTTACACAACAGGATTCTTCAACATATAATTGATTATAAACTTGAATCGCAAACAATAATATCACCACGCTATTTCTTATTTAAATCTCGTTGAAAATATGTATTATTAAGTTAAGATGTTATGAGACATCTTCACATTCAACCAATACGTTTTTGGCAATAACACTAATCACAAAACATGTTAAAATTTGTATTACAAATCACAATTTACCCAATAACACCAAATCTTACTGCAATACTAATTGAATCATATTTTATGTATGTCTGTACATAAAACATGCTTGGTAGTCTGATATCCGTATATGTAGTAAAGTGTAAGCGAGAAATGCAACTGCCGCCTAAAAACTGGTTTTTGTTTATCTTGCAACGGACTAGACCGCGCTCAAATGGCCCTCGACACTGATGTGCGTTTACATATGTGCTATTGCCACTTGGGTGAAAATGGTCTGTTTCTTTATCAGGTGGCGTGGATCAAGTCCGATTCGAAAGCAATTCTGGCGATTCACACACATATGGTGGCCCACAATCAGCGTTTGTCGGTGACACACAATGGTCACAATACGTGGAAACTGCACGTTTCGAACGTGCAGAAAAATGACTCCGGCACTTATATGTGCCAGATAAACACGGACCCTATGCGCAGTCAGGTAAACGATTGCGAGTTTTTGGTGTAGTACATAAAATTATAAAATAATTAACAAAATTATTTTTTCTTGTGCAATCCATCATCTTAAATTTAATCAAAAGTTTTCAACTTTTCATAATGTAAATTTGAAACATCATGTTTTAATGTACCAATAACGGTTTTGGCTGTGTGATTAATTCAATTCTAACCGTACTTGCTTTTCTAAAATACGACCGTGCCAACAAATCCAATGTTTGTACTGAGAGAACAAATTTATCACTTTTTTGCTCGTCGTTCAATAGCACAAGTGTGTTGTCGTGTGTCTGTAACATACTCAGATCAAAATATTTCCTAAACACAAATATATATGTATATATATATATATATATATATATATATATATATATATATATATATATAGATATATATATATATATATATATATATATATATATATATATATATATATATATAAATATAGAACTCATATATTTGGATGCATGTATCGCGTTCGTTCGCTTTGATCGTAAGACCTGAGTTTGTGACCGCATCACCTCTGAAGGTACCAAGTCGATTTTAACTTAATTTTATTCACATATAATATAAGCACCCATGATATTTCCGTAACAGTTCCGGTGAACCCCAAAATTTGGAACTGTCCATAATACTGCCTTTAAAATTATTTTGAAAATACCATAAATTTCAAAGGTACATCAAATTTCTTCAAATTATGGGCTCAAGAGTTATAAGAAAAACAATAATTTTGAAATTTAACAAAAAAAATGAAAATATATAAGATGGCTTTCAGATTGTGAAAGTGAAGGCCAGAAATTATATTTTTTTGAAATTTAAAATATTGTATTACGTTGACTTGAGCGATCGCTTTAAAAGAACGGGTATTGCTGGAATCGATTAATTATTATTTTATCTCTTCAAAATACAGTGGTTCTCTTCGTTTAAACATCAGTGTTCGATAAAACAAAAAAACATTATCTGAATAGATTATACGGCGAGTTGATGCCTGTACCTATGCTTGTTTTGTTATAAATTGCCTATGTTTACTTTTAAACTTCAACATCCAATATGTTTGATTTGAAATTGGTTTACTCATGAAGTACATTTTTCTCTTGTCACTAATTTTTAAATAATTTGAATGCACCAGTGAAATTTGGTAGTAATAATTTTAATAAAAATGTCCAAGCTCGGTAAATTATCCAATTGTGCTATCAAAATGCCCAGTGATAGTTCACATGCGCATTACTAGCGTTTTGAGGAATACACATTGATTTCACCGGATTTCTAGATGGGTTATCTAGAGGTAGTGATACCTCCAGATATTCTAAACGACGAGGACTCGACGGATGGTGGTGTCGCAATCGAAGGGGGCTCGGTGCGGTTACGGTGTCGTGCCACGGGTGTCCCAGAGCCTACAGTCCTCTGGCGACGAGAGGATACCAGAAATCTGGTTCTACGCCATGAATCAAGTCGAGAGAAACAAAGTAAGTAGTTTAGATGTATTTATTTATCCGTAAGAGTGAGTGAGTGAGTTTGCGTTTTAAATCCGTTCGCAAAGCATCGATATAGTTTCACAGATCTGGCGTTATATAGTTTCCGCGGATTTGGAGTTGACTTCGGCAAGACAAACGGTGAATCGTACAAGAAATCAATATGGAATGAAACTCGCTTTATTTAAATAGTTTTAAAGCATTGTGGCTTGTGTTTGTTTAATGTTCGTCGATATAATATTCCGTTAAATATCTGCACTCGCAGAACGCTGCATCTGCAATAAATGGTTGATTTTATTTGTCCCTTTTCCTATATTCATTTTGTTTTTTACCTCCTTCAACTTTGTTCTTTCTCGAAAGCAAAATGCATTTAAATTTTTCTTCAGCTACAGACAAAGAGCTCATTTAAAAATATATAATCTGGTAGACCATATAAATTTTTATCATTAGACACCACCGTACAATTGTTATTTCATTATTCGGAATATTACTTTTTACTTAACATTGAATTTTGTTGAAAATATCACAACACATGTGAATTTTACAATAAGTCACAAATATACAGAAGAAAAAATGTATGTACTCTCTCAGAAGAGAAGATTGAAAATAACAGCGGTTTCTTTCTTTTATTTAGACACTTAATAATTTGCGTTTAGTTATGTTTTCGATTAATTTTATAGTCTTGCTAAGTTTATTGTACGTAGAACAGTAATGGTTTAGAGATTCAATTAATGGCTTCAATGTCACAATCGTTGGTTGGGTAACCAGCAACGCAAAGGTTGGAAACACAAGTCCATATCTCGGGAAATCGGCAGTGAAATGCCACAAAAACATTTGTCTTTATTCTTCCGACTCGATGGTTAAGTTATGGCAACAGTGCGCGGTTCTACGGTTACCTTATCCCGATCAAACCCGGTGGAGAGACCAAGCCAAACTGGTTCACTCCCCTTTACCACGACGTAAAATAAACGGGTCCAGGCTAGTATCAAGCGAGCGGTGATTGTTAGTCGCAGTCGTACAGAAAATTCTATTTAGAAATATTGTTCTATATGACCCATATAATATTTTATATTTGTAATAAAATTGTTGAGTGCATTTGACATACGGAAATCTATCCTATTGGGTCGTGCCCACGATTTGGGTTATAAGCAGGCAAGAGTTTCGTTGTTCAAATTTTAACCAAGTATTTTTCTTCTCTTTAATATTTTCGTTCGTCGCATTATTAATGATAGTTCTCCGAAACAGTTCACTTTATGATTACAATTTTTTTTTCTACCAACTTGTTCGCTCATTTGAAAAATTGATTATATGTCAAACAATAAATTTGTGTTGCTGTTCGGCTTTTGGAAATATAAATAGTTCCCGATTGTAATAATAATAGTAATAAGCACATACGTAATTTGTCGTACTTACAAGAATGTTAGAACGCTTACACAATATTAAATTTTAATAAGACGCGGGTTGAAAGTTTTCATATGTTTCACATTAATTTTAATCACTTGGTGCGTGGCAGAGCAGTCGATAACGTCGAAACTTTTCACAACTCCACAAGATTTCAGACGTCTATAAACAACCAAAAGCTGTACGCGTACCTACTACATAGTATCTACCAAAATCATCCTATCCTATTTGACATTAAGTTATATTAACATTTTGATGCTGTGTTCACAATTCCCGACGTAATTATCGATCATTTACTCTTTATTTATCTCTCAAGTAATTTCCAAACTTATTTAAGATTACGTTTTATATATAATGAATTTCATCATGCTGGATCCATTTTAAACACTGGTTAGAATTCGGAACAGTGGACAGACAATATCAAGGACACATTTAATACAATAGTAGCGTTCGTTTTACCACAAATCTCACCTCAGTTAAGCTTAATGTGAGTTGAGAGAAGGTGGGGTTTCCACAAAACAAATAAAAAGGTCAAATACGAACTATTCACTTGTCTAGTGAGGAAACGTAAGTTTCGCAAATGTTATAACTACAAAGTTTGTATTGATAGTGACGATAGAAGATTGGAAAATTGTTTATGTTGATTAAATTGTGGAGAAGCGAATATTACCAATTAAAACTAACTATAATCTCGAATTTTTAATGCGTTAAATTGTGACAGCTAGTTAATATTTCCCCCGCTAGTGAACTGAGCCGAAAAACTCAACTCACCCGAACTTCCGAGGCAAGAGGGAATTTGAGGATCTCACTGAGGTGAAGTGAGTTTTGGTGGGGTTAGCTAAGAATTTTGGTAAAACGAACGCTACTAATATACAAAGATGGGCAAAATTACCATCACATGGAATTAACTCCAATTCATTAAATTATATTATTGATAATTCATAAATCCACGACTGTGGATTAATTACTAACTAGCAGATATCTGGTCGTTGACTGTCGTAATTATTCGTGCTCACATTTTAAAAGTATTTGATTAGCAGAGTGTGTCTGTGACACCCGACGAGCTCCCTGCCGGGTTTATTTTTTACGTATGCCTCCAGTTATAATGAGTATCTTAATTAGAAGTATAAAATCTATTGATTACTTTGCAATTAGAGATTCATATTTGTATTTTTTAAAAAAAAAGAAACAATCTTCGCACAAGTTTTTGTTCGGTATTTCATTAAAGTCGAAGAATTGTATTGTAACCAAATGAACGAGTCACACAGAGACATCATTTATAATACGTAGAACCATCAAAAGAATCATTGTCTATAATATGTAATTGTTGTCAAAAAAAAAAAAAAAATGTATATCACAGTAACACGTTAATCAAATAACCATTATAAATACCTCTGCTAAATTATAATTCCCATCTTGAATAATGATATTTCTGCATTGTGAGAGGCAATTTCATAAAATATAAGAGGGATTAAATACTCATTTATTTCTGTTTAGGCATCTTGTCTAAAATGTCTGCATTTCGTTTCAGTCGTAAGGTCCTTCGATGGAGATACATTACTTCTGACGAACATACAACGCGCCGATATGGGAGCATACTTGTGTATCGCTAGCAATGGCGTCCCACCGACAGTTAGCAAACGGTTTATCGTCAGTGTGAATTGTAAGTATAGTTTTTCCAACGCCAAACTTAAACCATTTCTCTTTAAAAGTCTGAAGTTAACTCTTACTAGACTGATCAATAATGAAGTTAGCTACTTTAGTGATTCCTAGCTCGGAATCATAATATTGGTTTGTTTGTTCTGCATTAACATGCTTAAAGTACTCTAAAAATCGAATTATAATCTAAGTTGCACTAGCTACCATGAAGTATGCGTTAAAATATCAAGCCCAGAATAGCTTTATATCACTTTTAAATATTGAAAAGAAGAGAGTAGAATAGGTTCAAAATAGAAAGCATCAAATTGGTAGCAAATTTAGTTTGTGATCGAAATTGTAAATATAAACCGCTTCTGCTTCTTGGAAATGAAATTGCGTGGCGATGATTCTATTTTGTTCTTAAATCTATGTTACAGTTTACCCGCTGATTAAGGTGTCAAATCAGTTAGTCGCAGCGCCATTAGAAAGTGATGTAATAATCCAGTGTTACGTCGAAGCTTCGCCGAAAGCGCTGAACAGTTGGCTCCGAGACACAGGTAATCAATCAATTTTCTTTCCCACCTAATTTCAAGTAATTGTACATAATGCTGATACTACTCGGCGCAACAAACATTTCAACCTTCAGTTATTATTTAAATTTAGATAATTTGTCTTAAAATCAAAATGATTTGATTTTTTTTGCTGTTTCGTAAAGTGCATATCTGCACTGCGCCTGCATGGCTCAAATATCGTGAACTATTCGAAAACACAATGCAACCGCGTCCGTTTTAAGGTTAGAATCATTAACTTCAGGCATGCTGAGTTTTAGATTATTAGCTTTATAAGTTTAAGTTGATTCATAAAAGCAAGTCGCGTTCTTTTATATGAAATTCTATAATATATTATGTGAAACCTTGATAAGTGTCAGATTCACCGTGGGGGACAGGCCACAACTGGTTCACTACAAACTATTACTTATAAAAGCATTATTCTTCCATAGTGACGGAACTGTTATACAACAAATAGTGTTGGTTAGCTAAAACCAACATTTTAATTAAAACAAATTCAGCTGCACAGAAAAACAAAAAATTATTTTAATTAATTTTTAATTTTGAACAATAAATAGAAAAACAAAACAATTTCGAAGCATCCACACCACAAGTACAATATTCATGAGGCTCATTATTCTAAACTAAAATGTGTATCTGTTTTTGAATTTTAATGATAATATTGTGTATTTTCCCAAAGACGTCTGTGTGTGTGTGTATATGAGTCTGACTATGAAAGCTCTACAGCCAATACCGGTGAACACAAAAATATGTTTAAAGGAAAATTTTCTATTTTTGGATAGGATATTTCAACTTGTAATTTTTACCCATCCGTTTCATCTGGTTTAGGTGAAGCGTAATTTAATTTGTCTAAACTTACCAAAAGTTTCCAGTTATGAGTGTAGAAGGAAGTGTGATAAATAATGCCTGTGTGTGTTATAATAAAAATATGATAGGATAATGTGAACATCGATATTTTAGCATTGTGGAGGTGAAAATCTTTGCGGCTTTTGTTTTTAGTAGAATGTGTGGGGACACAGTCTGTCCAGTCTCTGGAGTATAGTCATGTCTGCTTGTTGTTTTTTTCACTGTAATATACAGCCGTGCTGGTCAGGTACAAAAAAGACCTTGACACAAACCAACCAACCAGGTGCCACTGCACCAACGACAACTCGCTATCTCCTATATTCGATACACATTCTCTCAAAGGATTTGCAGAAATTATGAGCGTAAGACACGCCGACCGACAGTTACGAGATTTTTCAAAAATTACACAAAATAAAGGCTTAAACCACATACGTACACGTAAATAAGAGGATTGGATTGAGAATGTTTGGAAGTATGTTCAAGACAATATTAGTTTTGCAGATAAAAATTTATCTTAGAAATGCAGTCTTGTTTTCACAATTATTTACGCTGCTCTAAATCTTCCATAAGGTTTCAGTTCTTGAGAAAACAGAAGTTTCTTACACTGTAGAAGCAAAACATAAATCAATCATAAATTCATCAAAATATGTGGTATTTACGAAAATATATAATGAAATCTACAAAATATTTTATTATCCAGAATGCTGGACGCATTGAAATAGCGACAGATTAAGATGTGTGAATTAAACACGTAAAATGTGACCCGTTTGTTGTGTCATTGCTGAGAAGTTAGGTTCCTTAAGCGCTAGTTTAGGAATTGATTGTTTACGATTAGACGTGGCAGTGAGCTGAAGGTGTTGTTATCTGTGACGGCAATATAATTTCGATTCGTATTAAATTATTCGTGAAATGTCGATATCCGCTAGCGGGACTGTCGTTGAAATGTGCCTGGTATTAACAGCTATTAGCAGCGAGCGTAAGGCATAGAGTGATTAACTAAATTAGTTAATAAAGCATAGCAACTCGGAAACAGAATAACGTCTCCTCAAACGCGTCGACCTTTACACAATAAGTTAAATCGGAGTCACAAGGGCACTTGGTCGCTATTTAGAACTATTAAACCACTCTAAGGTTGCGTTAAAGAAAACTCTATCTTGTTTCGTCATACAAACATATAAAAAAGTGTTTTACACACATATTCACACTTACAAACACATTCATATGCGTGGTTATATCTGCATATAATAGCAGATATTATGTCTAGTGAAAAACCATTGCGTTTGGTTTTAATATGTTTTTTTTTTTAATCTAAACAGCTTTTAATAATGAATGTACAGATTATTTTTTCTTTTAAATTAAATCACTTTTGTTGGACTTGCATTGTCTTTATTAAGAAATATTACTTCATTTCGGCTATTTTAATCTGATGGTTGCAGATAACTCAAACGTTTTATTATGTGAACTTACACTAAGAGAAATAGTTTATTTATTCAACATTAAAATTATTTGAATAGTGAGAACATCAATTTTTAGTTTAAATAACAAAGTATTTATTTAACATTTTTTTCCCAAACGACTTTTTTGTTAAGCCAACCACTTTATGAATTAGATCAAATAAATTTAACTGTCTCTATTTAAACGAATATTTTTATCTGTAATACCTATATTACCAACCAATTTTTTCTTTTTAGCAAATCAATTAAATAGCTATTGTTCTTTTTGTTTCGAAATGCTAATTATTTTGATAAATTTTTAAATCGTCATAAGCAAATTATATTTGATATAAATATATATATATATATATTTATATCCAGGATAAAATTAGATCTTTTCTCTTAGGCAATTATTTACTTTTTATGTGTTTCTAGGTATATTTGAAAAGCATTTTCTATTTCACCATTCTCGAATTGTTTTGAGTCCAAATTAGAAACAACTTGTTTTTGTAATATAAAAACTAAATTTAGTCCTTTTTTTTTGTAATGAAGCAAATAGTTGTATGCGAAAAACTGATGAAAACTAGCTTTTTCCCTAGCGTTCCAGAGACAATTACGTTGTTAATTAATGAAACAAAAAAATAAAGCAACTCAAAATGAAATAAAATGGAAAATAAAAAACCTCAATCTTTAAATACACTCGTATTCGAAACACTTCATTCATTATATTGTGCGAAAATTTTACGATCGACCAGGGAAAAAATCCGATACGCTAATAAAAACAGATAATCTACTTATAACTCTAACATCAATTTTTCAGCAAAATGTAAACAAAGTAAAGCCTTCCCGTTATTCACAAAATGAATTAAAAGTTTTAACAACATAAATTTAAACTGATACATATATGTTAATTTTTTTTTTTTTTTCATTTCCAGGCGATAAGCTAATGGCGAGTGAAAAATATGTAATTGAAGAATCAATAGTGAATGAATATTCGTTGCTTATGAATTTAACAATTCGTTCGCTAGAAAAGCGAGACTTTGGAGGCTACAACTGTTCCTCATCCAACGCGTTCGGAAAAACTGATGGAATTGTTCGATTACAAGGTAATTTGTCACGTTTCCGGCAATACGGGACACATTCAATCAGCGAAATATAACTTTTTTTGTTTGTTGTCACCAGAACTACATTTAGCAGTGAAAACCACAACAACGCCAACACCTCCGCGGCAAAATATCGACGTCATTAAACCGGGTAAGAGTCCACCACACACGAAGAACAAGTCGCCGAACGGGAAACATCGAAAAGGCGAGCGCAAGCATCATGGAAGCGACTTCGATGACCAGTTTTCCGAGAAAGAAAAGACGTATGAAGTTACCACTGGCTTTTGGTTAGAAGCAAGGACGGTGGTGCAACGCACCGTTTATCCGAGTACCAGCAGGCCACCTCCTTGGATTGTGCTGAACAACGTGGCTATTCGACACACTTCCAAAATTTGTCTTCCAATCTGGGTAATAGCGGTATTACTAATGCTGCATTTTCAACTTTAAACCACCAAACATTCCAACAGAAACATCGGGTATATTTAATTTTGTTATATTTTTTATTTATTAGGTTTTTTAAATTTTTCAAATATAATTTTGTTAGGTTAGAGTGGAAGTCACAAATTGTCACAAATATGAGCATGCGCACTATTTTAATGATTCTTAAATCAGGTTGCGTATGCTCAAATTAATGCATCTCGATTTTCTGAGAAACTTCACATACTTCTCGACGTGCATTTCAAGATTCGTGATATTTTGACTGCTACTATGAAAAGAAAGCTAAAACTATAAATAAACGACATTTTAATTCGAATAGACTTAGAATTTTGGTACAATCGTTAATTGTGTTTTATGAAAAAATATATGAAAAGTAAAAAAAAAGGAATTAGAAAATATTTTTATCAATACTATTATTTATTTTATTGTATATTGTTGCATATCAATTCATACATATAAGACTTGTTATGTAGTTGTTACACGTCTTCCGAAAGATTTAAATAAAATAAAACCAGATTTAAGATCAAAATTTTCGTAATGAAGTATAATAAAAAGAAAATAATAAAAAAAAAAACAATGCATGGATTCTTTTTTATATAAAGTATACATGTATAAATACTAAGTATATATTTACGAGGAAATAAAGAAACATGTGACTCTATACACATGTGATGGTAAATCATATTTGTTATTATATAATAATAAAAAAATATATAATATGAATTAGTACGATTATAATAAAGAATAATAAGTAATAAATTCTAAATGTAAGTAAACTACGCAGTAGGTACAACACAGACAAACTTATATCTTATTGTCAAACGATTGAGAACAAATATTACCAATGGCGGCAGTACATTCACACCAAGGCCCCTATTTTGTGTTTAGAAATCGTTTATGAAGAGAAAATAATTCACTATTATTCATAAATAATTGGAATTTTTATTATATTATTAAGCACATATTAAGTTGCTTAACGATCCGCTTTCTAAATACAAAACAGCCCAACTGATATGAAATCAGTACTGCCAACTTGTGTTTACACCAAATATGGAATGCCAGAACAGCTCTTATATTTGATCTATACATTTTGCAAGCGAACAAAACCAAAATTAAAAGTTCAAATTTCATCAACAGTTCTCAAATATTTAACGAATTGAATTTCATAGATAAGAGATACATTTGATGAAACACGCATGAACTTTGAAGCAAAGGCACCAGAATACTAGCACAAAATTCACTTTTTTAATTATTTACACATATCAAAAATAAACATAACAATAAGGTTTCAAATCGTTTTCCTAATCTACAATGACTACAGTTGAGATCAGCAGCAGATTTAAACCTATAATTTACATTGTGCAATGACAAATACAAGCGTAAATACTATATACATATGTAAATGTTTTACTTGAATGTTATTTGTTTTTAAAATGAAACCTGGAAAAAAAGATACTAAACCATTTTTGCAGTAATCAATTAAATGTGGTTAGCATAGGTTAAGGCTTCGCATTACTTAATGGTTTTCATAATTTCTTTCTAATTACAAATATTTTTCATATTGAAGTTATTTGCACATTTTTTCACAATATAATCAAATTACATTAAAGCTTTCGTGCATTTTACGTGCATATTAAATTAAGGCTAAATTTATAGCTAATATTAAATATTTTTATAATTGCAAGCAGGCAACAGTATTAGAGGATAATTTTCTTATATCCATCAAATTAATCGCATTATTAATTCACTTATATTACGAAAACTCGTTTTACAATTTATTTAAAACGAGTTGTTGAATTTTTAGCGAACTAGTATTGTGATTAAAATGATCGATATAGGGAAATTATCGTTCAAGAAGCTGCATCTTTCTATATATATTGTTCTTTGTCTAACAACGGTAAATATCTAGCATATTGTAGCTGTAAAATAATGAAATTAAAATATATATATATATATAATAAAATTTCATTATAAAAAAATTCTAAATTGTAGATATTGTATGGTTGTAGGTGACGCGTATTATGCTGTCGAAATTCGTACAATAACTACAATATATCATATTTCTTACAACCAAATTTTGTTATTGCAGCTTTGTTCACATTCAAAAAGAATCAATTTTGAAGCTACAATAAAAAAATTACTTTGTAAAAATATGTTATATTGTAGTTATTGTGTGTTTCTAGACGGCACGTTTTACGAAATTATTTATATAAAGTTTAATATGTCAGAAGTTAATAGAATTTTACCATTGCTAGGCAGAGAACGAGATATAAACAAATGTAGCCTCTAAATACCATTCTTGTTTGTAATTATAAAAATATTAAATATTGACTGTTAATATGTACCTAAATTAACGTAATCAGCTTTAAATCTACGCATACTTCTAACGCATAAGGGTCAATTTCATAGGCACCTAAACTAATTCCAACATATATTGATATTTCAATTGTTTTTTGTCGGTAAAGTAAAAACTTATCTACTCATACCAACGGAGGCACATAGCGGTATATATTCATCCCTCTCAGAAATTATTAAATTTATAAAAGTTTTGTATCTAATGTTGTGTTTGACAAAATCATCTATATATTTATCTTCAAGAAAGAAAACTTCGATATATCAGGAATTTGAAAACATTATTTTTCTTACATTTGGTAACATAAGCGGCACAGTTTGCATTTAATATTAATAAAATAATATAATTTTAATTTACTTAATATATAAAAATGGTATTCGTCCCCTTTCCTTAACTCTGAACTTGGTGCTTATGCTTTAGCATCCTACTTAGCGTACTCATGAACATACTTAGCATTCTAAGATCCTGCACATGCGTAAAATGAATATGAATCAGCCATTGCCACCAAGTGACAGGCTAAAGTGCCAGCTAACTTCATTGTTGATCAAATTTGTAAATAGAAAGTGATTTTTATTTAGGTAATAGAAATGTTTCAAATAAAATACGATGTATATTTCGCAAAAATTCTTTTAAAATTGTGTTTTCTTTGAAACATAAACATGAATTTTATACGTGTAAATGTCATATACAAGAAGAATTAGAAAATATATTAATAACATTTATACTGTTAATAATGATATATAAATATATTATAATAATGATAAATATTAGATATTAGGACAATGATAAAGATCCTGGAATATAACTAGATAATTCCAGTAAGTTACAACAAATTAATAATATCATTTACTGTCTATTACAAGAACAATGAATTTATGTTGTAAACGTTGTAAAAACAATGACTACGAATTTTACGGGACCCAAACAATCCTAATGTTGTAAGCATACACATATGCTTTCTTCATAAATAATAACAAAAAAGAAAACAAAAAAAAAAAAAAACAAAAAATAATATATGATAAATGTAATTTTCCCATAATACCCCCACGAATAACAAGTTTTGAACTTGTAATAATTATGACAATAAATACTTAAAAAATACATTTGAAAAATAAGTATAATGTAATAAATATTTTTATCTATAAATGAATTCGGTATTATATTTACATCCTTTCACTATTTCATGATAAAAAATTTTATTTTTTATTATTTATTTTATTATTTATTATAGGTGCGCTCAGTAATTCTGTGAGCTGGCGATTCTTCAATGAAAAGGTTAGTTTACGTATCATGATATCATATATTAGTGGGGACAATAATTGCTTTTGTTAATATAAATAACGCTGTTTTTCGTAAGCTTTGGAATGCGTTTGAATTTATTTTGATATTACGCAGAACATGCATAATCGTAAAAAGTTGCATTTAAGTTATATTGCTTAGCTTATCGTATGATAATAAAAGACAAGTTTGGCTATGTTTGTTCTCGGATCAAAATAAATCTTGTCTTGTCACAATAAACCCAAAAATATAAATGATTTATATACTTGAATAGTCCAAAGGCTATAAATAAATAATTATGAAATTTTAAATCAAGGCTTCGAACCGTATTATTTTTCGTTTCGGTTCAATTAAAAAGATATATGAGTTCGGTTCCGGTTCTCGTTCCGAAAAAAATAACGTTTTTTATTGGTTTTCGATTCAGTTCCAAGAGTGTAATTAAAAAAAAAGAATACATTCTTTTTGAACATAGTCCTAACCGAAATAAACCGATATTTTTTTCGGTTCAGCTCCGGTTTCGTTCGAAAAAATAACGGTTTGTTTTTTTCGGTTTCCCGTTTTCGGTTCAGTTCCAGTTCGAGGCCCTGGTTTAGATAATAATTTTTTTTAGATTGTAATCTTGAGGAGCAGAATAAATGATTAAAAATAATATTTTTGAAATTTAAGATTCAATATTTTCTTTAATACTGTTATCTCTATATCATTCGGTTGTTAATAATAATAGGTTTTTTTTTTCATTTAAATATCAGTGGTTAATGATGTGCTTTGTATATAAATAAAAATATCCACTAAATAGATTATACGACGAGCTATAGGCATTGATTCATGTACCAATGATTGTTTAATCAGAGAAAAATCTAAAAAAATCAGCGAAGAACCGGTGTTTGTGTTATATTATTGTGCTAAATATATATGAATTAAATATAATATAAACTATTAATTTTAGCCCTATAATTTTCAAAATACTAAAGTAACTTAATTTTATACATAATCATACATCAAATGCCAGATGTATCAGATATATCATATTGTTTCACTAATTGTAATCGCATTTTCAGTTCAATTGTAACAAAACTTAAATCGTTAAATTAACGATTCTTGGATTAATGTATTTTGAAACCTTTGCTTTCTTTTGTTAGAAAAGCAGGTTTGAATCTTGACAGAAAAAGTTAATTTAAGACTATAACTTCAAAAGTTTGGTAACATTGTTCAAAATTATAATAACAGAGATATGCATAGTTCTATCTAGGTAACTTTAAATAAGTAGTTTCACAGAAAATCAATTTTAAGTTTCAAACGCAATAAAAAGTATTTGACATGAAATATCGTCATTGTTTTTAGCTCGCCGAAGTACAGAAAAGCTAATGCATTCGGTGGTGAGTCTGTAACATTATCGGATCAAAAAATTGATTTGTATAAAATATGCCTTTCACTTTTGATAGTTTTTATTATCTTCGAAACTGAAAAATAAAAATAAATCATATTTTACCAGGTATTTCTATACAGAATTTTTAATTAATCTGTTTAATTTTTTCCCCAGCTTGATGCTTGACATTAATATTTCTTTTCATGTTTTATCAAAATAAACGTTCGTTATAAGTAATTAGAGGGTTTAAAAATAAGGATAGGTAATTTACATTTTTATTGCGATGCACAAGTAATTATATATTTATTTTCATTGAAGACTTTTCTAAATATTTAAAATATTACTAACGATTTCGTATGAATTTCAATTTGACGATAATGCTAAGTAGATAGGTATGTTTGCGTCGGCAAAAGCGACCCCATAATGTCGTAACGTGCAACCCCTGTCCGCCAAACATAAATAAGAAAGCATTCAAGTGAAAGTCGTAGAAAAGAAAGGCCACAAATAACACGGAAAAGGACAGCACCAGATCCCGGCTGTAAAAACGGGAATCGAACCTCGAATCACTGCAGTTACAAGCGCCCAGCCAGACAATGCGTTTTACTGCTAGACTGAACTGTTTAAAACAAAGAAAAACTTTCATATTAGAATATTTATTATATATTAAAGTCAACCCCTCGCTTCGCATTCTAGAAACAATCATATATTTGAATTCACAAAAAAATATAATTCTATTAAATACACGGAACAATGTTCCTCATTAATAATTAGTGCTATCGTCTAATTATCGTTTAAAATTGCAAGTTGGTAAATTGGAAATCAATTTAATCAAAATATTTTGTTCTATTTTCATGTGACTTACAAATTGAATTTAACTCTACACTGATCATCTAAGTTTTCTAATTATCATTAAATTGTAAAGCACAAAATGGCTGATTCAGTTTAAATACCAATCTGATGTATTACTTGAGGTTATATATCATTTGACTGTTCAGCGAACTCTAGTAAGCAATAGCGATATTGTCAGGGTATGCGCTGTAGGAAAATTTCGGTTTCTATGAAAATGCTATTGATTTTCAGTTTCCTTGTCGAGCGAGTAGTTGTGGTTGATGTTTTTACCACTAGATGACTCTGCATATTACTGAATTTTTCAACAATTAAATCTAGAAATAAAGCATTCTTTATTTAAGTATACGATTTATATTTATTACTTGTGCAAAATACGAGTTATTGCCTAAACTATATTATTCGATTTATGAATCATTCGGAAAGTTTATATTGAAAGCTGTAAAATCGCATTTACGTGATTTAGAATTGTTTTCTCAATATATATATATATATATTTTTTTAATTCAATCATAAGTTATTGAGATATATATATTTTATTAATTGATATATTATTGTTAAATGTTTCTGTTGTAAATGAATTAATATCTATTTTGCGGCCCACCTGTTGCGACTAATAATGCATCTGAGTAAAAATAACAATGAATTGATCATGTTTCACTCAAGTTAAAATAAATGGCCATCAATTCACTTCAAAAAGAAAATTGTTATAGAAAAGTGTCTGGGTTAAATGATGTTCTTAATCAAACAGTCAATAAACATTAACGTTATTAGAAGTTTTCAGTTATTTGTTGCAAAGCACGTGCCCATTATTTTCGCTGGGAAAGAAGCTGCTATTTAGTTTCGTATTTCTCAAAATATATTTTTGCAATTTTTAAATTCGTATAATGCTACATGCATTCCTCATATTATCGGTAGTCTACAATAATTGCGTTTGTTGTGAAAATAAGATTAGATACAACGCACCTATGCGTCCAGCTTGCCTTATAAGTAATACTCCATGCGATGCGAGTAGCGATTTTTAATTATTATGGCCTCTTACAATTTTTTGTATATTATTTTGATAAAAAATATTTAGTGCATATTTTAAAATTCAAAATTACAATATTTAATATTTCTATGGCTTTTAGGTTAACAATATGAAAAAATCATGTAGACATAAAATATCTTAGAATTATAAGTAAAATTTTTGAGGATTTTTATTATTTTTCTAAGGACAGTATTAAGGGGGGCTATTTTAGAAATTACGCTGAACCAAGACATTTATAACAAATTAAAAATCAGAATTAAATCGAAATTGAAGAATTTCTAGTGTCTGGCATTGCAAATTTTTCGAATAGATGTATACTTAGGTATAGCAGCATTTTGCGAGTATTTAAGAGAGTTTCTACTTATAATAATTATATTGAGTGGAATAAATCGTGAGGCTTCATGAATGGATGTGGTGGTGAGTGAATAACATAAGTTTGTCGAGGATGAGAAGAAGTAGATAGGTATATAAGACCGTGTCGAGTCTTGCGTCGCGCGTCTCGACTAGAACAGACAATAGCTGTAAAATTGAAATTTAATGAACTGTGAACAGTCGAAATTGATATGGAAAAGAGCTAAGATAATCTTTAAGACTTGAACAGCAATCTGATTTAAGAAACAGCTTGGCTCTATAATGAAAACCCTGAAGGCAATCTTGTGTGCACTAGAGCTAAACTAACTTTTACATGGCATTACAAGGATGCCGGGATCGAATCCCTCTTTCGAGACCGTCACCATGCTATGCCAAACCGAGACAGCGAAGATGGCATTTACGTTATTAAAACCAATGACTTGCTAAATTATAATTGATTCCTAGGAATATCTATACGGTTTTTATTTCCCTTTTATTTATCAATTATATCAAATCAAAGAGATTCGTATTCAAATAGGTTTCACAACAAAGGCTTACGTATTATAAACGTATGTGGATTCTTTATCTTGTATGCTTGTTGTAAAGTTATAAAATTTCAACTATAGTTTAGAATAAGTTTCATATAAAAGAACCTTTGTGGCCATATTTATTTCATAGTATAATAATTCTTATATCCTTACATAAAATATTTGTATACTACATTTACGATTTTAATAACATATAAACTATTATATTTCAATATAACCGGAAGAGATTTAAGGTTTAAGGTTTTTGGTGCGCTAAAAATGTTTGCTAGATAGTTATTAGTATCTCTAGGGATGTGGCCAAAGAAAATTATTCGTTTGAATTGTAATGTAAGCAATATTGAAACAGACAAAACATAATTTTATTTAAATAAAGATAACTGTTTATTATTTATTATTATCTAAGATGAGCGTAGAAAAGTTCATCTATATAATAGATAATAAGTGGGTAAATAACAAAATTAAATCGACCTCAAAATATTAATAGAAATATACCATTTGAAGGTGCCTGAATCCGTTTTGACTATTTTCTCAAAGTCGTCTGCGTGTGTGTCTATGAACGCCAATACCATTGAACATAGAAATATGATGTTTTGAATTAAATATTTATATATCATTGGAAATAAAACCTTTGTAAAAGATACTTTAACTGGAAATGTTTACTCGTGTAATTTTGCAAATATCTCGAAAACGACTCGTGTTTGAGAAAAAGTGATTCTTATAATAGATAAAGACATTAAAATTTCTAGTGACTTTTGTTTGAAAAGATTTTTTGTAGGATTTACCATTTACTTACAAAACGCCTTTAAAAATAGATATGGTACCTTTACGTTTCCAAAGTTACCACATATTTTAATATTAAATAAAAGAACTCTTGGTTGTTTCACAATTATTATAATTGTGAAACAACCAAGAGTTCTTTTATTTAATATTATCATGTTTCACGAAGTGCCAACCACTATATCCATTAATAACATATATTAATGTTGTTTCATGGTAATAGCAGAATTAGTTTAAAACACAATAAAGAAAATTTTAAATATAGTAAAAACTAAGTATAGGAGACTTGAGTACAGGCTACTCCAGATTTTTTACGTCTTAAATTAGATAATAGTATCTAAATGAATTATCTAAATATAAAGTAATTCAGATAAATTTCAGTAAGGGTTGATGAAGAAAATTTGCAAAGTTTTCTGAAAAACGAAAAAACAATGGTTGTCTATCACTATGCATTCATGGGCAGAGGTGTACCTTATGTATATTTCAGGAGCGTAGGAGCGTCTTTTATTTAAGGGGGCAATACAAAATCTTTACATATACTTACAATATTGAATATTTCTTTGAGAAAATGTGATCCTACGCTCACGCCCGTTAAAATTCAATATCATGTTCTATTACGAATTCCTAAACCAAATCCTATACGATGTTCAAAAGAATAAGTAAGAAAAGCGTGCAACTTATATTTAGACATTGTTTGAGTAAAACTTGTCGTATGTATTGACTTGGAATTTAATATTTGCGTTCTATTATTAAATCACGTTTCTTACGATAGCATAAGACAGCTATAATGATTGGTCATGTGTACCCAACGGCCAGAAAAAAAACTATGAATAATAATCATTTTTAAATTTAAAATATTGTTGCAATCAATCAATAATACTATCATTATTATCTTTTATTACTTTATATAATCAAAATTAAGTGGCTATAAAAAGGTTTTCTATATTTATGCATCAGTGGTGAAATTAATGTTCTTCTGTGTAAATAACAAAGAAATAAAATTCCACTAAATAGATTATACGGCGAAAAGAACATTAGTGCCTGTATTTATGCTTTTTTTTTTTTGTAATGTTCTAACCTATTTTTATTCAATATATAGAAAACTAAAGTGTTTATTAAATGGTATAACTTGTTTCGAATCTTATAAAATTTGTATTTTTCAAATTATTTAATTATCATTTCTACACGAAATATATAATATATTATTATTAACCAAATTGCTTTGATTTTTAAAAAAGATGTGTTTTCTTCGCGATTTCAGAAAAACTTGCATAGGTTGAGGCACCATTGCCTTTAATGAAATATTTAATTATTTTTAAATATAGTAAATATTTATTTTTGCCCTTGATGTCTTCTATGAAGAAAACCTATTAATAACTACTGATTCATGAAGACATTAAATAATAAAAATTAATAAAGAAATCAATTATTTTACTCGTTATTTTATATTTTAAAATTATTAGTTTAATTATTTTTGTATCTGAAATAAATAATAACTTTAACAAAAGTTTCTTAAACATTATTTCAACTTGTTGTTGACAAATAAATTGATATATCACGAGATTTGGATATTACTTTTACTTATTAATAAATATACTGAATTTACTTCTTATTTTAGTTTTTAAAACACTGAAAGAAAGAAAATCAGTTTATATTGATTTGCAATGTTAATTAACTTGATGGACGTATATGTGAGTTTAGTTTAAAAAAAATAAAGTTTGCTTAGTTTGACGCAACTTGAAAATCGGTGGAGTAACATAAGAGCGAAGCGTGTGAGGTTAGGAATAAATTTGGAACGACCGGACATTCCATTGGAGCGAAACTAGCAGCTCTTAAAAGCTCTCTTCCACGCTACACCACGCAAATGATCACTTCTAATGGATCGTGCACACATTTTTATTAGTTCACATAATTCTTCTCCAGACGCTTCACGATTAGCCACAGAAAATTAATCTGTGAAATTTACCGCATCTTCCAAAAATTCATTCACAGATTTTGTAATCTCATTTTTATATTATTATATTATTACGCTAAGTAATAAATCTATTTTGGAGACAAAATATTCTTTATTAAACCTGTCTGCACAGGCGCTGGAATACACAGTTTCAGAGATAAAAAATAAAAACCTCCTAAATAAGCCCTTTATTAAAGTTTTTATTTTTTAACTCCAAAGCTAAGTATTAAATAAATACATATTTTGTATGCAATTACGCATTGACTGATATTTTTGCTTGTTTATTTTAAATTTAATATATCTGGCGTTTGCTGTGTAATTTTCTACGAAATATATGCTAAATAAATGTTTATTAAAGTTAATATATGTTAATAATCAAAATTATAACGCAAAGTTAAATAGGTTATTTATAAGTCAGTATAATAGTCGATTCCAATGAATGCATGTGAAATTAATTACGAATTACCTTTGCAGACACACATGTTGTGAAACATATATATAACTCGTAGCGAAAAACATATAACTTACACTGTTGATAGCGAACTGTGATTTAATTTCGATTTTATATTACTGCTACATCATGTACTAGTAAACTAGATGAACATGGTCGCTCTATTTTAACTGCCAATAAATTTCTAATCAACTCGACAAATATATTACGGTCAAAATTTGTCGGAAATTCAACCTCGGGCTTAGCGTCAGTGTGCACAGGTTATGAATTTATTTAAAGGCATTATAAACTTATCAAATTAATGTCTTGTTACGTTTTAATAAAAACTATTTGTTGTATATTCTCTAATTTTAATTTAATACAGACATATTTTCAAAACACAATTTAAACTTATGTACCACAAATTTACATATAAAATTTGTTTAAAAATTTACCGAATTATACAAAATTTTCAAACACTGTTCTATAATTTGATCGTATTTTCACAGATCTGTAATACACTACACTGTACTTTTAGGTCAGTTATTAATAACAATATAATTGTTTCTTTTTAGCTTGTTGAACGATAGTACAAGACAGCTATAGTATTTAGTAGTTTCTCTGTAACATGCACAGAACAAAGAATGTCCTGGACAAAAAATTCTTGTCTCGTTGCTCTGAATAAAAAGAAACTCATATACTTGGATGTATGTGATCTTCGGGTCGATTTTAAAAAAATCATCTTATTTTTACAAACTACTTACTAATAATGGAGACAAAATTATGAATATCATTATTAAACGACAGCCTTAAATTTGCCGTTTTCCGTTAGCAATGTAACATATTTTGGCTTTTCAAGATCGCAATGACCTTGAGAATAATACACTGCTAATGAAATCACCTTAACGGTGAATGTTGTTATAGTGACAATATTCTATGAAGTATTAGCTTCAGGTTTATTGATTTACAGCGATTTAAGGCCTCTCTTTGGATTTCAGTACACAGGTATTAGTGAATAAGTTATGAATCCTATGTATAAATATTTACAATACATTATGTTTTTGGTAACCTTTGCTACATTTTGTATTTTGCACACCAAACCAAATTGTGCTTTTATAAATTTACAAAATGTGGTTTTACCTTTGTGGAAAAAGTTACATTAGATTTTTAGTACATGTATTTTGGTCCATTAGATGTTACGGTAATGAATTCCGTTTGACATATATAGGTTTTATGAAGTTGGTCTTGGTTGAACATATAGAATATATTCTTCTACGTATATATATGTGTATATATATGTATATATATATATATATATATATATATATATATATATATATATATATATATATATATTTACGTATATACTTTACTCGTTATGTCTTGCTTGCCCACTCTTTATAAACCTTTTGCGATCAGAGTTGGACTTAAGAATTTCATAATTTGCAAACCCTACAATACATATTTATTGGATTGTAGTTACGATTAAAGATAATACGGCACTAAAATATATATGAATAATGAATATTTCTTGCAAAATTGTAATGAAATGTTTATCTTGTTTCAATACGATTGTGCGTTAGTCCAATTCTGGACTAACCATCATTCCTTTAGCGATTGCTTTACCGATGAATGGACTTTGTAACAGATGGTACATAGACACGAACGAAAAAAAGCTTTATCAGAATCAGTGGATCTTGAAGATGTTCTCTCCCTGAAAACTATTCCGCTTTACAAACTACCCGTACTCTTTCTTAATTCAAAGTGCATTAGTAGTATAATTGTTGGATTCCGTAAGGAGAGTATAAACCTTACAAATAAATACACCACTGTTCATTAGTATTTTCTCATCTTTATAGACAATACTAGAATAAGAGATATCGTTAGTATAACTTGCAGGGGTTCTAACTCCAATACTATCTATTTTACAGGAACGACAAAAAACTGGACGTATAATTTATATAGTTAAATATTCATTAGTAATATGTTTAGAGGTTGTTTCAAAATCATTGACAATTTAGAATAAAGAAATGTTTGTTTTTTTTTTACATATTTTAATAGATTTTCGACCAGTTCCTCACCTTAATTAATATTTTGGACTTACGATACTTTTTCTCTTGGACAATTTATGATGATCAATTAGGAAGTAATTTTTTTGTAACACAATTAATTCAATCAATTCTTCTAAGCAAACGTAAGTAATAAGCATAAGTCGAAACTTGTATCTCAATTCCAAAATTTAAATTGTGTTTTTATAATAAATCGAAAATAACCTGTACTTATTTGTAATCCATTATAACTTACTAAATTCAATTTATCTAATGGAGTGAGCACAACCCAGAGCTGATTCACAAGACGCTGGACTTACGATTTGTGCCTGTAAATATATGAGTAAGTAGGACTAACGACATTTTTTATTTAATACATTATCAAAGTATAACATGTTCTGTAGTTATGAAAATTTCTGCTTTCGATGAGTTAATATTTTCTCAATTAAATGATTCAAAATGCACATTTTCGAACCACAGTAGACAACTATCAATCGTCAATTTTTTATTTTTTTTATTGAAATGTATACACTGTAGCAAATAAGTGTAATTTTCCATCACTTGTATTTAAAACTATATTTATAAATTACTTTACTGAATTATAGTAAAATTTTATTCGAAATCATGTAATCCTCCAAAAATATAGTAAAATTACCTGATTTATAAGTTAATTTTACATTAAATAAAATAAATTTACACACATTTTTTACAGTGTAGTCAAACATAGATCGGATATTATAATTTACCAATATAAACAATAAGTATTGAAAAATAAACTATTATAATATTTCTTTAATGGAAAAATTGAATGTTCTATTATATAAGGTATTTTTCACAATTAACCATATTTTTAAGTAAGTAGCATACCTCATATTTTCAGTATAAATACTTATGCTGGTTCGCTGGGCCTTTTAGTCAAATTCCACATTGAAATTTTGTTCCCAGTCCACCCCTGGTTACTTACTCTGTTTAAATTAAACGATTATACTTAAAATCTCAATGATTGAGAAAGTAATGCATTAGTTAATGTCTGAATGATTCTTACATTCAAAATCGTATTTTAGGTGTAATTTTATATATAAAGCAAATTGGAAATATATTTAAATTTGATCTTCAACTTAACTTTATATTCCTGATGTTAATCGATGTATCGATTGAGTGAGTAAGAGTGCGAACGTCTTGAACAGATGGGAAAACGTTGTTCTTGGCGTCAGTTGAGCGTCGTGTATATGTGGGTATATATCTTAAGTTTAAACAAAGAGAAAACATCGTTTTCATTCATCACTTCGAATGACATTTTCGAAAGGAATGCGAATAAGAGAGACGGGTTTAAATTGTATCATTTATCTTTCGAATACGCATGTTTGTACTTGTTAAATATCATATCGATTACTTGTAAGTAAACAAAATAATATATATCCTACGGCTTCTCAGGCAACTAAACATTATGTGAAAATGTCATAAATACATATATAGATAGATAGTAGCATGACGAGAGAAATGAACACCATTTTGTTTGATATACTTAGTTTAATGTAATAAATAAAGCATGTGTAAATAAGATGAAAGCCATGTATTATCTAAACATTTAATATAAAAAAGTGAAGAATTAATCTCTTGAGAAAGACAGAAGCTTTTGTCGAAACGTTGAGATTAATTTGAATAAATAATCCTAATTTCTAAGAAGTCTATTTTTTCAACTTATACGTAATGTATAAAAATAAAGAAATACAATCACAAAGAAACTCGAAATGTTTATGGAAATATCCGTATTGAGGGTCCCTGTATTCATTTTGACTATTGAATGAACGCTCTACTGTTGAACATAATTTTATGATGTTTTGAATTTAAAATTACCATGTTCCTGGAAAAAAAAAATTCTATTTTTTATAAAAATATTACAACACGAAGTGCATGTTTATTTTTGTCATAATTGCATATCTCTAAATCGACATAAATTAGAGGAAACGAGAATATTATTAAAGTGAAATATATACAAAATTCTAGCAATTTTTGTAAAAAGATAAAAGTATACCTTTTTCTACAAAATTGCATTTGAAAATAGCCATGTTACATTTACGTTTCCCTAGTTACAATACATATTTATATTGTTTGAATCGTAGGAAGATTTTAAAACACAATAAAGCATTATTATAAATATAGATAGTGAAAATAGTGTGAAAGTCAATTTAATTTTAATATCTCTATATATTTTTGGATTTATTCTTTCTCTATCTTGTGCCGTTATCGAGATATTGAAATTAGAGCAAGAGTAAATTGTTACTTCCGGTTAAGATAATGTTTTCAAAAGTAAAAACTGCGATCTGGGTCATATAAAAGTTTAAATTTTCATAATTTTACCTACAGTTTTGCACGTTTACAGACACACACACACACACACAGATATATAGATGTTATTGAGAAAGTAGTCCACATTTTTCGTGATTACAATATTTTCTTAAGTATTTTGTCCAAGATTGTAATAATCTTTTTCAAATTTAAAATCAACAAATAAAACGGTTTATTTATTGATGAGTTTGCTTAGAAGGAGAGCTGCATGCATTGGTGAATGTGTTTGTTTTGCCAATTACAAGATTTTCTTAAATTAAAGTCAATGTGTTGTCTATAGAAATGAAAGTTGTTTTATAACTAAATTTGTGCAGGATTGGATTTAAAATGTAAATTGTTATTAAATTTGAAAGTAATATTGCAGAGAGAACACAAGAGAAGAAAACTATTCACCGAACACGAAACGGGAAATTTGTTTTCCATCACTTGTGCTCTGCCTGTTCCCTACAGCGCTGCTCCACTCTGCGCTGCCCTGCAAAGTATTACACATTCTATTCACGTATCGACAAATGAAGCGAACTTTGTTTCATTAGAGATTCTTCTACTTAGTAAAATAAAGGAAACGTATAATTATGCAAAGAAAATGAAGTTAATTTATGGTAATTCAAATTTCCTGTGATGTGAACGTAAGTCGCGGCTTCATTCACTTTCCGGTCTTTTAAAAGGACTATTGTTCAATCTGTTATTGAACGCATTGTTTTATATTTATAATTATGTTTATAAACAGTCTATATTGACATGTTTCCAATAATAAAAAAAGCACTCCTGATATTTCAAAGAATGGCTGTGTTCTCGTATTGTTCTATATAGCATTTATCTTTTCTAGTCAACTGTAAAAGTTCTTTTTGTGTTTATTTAATTTCCGCTTTTTTGATACCCCAAATTTGTATACAATTCGCGTAGCGCCATATTGTTATGAAAAGGACAATATTGATTTCAATAAATTTTTCATGATGTATGGAATTGATTGAAATACCAAATGCATAATTAACATAAATTGTAATCATTCTGAACTGTTGTTCATTGTATATAAGGACAAATAAACGAATCTATTCGGAAATACTAATATTGCTATATCAAAATTTGTTAATTAATATCAGTTGTCTGTTGCTAAAAGTTGACAATATATAATGTGATTATATTACACAATATATCGACGGGTGGATGTCATCAGAATTGCAGTATTTTGTTTAATGATTTATTATTTTCGACGTTTCGAGAATAATACATAAATAATTCAGTATTTCTGATCTTATCCACACATTGAATTCATCTTTCCAGTCGATCTTTTCAATACGTTTAGCTCATTGTACTACCGTACCTATAGTGTTAGATTGTGTGTCTGTAACATTGATGAATCAAAAAATTTCTTATACGCAGTAATAAATAA
Source organism: Leistus spinibarbis (assembly GCA_933228885.1). Lineage (NCBI taxonomy): Eukaryota > Metazoa > Arthropoda > Insecta > Coleoptera > Carabidae > Leistus > Leistus spinibarbis. The sequence goes on along the minus strand of OW121792.1, from coordinate 3,517,325 downwards.
GTCTTGTAATCATGAATAATGTCGAACTCGAGATTTCAACGGATAGACACGTTTTGACTCTCCCTGAATCGAATATGACTATTTTCGGAATAACGTGTATGTGTTTGTCGGTCTGTGAACGCTGTAGAACCAAAGTTGTCGAACATAGAATTGTGAAACTTCAACCTTAAAACTTGTATATGGTCTAGATGTGCACCTTTTATTTTTGAAAAGAATATTCAAACCGGAAGTGCATGTTTACTCTATGCACGGCTGAACTTATGGCAAAAATAGTTATGTTCATAATAAAAGAAATTAATATTCCGCACAACTTTTGCTTCAAAATTTTATTCAAAAATGTACAAGTTACATAAATTTCTTGTATATGTTGCCATAGATACGCATGTATGGGATTATATTTAATAAATCGTATGAACCGTATAGTTGTATAGACAACATTTTGACAAGGAGATAAAATTGAGAGATTAATTTGATGTTTGTCATTTGACATCGGTTATATACCTACTATACGTATAAGAAAGTCTTGTGCTGGGCACAACCGGAATTTTTAGATTGTGAAATCAAGGGACAGAAAGAATAATCATTTGGAAATTTAAGATATTGTTGATTGTTGACTGGCAATTGTTGAAATTAAGCAATAACATTGTCTTTATTGTATTTTATCATTTGATTTCTTCAAAATTAAGTTAAAATAAATAGATTTTCTTCGTTTAAGCATTAGTCAAATATCTTTAGCCACAATATCTTATACATTAGTTTAATTAATCAATTTCTTTAATGTAATTCAAATGTAAAAATATTCACTACGATTAGCAACAGTATTTGATAGTATTTTTATAATAAAATTATTGTAAAATAAAATAATAATTCTGTAAGAATAAATAACATATTTTAAAAATTGATTTCCTAAACTAATGTATAAGATATTGTTGCTTATGTTATTTCATGCTTAATAGAAATAAAACTGTTAATTTCTGAAGAAAGAATTATTATATTTCCGAAATGTTGATGTAACATTTCAATAATTAATGACTGAAAATGCCTAAAAAATCATATTCAGTTTTATCAATCATCACAGTTGAATAATATAATACAATTTTAAATTTAATATTTAATTGTAACTTACCAACCGTTGTACAGAGTATAGCTGAAAATAATCGTTGGATTTAAAAATCGCAGGAAGCTCGGATTTATTAATTGATGACAGAAACCCTTATAAAACCATATCCAAACTTATCATTATAAAAACAAATGTATTAATTTAATATTTAATTGTTACATACCTTTTGACTTACTTTAAGCCAACCGTTGTACAGAGTATAGCTGAAAATAAATTTGTGGATCGCAGGAAACTTAGATATATTTGTTACGTATCTGATACTTGGTGTACAGAGCATACACAAAACATATTTATAGGATATAACATAGATGTATACCTTTATATAATTACATATACATGAAGGTAACAAATATGTAACAGATATATAAGTTTGTTTTCTTGGAATAATTGTACAAACATGTTACATCCTGTAGTGGTTTATTTAACGAGTAATATAGGTACATTTTTTATCTGCAGCATAAAACTGATTCCATTTACTTAAAACATAATCAATTATTACAATAACAAAACAAATTAAAATGTAAGCAACGAAGTAGGTACACATAACAGGTGTTGGCAATTGTTTGCCCATTTGTTTAAATTATTTGTTAGCAAAATTACCAACGATTTTATCTAAAAAAAAAATCTTCATTTAAATAATCGTTGATAATTTTGCCAACCATATACACTTCTCCCACAGATATAAACAATTCTAATCACTACATAAAACAATAACTAATTGCATTATTTTTCTAGTCGATATGTCGACAGTGGACCTTTCTTTTTATTGAATCCAGATCAGACTTCTTGTAATAATACATTTTTTAACGCAATCGTATTCACATAAATTGTACTCAAAAGTGCTGTTATAAAAGAGTAAAAGATATAACTTAAACAGTTATGTCCTTGACTTGCACTTTTGAATATCAAAATCGGTTGTGAATTCAAAAAAAACATTTACTGTTTCCTGTTACTGTATTTATGGAAAATGGCCTCTATACTAGCAGTCTTAAAATCAATTTAGCAGTAAATACAGATGAAGTAAACAGTAAATGGCTTTGTTCGAGCCCAAACCCTCACAAAGAATCAGGAACTTGGCGTGGAGCATTCGTCCATTTATGTTTCTTACACGGAGAAATATGGATCGCAAAGGGTATTATAATTATTGTACTCCGTACAAAAAAATATTGTAAAGTGAGAGTGATATATAGTTTATATAGAATACAAATCGAATTGTACACTGTCACCACTTTAAAATTTTATTTCTCTCCATTTATACTACCATAATTGTGCGAATACTACCACAATTTTGTGATAATTATAACAATTAGGAGTACTTCGAAAAGCATGCAAACATTTATAATCGTATCAATAAAATAAATGAGCGCATACATCTAGTATATTGTGATAGTTATCACAGGAGTATACTGTGGAGCTGATCCTCTATCAGTATTGCGAGGAGCATGATGGACATTTCTGATATGTCCGTCAAATTGGTCTGCCACATATACGATATTAAAGAGCCCAACCGACAATATTAAGTGCTTAATTTAATACCCGACTTTGAGAATTAGTGCTGCAGGTTAAAAAAAAAACTATAAACATTTTTATGTGAGCGAAGTCTTGTTGGTTTATCTCATGTCCTAACTCTGTTCCAATTATCAACATTGAAAGAAGACATTGCCACATAGAGTTGATGTTAATTTAGTATTGCATAGTTAGATATTGTATTGCTACATTAAAATGAGGATTTTTGATTATGTAGCACGAATCCTCAAATTCGGGCATTAATAAGCATTAAATGTGAATTGTTTAGTTTTTTAATTTCGCATATGGAGCCGACTAAATTGACGGATGTATTTATGATCAGATGCGTAATAAATGCGGGCATGCTTCCAATAATTTGTGTGTGACAACTATCAGAAGCATGTCGAGGAGCATTGGAAGAAGCATGCGAACAGTATTTTGTTCGTAACCGAAAAATAAATGCACGCATGCTTCTGATAGTTGTGAGACAGGGTGCTCGAACCAAGCAAATGAAAACCAAATCATTTTCTATGAATCTATTGTAGGTATGATTTGCTTAAGATATGTAAGTTAGTGTCTTCGAAAACACATTTACATTGTACAATATATATATATATTTTTGTTTTACCATATATTATTTGATATTTTGTTTTAAAATTTATTTATACATATTTTCATCTGCAAAGGGGATATATTTATAATATATATCGAAAAAAAGCACAAATTTGATGTTTCGTCAAATTTACAGCAAACAGTTTCACACCGTCCAGTTTTGTTTTGTTTTAATTTATTGATTTGGCACATTATTGTAAATATATCTACAAGTTTTCATAAACCTTGCATAAATATAAATAAATAAATATTAGTATTCGTTGTGTAGCACTGTCCCGCACTGTCAGGTTCATATTGTACTCAATTAAAACACCATCGACTTAAAATCGTAACCGTATACATTAAAATGTGAGTATTCTTACAGTAGTTGTGTTGCGTAGCTTGAATGGCCCGCGAGCGATCATAATTATCGTGCGACATGACGCTGTTCTCGCCGACTTCCATTAGCGAGCCTTGATAGCCGTTGTAGATTCTATTTTCCGATCCAGCGCCGTTAACACCGCCACTATTACCACTAGTGCCGGCACCAGTGCCATCCAGGTCGTTACCTGCGCTTACCATTCCTGCCGCACCACCATCGTTACCATCGCCCGTCTCATCAGATATGGAGTCTTCATCACCGCCAGCTTTCGCGCGATATGGCAACTCCATTTCTATTTCAAATCACACAAACAAACATACAAAATACACTCATGCACCTACAAGGTACTTCTTATTACACCTACAAACTGCATCTTATATTACATAAATAGTCACGTTTGTTGGCAGGAAAACAGATTTCAACCAATACATTTTGGAAACTTATTTGGCGTATGTTCAAATAACAGTAAACTCAATCATTTTCTCATCTAATTATATTTTAATAAATATATAAAAATCAGTATTCCTTGTTTAACTATCAACTAGGTTAACTATGTGCCCAGTAATTTCTTCATCGATATAATAATAATAACGTTAATTTAAAAAATGACATTCGATCTCATTTTTTCAAGAACGTAGAACAATTTTCTTGATTAAAATATTGATGACTATATTCTCGTTGTCTCCAAGGGCATTATTGGTGTTTTGGGCACAAAGTACAATATTTCAAAATTTTACAGTTGCTTAAACGATTTTTACAATGGCTGGAGCCATTAAATAATTTTGAAATATTCAATATAATATATTGAAAGTTTGAATATTTTTGTTTTTAATATTTAAGTTTCTATACATGTTTGAAAAATCTCTTTATGATTGTAGAACAGTTTTCTTGATTAAATAATCGATTACTTTATCCTCACTGGCTGCGAGGCAGTTAATGGTTCGAACCCTCCCGATACGGGTTTATATTTTTATTAATAATGTGTTTTTCTCACACATTCATATATATATATATATATATATATATATATATATATATATATATATATATATATATATATATATATATATATATATATATATATTGAAATACTCGTATATATATATTTATACAAACACATACATACGCACATACACACTTTATAACTATAGAATTTCAAAACACAGTAATATTTAATCCTGGTTCAATATTTAATTACATTCAACTGACTAATAAAATCCTTGACTCAATAATACTTTTACCACTTTTGAAATAAATATATAAGACAATTAACTTTATGATGTAGCATTTTTAAACTTTAATTGTATTTACAAAAATATTAAATAACTCATTCAAGTATATTTGAAAATCGAATAAATTGAAATAGAAGTACAGGATGATTGAAAGAAATATACTGTAAGTAATAAAATGATATATGGAAATCTGTTTCAACACCAACAATACGTAAGTGTTCTTGAAGTAACGGCGCATGCGCTCGGTGCAAACATACACACATTTCTATGATTCCAATTCCACTAAAAATTCAATTTCATCTTACTACGTTCCGGCAGTTTCAAGTCAACTCAACTATCATCAACTTTTTTTTTATAATTTAAAGACAGTACATTTCTGCACTTGTAAAACATTGTTTACTATTTGTACAGGGTTGGCTTACGTTTATATAATTGTAATAACTTACCATACAGCCTGATATTGCCCTCTGCATCGCCGATCGAGTTCTTTGATATGCATTTATATCCACCAAGATCGGCTTTGTTGAAATTTCGAATGACTAACCGCATTTGCACGCTGTAGTATGAATTGTTAATTTCTGTCATTAGATATTTGTCGTTTGATATGATCATTTCACCTACAGACAATACAACACATTTGTAAAAAAACACAGATGCTAACCAAATTGATATATAATGATCACTATTCATCCTACACTGTAAAAGATCTCTCCTTGGACTATGTATGTATTATTTTGAATTAAATATCTGGTTTTGAATATAAAAATCTACATAAAAAATAATTCAAAGTTTATGGAAAAAATTCAAATACAATGAGAAAAGTATTTACAAATCAATTAAAGTTTAATATCCTTAAATAAATCCCATATTTGAATACAGCGATATCATTGTAGAGTTATATTAAATAAATGTTATATTTGCTAGCCCCAGATAAGCATTATATAATATAAATTAGAAAATTATCCAAAGAAATGCCCAAATAAATATTTATTAACTATAAAGATAAATATTTTTTTTAGTGTATACATATGTCCTTTTTTACACTGAGAGAAATGTATAGTTGTGATAAACATAATTATTTTTGCTACTAACAAAAATTATTGTTAATATATGGTTAACTATATAGTATAGTACTGGTAATTATACTATTATAGTGGAATTTTGAGGTAGTCTGTAAATCTATAAGACAATTCTATACATATTTTTGCAAGTATTGTTTAAAAAGGATTAAGTTTAGAAGCAAAATAATGTTGTTGAATTTATTAAGCGAATTCAATAATTAAACGATTAATTAAATGTTTAGGTGTTGTTTATATTTTGTTTTATGAAAAATATTGCTAACGTTCACAGCAATAAAATTTATAATTAATGGGTTAATTTTGAGGCTGTAAATGTGCTAGTATTGTTTGTCATAAAACAAACTGGATCATTATTTGTAATATCTAATCTTAAATACTAATTGGTTCGCTGTGAATGTTCCGTGTTATTTCAGTATTTATAAAAACGCTCAACAAAATAATTCGCATTTCAAACCAAGAACCGTTTAAATAAATAATTTTTGCATGAAAAAATTTCTTTTATGGGAGCTAAAGTAATTATTATTGGCTATCAATATTATATGCATTGCATGTTGCATTAAAATTAAGCATTCCTTTGTACCACTGTGAAAATCGTAATTAGAAATATTGAAAAGTACAAACACATAAAACGGCATCTATGTTTACACAACGTAATAGATTGGTTCGTTTGTACTGCACAAAGTTGCGTCAAATGGCATTAATAATTCCTTTGAAATGCATTTCTTTTGCATATGATACAGAAATTTACAAAAATGTTTACCTTTTGCTAATAATGCATCTTTTATATTATCTATCGCCTGCATCTTTAATCTTCGAATAGATAATAAATTAACTAGTATTATTCTGTCTCCGTTGTATATTCGTACGTGCCAATGGTTCTATCATCGTTATAGATGAAACATTTGTCTAAACCAAGCATACACAAACTACGACCCGCAGACCACATTCATTCGGTTTCTCTTTGCATAGAAATCGAAGAACCGAATGGCTACCGGGTGTTTGTGAATGCCTGATCTAAACAATGCGTGTCTTTCGAACCACAACAAAAAATATAAATAAATATTGACTTTCAACCTTATATACAAGTGTTTAACGTCTAGATTTAAGGTTGTACTTTTATGAAATATTTTATTGACTACACCGTAATTTCATTAAAATTAAAATACTTATACTTTCTTGTATGTTATGTAAAGGAAAATAATATTGTGATCACAAATAAAATCGACAAAACTTTAATAGATCTATCGGAATTAAGAGTTCATGCATTATGACCATTTTCTAAATGACGTCTGTGTGTGTCTTTTTGTGTTTTAGTTTGTGTTTTGGTTTGTGTTTGGGTTTATGTTTATGTTGTGTGTATTTATGTGTTTTATGATTTGTGATTTTGTGTTTTTATGTTATTATGAATATTCGTATATAGAAATTGAAACTCGGTCTCTCGATCAGTGGTAAGGAAACAGTAGTGTTATCTGTTCTTGTACACTATTATCAAAATAACGGCAATATAAAACAAAATGTCGTTAAACTATATAAATTCCTAGCCAATGTCTTGCTTTTTATTAATAATTTTAAGTAGTTATAGTAATAGTTTTATGTTATATGTACTGTATAAGGCGAACTGTTAATTTGATTTATACGATTTACAATTATGACGCAGACGATTTGTAACGGGAATATTTCGGTATTGATACTTGAGTTTGCACTGTACAGAAAATGCAACCCACGAACAGACCTAATGGAAATGAAAATGAAGTAAAAATTTAATAGTATATACAGTATCGTTGAAAGGTTTGGAAACTATTGTATTATTTTCATTTGCCGAATAAATGGAGTTCATTCGTATAAGGAGTAATGAATAACATTGAGCACATCGTTATTATATGCATATGAGTTTGCAGCCACTATTTGATTATATGTAGAAAGAGAATAATATTCGTGACAATTCAATTTCTTTGATCCCATTCATACATTTGTTGACTCAACCCAAAAGTTATTTGGAAGAACAAAAAAATTATTGAATTATTGCAGATGATTGGATTGTATTAAAAGTTAAATTGTGCTCTTTCATATAAGGAGTAATGAACAAAAGACACGCCATAATAATTGTTCGGATGAGTTTGCAGCTATTATTTGATCCAATTCATTAAATTGTTGATTCAACCCAAAGTTTATTTGGAACAACAAAAAAAAAATTGAAATATTTTGTAGGCGCAATTGATTAGTTGTTTGCCTTATAATAAATGGATCTGAACTGGTCTGTGTTCGATTCTCATTTCAGACAAAAGATTTTCACTTGTAATTACTTAGGCAAAGGTGCGTAGGCAGTTTCTCCGGGTACTTCAGTTCTACCTAGGACCACCACCACTCTACACGATGGCAGAGTAGGTTTCTCCGTTTATGAGTAAGTTTTCGGTAAAATATATAAGAAAAGACAGGGTTAGCATAGGTATACTAATACCATGCAGTATCTGCCACCAACACTGACACCATACAACACTCTGAAGAGGGAGCATACCCTATAGCGGCACATACAATAAAATAAAACAAAAATGCATTTTTGTCTTAACTAAAAATCATTATTATCACTATTAAACCAATTATGTTTCTCAATGTAGTAACGTTTGGTAATTCATAATAGTGTACATGTTTCGACCGTTGTACACTTTGGTCGTTCGGTTATTCTATTTAGTTTTAAAAGTGTGTTCGGCTATGCGATCGGTAAAACTTCATACGATTAGGGTAATATAAGTGTTAGTTTCATAAGATTTAGTAGAATTGATCGTCATGGTATAATATAATAAATAGAAATAATAATAGACAAACAATTTCTTAAAAAACAAATTTGTACAGCTAGTTCAAATACAAAGAAAGTGGCGCTTTTTTTTTCAAAAATACTAATAAAGTTAATATTTTACAAGAGTCAGTACACATATTTTAATTAATTACAAATAATGTAAGGTTACGATTAACTGTCTTTTTGCACAAAAGCTTCTGGACATCCTTTAAAAATTCGAAGTATATTGTAATCACGTGAAATTATAACTCGACTTATAACACGACACCAGAAATAATTATCGAGCGTAAAATATAAATCGTTTTCCAACTATCTGACTATAGTGTTTATTTGCAGAAAACTGTGATTGTACAGAGGAGCTGAAAAATACTTCATTTTTATCAAGTTTATATGAGATACATTACAAAAAGTCATAAATTGTGGCAGGTATCAAGGCAATTCAAACTTTTGGGAACAATAACACTTAAAATAGAAAAAAGAAAATGATTTTTATAGTGATTTGTATGTGTAAGCTTGGTTAGGTCGTAACAGATTGATGCGACCAAAAATCAATTTGTATTATTCGCGTTGTGTTACATAAAATCGGAGAGGAAAAAAACAAACAAATAACAATAGTAGAAACAACAATGTTTTTACTGATATCCCCATGCCGTTCGTTTCGTATCGTTTCAGTTCTGTTCTGTGTGACGTTGCGGAGTTCTTAAGCTCTCTCTTTCTCTGTGAGTCTGACTCCTCGCCAACTACCAACCAACCATCGGCTAAAATCGATTTAAAAAAGTTCACAGAATACCAGGAGTTCCGGTTTCCCCACGAGAATACCAGACTTGAAACATTGTCATCTCTTTTCTCTTGTTTCTTCCTGTTAGAGCAGGAGCAGGGGCACCGTGTGTCGATGTCTCTGTGTTCACTTCTGAATATGTCGTGAGACAAATCAAAATCTATGTTCCACGAATATCTTTGATATGCAACGACTTTCCAAACAAAAGCCAAAACAAAACTCACAGCCCACACAGGTATTGCAACAAAATTTACGACCAAAAGCGCGCCATTAACTATATCCAAATTATTCACAGATCAAAGTCAACGGCTCTAATATTATCACGATTAGATCTATCCAATACCATTCGCATTCGTTATCATAACCTAATTAGACTAAGTTAACCCGTGAGCAACATGTGCCCATATCATATACAGAACACGGGCCACTCCTCACCGATCTATCTGTCTAATTGATTTATTTGACGGATGGAGGTAATTCTTTTGCATGACCATATATTAAAATACAAATATATCAGTTTTCTCGATGTTTTGGTACATAGTACAATATTATTTTTAAAGTTGCTAGAGCCACTGTAATAAATGTATTACATAAGGAAATAACGCAGTTTAAATTAACTATTTTTAATGAATTTATAACATATATAGAATAATCATAAATAAATTATGCCAAAACTGCACTTGCCTATTGATTTTTTTAAATAACCCCATGAGTTTGCTATAAATAATTACGTGAACATTGGCCAAATATAATTACTATTTATATGAATTTCATTAATCAAATTTCAAATTGGTTAGCCTTGCGCTCTTTTCTCATCTTTAATAGAATCATTATTTTCTACAATTTGTTTATATTTTGCACTATATGCTTAGTAGGCAATTCCAAAAATTGTAGTGTAGTCCACATAACTGATGTGATTTAAGCAATCAATTTTAATTTTGAGCATACAGAATACATTGTATACCGTGTGTCTGAGAGTTTGTCAGCGGCACGCAACATTGACGCCTTAAATAAATAAATGTTTGTTTCCAAAATTAATTTAATTCGTAAATGTGGATTACTGAATAATATGGCTTTGTTTCTAGAAGAACGTTTAGTGGGTATAATAATTGTATAAAACTGCAAAAAAGAAAAAAAGATGCAAAAAATGAATAAAAATAGAATTGATTGTGGTAATGTCCAAGCGCAAAGTTCGGTAACTGTATAAAAATTTAAATAAAATTATCGTCGGTTGAATGTTGAAACAAGAGAAGGCTCGACACTATTTGCATATTTGTCGTGTTAATAGCAACAGAGACACTCCCCTTCCATGTTGTGAACGGTGCATCCCTCCGCCACTGCTCGTCATCGCATACATACGTGAATACATACACACACACACACACACTCACACATCTACTCTGAAACTAGGAGTATACATAGGACTGGTCTAAAAATCGCGAACCATTACAAAAACCACCTGACATTTCTTTTCCTGCACACTACATTTTTATTTAAGCATAATCTTTTATTACTTCATGTCTAAAACAAACCTTTCGTTTATTAAAAATATGTGCCACTACAGGTAATGCTTCCTCTTTAGTGTGTAATATGGTGTTGGTCGCCGATACTATCGTGTCTAGTATTCTCTAACACTAATGGATAATGGTAAAGAAATAATATATTTGCCTGTAAATGATGGCACATGCGAAACATAATCTGTAATCAGAATTCAAGAGCGTGGAGCACTGATCAAGGCATTTTTATAGTGACTGGGTTCGTAAACAGGGAAGCGGAGTACATAATAAAAATTAATGATATTAAAATTTCTAGCAACTTATGTTTGCATTTTTTTTTCGAAATATGTATAATTTCTTGAAAAATCGCCTTTGGAAATAGTCTTATTACATTTACGCTTCCATAGATACCAGGAATATTTATATTGTTTCATGACAATGGTACAATGAATTTAAAACATAATAAATCTACATTACATAAATAGTGAATACTATGTATAAGAAAGTCGAGTGAAGGACAGTCCAGAATTTTAAAATTAATTATTCATTCTTGACGTATCGACATCATTTATTCGTTCTTCAGGAGTTAGAATAAGTCAGTTTTTAACTTATTTTAACTCCTGAAGAAAACACAAGAGACGTCAAGAATAAATAAATAATTTAAATAACAAGACTGCATTTCTAATAATATATTTTCATCATCCATAATTCCAATTAAGAAAAACTTCACGATCATTAATGATAGAAAAATTTCTAACTTTCTTTTTAGATATTTATTGCATTTGATTCTTTTGTTGAGTCTTTTTCTGTATGACACTAAGAGAAAGAGTTAAATTTCTTTGATCTAATACTAAAAAATGTTTACTAATTTTTTGGAACATAAAATTTGTTGAATTATAACAATTCCAACTAAAATTTTTAGTGACTATTCAAACAATTTTAATATTAAATGCAGGCTTTCGAACCGGAACTGAACCGAAATCCGGAAAAAATCGTAATTCTTGTCGGAACATTAACCGGAACCGAACCGAAGAAATACGGTCTATTTCAGTAAATAGCATAATACATTTAAATACATATAAAATCATTTAATAAATTAATCTTTTGGAGCTGAACCGAAAACCGAAAAAAACTGTTATATATTACGGAACGAAAACCGGAACCGAACTGATTTTTGTTTAATTGAACCAGAACGAAAACCGAAATCCTGATTAAATTAACAAAGTTAAGGTACAATTTCGTGTATGAAAACAGATGTGAAGCAAAATAATTTAGGATTGAAATAAATGTATTTCTCAATTGATACGATTTATTTTTATTATATTTATAAATTTTGTGGTCAGCCTGTACATGGTTTGGTCTATAGGGCGTTTGCTGTGAACCATTAGGAGCGGCGATCGGTGTATGTGGTCGTGCTCCCCTAATCTGTAGGATTACAGTTAACCCCAGAAGATCCTCGCCCACAGATATCGAGAGGTCTATCAAATAACACATACACACACACACATACACTCACAGGTATTGCTACTGTGTGTTTGTCCGTGCATGGATCAACAAATCTTTCCAATGTATTATGATGTGATTTAACATTCGACATATAATACAAATCAAATGCAAATTAACGGACGATTTCACTGAGATTTTAAGCCTCTCGACCCCTATCACCGTCACTGCAATGTACAGTGTTTTGAATTACAAATTATCCCAAAGTCAATTGATACGAAATAACTAAAACATATTTCTACTTTTAAAGACATTGGGTACATGTTCCAAAATTAACGGCTAATTTGGCTTCCACATTTAAATATAGTACATAATGAACTGATTGCATAATTTAATGTACTATCCGAATGTTAAAAGTAAAGTAATATTATGAGAGATTATCGAAACATCGTTGATTCTCTGTTTACAAAGTGTTTTTAAACTATATTTTATGTTAGTGGAAAACATAAATATATTTTCCACAACAATGCATTTCTGTTAGGGTAACATATAAAAGATGCAGTCTTCATGAAATAAATCCATTGTTAATTTGGTTTCTCAAAGCGTATGTGCAAGCGATTCTAGGGGTTCACAATTGCACATATTGAGCTCTAATTTAAGTTATTATTAATGGTCTAAATTTAATAAATGACAAATCTTTCGGCAGATCGCATTAATGTAACAGATGATAATGATACGAACCAGTGTCTCTGGTCCAGTAGTTGATCGCTTTGGGCGACGCTTCGACATGACATTGAAGAGTGACATCGGTACCAGTGGGTGCACCAACGAGCTGGTTGGGCACTTGAATCAATGGATGAACTGCAACAAACCATAGTGTTACATTGGCTAAGCTCTAAGCTTCACACACATAAATTACATAGCAACAAACACACCAGCCAACAAACCAACATACATTCGTGAATATATAGTCATATAATATACAATACATATACATACATATATTGTGATTGGATACATATGAAATGAGATACGAAATTCAGAGGATCTCATCATTTAGATACATAATATATTTTATTTAACTATAATGTTTATTGCGATGAGGGCGTAATTAGGAATGCAGTCAATTTGTTATAAAGTTTTATTACACTACGTTTCCACAATATAATTATCTTCTTCAGGAGGAAATATTATGTTTATTCACTTCATAAGTAAAATACGAATTATTTATTCGGTGTTTGAATACAACAAATATGAATATTAACATACTAAAACGTCATCAATTACGTCATAAAATTTAGTACGTTAGACATTTAGAGTCCCCTAAGATCCTACTGTCATGGTGGGTGTCAGAGACATTATGCTAATTCGTAGTGAATAATTATTTATAATAGTGATGACTTCCAGTTTTAACCAAAGATTTATATTATTAATGGCAATTCAATGAAACTATACATATATTATATATGTCGAAAGATATGTTCGTTATTCTAGCCTATGATAGTATCAAATATATTCGAATTTGTTTCTTTTAGCTCGCCGTACGAAGTACAGAAGAAGCTAAAGCAATCGGTCGTGTGTCTGTAGCATTCTCGGATCAAAAAATTTCCTTAACAAAAAGTGTTGGTGTCGTGTCGCCCTGATTCTAAAAATATATATAACTTATATACTTGGTTGCGCACTAGCGCCGCTCACAACTTAGTACATGCTTACGAACATAGATGCCGCTGTTTAACCCAACAATTCGTTATATCTCCCGTCTGTCAGAGCACTGGTTGCAATATACATCCCCGATACGAAAACTATTAGTTGTATGATCTCTGATCGCCTATTAATCTTGATGTAAAATCAAGATGCAGTCTCTTATACTCTAAAAACTATCTTTTTAAATCTCACTTGTCGGGGATACTGCGCCCTTAATATCATTTGTAGGCCTAACTTTAGGCCGCTAATGAAAATACAAACATAGTCCTCACAATTGAAACCGCTCGCAGTTTAAATCTAATCGCCCGTATACTTTCCGAGTAATAGGGGCCCAAAATTTGGAGCCCCCCTTAATACTGCCCTTATAAAAATAATTAAAACACCCAAAAATTCAAGTTACCCAACCAAATTTGGTATACATATAATTTAATATCGAAAATGTTCCCGTCGCTTTTTAAATTCAATAACTTTTATACTTCTGGTGCTATATACACCAAATTTTGGAGTCCTCCTTAATACTGCCCAAGATAATTTTTGAACTACCAACAAAATTTACAAAGATTATCTTCAAAACATTATTTAACTTTCTATATTAACGACGTATTTTTCAGTTTGTAAACCCAAATAATATTTTTGATATTTATAATATAGCGAACATTCGTTGAGTTGATTGTTCGCATGATTGCAACAATCAATTTCAAGTTTGTCAATTAATCATACAATTGCTTTCAATTTCATTATTCTTCTTTATCATATTATCTCTTTAAAAACAAATAGTTATAAATACGCGTTTTTCTTTAAAGCATTAATGGTTAATAAAAAATTATCTTCAATAATATAAATATAATATATGTCAAGCCAAAGGCATTGATGCCTTATCTATGCTAGTTTAATATTATATTTAATATAATATTTTATAAAACAGACTTCATTGTATATATTTTCAATGTAATACAAATATTATGGAACGATAAATCAAATAGTTAAAGCGAAACAACGCGAAAGGTACTTATTGTGAGTTATGTATTTGTTAACTTTATCAAATTAATAACATTATTCGTATGCATATGTTGAAACAATAAGAAGTTAATATGTTGATGTTTACGAGATTGAAATCCTGTTGCAAATAATGCAGCAATGACAGATATAAAAGTTTCGAAGGCTTGGACAGCAAGTATATATGTTTACGAATATATGAAGCATGTCATATTGTATGTATGCACAGTACAATTGTATGTTCTGGTTATGGAAGTGTATATGTGTTGGCGTTAGCGTGCCCGGTCACGAGACTGTATACAGGCAATGCAGCGGCATTCAGTACAGTCGCAGCGCAGTTGTAGTGGTACGAACAGGAAGTTGTCACAAACATCGGTGCCAGACGTTCAGCAGCCCGCATAGCACATGTAGTAGAGGTTTCGGACAGACCACAGCCAGCGACAAGTTACTAGCTTGCCACGGGTCGACTCGGTCCAGCTCCGCTTCGACCTTCATTCAACAACATCACGCATGCTGTTAAATTATTGGTCAATGTGTGCGTTGGACTTAACGTCAATTGACCCTCAATTTTAATTCGACTGAAAATTAATCAGAACCACGTGTGAAATACGGGAAAGCCACCAATTTTGTGATTCAATAGTAGACAAATTAAACATATCGATACGCAATCAAAAGCGACCCAGAAATAAAATGTGAATAAGTGAGAAACCTTACGGAAGAAAAAGAAAAATGCGGACAAATATTTAGAGAAGCCAAACATATAACCTTACACCAAAAAGTAAATAGGCTCTTGAATAAACAAACCAGTTTAAGGCTTAACATGAAATGGAAGGAAGAGAGAAAAACAAGAGAAAGAGAAGAACCAATATATGGAGAAGAACCCCAAACCCAAATGTGCGAAAGGTTCTTGATTAAACAAATAAATTTAAAGCAATTTCCCTGGTAAGAAGTAACTGTTTCTTTGTAAAAATGTATGAAACTCATAAGCTGGTTGCAACAAAGACGGGAATTAAAAGAATTGAGATTCATCGACGACTGCAAGTTACGAGTATATCTTGCAATAATTACATGTGTTTACTACAGCGGCGCTGGTGTAAGTTGCTGAAATAGGGTGGTAAATCCGAAGTGAAAATTCGGTCGTAAGATTAAGAATGATTGCGGTTGTGCGGACAATTTGAGATATCGCAGCAAGAAGCAGTGGATCATAACAAGAGCTGATAAGAACACAGTAACTCTACAACCCTTTTTCTCATATAAAATAACAAGAGATGAGACAAAAACGAAAATATCTTTAAGAGTAAAAGGAAGGTAGGGGATCGAGGAGGAAAAAAATATGAATTGCCAAGCGGAAGTGAGTTTATTCTCGCATATTTTACTTTTTATCGTCGTAAGGAGAGTTTTTAAGGTTCGGTGGGCCACCTTCTCCTGTCGACTCCATCTAACACTAACACTCTTAAAAAGATGACTTTCAATTTTACACTTGCCACAGTTTATTTATTTAGTCGTGTGCCGCGGTATCACCCATCCCCCTGGCAGCCTACACCGTGGCACCAGCCAACAGTGCAGAGGGCCCGTTTGCGAAACGCGCGAACCGGTCGAGGTGACGCATTGTGGATATAACCGGGGAAAATTCATTCCCTCCGGCGATAAAACTTTGCAAACGCGATCGAATTATTCACGGTGTTGGTTTCGAGCGCGACTGAGCGAGGTTAAGCTTCGATGGTGGTGAACATTGAAATGAGCCGTGTTGCTCATACACACGGGCACACGACGCGACACGACGCGAAAGGCACACGGAGCGCGGCATACGCGAAGGGAGAAATGAATAGAAACCGATACGCATACAACGCACCACACGCGGCTAATACGTTACAATATTCAACCTACCTTATAACGTATTTATTGGGGGATTTATCTGATATACCGAAGTATATTACCGGAATGAGATAGCACCTAATAATCTAAGTAGTCGGTTCAGCCTTAAAACACACAGTGATGACATCCCTACAGTTACATTCTTAATCTTGCAAATAAGATAAACGTCAAATTGCGTTACAAATCGCTTAAAATTCATTTATAATTTTATATTCTGCTCCCTTCAACTAAAAGGTTATAAAAAGAAATGGTTGTTAATTATTCGATGCATTTTTTCATATAAATGTCCATATTGCAAGCAGTACATAAATATGATAAAAAAATAATTTCGTTACATGTAAACTAGAAAAGCTGTACTATTACTGTCCTATAGCATTTACTACTGGTAGTAGAAAAATCTTATATACGGAATTCGTAACGAGATAAGAGAATAATGTGATGATAATGGTTTGTTTATTAGCTATATGGAGGTAGAAGATGAAAATGATGCGGCCGCAAGCAGAGAGTCAGCAGTTAATGTATTTAGAAAAGAATGCGACCAGAGCAGTGGGCAAACCACAGTTTATCTGTAAGCGAGCCTACCGGCCGTAGCACGTAGACACAAATAGCTGATAACGAGTAAAGCGAAATGATTGACTTGCTATATGCCGTTTTAACTTATGCACAGAGTTTTCACAAGTTAAAATAAGGCATTTACGAAGCAAATTGAAATTGTTTCAAAACTTTATTCGGGTATTTAACAAAGTATGTAGTCGAACGGGGCCCGCGGGTCGACTCCGTTGCAAGCAACTCACCCCACACAGCCCACTACGGAGCGGTACGGCAACGAGTTCTACTTCTACTAGTAGTGGTAGTGGTGTGTGTGTGCTCGTCGAGGACGATTCAGCTCTATGCTCTGCTCTGACTCCACCTGTCGAGTCGCATCGACAACGTTACAGCGCCCGACTCATGAATACAAATGTCGATCAAACCAAAATGACTCGGCACCAATTTCCGACTATCGTTGCTCTGCCGCTTCACGCCGCATCGCTACGCTTCACACCGGTGCGACACGCAAACTCACGTCACATTCACATACGGATATGGTCTCTCACTGCATTCACTCGGAGTCGGACCCGGCATAGAACAGACGCGACAAATATGCAAACTTACCCTAGATATATTCAATTTTTAACAGGATTTCAGCATCTATTCAAATTTACAGCAGACGATACAATATGCGCCCTTACAAACAAACTTTTAACAGGCTATCGTGCAAATTACGCCTAGATACACTTTAGGATTCATTTTCCGTTTCTAAACAAGTCACTAGTTCTGTAAGATGGATGTTGAAAATTCATAATCGAAATGCAAATCAAACATTGATTGATTCAACTAAATAAATCGAACATAATTTTTTTAAGCAATTCATTTAACTTTTTTCATATCATACATAGTCCCCCTACAAAAGTACATTACAAGCCCAGAGTCGTACCATAAATCAAATGTGCTACACTGTAAACAATGGATGTAAATTTACAAGACTTCCAAAGTAAAATTACAGCTAAAAATAATGTAATTATACAAAATTATTATGAAATTACAATTAAATTTACTAAATTCGCTTATTATGCAATCTATTTACATTAAAAATGGAATAAATTTACATCCTTGTTTACAGTGTAGACTTATAATACTACAGGCTGCATTTTTAATAAACAGATTCAATTACATCCATTTTATGAATATTTGTAACAAAAATAATAATAATAAAATGAAAAAAATTAATTCCTACCCTTCGCCTCTAGCATATTTTATTACCTTAAATTTAAAAGATAATTAAAAAAGGCTTCAAGCCATCAAAATGTATAATTGTTAAAAATCCAGAATGATTTCAAATCACATTTCGAATTAAAAGTTACATAAAAGAGTTCTAATTGATAAATTTGAAATCGATTTCAATTTCAGTTGATTGCTGATTCACAAACAAAGCTTTCAATTGTCAAAATGGGTTCAATTCCTTTTGAATTATAAAAGATTTGTAATTGATAAACAGGTCTTAATTCCCTTTGATCACATAAATCGCTTGTAATTGCCAAAAAGGCTTCAATTCCTTTTGAATTATAATAGATTTTTAATTGGTAAATAGACTACTACACAAATTCGCATAAAAGACTTGTATTTATCAAAAAGATTTGAAATCAATTAATTGTAGGTGATTTAAGTTTGTGAATTATTGAAATAATATTTAAGTTCAATTGAGCATTATAAATTCAATTCCACTAGTAATTGATTTTGCCCAGCTCTTATTATTTACTTACACAACTAGTCGCAAGTTATCTCCTACTAGCATTACAGGATTGGCAGGATTTAAGACTTATCTATTTCTTTCTACAAGATTTTTATACGTTAGACATACAGGAGCACCTAGCTACTTATAGCATTAAAGTGATCCCAAGCTACTGAACAAGTAGGGAAGAGTTGCCAAATGCGTACTGGTCAACTAAATCGTGTTATTAATTTCTTTAGTAGTATCTGAGCGGTATCTAGAGGCAAAATGAACTAAATGATTAGACGATAATGTAGGCCAAATATTGTGCTAATTAATGGTGCTCCTGATGATAACCGCGAGATCGAAACATATGTAGACATATAAATAAATAAATATTTTGTGAAATTCTACTTAGTTTTTTTTTTAATTTGTTGTTAATAAATTAAATTCATGTCCTAAAGCAAATTTCACATAATTTTCATTCCTAAATTTATCATTAAAATAAGTACGATTTTTGTGAACTGGGTAGATCGATTTAGAAGATTGGTTTCTAAAAAGATACTTTATATATTATCTTATAAAGTGGTTTATATCACATGTGTTCATTTAAAAATGGACTGAACTCGTAAAGAAAATGTGTCATAAAACTTCAAACTGCAAGCACAAATAATAGGATTCGTACAAATTCATACTGATTAATAAATAAAATTAAGCTTCTCATAGGTATTACGATTTAACAACTCTCCCGTACATGATTTGAGCAAGAAATGCAGGACAAACGTACAAAATGTTGTAGAAGTTCCCTAACAGATGGAATCGCTGTATAGCCGACTAGGTAATACTGTGTGTAAGCCTACGTAGTGCATCCCAGTAATATTTTTCGAAATTTGAATCAATCAAACAGACCATGTGTACGGTAACGCTTGCTCTATACTGTATCGTATGATATAGAAGAGCACGGGAACATGAATGCGAGAAGAGATGACGCTGTATGATTTTCTCGCTCAACCATTCCATCGTGTTGTCCAGCAAACGCAAATGTTGAACGGTTGTACACGCGCCATAAATACACAATGCTCATTTCACGTACTCTTTACATAAATTTCAAAACGTGTCATTCAACAGAACATGCCGTAAACGCACACACAGGCATATCGTCACACACACACGCAACAGAGCATGCGCACACCGTACATGAACATAGAAAGAGCCAGACTGGTCAGTGGACGTAACAATGCGTAATGAAATAATTGGATTTACCAGAGAGTACGGTTTGTCACACAACATCCACACATTTTCCCAGCGTGTACATATGTACATATATCGGTATCCTTTATGGCTACATGCTTGCATACTTATACATACATACATTTATATATACATACATATATATATATATATATATATATATATATATATATATATATATATATATATATATCTAAATCTAATCTAATCTGTCCTTTCTGTGTATATACACACATATATATATATATATATATATATATATATATATATATATATATATATATATATATATATATATATATATATATGTGTGTGTATATACACAGAAAGGACAGATTAGAGTAATCAACTAAACTTTTAGTTGATTGTCAGCCTTCTAATTCATTTAGTTAGAACAATTAAAATAATATAGATACACATTTCAAACTTTCAAATCAAATAACTAATTAATCTATTAAAACATAAAACATAAAATATTCGTCGTTTTATCACAATGAGTTAGAAGGTTGAAAATTAACTAATACTTTAATTGATTACTCTGATCTGTGTACAGTCAAACTTCCATAAGTCGAAACCCGAAAGTTAAAAAGAGAAATAAGAAACTCGATACATAACGAAATAAATTTTTATATAATGATATACAGAATACAGAAATATCACCCGTCAAAATAGACAAATTGAAAAATACGACTAAACAAATTTCGAAAAGTGCAAGTTTAACTGTACATTGTAAAAAATGGATGTAAATTTACAAAATTTCCATATAAAATTAATGTAATTATGCAGAACTATAATAATATTACATTTAATTTCAAAAAAAGTCAATAAATATGGTAAAATTACATTACCTTTATTTGTAGTTTTACAATAAAAGGAACTTACATCAATTTTTTACAATGTACTTATGTAAAATGTGACATGCAATTTCTTAATATTATTTGTAATGAAAAACTCTATTGTTTTTGGAAACCGGTTAGAAAAGTTTAAGCGTTAAACAGGTCTCCGATCGAATACTTCAACTGAAGGATAATTAACCCCGAAACAATTAGTAATTAAGCTTAGAAATTTCAATTAATAAATACAGTAAACTGCTAATAACTTGGGATCATTCTTTCTCAGAGTTTAACTGTTTAGGAACTGCACGTGCATACCTTCATTAAGTTTAGCAATGATTGAACTTTGTATTTCAATATTAACCTGAGGCACTATACACAATTTCTCAGATTAATAATATCAGTAGAACGTTCTCGATATATTCCATGAATGTAACTGTTAAAGCAAATATAAAGACCTTATGTACAACTTAATGATTTTTTAATTTGAAAATTCAATAATTATGTAAAATAGGAAATGTGTTTCCGAACGCTTTAATTAATGCACTTTAAAATAATAATAATTGTTTTCCTTATGCGGGTATTTTATAAAAGTTTACTCATTAAATATCTTGAAAATTATATTTCACGGAATAAAATAGTGATGGCATGTTTTCTAAGTGGGCCAAAAAGTTTTGGCGTGCAGTGCATATATGCATCACGATGCCTTTACATGTATTTACACATATGGATGTTCAGTACTTACAGTGAACGTGAAGCATCATCCGTTTGCTGACTGATGGTGGAACTCCATTCGCTGCGATACACAAGTAAGCGCCCATCTCGGACCGAGTGACTTTCGTCAGTGTAAGGATTTCACCTTCTACTGCCAATACTACAACGAAACACAAAAGAACGTATTTGTAATATCTAATTACAGGTCTACCATTAATACAGATAATATCAAATATATTTTTCTTGTCATATGTAAGGAGCAAATAGATTATTTTATTGGGTATGGCCATTGCACTATCAACCAATCAAATTGAGTATTGGAATGGGAAATTGGCTTTCCAGTAATGGCACTATTCTTGTGATATTCCACTTGACGAGAACCACGAATATGAGTGAAGTTTAATAAGCTACAGATATATTTAATAATAAAAGAAAAATTTGATGCATCTAAGAACAAATAAATTACGTTTAGTTTTTCCTGTTGGTCCGCCCCTCGCGATGATCTCGCCGCCATCTTCCCGTTTCCAAACAATCTTTGGCTGTGGATAACCTCGGGCTTTGCAAACGAGCTTCGCCGATCCCCCTTCTGGTACCATCATGTCGCCGGACGTCTCCTCGTACACGATGTCGGGTGGTATAACGACTTCCAGGAACGCCGTCTAATTCAAGACAAACAATAATATAAATTCACAGAATTCGCAGCGATTGATGTGTGTTTTGTGTCTTACCTGCATCTTCATTGGATCGGTGTTCACTTGGCACATGTATTGGCCGCGGTCTTCCCGGCGGACACCGCGGATGTTCAATGTCCATGTGTTGTAGTCGTTGTGTGTTACGGACAACCGGGCATTGTTCGTGATGACGTGCTCGTGTATTGCCAGTATCGCTTTCGTATCGGCTTTTATCCAGGCAACCTAATTGGAAAACACGAGAAAAAAATTCGTCTGAATTTGTGCAATTTGTTTCTGTTCCACTTTTGAGCGTAACAAATAAAATAAAATTTTATTATATGCAGGGTGTCCGTAGGAACATGTTGCAGCGATTAACTTCTATATTTTGAAAACCCATTAATCTTGGCAATCTGATGTATTTATGTAAATTAATATGAATTGTTTTCTCTTTGCATTATATTACAGACTTCGCTAAATTTATATCTTTTTACTAGTGAAATATCGTCTTCTTCCGCATTTTCTGTTTAAATATTTTTTATTGTTACTAGTTTCGTACGGAGAAAAAAAATTGGAAGTAAAACAATATTGTAGTAAAAATACTACAATAAACATATTTTGTTTTTAATTTGTGTTATTACTACAATATTGTTTTATCCTTATGTTTACAACAATTGTAGTTATTTTTAAAATTATTTTTTCCTTATTGCCCCAAGACAATGACAAGTGAAATAATATAATTGATATCTTTAGTTATTAATGTTATTTGTCATTGTAAAATATCTTAAGTTTAGCGGTCATTATTTTTGAAACAAATTAAACGTAAACAATATTAACAACGCCGGGATTTGAATGAGGGAAATGTAATTTACAATTCTAGATATAAAACCTGCAACTAAACTAAGTTTAGTTGGTAGAATAATTTCCCATCGAGAGGTTGCAGGTACAAATCCCGGCGTTGTCGATAATATAATTCACATTTACCTTATTTCAAAAAATAACGACCATTATAGGCAAAAAATATTACAATGTCAAATAACATATCATGGCCGAGAAAACATTTTCAATTATTGTTATATATTACTTACCGATTCATGAAATTATAAAAATTATCAAACGCAATATTTCACCAAAACACCGGTTTATACTAATTGATTCATTTGAGACTCCAATAGTTTGTCAAAAGCAATGAATTTATAAATATAATAATTTATTTTGCGTATATTGAAACAAAAATTAATTAATTTATAAATATAAACATAAAAATCCAAAATATTAAGCACGTGTCTAATAATACGGCTAAATCATATCGTTTTAATCATATCCTGAACAGGGTAACTCGAATTTTGGATATTTTAGGTAATTTACATGTCAAATTCTTTAGAATATTTTATAGTTATGTCTAGATAAATACTATTGAAAGTGTCTCACAAACAACGCGCCAGTAGTTGCGTTACACGATAGGACGCCAGTACTGGAAGGTTAAGTACTTCTTTTTAGATTTGAAAACTTAAAATTGATAGCAAATTATTTGCAATTCTTTCAACCTATTCTGTACCAAATATATATTGGATAAAAAAAATTGATGTTTGGCATTATTTTTTTAGAAATACAAGCTCTTTTATTGTAAATGCCTGTTGAAGATGCATGGCCGGTTGTACTACTGTCTCTTAAATTTTAAGGTAACCTTAAAAAACAAAAATAACATTTATTATAGGATATTAGTATTGCTGTAAAAAATATTATAGGTTCAGCTTAGCTTAAAATTTTAAGTGGGAGTGCAAATGACGATTAAAGATTCTATTATTTCACAACAAAAAAGGTGATGTTCTAAAAAACAAAAATTATTTGCTGCTCCATTGACGGACAGCCTGCATAGAATGGGTCGTCATAATAGAAATAATTTTCGATTGTTATTAACGAGGTAAATTGTTAAAACTCCATTAAATTGAATATTTTAATAATAATTTAATGTCACTATGATTCTGATAAATCTATTATCATAATAATATTATTTACCATAATCGATATCAACATTGTTCAAATATTTTATATGACATAGGAATCTCAACAACACAAATTTACATAGATAAAATTTCAATTTACAATGTTTCATTTTTACATCAATATCCTTCTCGATCTCACAAACCAAAATGCACATCTGATTTTAGAACATATTGCCAAGGACAAGTCTTACTTTACTGTATACTGATTTTGCGTTAATTTTTATTTAATGTTGAATTTGTTATAAAATCATGTTTGTGGTTCAAATTGGATGTGATTGTAAACTACGAAGAGAATATACAACCTTATAATTTATTCATTATTACAATAAGCATAGTTTTACCAATATATTCAAACCAATTTCTGCATACAAATAATATTATACAGTTTACAATATTACTAGTGAATATTTTGTATTTCATACAACTACAACGCCAATAAAGAAGTATGCATTTCTGTTTCTGTAAAACATCTGTGGCCCAATTCTAACTATAACTGGAACGAAACAAAACGTACAGAACTTGCTAGATCAATTATTAAATATGTTTGATTAAACGTATTGTACTATATACTAAAAAGTTGATTACATATAACCTAATATTGATTTAAATATAAATTTATATTACCGCGTTGTTTCCCGAATTAGAAGGTAACAAGGTTCCGGTAGAATGATGTATTGTCCTAAGACGTTACCAAATACATACACCGTAGACATGGTTCGTGATGCAGTAGTTAATCTCAGTTTTGTAATTATTGTTGCAAATAAAAAATTGGATAATAAAAATTAAACAAATATACTAATCAATAATTTATAATTTTTTTATAAATGTGTTCACTTTCTACTTATAGTTTTAGAAGCGTATCTTAATTATTGAGAAAACACTGAGAATGCATTCAAACCTAATATTCATAACAATTTCTCATCACAATCTTGTCCGGATGAGGCATATATTACATTATGTAATTGAGAAATAAATATTAATTGTTAAACAACTGAAATAAACAAAAAATCAATTTAAATAAAATATAAGCCTATTTTCTTTTTCATAACTCCAAAAATGGTATTCATGTAAAAGTTGAAAATATTGAGAATTTGAGCAAATTTTGTATGAAAAGCATTATTTGAAGAATGTACAATTTACTAAATGCGCTTTTGAATATATAAATAAAGCTTATTTTAAGATGATGTATTAATAAATGGTACATTTGTCGAACATATTTTATTTATTTATATAAGTAAATGCATAAAAATTAAAATATGCATTATATATAAAGAAAACTAGGTATAAGAAAGTCAAGTGAAGGATAATCCAGCTTTTTTTCAGTTTTGAAAATAGGGTGCCTTAGTGTACCAAACATGGCATATAGAAATGATTGTATCAATGGAAGGTTGAAGGGTAAATATGTGGTAAATATGAATTAAATACCGATTTAATTGTTATGTATTGGATTATATTCCGTTACGTGTATATAATAAACGTAATAAAATTATGAAAATAATTTTGCTCATCAAAAACAATATACATACGATATGAATGGTGTGTTTACGTAGGTATCTGTATGCTGATGTAATTTTAGTCTCTCCTAAAGTGAATGTAGAGTCCTATGTATGTGTGTATGTATACTGGCACCTTAGCCGTGTTCGTATTCGTAGCAAATGCAATGTGCCGTGACAAATAAACGTACAAATATACCGTTTTGCCCGAGAGAGCATTAACTAACTTTACTTTTAATAACTATTTACATAAATTAGCGTAACGTTCAAGGTGCAAATCGCTTTAAATAAAACGGCAATTAATCTAACGAATTAGTCAATTTATTGCAGAATCTACAGAAAGAAACGTTTCGTTAGCGCATGTGTAAAATGTGATTACGATGCGCCGACGTGTCACGCCCGCCATCTTGGATTCATACCAATTTACACTCAAGTCACATGTTAATTTTACCAGTAAATGGTTATGTGCTCTTAAAAACATAATTAATATATGTGCTATTGAGACATATATCAACCACTTAAAGTTGGTACTAACTGAGAAACGGTCAAACATAAGTTATGTATTATTTAAGTAGAATTTCTGGTTAGTTCATGATGCTAAGGAACTGGTTAATAAAGTCGTTACACTGCCGTACATATATATATATATATATATATATATATATATATATATATATATATATATATATATATATATATATATATATATGCCCACAGTTTAAATGATATTGAAACAATTGAGATATAGTAGGTTATTTAAAAGATATATAGGATCCATAAATTCAAATAAAAACAATATTGATTAAATTTACTTATTTTAAAATAAGTTTTTGTTAGAAAAACCAAAAGGAAAATATGTAGTACCTATGCTATTTCTTTGAAAAATGTGAAGAATCTCTTTCGATAATGAACAATCTATATATTTCTAGTAAAAATAACATTATATTGTTTTTCTTTTTAAAATCATATTGTTTACATTGGTAAATTATAATACCGGACGTATGTTTGCATATATATTTCAGTAAAAAGGTTTTTGATAACATATATCAGCATAAAATAAATATAAATAAATCATAAATATAATTTGAATATTACCTTTACATGTGGACAAATATCATTGAATATATATATATATATATATATATATATATATATATATATATATATATATATATATATATATATATATATATATATATATATATATATATATATATATATATATATATATATATATATATTTATTTATTTAT
This sequence comes from Leistus spinibarbis, assembly GCA_933228885.1. NCBI lineage: Eukaryota > Metazoa > Arthropoda > Insecta > Coleoptera > Carabidae > Leistus > Leistus spinibarbis. The sequence continues at coordinate 3,489,863 of OW121792.1, read as the reverse complement.
TAACGGTGTTCTTATAACTGTTGTAAGCCATACAATATCACATCCGTGACCGTTGATTTGTAGTAGAGAAATCCTTTTCTGCAATATTGTAAAACTTAACCCTCGAATATTATTGAGAGATAAATTCTATTAATTGTTTTGTGTAAAATATACAAACTCAAAAAATACATAAATACATGTTGGTTAAATGAAATTTATAAACATATACATCGCCAAAGATGAAACTTTCACATGGGTTTACAGAACAACAAAATATTCTTAAACGTGACAACATTGAACAAGACTCTAGAAGTAGAGGAGTATGGAGTCATCTAAGTGGATAACAGAAGTGCTTGTGAATTTATCGGCTTTCCTGTTACATGGTCGGTGTCAAATAGCTGTGTTTTATATTATTACACAATTTCTTGTATGACTTTTGATCCCTGGGTCATTTATAATTAAGGATTAATTTTAGAGAATTTAAATTTCGACCAATGTATATGATCTTTTTTTGAGGTGAATCACTACATATATTCATAATCTAAAGAACATCGTACATATCTCGAAAAATAAATCAAACTAATTTCAAATTTGTTTTCTTATCCCCTCTAACTGTGTTTAGAAATTAAAAAAAAAAAACATTTGGAAAGTCAAATTATAAAATGTTCTTCTTTTTATTGCTTTCGCAATGTTTTCTCAATAACTAAGATATGATTGGCAAATTTAATTTAGGATGATTCAATATCGAACTTACTTGATTTTTTTTAATGTCAGGATATGTCTGATTTATACCAATTTGTTCGTACAAATGACGTGCATAGTATAATTTTTCTGTTTTAATCTTTTCAATTTCCCTTTTAGTTCCCCGTTGATTTATCATATTATGAATGAAGAACTGTTGTTCAGGAGAACTAGAAACGTAATTAGAAATATCGACCCAGGAAAATTATCCTCTAATTGTGTTATATGCTCGTCATTTGGCAGGTTTTTAAGTTTCATGAACAAATTGGCATAAATCAGCCTTATTAAAAATAATTGTTAAATCATGTACAGGACAGCAAATGGAATACATTTTAAAAATATGATCAGAAATAATCAAAGGGTAGTAGTTTGTACATATGTAAAGTTTGTTTGAAGATCGAATTCACAAACTCAGTGTGTGGCATTGCTTCGCATAGATGATATAAAATAGTTTCTATAAATACAGAAAGTTAAAACGAATTTTGATGGTATCTCTAGCAACCAGATGACATGGGGGTGCATTTGACATATGACAAGTATGTTGGTTGACTTTTACCGAGGATATGTGAGGTTCCACAGCGCACTTTCCTCCCCGGTTCGGTACGGTTCGGTCAGGTTCGGTTCGGGTGCTCTGGAATATAAACTACAGTACCGTACTCAACGTGAAAATTTTAACTGATCAAATAATATTGAAGATGGAGAGGCCATTGACATTCAGTCAGTTTAAATGACGGAGAGTGAAGTGTCTACATCTGGCTGCCTGTTATCCCTCGGCAGTTCGACATTTGGCCAGTAGATACCGTGGCAGTCATAGCGGGGATGTCTGTACACCAGCCTAGGTTTGCTTGCTGTTGCTTTGGTGCAGCGCAAGGGTACGTCTGTTCTCTTCTCATAGTCCTTTCATATGTAAATTAAGTTAGTGCCTTTCACCTTTCGATACCAGAAGTAAATGTGGTTTCGCGTACGTCGATGGGTTGCCTCCTTGGTCGAATCTCCAGAGACATTTATCACAGATATATTACGAAAATGTACGTTAAAATATCGCCACTGCCGTCTTGATTATCTGCTGTAGAAATGCGTCCCGAAAATAACTGATATAAGTATATAAATTACGGCCAACAGCACATCTGTTTTTCAAAACATGTTTAATTTTCATACACGCATTTATTTCTCTTTTATTTATAACTAGTTCCGGAGTGAAAGAGCATGTATGGAAAGTTTAAAGCTGCGGTCCAAATTCTCTTAGCGGTAAACAGCACATTCTGCATTAATACGTAACTAAATACGAAAGATTCACATAATGAAACGGTTATGGACAGCCACTCTTTTTAATTTATTTATAGTTACATAAATTTATCTCGTATTATCAGGATTAGTCGTTGTTTTAACTAAATAATTTGATTATAAATATGGTTTCTATTGTTTATGTTAACAATTCTTGGATGTGGGAACATTTAAAAATTCATATCTATAAGAACTTTTATTAAAAATAAAAAAATTGTAAAATTTCGTAAGCTTTAAAAAAATAAAATGTTTTTAACAATTGGAACAACTTGGCATATATTTATATATAACCGATAAAATATATATATATATATATATATATATATATATATATATATATATATATATATATTCGCATTTCTTGCATCCAATATTTATATTCATATCAATAATCAGCATCTTATACGTAGTAATAGTGAAGCGAGAAGTTCTAAAACAAAAACCTGTTTTCAATTTGTATGAATTACCGTGCATTTATATATATATATATATATATATATATATATATATATATATATATATATATATATATTTCACAGCTTCAACTACAAATATAACGGAATTCCCATACAAATTTCCAAAATCCTCAAACACGACTTTCTTAATGTCCAACCAAAATGCCAAATTCGAACTTTTACGGTTTTAACTACAAAAATAAAGAAAATCCTATACAAACTACTATCCCGTATTTTACCCCCTTAGGAGATGTATTTCCAAAAATCCTGAACAAAATCTTTCTTAATTTCCAACTAAAGGACCATATACCAATTTTCATGGTTTTAACTACGAAAATAACGGAAATCCTGTACAAACTTCCATCCCCTATTTTACCCCCTTAGGGGAAGAATTTTGTAAAATCCTTTCTTAGTGCTATAACTCATATACTTGGTTGCGCACTAGCGCCGCTCACAACTTAGTACATGCTTACGAACATAGATGCCTCTGTCTAACCCAACAATTCGTTATATCTCTCGTCTGTCAGAGCACTGGTTACAATATACATACCCGATACGAAAATTATTAGTTGTATGATCTCTGATTGCCTATTAATCTTGATGTAAAATCAAGATGCAATCTCTTATACTCTAAAAATTATCTTTTCAAATCTCGCTAGTTGGGGATACTGCGCCCTTATCATCATTTGTAGGCCTAACTTTAGTTGGGCCTTTAATGAAAATACAAACATAGTCCTTAATCTTAGAAGGTTCTACTCAGTGCCACAATAGGTAACGAGGCGATTTGAACCAAATTTATTTGGCATCCTATTTGAATCCACTCGTAATTTAAATTCAATTGCCCGTGGCTAATAATTGTACCAAGTAAAATAAAACATACCCGTAATAAAATGAACTGTATCGTTGAATATATCCCTCACTGCTTGCTTGGCATGCTCTCGGACTATACCAATTTGTAATTTTATAAATAAAGCGTTCTACACACACATTCACATTAATACACAAATGCGTACATACACATATACATCTGATATAGTAAACATTGTTCACAAGGCGGTATTAGAAAGGTATCAATCGTTTTTATGTACACAATATTATGAACGTATTACGCATTGAAACAATAGCCAATTCCCTATTGTGTTGTAGGGTTTGACGGGCTCTGGGTGGTGTAGTGTTGATGTACGTTAGTATTTCGCAATGGATGAGAAACGTAGTTCATCTATTTGTTTAGTTAGTACAGTCGTAATCCTTGTATTTCTACAAGTTACTGAAATATGCAGTCGAGAATTCATCACACAATGGTTGCGAGCGTTTTGAAAGACATTTACGTCGCTTACGCCGGGATTATGGTGGATCACATGTTCCTGTTTACGAATATAGATACGCAGTTCATCTTATTGTACCACCAACAAACGTATGTTCATGTAAATGTGCGCGCGCATTGTCAACGTCTCTTCATTGCAACGGAAGGTTAAGAAGAAGTCTGTGTGGGATAACGGGTTACCAGTCGAAAGAACAGGAATGAATAAATGCCAAAATTAATTCAATTATTCTTTTTCATTTGCTAAGCTTTCGGACAACGTGATAGTAAATTTGAATTTAAAATAATTTTATGTTACAATACATTTTATGGTTTTACAAGTTTTGAATTGGACCCTAATAAAATAAATCTGTTGTGGCCAGCACAATACTTCTTTATACAAAGCTGGCTATTTCTTAATTTTTGTTTAAATTCATGCATCGATTGCTATGAAACAATATCAATATGTGTAATAAGTAGTTACTAGGGAAGCGATATATATTTCTAAATCTATCGAAAAAGCGTTTACTTTTTCTTTAACTCATGTCGTTTTCTTGAAATTTAAATAATGACACGTAAGAAAAAGTACATCCGGTTTTAATATCATTTGCAATAATAGGATTGGGATATCCAATTCTAAAATTTAAAATATAGTATTTTTAGAGCAACGGTATTGGCTGAAGAGCGTTCACGGACAAAAAGATTGACACACACATAGACGTTGTCGAAAAAATCCTCGTAATAAATATTTTCATTAAAATGTTGAGGGTGAATATTTGCTTTTATATATTATGTATAAGATAGTAAACATGATGCAATGATTTAAAACTGACTTTTAAATTAAAATGATAGTTGTGAATTTAACCGGAATTTATGTAAGTTCTCTCGTTAAAATTAAAATATTGATTTGATTTTTGATTGGCTAATGCCATATTGTTTCCTTAATACAACTGGGTTACTCGAACTTTGAGTTATTTGTTATAATTATTATCTAATTTCTTAGTGCAATAACTAGATATTTTACCTATTTATAAAAAATTTCAAAAACATGAAATATAATCTTGTGCAAATAAAATGTTTAAATCCCTAGCGATTTTTCATGTAAAATAGTATTTATTGCCTTTGAAAATTTAAAATAGATTCTCTGAAATATTACTAATTTCAATTTAACTAGGGAACGATATTATAGAAGCCCTGAGGAGGACAATAGTTCGAAAGCTTGACAAATAAAAATGAGCATATTAATTAAATTTGGGAATTATTCTTTCATATTTCTCAACTGCTAACCCGTTGTCTCACACAGATTTCTTAATATTTCGTAACTTTGAAGAGATGTTGAAATGAGGACACCCAGTGAACTGTCTATAACTAAATGAAAATGATGTTTATGGTATTAATTTGATAGTTTTATAATCCCCATAAACAAATGAAATGAAATCAATTGATTCACAGTATATATATATATATATATATATATATATATATATATATATATATATATATATATATATATATATATATAATGTTTAATGCGATATTCATTGGATTGTGTGCGAATAGTGTTCAATTTTGCATTCTATATATTTAATAAAGAGGGTTTTATCATATAATGTACCATATCCAGGTACACAGTACAAAGAACATGAACAATGCATCTGTTAAACAACGAAATACACATCACACTTTAAAATTTATTAACGTGAACATACCGCACGACTACACACCGTGTATCTTCACGCACGACTCCAAAATTAAACTGAATCTTAAAAACAATAGATTTTCGGTGGGACACAATTGTGTTAGCAAAAAGAAGACGTCGTTTCACCGCGTTCATCATTGATGATGCGAATGATGATCATGATGATGATGGTATTGCAATCAAATGAGTAACCGCCAGTTTGGTACAGTAATTCGGTACAAGGGAGCTTCTTTGTGCGCATGTGTGTGTCCCACAATAACCAAAGAACAGTGGCCAGTAAACATCAGGTGCATAGCAGTGACCAGTGATATCGGAAGACCCCGAACACATTAACAGAATTGCTTTCTTTATGTCCTTGTCCGCATGCTCATCGTGGCTAGCCTTGTTGTTGAATAACACCGAACTCACTCCGATACTATTATTCGTACTTGGACATCCGGATTGTCCGGTTTCTTTACACTGAAAGCTAACCTTTAACTGCGTCTTCACTTTGTGCTATCAAAAAATACTTTGGCTGTGCTTTACTGCCATCTGATGAGCTGATTTTACTTCTTACAAATACAAAATAAAATTGTTTTCTTTTTGCAAACTTAGAATGCTTGTTAGTAGCGGAGAAGGTGGTATTGTCTATCCATGATACAACTTAATTCACTTCATCAATAAGAAATACAGAATATAATGATGCAACGTTTAAGATTAACCATCAGGGCCTTGATTCTAATTTATTTCAACATGTTAATTCACTGAACTATTGAAATGTAATGACGTATGCGACATTGAAATATAAAATAGCGTCAATTTTAAACATTTCAACATTTATCAACATGTAAGATATAAAAAAGGTCTTAAAATGCGCAATCTATTTCTTTCTACATCACGCCCCAACTCTTCAACAATAAAAAATTGAATATTTGGTAAATAAAACCAATACAAAAAAGAAATATAATGTGACTATACTTATAAAAAGTGAATATTTTCGTTTGAATACTTCTCAACTAAAGCGTAATGCAAACAAAATAATAATCCCAGTGTATCAACACGTTCATTTCATATATTGCTAATTAACTTATATGAAACACCAGTTGAAATGAATAACCTCAAAAATGTCTGTTATATTAAAACAAATCAACTTTACATAAAATTTGTATTTCGAAACTATTTTTGATGTTGAAATATATATTCAATACTTAAAATTTGTGATGTCATCAATGACGCTTAGGTTCTTTTTAAATCGATGGTGCCTTTGTATTGCATTTCAAGACTAAAACACATTTCAAGCTGAAGTTATACGTTGAAATAAATTAGAATCAAGTTCCAGGTTCAATTAGTTTGAAGAAATTAAATTTCGTTTCGTATTATTTCTATAGACTCATACAACTTGATATATTCATATAAATTATTATTGGAAATATGCAATTTTTACGCTATAATCAAGTAATTCACTGAATTTGCTTAGTTAATAAAAAGGTATTTCGAATACATTGTTACCATACTTTAGGGCATAGTTATATTTCTTTTAATTGTACAACTAATTTCAAAATAATCTATTCATATATATCTCGAATCGTACTCATCGGTGTGTAATTGCATATAGAATGTCTAGGAAATTATTATATTTTTCCATTTTTCTGTTCGGCGATAAAAAATAAAAACAAAATGAGCACATTCTTTGTTTTAATTTTAATTTTTAATCAAACATTAAAAATAGAAAAAAAGATTTTTCCCGGCATTCTTTATTCAAATATGCATTAGAGACAATAATAAAACTTGAGTATGTTATTTAAGCGACCTTGATGAATTAATTTAATCACTACATTAATAAAAACCTGAAATTAATGACGCAAGGGTTAACAAATTACTACAGAACCTATTGATAAAAGAATTGCAAACTATTATTTGAAGTTCTTACATTTTAAATGAGAATTATAAACTATATGTGATTTTTTTTTAATATTTTCGTCATTGACTACATATTTTATTTAATGAATCAAAGAAAATGATCCATTTTAAATTTGATATCAATGACACAGAGATATATAGTCATTCAAAAGTTTCATCTCACCGATTAAAATGTACCTTAATTATATGGTTAAATGTAAAATGTGATTAATATGGAACCCAAGTGGTTTTGATGAAAAATATGTATAGCTCGAAATATATGGTTACAAAAATGCTACGAATTGTAATTTCACAAAGTTAAAACTTCAAGAAAGAATTGAAGAATATTGTGGGCTTACAATGAATGTTATGGACGTTGAAAACATTTTTATGACTACAGTCGTTTTGTTCAAATTTCATTGCTTTAGGTATACATATAAAATGTGTACAATAAAGTCTTTTTTTATATACTTAATTTATCACATGTTATATGAAACTTGAAAATAAATAGGACACATTTTCGTGATAGTGTCACATAACTTTTATTTTAACTCTTGATTCCAGACAGTTCTGAACAATAAAAAGACTAATCAATAGTCACGTGAGACATTTAAAAATGAACAATATTTGTAATAATTAATTATAATTTACGGAGTAAAATATACACGTTACTTTCGTCATAATTTCAAATAAAATTATTTGTTAATAGGTTTTTTTTTTGATAACCGATATTGTCACATAACTTTTATTTTATCTCTAGATTCCAGACAGTTCTGAACAATAAAAAGACTAATCAATAGTCACGTGAGACATTTACAAATGAACAATATTTGTAATAATTAATTATAATTTACGGAGTAAAATAGAAGTGTTAATTTCGTCATGATTTCAAATAAAATTATTTGTTAATAAGGTTTTCTTTTTGGCAACTGAATTAATTCATGAAATTTAAAGTGGGGTTCCATATTACCACCTTCTCTCCCTACTAATTCAAGTTCTGTGTGTTACCACAATGCATCGCTGTTAAGAAGTATCCTGGTGCTGGGTTTTGGTACTATTAAAAAATATTTTTTTCTTGTTAGGGACTTGCCTGGTTAGCTGTCTTAACGTCAATTGAACCCATCGTAAACTTGGTATGATTGATGTAGTCCCACTGTGATAGGCGGCATTATGTAAGTAAAAATATCTCAACGTAAAAATGTATATATTTTTATTCAGAGTTTGTCAAAACTTTAAACAATTTATACAATACATGCATTTGTATGACCTGTCCAAGAAAATGGTACTTTTGCAACTAAAATAGTCAAAAACAAAACAAAAAAACTAGTTTATTTTGGTGGCAGTTGGCAAACCTGCGCACACATACAACAACAACAAACGAATGGCAGAACGTAAAAGACGACGGGAAAAAAGGAATTGGAAGGCAAAATAGAAGAAAGAAAATGATACAACATTTGCATGCTGTGTGTTCGGTTGTACCGACAGATCATTCCGCTGCCGACGGTGTGCTCCGATGTTACCGTACTGTACGGTACTGTACCGGTGACGGTACCGTAGTAGCAGTGCACTGACTAGGTTAGGTTAGGTTAGCCGTAGTCCATCTGCTCTTCAGTGTGCAGGCACTGAACAAATGTGTAATCAAATTGAGAGTTAGAAAAGACCTGCGAACGAAAGAATATTCATTCGTATATATCGCTGAATCTGAGTCCAGCTTTGAAAGATTTATTTTTATACACAGCAAAAATCTCTCTGATCTATTGAGTCTTTTGATCAAAATGGTTTGTGTGTGCGTGTGTATGTATGTATGTATTCATACTACACAAGTGTTTGTGTTAGTGCTCATCCGTTCCATCCTATAAGATCTCAGACAGACTGGATTTTACTGTGTTAGTTTATTTTATACATATACATACTTCAATACTTACATATATATATATATACATATATTTATATATATATATATATATATATATATATATATATATATATATATATAATATATATGTATATATAATATATATGTATTTATACGTATATGTATTTATATTTACATCGTTTGAAGTTCTTTGCTGATCATAATACAAACAAGATCTTTAACCACTAATATTAAGTTTGAAAATTTCTTTAAGCATAATAATATTTAGGTGCCATACTTATGTGAAATCGATAAATCCCTCCAATACATTTACATTGCTAAGAAACTGGTAGCAACTGCAATGTAATCGTTGGTTTTGAAAAGATTTTAAGTCATGTTATTAACCAACATTAAGTAGGATAAGAAACAAACTTTTATTTTGCTGAAAACCAACTAAGAATAAAGGCCTCAATCATAGATAGAAAAAGCCTTCAGACTTACATCATTTTCATGCCAATTGGTGAATTGGAAAAGTCTGTATTGTAAACTGAATAACTTAACTCCTTTTAAAAACAAATGATTCAATTAGTAAGTTCCAATTTACATAAAAATTACAACAATCACATAACGCTACAACTAATATAACATTTTATGTCCTGATGAAGAAATAATAATTAACCATAATTTCGACAGAAAGACCCGAAAATACTATCCATCCATATAATTTTAAACCTTCCTAAGTCTATCGAGTTCTACAATATTTATAACTCACACCCTCTTTAAAAAAATTGCCTGTGGCGCTATTTTGCTAGCAGTCTTATTTCACCCACATGCTCAAAGTCAATAGTTAGCGCTTATGGATGATGTTGCGACTAGACTTAAAGTCACCGAAGGTGTTGTTAAAATGTCATTTTAAAAACATAAATCATTATATAATATAATTTAGGTATTAGAAATGAGTGCAATTGTAATTCAAACAAAACCAAAATTCATATTGTCTAGATTCGATATACTGGTAATAAAACTGTGTAAGTACTAAATACAAGAGCTTAAATGCTATATGCAATTATAGTAAAGAAAGAAAAACCAACAAAACTATCAGTCTCTGCTCTCGGTAGGTATCAGAGAATTGAAATAAGTATTTATTTTATTGAATGAATTGATCGTAGTGGCGCATCGAGAAGGAGAGCGCTCTGGAGTCGTCAGGGGGAGGCTAAAAATCGTAAAAACGATTTCCACTAAGTTATAAAGAGAGGGTGAACTGAAATCTGTGCTAGCTGCTAGAAGGTGAAATTGAACAAAGAATTCCAGCGGCCACGTTACGGTGAGCTGAATTCATTTTGTCAGAAAACATCCAATGACACGGTGATATCGAGAAGAGGTACCAACCAACGAAACTCTTACTCTCAAGTCTTCGGAAATTAAATTCAATTCGTGAAAACACTCTTTTCAATACTTCTTCTTCAGCGCTCTACTTCGCCGAACTTATATTTATAATACCGGTTTCCTTGGATATGTGGGAGGGTTTGTCAAACAAAATTAAAACCAAGAATTATTATTCGCTAACGACATTAACAGCTCGCCTCTGCTAGCAAAATTATGACCTATTTTTGCAATTTGTTTATGTTTGAATTGCCAAAACATAGACGGTATGCTAAAAGTTTATAATATCTAATTTAGAAAGAGATAGTGAGAGCAAAGAGCACGTTTTCATTACTGCCTAAATATAAAAGAAAAGCAAATATTTTCGCGCTTCACGGTCTCATTTAAAATTAAACTTGTTTTTTCTAAAATTAAAAAAAAAAACAGAACAAACCTGTTTGATTTTAAAGGAAGCTGAAAAACTCGGTCATATCAAACCCTAGCAATAATTTTATTGTGGGGCTTAACATGTGAATCGCTTTTAAGGTGCAATACTTGTGTGCAACAACATATTTTAAATGCTCCAGAATAAAATAGATTGTAGTCACGTCGATTATAAGAAAAAGTCTACTTTAATAAACCGAATTCTATTCTGGTTATTGCAAATAAATCATGTATTGAACTTTTTAATTATATTGGACATAATGTTAATTAATTAGGTATAATTAAATATGCTTTCATTAAGTATTGACAGGAATTACAGATATTACAGAATCAACTTAAGAATGTACAGACGTGCTAAGAATCAGAGCAATTAGTCAGGATAGTTAATCAAATATGTCCGTAACAAGAATGAAAATGATTCTAATTATTTTAGTGGAAAAGAATAAAACTAAAATTATAAAGAATTTTTTATAAATTAAATGACCAATACAGAAGTATAATATAATTTACGATTAAGCAAAGGAAGGTTAAAAAATGTTCGTGTTTTATATATGCGATGATTTGCTTGCTGTAGCTGTGGCTGTGGCCGATCGTTGTCCACATTTGCTGTCCCGACATTACACGCTTGGACGCACGCATGCCAGCGAACATCTTAAAATGGAAACTGCCAACATCAGATAAATCAAATCGACAACTCGTCCCAGTCCCGTCGTGCTTTTCAACGTCGGATAAAAAACGGTTCATTTATAAGACATCGATACCAACTATACCTACTACAACCTACTAACCTTAGGGTTCCAAAAAAAAAAACTATAGATCAACTTAAGAAGATTATAAAACTATCAAATAAATATATAAGTACATATCGTGTTATTTCGTTTTATGCAAAACTTATTTTAGATATCGTTTACTAATTTTTGCTTCGTATTAAAATATAAATGCAATTTATTTTGCATAATTTACATAGTAAATAGTTGATATTCGTGTAATGGTGTAATTCTGAGCAAATTTATAATTTTATTAAGATAATCTTATTTTGAAAAGTCTGCAGTTTTTTACTGAATCATATATAACTATAATTCTTTTCATAAAACAAAAAATATATTTGATATATTTTGTATACAATCTTTGATTTACAATTCTAATGAAATATTTAAACCATTTTTAATATTATACAAATTCACCTTATATATCAACATATTTGCTCAAAATTGCAACAAAAACTGTAAGAAATATAAAATTTGGAACAATATTCTATAATTTTATTAGGAGTGGCCTCCACGCAACATTTTTATACATAGTATATATATGTATATATTTCGAAAAAAAATCACTACCGGTTCAGGTATCTCATTCAAAAATTGGAGGTTTTCTTTCAAGGGTATACAAATCTTAAATTCAAAACATTCAATGTTATTAGCTGTACAGCGTTCATACACAGACACAAGTACATACACAGACTCATACACACACACAGTCGTCATTTAGAGAAGGGTAAAAATGATTTCAAAAACCCTCAAAGCGAAAAATTGGAGGACAATTTTTTTTATACATAACGTATAAGAAAGTAACAAGTGCATCATTGCATATAACCAAATCGTAAGCCGTAACCGAAAACCGATCGGAAATCACCTAATTCGAAAACCGTAAACCGTACGGTAACTATCTAATACGGTAAACATGTATAGTGCAGTAAACTTAAATAAAAGATAATTGTAATTTAAATGAATTTCCTGTTTAGCTTTATATTCCTATTTACCTTGTATGTCAAAACTGTTTTGGTTAGATACACCAAAGTGGTATATTTTATAACATGCATATATAGGTAAAATTTGGTTAGATTTGTGTGTATGTGTGTGAATGATCGCTGAAGTCATGCAAATAATGATCGTTATTAGCTGAAATCCATAGTAAGCGGCGATGGTTGTTTGAACTCACAGCACGTATCCAGCAACGTTCAAATGAATGTTTAACTAAATACGCGTTTACGCGACAACCATTAGCAAACCCCCTTGTTTCACTATTATTCTCTCCGTGTCCTCCAATACCGGCATTATATTACATAGGTACACCTATCTAATAAATAAACAAACATAACCACTAATACCGAATTATACTAAATGATACTGTATCAAATTGAAGATTCTAACCGGATTTAGTAGAAAACTATTTTAAAGAATTTATTTATTTAAACAAAATACGAATATGGTATTAGTTTGATACACAAAAAAAAATTGTGGCTGCCACCCAAAAGTTATATGGAATTTAAAAAAAAAGAACACAATATTTTGTTGTTTTACAATTTCAATGTTGAATTAACAAGTTATTAAAAAAGCATTTTTCTCATAACCGACGTGACTTAAACAAATTTATTCTGGAGCGTATAAAATACGTTGTATAACGAATGTCGGAGAGTTTATCGGTTGCACACAAGTAAAGCTAAATTCGTACTGTTCACACCTTGATGAAACATTTATCAACATTTTAAGCATACACATTTAGTTCGAAGAAATTTCGTTCTCTTTTAGGTTATTTTTGTAGGCGGCGCCACCATTACTTGCTTCACTCCAACGATCATTCAAACAAAAACATTTATCTAAACTTTACCCTTATATATTACAATTATAATTTTGTTTCTTATTTGCAACATGGGTATTTCAAACCTTTGCAATATGAAATTAAAGTTTGTAACGATATCTAAAATAGTTTTTGCAAGAACAAAGGGCATTTATTTGATAGTTCAAAACATCTGCTGTATACCGGTTATATGTCTACGTATATATAAATATTATTTCATATAATTTTAGAGGTATGCCGAATCTTGCTTTTGGTGGATGGATGTATAGCATTGGGGTGAGGCGAAAGTTGTGTAGAGAATGTAAAACAAAAGCCGCTTTTCTAATCTTCTTTAAAAACAAGAAGCCTTTAACATTCCTTCGATTATGCCCGCGCTCGTCGACTTTCAATCTCTTTGTGATGGTGTTTCGGACAGCGTAACACGACGCAGAACATGGATGGAAGTAAGCAAGGAACCATGCGTTTTTCGATTTCTTTTCACATGCGTTTGTGTTGTATTACCCGCTTACACACACACACACGCATTATATATATATATATATATATATATATATATATATATATATATATATATATATATATGTATTAGAAATGAAACAGATTTTCATAGCTAGTTGCTTTACCAGAAACATCTTTCAAACATACTCCTCTATACAACATCGGATATAATAATTATTAAAATATATTTCGCAGAAATTGATCTGAATTGGTTCAAACAAAATTGAACTTTCACATTACGTTTTCATATTTGATGTATTATTAAAGACTGACACAAGGCCTTTTACTATTTACAATTTTAATCATTACATTTCTGAAATATTTGAAGCTTTATATTTATGAATCTCCATATTTAAATAACAAATATAACAATTTTTGAAGCTGCTTCACATGTGACTTAATTTATTTCTTTAACTGCAAATCCTGTATAATAGGTTTGTTTCACTACTAGCGTCAACGGTTTACGGCAATAGGCGTATTCAAAAATATACAAAAAATAAAGCATTCTTAATTTCTCTTGCGTTAATTTAATAATATTACGTATTAAGAAGTTAAGTCTACTTCATTTTCTTGAATCAGAACTAATATAGCTGAAATAATACGGCTATGGTCGTATACCGTTGGCGCAAGACTTTTTTGATCAAAATTGTAAATTAAAGATACTATTAAAATTATACTTTGTAATTATAACGACCGTTTAATTTATCAAGCTTAAATTAAGATCACTATGATCAGTTATTCTATATAACCACGTACATTTGGTCGCATATCTAATAAAATATTGTGGATATAATTACGGAATATACTTTAAGTGCCACGAAATTTCAACAAAGTAATTTAATAGCGTTTGGTTTAACAAATATCAAATTTGAAGATTTGCTTTTTGTCCTCAAACTTAGTACAGATTGTGTCGACCACTCCAAGCCACTGGACAAAGTTTGATGGTTACATGAGCTACTGTACCTCGTTTGTGGTATTTAGGAAATAATCACTAGTCAGTATTAATGAGCTGTTGCCACGGTATTGTAAAATATTCAATTTTGTATTGCGTGTATTTTAATTAAAAAAAGGCATTCCTTAATTTACCTAAAATACTAAAAAGGCCGTACTAACTTAACATTTAGGCGTTTGTTCAGAAAACAAAAATATAAATGAAAATAAAATCATTCTCATACACGGCTCAAAAATCAAGTAGTGACCAGACAAATCTAGACAGTATTGTCGTCAAAGAATACAAAATCAGTACTTGATTTCAACGGTGGTGCGTTACATCTATAATATACAATATGTTACCTAGCACTAAATGATTATGCTTCAACAAATATGTATATACATATATTATAATGAGTTTTAGTTGTCAAATAGTGCTAGGTAAGTGATAGAAAGATACGTATACCAATCAGGTTGTGCACTAGGATGTGATGCGTGGTGCTTGCTATAATGTGAAGTGCTAAACACTGAAAAAACAGGTGCATTGGTGCCGTTGTAAATGGTCATCATTTATTCAGTATTCTTTTTGAATAATAATGAAATGCTCGCATTCTGCATTTGCACAAATAGGTACAAAATCTTAAGGTGCGTTTCGCTTGTGCAGGTGAGGTGATGACGTTGGACGTCGACTAGATAGTTTTGTGAGACATTCAGTAAAATAAATAAATGAATACACACCCTGGCCGTGGCGAGCTCCCCACTCACCCTGTATCCCCCCAGGTTATTCACCACACATGTAAACGTTGCGTCCCGTCCTTGGGCGATTGTTACATTCTCCAATGGTACCAAGAAATCCGGCTCGAATCCAGACACTTTAACAAACAAAACACAACACGCACATTACTCATACAATCAAATTAATATCCATAAGATACATTTAATGATAATCATAATTATATTTATCAGGCGAAGTTCAGTCAAATGCTAATTTATCATAAAAATATATAAACATAAATTACATAATTTTTCAATTTTAGAGAATAATGGTCATTCACAGCGATCCAATTAAAAATTAAGGTTAGGAAAATGGTCAATCCAGAAATAATGCGTTCACAGCAACAAAATTTATAATTAATATGTTAATTTTATTGCTGTGATTGCTAGCATTATTTGTCATAAAACAAACTGGATTATTAATCGTTATTTCTTATTTAAATTTACATTTGATATAATTACAAAAATATAACAAAGTGTAGTATGCAATTCAATTATAAAATCAAAACATAAAATTTGCCTTACAGATCTTAATCAAAATCGCACCATCAGTTTACTTTTATATGTAAGAAAATGTTAAACTTTACTAAACATAAACTATACCAGTATTTTCGAAATATCTGATTGCATTTTAAAATATGTGTCCATTTAAGTAGCAGATTACAAACTTCTCAGCTTGTACTTAAATTGTATAAATATTATTACCATTATTGAGAAAGTAATTCCTTTAAATTCTTTTTTTTTATTATTATTATTATTTTTAATAATTTTTTGATGTTTTGTACATCGAATTTCATATTTTAGGTAATAATTAGTTACTTTGCACCTGAAGACAAGAAATATTAAAAATGTTTGCTACAAAATGAATTTTGTTAGATAACGAAGAATAAATAATAATAATAATGAATGAAAACAATAAAAATAAGTATATATTTGTTTAAACATATAAGTATGTTTCGCTTATAAAATGACATTTGAAACAAAAGAAGACAATAAAGAATTGATAGCAAAAATTTCCAACCAGCTTTTCATATATAGCCTCGTATATATGCTATGTTCAGATACCGTATGTATATATATACAAATATGTATATACGATAGTGAGGAAAGAATATCATCGAGTTTGAAGGAATGTAATATTGAAATTAGTTATTTTTTGTTTTTCGGAGGTTGAGCAAGTCGAGTCTCGTTCTCGAAGAGAATATTCACTGTGCTCGCTCGCTTGCTCGTGCTTGTCCGTACATACGCAAATGATATTAAAATGCTTGGAATATTTGTGGATAATTATTATAAATTTTCCAACGAAGGAAATATGCAAGTAAACCAAAGAGCTCTAAGAATCAGTCAAGTTACTTTAACTCGGGCTTGGTATGGCATGGTATGGAATTGCCGCACAAAGTGCACTATCTACTATGTTACGACAAATTAAAATATCTTAATCTTCTTCTTACGTACAATGAAACAATGTAAGAAGCAAAGTGAAATAAAGAACATATCCAAATGCGGACATTTCGCAATATCTACATTTTCCACTTTTATTAAATATTCATAATAATCATTCCTAGCAGACAAAGACGCACAAAAAATATACTTCGAATTTTTAAGTTATATTTTTCTTATGTAAAATTCAATTCAATTGTCAACTTACTACTAAAACGATATAAAACAAAACAATATCCATTTATGCTTTTAAATGCAAAACCTCTTTTACACCTTATCCATAATCGTTCAATTAGAAATTTTGAAAGTTACCCCTACTAGTAAAATAACAATTGAGAAAAAGGCGGTTTCCATTTGAAGAATCACCATTGTCACAAACTTGTAACCAATGATGTAGATTTTTAAAGATATTTTAGGCAATTATTGAAGTTAAAGTTAAATCAAGTTATAAAAACCAAACCTAACATGAAACTAACATAAATAAAGACATACACAAGTTTCAGAATATTTAAATATCCATTAATGGTGGATGAATGTAATTTGTATTCCAAATTGGCGGCACCGTCAATATATCAATTTGGTTCTTTTGAAAAGCTACAAATATTAGTAATTTAAAGACGCACAAATAAAAAAGAAGCAGAAAAATGCGAGTATGCCATTTAGAAATTAGATTATGATGGAGCCAATTGCAGGGAATGGTGATAGTGTATATCTGGTACGTGCCTGATTTGTCTAGCGGCAATGATACAAGCTCGGAGTGTAGCTGTAGTTGTAGCGAAATGCGGTTGATCTTGTATTAGTCCTCAGAGAACGGATGTTCAAAGGCCAGAACCGAACGCACATTGGATAATCCGTTCAACGGAATAACCGCCACAGATGTAAAATTGGTACAAACCCCAACGCCAGCGTTAGGATGAGCTTATAATCTCTATGGACTAGGAGACACGGGACACGAAGCGCACTTGGCACGCATTTCATGTATTAGGGACATTTGTTAAGAAGAATTTAAATCGAAGCTATAAAATTACTTAGGACATAGTTCTTTTTAGTAAATGTCCATGTATAATTTTTGGTTACTTGTGTTAACCAGTTATAACTTAAAATGCATCGAGTGTCTGTAATATTCTCAAAATCGGACAGAAATTTATTTTATAATGAATATTTTTTGATCAGAAAATGTTATAGACACACGTTCGAATGCTTTAGTTCTTTTGTGCTTCGTACGGTAAGCTAAAAACATTGCCTATAAATTCCGTGATAAATCACATGCCATACGTGTGATTCAACTTGCATACTGCGTTGTGTTTTACAAAATTTTAAATATTTCAACAGTGCTTGAAATATCTCTATGAAATAAAATTATTATGAAACATTTCGAATGATAGTTTCCAGACTTACATTCATGTATGTAATACCAAATATCGTAGCTTCTTCACCTCTGACATATCTGACTTTTTACTGGACGTTTCACTATGAACACGTTCTTTTAAAAATTATCGATGGATCAGTCATACTTATATAATACATATACGAGAAAAATTCTACGAGGAGAAATTCGTTGACCCGGATGATACAAGATATCGGACCACAAACCCACACGTATATAATATATATATATATATATATATATATATATATATATATATATATATATATATATATATATATATATATATATATATATATATATATATATATATATAATAACAAAAATGGTAAAAACAAAGAATAAACAAGATTAGGTACATGCACCTATGCCTTCAGCTCGCCTTACAAGAAATATACGTGATGTGAGCAGCGGATTCCGCCCTCTCACTCTGCGCTTGCGCACACAATTATAAATTTAAATATTAAGCCTTTTGGCTCGCAATTTGAAATAATATTATAAAAATAAAAAGTCTTATAATTTCTTTTGGATTATTTTGATATAATGAAAAATATTAGTATATATATATATATATATATATATATATATATATATATATATATATATATATATATATATATATTTATCTATTTATAATACAACATTCTAGACCCAGAGTATAGTTGAAGATTTAAAATTCGAATGTTTGCCCTCCGTATAATCCGTACAATTTTCTATGTGATTGAAGTCAACTGCTTATTTCATGTAATCCTTGTACCGCTCACATAACTCTCAAAGCGTAATATTATCTGTTTATTTATTTGCTCAAAGTTTCAGTGCTACATATTTGCCAGTAATCTGACGATATAAAGTTTACTTAGCACATATACATACATACATGCATGCGACTTACAAACGTATGATTAAAAATTCAGGTTATATTATAATTTTTAATGCGAAAGATTTTAAGGTTGTGGGTAAGCTCATTCTTGAGAATAGGTGTGAAGTTATGTATGTATATTTTTTTATTTTCAAATGTCTCAATTATTGATATGGAACCGAAGATGGCCAATAAATGAGTGTCCAGTTATAAGAGCTAATCCACTGAAGATTTTCAGACTTGGTGGAGAGTTTTTCTTCTTTTAGTTTTCTTTTTTTGCGATAACGTCACTTGTAATCTAGTATCCAGTTTGATTAGTGTAACGCAATATTTTCCGCAGTATACGTGCTATTTGACCAGTTACATCTTAACTTATATCTTTTCAAAAGCATGCTATATAATTCTATTACTTATATAATATTATATATATATATATATATATATATATATATATATATATATATATATATATATATATATATCTATATATACATACATATAAAGAAAATCAATACATTTGGAGAAAATATTCCTGTTTTTAGATAAAAGACTACTACAATTATTGTAAAATAACACGAAAAAAAGTGTACAATTACTAAATCCTAATGGTGATACACGTTGTGTCGAAACATTGAAAAGTGTTTTAGGTTTTCTTTGACACAAAATCGAACACATGTTTAACAGTGAAAGGTGAATTCGTCAGAAGAATCAAATATAATAATTGAAACTAGTGGTTGAGTTGATGTGTGCTCGAAATCATAAAGTACCCGAAGTAAAAATAGAAAAGCAGTTGGAAGTTTGATTGAATATTCCCCTTAAGTCATTGTTACGTGAGCAAAATGGCCGAGTGTCGTGATAGCGAGGCGCACATAGCAGGAGCGTAACATCGCGTCTATCGGATATATATAAATATATATATATATATATATATATATATATATATATATATATATATATATATATATATATATAGGCGATAGGACGCAAAAGGACTCGTTCTATATGATATGTAGTGCGTTCCCTGTCTGTTGTCTGACATCGGGTCATCAGAACACCGACACGAAGCGCCGGGCACAAGGCGGACAAGGAAGACGACACGGACCGTAATACTGAGGAGAGAAGCGAAGAAGTGTGGTGGGATTCAGTGAATGCCGATATGTCATCAGAACAATCACACCCTAAGCGCCAATAGTCCGGGGCAGTCGACGACCCGCGCGCCAACAGCGCGACTGTCGAAATTGAAAAAGCGACAGTCACGTTGATAATAAAGTGTGAACCGTGCGTCCATCGCATGGCATCGCAAACCAAACGCCTCGCGTACGAGATACCATATATATACGTACGTTTATCATAATATACAGGATGGACATAGGTCAACGAATATATCCTCAACTTTTTGAACCATCATATTACCTTCATTTTGTACGAGATCCCCAACATATATAAGGCACGCATGCATTTAAACCAATTTGAAATATTCAAACTCAAATTTTGATTTACCATTTGCATTATTATTTCATAAATAACAAACGGGGCTTATTTTGTTTCATATATTAAAATTTTAAACAACATTTTTATGTCTATAAAAGTAGGCATATATGTGCTCTTTTCCAGATTAGTTTAGCGTAAAATAAAAAATAATTTATATACATTTTATATTGCAAACTTTCTTTTTTATTTTTAATACTTTTATGGCCTTTGGGTTAGTTTTAAAAAATATTGGAAATAAAATATCTTAGATATTATTTTAGAAGAAGTGCAGTATGAAAAAGGACTCTAAATTTTGTGGCCCTATAACTCCGGAAGTATATAGGCGATGCGATTTTAACTGCAAATGGGATTCCGCAGAAAATGTGTACAAAATTTGATTCAAATCGTTTCAATATCTTCACAGGAGTAAAGGCTACAAGTTTGCTCTAACAAATAACCGAGCAAGCGAGAAATAACATCCAAGTAATATATTTTTTAAATAAACACAAAATCAATTTAAATAAAGTTAATTTAATTAATATTGTTTATATTTGAAAATTAGGATGTAACATATAAGTCAATAATATTAGAATTGATTGTGGACATACTGTATATACCACTGTAACCTACCGTTTTTGAACTTTAACCGGTCAGATCTTTTCGGACTGACCTCGTAGACCCCGGCAAATAAATCAGATTCGTGCGTTTTATGCGTACCTAATTTGTGCGCCCTCCACAGCCTTCTCACTTCATGAGATTTTATTGTATTTTAGTCACGTAGTACTATTACGCACTACTTTCCAAATTAAAGAGTTGCCTTATTACAAAACGCCCGAATAACGAATGCTTTACTTACACCAACACCAAAACACTCTCCTGTTAAACCTTTTCCACTTCAGATCCTTCGCGTAAAAATAAATTATCACAATCACTCTTCACCGAGATCACATTCGCTATATTTATCTACGGCTTCTTTTTTTTGTCCTTTTTCTATTACATTTAATTTTTTTACCCTTAACATGAATTTAATTTCTGGTTAATTTAAAAAAATTACAGTTCCGAGATATCGGTCGGTGCCCAAGATTTCAGAAAAATTATATGACGGACCAGATTTTTTGGATTATTTTCCAATTGAATACCAACTTCGTCCTTTAGAATCACTTCTTGAAACGGCATAGATTTCCTTACATCCAATTTTGAATTTTAAGAAAAATAGCGGTATTTTAAACACATTTTTCGAACAACTGCAATTTTAAAAAAAATTGTTTTCAAAACTTTTCCGTAGAGGACGAAGAAGATATAAGTATATATTTTCAATTGCCGTTTGGTTTTCTGCTTTAGGTGAACCAACGAGGAGCAATCGTGGGCACCGCAGAGCGCTTCTTTTTGCTATTTTTGAGCACGCTTGTAGGGGCTAATATCAAAAGAAATTATGGAGAACTTTTTTTTATATTCCTAAAAGTATATATTAATGTATAGAAAGAAACTGCTATTTAATAAATGGATTTGATTTAAATATAAAAAATAATTTAGAAATAGTTTCTTAACCCCAAAAAACCAGAAAGACTCCTTAAGCTTGCTGAATATTTAGTGATGTGTGTAGGTATGGAAATAGTCTGCTATGTATCTGACTTCAACAATAATAATCCCCTAAAGAAATGAAAGACGAATTTGTAAGTTTATTATTGTTTTGTGTCCAGGTCCAAAGTTGACGAGGAAATAAGAATGTTTTGCACAAGGAGTCGCGGTTGTATCGTGCGCTGTCGTTGTGTTGGGTCAACTCGACGGGCATACATAAAGTTTCTATTTTGGTTATATCGAAGAATGATGCAGTCTAGCAATGAATGAGTAAGAACGCTGGATAGCTAGATGGCTCGCTGGATGGATGGATCCAGAAGAATATCTATTTGGCAAGTTGCACGTCTTCTGTTGGGCGTCTGGCGGCGGCGGCAGTATGAAAGTGACAGTGGAAGCGGGCTTAACGTCAAACCAAACAAAATTAAACAAAACTTTTCCTCTTAGACAACGAACAGCAGAGCAGAGAAGAGATTCGAAGCCCGCACCGCACCGGCAAGGCACCGTGCGAGCCGCACCGCGCCGCGACTAAAACTTTTCGTGTCTAAGTTTTTCTTCTGCTTGCCCGAGTCTGAAGCCCCGCTTTTCCCAAAACAACGACAAATTATAATATTGATGTACGCTTACCTATACCTACCACCCCGGTCGTATGCCATACCCTACCCTACCGTCACCGGTATATACAGCGTCGTGCACTCGATGTAGCCAAGCGAAGCGTCATGGGTATTAAGGCGACTCGCCTTCGCTGTTCGCTCTTGAGGAGCTAAGTGAGAAGACACACAAAAAGAAAAATATCCCACTCGCAGAAAAGCGAAACTGTGCACATGGATGAAACACCAACACACAAACCGTCCGAATAGGTGAAATGTACACAGCACTGCTAAGTACAGGGTGTATCATGATGTACTACCACATCACACGCCATGCCTAGCTTACTGTGTCTCAAAAAAATTGCACAAAACGCGATATAAGCAATGGAGCTTCATTAATACAAGACATTACAACGAACGATATCCATACGGATGCTCTAAAGTCATCAAAACAGATACAGTGAGGTCCGGATATAACGAACACCTATGTGCACTCAACAAGGTTCGCTATATCCGAGGTTCCCTATAAAAGACAAGATTGTACATATCGACTTTATGTGGTGTATTCATTAAGTCTACATTTACAAAAAAAAAACATGCAAAATCGCCGTCCGTCAAATTAGTCAATTAGACAGATGTATCGGTGAAGAATTGACTGCATTCTGTATATGATATAGGCACGTGGTGCCCACGGGTTAAACTAAACCTAGTGTCTATGTGAGACATCCTGTATGGAACACCTAGGCACAGAGCTCCCCAAGTACCATACACCGTAAGAGTACATTTATATACGTATATACCTCTCGTACTATGCGCTCCTACAAGCGACGAAAGAGGATTACGTAACGATGGTGTAATTAATGTGTTGATAAGCGCTTGCAACCACGTCACGTGGCAACACTGTACCACACAAAGCCATACACACACAGGAATATATGAACCCAGATGCCGTTCTCATTTCAGATTTCACCTCAAATTGAAACACTTCCTTTACCAGCAGGGAGATGTGAGAAAGCTCTAAACCGAATTTGTTCTTGGAATACATAAGAAAGACTTCTCAGTCATCATCACAACTATCTATACTTATAACAATACTTTATTTATATTTTGTTTTAATTTCATTCTATGTTCACAATAAAACAATGCCAATATGAATTGTAACTAGGGTAACGTAAATGTTACATGGCAATTTTCACAAAAGATTAATTAGTAAATTGTATATTTCTCAAACCAAATTAAATAGACAAAACTTGTCAAAAAAAAATTAATATCTTTAACATTTAAATTATTCATTTTTTCCAGGGCTTCAAACCGGAACTGAACCGAAAACCGGAAAGAACCGTTATTTTTGTGAAAACGAAATTTGAAGCTGAACCGCAAAAAAAAAATGACGGGTTCTTTCGGATAGGAACATGTACCAAAAAATTTTTTTCTTTTAATTAAACTGTACGAGCTTAACCAAAAACCATTATTTTTTCGAAACGAAAACCGGAACCGAACTGATATATATTTATTTTTAATTGAACCGGCATGAAAACCGAAACGAAAAAAATTACGGTTTGAAGCTCTGATCTTTTCTTAGCTCATGCCGTTATTAAATTATTGAGAAAGTTGTATGCGTAAACCATTACTTAAGGTAATGTTTTTAAAAATAGAGGGGGCACTACTGGTCCATATACAAATTTATAGTTTGATTATTTTACCTTCAACAGTTTTGGCTCTAGACCCATCACACACAAGAAAATTGTCGGAAGCTCAAACCGTGTATTTACATAAATACACTATTTGTTCTAAGAATGTTACACATGACCGATCACTTAAGCACTCCGTACCGTACCTAGGGCGTAAAAACACAAGAAAATAAAATTTTAATATGTATATCAAATACCTCCTTCCACACCAGAAAGGGTAATATATATATATATATATATATATATATATATATATATATATATATATATATATATATATATATATATATATATATATATATATATATATAAAGAAAAAGGATATTAATATATAAAATTAATTTATAAGTCCCCCTCGCCATAGTTCTCCATGATAATATTTACGGCCACTCGTGACGGAGTAGAAGGAGATTGTATCCCACACCCCTTTTCAATATATATGTATAACGTAAGAAGTCTACGTAGAAAACATGTATCAGCGCTGTTTAAGAGCTATTAACCGGTTAAGATCGTTTAATAGGTCTGTAACAGCTCTCAGACAACTCTGATACAGACCTAGTACGTAATTCTTAACAAGGTAGTAAAGAAGGGTGTGAAATGCTTTCCCCTCCTACTCCACTGGACATGACAAAACACACAACTTTTATTCTTTTCAAACACCATAACTGTTTATTTAGTAACATTTAGATTAAGATTCGCAATACTGTGTGAGTACCAAAAACTAAAAAGAATGTAGTGAGTGCGCGCGTGATCGTAGCAATGTGAATAATAATATTTGTATTATACGAACGAGTGAAACAACAAACCAATTCTATGATGACAACGGGCACAATAGCGCCAAACACATCGTGACTGTTACTCGGGGGCTTTTGTAAAATTTTCGTTGTAGCTAGTGAACGACGTCCTCGCGGTGGCTATCATCTAAATTTCTCCTCTTTCCATTGCCATGTCATCCCCATTTGAAACGGCCGCTCGTCCCACCGCCAAGCGGGCGAATGCTTGTCGCGCTAATTAATTTCGAACGATCTGGCGCTGTTGCGTTGGGAAAACTACGTACTACGTCCAATGCTGCATTCAATGCCAAAGACTTTATACATGCACCCCATACATCCCAGCTATGGGTATCAGAGCCAGAGCCTTGCTCTAGCACAACCACAACCAGTAGCAATCGTAGAGGACCATGACTGATTTATCGACAGAATTTGGTAACATTGTTTGGAACGTCAATCTTGATTATAAATTTATAATATTGGAATCAATTCTAGTGAATAATCAATCAATACGAATTTTAAATTATTTGTATAAGGGCATTAATGTCCGGTATCCTATACATATTGCATAACGGCGCATTTTTGGGAATTTCTGCCTTTAGTATTACTATTGCAAATTTTAACTGTACCATTACACTAGAGTGCGTACTATTACACTTCTATAAGGTACACTTCCTATGGAATGCAATTATAATATTGATTCATAAATATTAGTGAAATTACCAAATGTTTAATTAAATATGTGCCCATATCACAAACAGAATATAGTTCGAACTTCACTGATCCATCTTTCTAATTGAATAATTTGACGGGAAGCGATATTTCATAAACATTTTCTGTAAATGTAGAGCTAACCATGGATACACCATATTCATAAAGCATTTCCTAACATATACACATACACACACATGTATATATATATATATATATATATATATATATATATATATATATATATCTATATATATATATATATATATATATATATATATATATATATATATATATATATATATATATATATATAACGTTATTCGTTAGAAATAGAGATCTTCCTTAACTATGGGATTGTATGCCAGAAGTAAGTGGCATCTAAATTGTATTTGGGGGAGGGAACAAAATTTGTAATAGTTTCTTTGATAAAACATAACAGCGCAAACGTAATTATTGTAATCGTCGTCTGGCGGGCTCTCCGATATGAAATTGACCTGCACCATGCACCAAATAAATCTAGAGATATTTTTTCGTTAAATGTTTTAGAAGTAAAATGATGCGGTAAATTTATTTTCGATCTTCGACGGTTGATTTTTAAGACATTATGGTGTCAGCGTTGACAACGATTGATGCGCGAAATTTCTTCACGCGTTTGGTTTTTGAACATTCGTTCTATTACCATCGAAGCAGTAAGCCGTACAACCATTGAATCAATAATAAAAAAGAACAAAACGAATACGAAATGAAAAATAGAAAAAAAAAATTGTGAAAAAGAAAACCAAAATTTAATAGATGTAAAAAGTGAATTTTAAGTAGAGTTTATAAAGTTTTTCTTGTGGTTCAGGATGGTGAGAACTGGTATCACTTTATAATTACCTTTCCACTGTGCGTTTTTAGCCAATTTTATTCACTTTAGTGTCGTCTTGCAGAACACGATAACACCATTAAAAGATCGTATCGGTTTAGATTTACTAATTTGTCTACGTTTTGTCCTTATTCAAAAACAAATAAAACGATGTTTAAAAATATTTTTTTCAAGATTTAATTAAGAGATACATCTTAGTTTTGGATAAGGTAAGAAATCGGATACTACTAGTCTAATATTGTCATTACTTTATTTCAAGTAATTATAAGAATTACAAATCTTATGCAATTATCTTGTAAAATATACCAATATTTCTCAATTCTTTTTCCTTATCAAATCCAAAAAAATTAAGATTGGAAATTACAAACAATATTCAAGTTTGTTTTACGACAAACAACGCTAGCATTCACAGCAACAAAATTTACGCATTAATTATAAATTTGTTTGCTAATAACGCTAGCATAATTTGTCATAAATCAAATTGGATTATTAATTGCAATTTCTAATCTTAAATTCTGATTGGCTCACAGTGAATGAACCGTAAGACGTATTTATATTTAACAGAATTGGAAACCCCAGAAAATTTTGTGAAGAAAAGGGGACTTGTACATGACTTAAGTTTAACAACCATTCAGATACATTTCTCGTATTTTCGTTTCAATTCCTTGTACCTATTTTTGTCGCAGTTTATGTTTTTGTAGGTCGAACAAACAGTTTGATATTCGGAATGTGTATGTTTGTATTTCGTGTTTGTTTTCTTTTCTCGCACAATTGGGCAAATGAATTATTTCACAAAATGGTGGCAGCGCGCTAGCAATCGTATCCTGCTGTAGGTGGGAATCATTTTTTAAATGTTTTACCTATTGTTTCGGATACCTAACACAAAACAGTATAACAACATAGAGAATACATACAGACACACACACGCACATGTTTATGTTGACTTTGTCATCCTTTTTGCTATTTCCAGCCACCGAAACTATTCGTCTGATGAATAACAGTGTTTTGACTTTTTCCTTGTATATTAATATTTCTTTAAACTAGTTTCGACAAGACTGAATCTCTCTGTGCACGTAAAGTTTCTAATAGTTTTTTCTGTATTTTTTTTTTCTTCTATTTTGCATCTAAAGTTTTCCGATTTTAATAAGTACAAACTGGAGATCGCTTTAAATAAAGTTTATTTCGTATACTAAAATATGAAATATTAGGTAATGCAATTTCAAGTCTAAATATACATTTTCTGGTTTCCTAACAAATGTTCAAAGATCTGTGTCTCGGAGCTTACGTGTTTGGTCGTATATTAATAACATTCATATATGTTTGTTTAACTCAATGTACCTAATTCTGCTGATCTTGAAAATTTATACAAAACTGTGCATGAAATTCGAATAAATTAAAAGTAGAGTCAAACTTCCATAAGTCGAACAACGAAGGTGAGGTTAAAATGCAAAAAATTGAGATATATCGAAATAATTTTATATATGATATACAGCATAAACAGACGCACGACCGATCACTATAGCTCTTTGGTACATTCTGTACGGTGAGCCAAAAATTGTAAATGAATGTATTGTAACCACCTGAGATAGACATTTATTTAATATATAATATGATTACTTGATTTTTCATCATAAGTTATTTCTCGACCTGACTTAGCAATTGCTCTTACTTATTTTATATATTTTTTAAAACTCTATGCAAAAATGTTTTTTCACGAATGAAATGGTAAATGCTGAATAATTTCAAAATAAGCATTATTTGATTAGTCAAGGCACATTTTAATGCAATTGTATAAAGTTTGACGGGCCTCAGTTTTGTTCTACATCAGCATAGTTTCAGGAAATGAAGAAAAACCCAAAGTTTTGTGAAATATTAAGCATATTAATAACGGTTCTCTGGAAAATAACCAAAAAACTGGTATTTTAACGCGTTTGTGTTGCAAGTAGCGCCAGCTTAAAATCGATATGGATCAAATTAATTTTTTACGAACTGCCGCTTTTTCATAGAGCCATTAAAAATGTTCTATTTCGACCCACCCTAATAAATAAATAAATAAATAAATATATATTATATAATATAGTTTAGACAATGAACGATCCTTTTAAATGATCGGACTACTATTTATATAACGTCCCAGAGACATAAGACACTTGTCCTGTCTCTACATGTCGCTCCGCTCTGAGGCGTGTCTAAACTATTATTACAAGGCATTATCAAATAAGCGAGAGTATAAATTGTGCTTCAGCTTCAAGGTTATTCTAAACCGGTTTCTACTGCTTACCGACACTTAAAAAAGAAAAGCGGTTGCAGCGAGTCTGGTGTATGGTTTGCGGGAAAGAACGTTATCGTTTGTGCAGATCGAATTGGGTAAATACAATCGCATTTGTACATATGTGTTACATCACTTTTTGAAACGACGTTATACTGGTTGAAGAGTGTTGACATTGTAAGTTACGGCTGAGTGCTGGCGGAGCTCTTCGTACGGTTCTCGGGTAAGGCCCATTCGCGACATAATCAAGTTAACGCGATATAGCAGAGAGCCCGGGCATCGTACGGTGTGTCGGTTCCTGCTGTAGACGCCGTGACGCTGCCTGTGTATGTGAGAACCTGGCCAATTATTATCTTGTCCACGAAAATATAAGTAAACACTACACTTTGAGATGATCGGACAAGCACTACTGACCACTGTTTGCTTTCTACTCATCCCAACTCACAATCATTCAACATTCCGAACACTTCTATTGGCATTGTTTATTATCAAAAGATGATGTTTAACCACGCGAATATCAACTCTTAGTGAATGGTTCGCATTGTACATCTTAGTGATTATCCATTCTTATTGTTTTACTAGTGAAAACCCGATAATAATAAATCCATCCGTTAAGGCGTCTTTTTGGTTTTTTGGAGTAAAAAAATCGAGTTTTCAATTTTCATATAATATTGATCGCTCATCCCTCTTGAATTTACGGGTGAAGGTTTTTTTGAAGAATATTATTTATAGGTCGAGAGATTTTTATATATACATATATATATATATATATATATATATATATATATATATATATATATATATATATATATATATATATACATATACATATACATATATGTATACTAATTCTTCTTTTTCTCAAAATGACGGTGTCCAAGATTTCAGAAAAAGTATATGACTGATCAGGCTGAATTTTTTTAAGTTTGTTTTCCAATTGAATACCAACTTCGTCTTCTAGAATCACTCCTTGAAACGGCATAGATATCTTTACATCCAATTTTGAAATTTGAGAAAAATAGCGCTATCTTAAACATATTTTTCGAACTGTAATTTTTTTAATTTTTGCTTTCGAAACTTTTCCGTAGAAGACGAAAAAGATATAAGTATATATTTTCAAATGCTGTTTGGTTTTTTGTTTTAGGTGCACCAACGAGGAGCAATCGTGGGCACCGCAGAGCGCTTTTTTTTTGACAATTTTTGAGCACGCGCTTATGGGCAAATATCAAAGGGACTAATAGTGATTTATTTTTTATGTTCCTAAAAGTAAATATTAATGTATAGAAAAAAACTGCTATTTAATTAATGGTTTTGATTTAAATATAAAAAATATATTAAAAGCTCCTTTCTTAACCCCAAAAAACCAGAAAGCCCCCTTAATAATTGATTGATCAATTTTTAGCGAAAATTTGCAGGAAATATGCTATATCTTGAACCGGCTACAAATTAAACAACATATTTATTGTATATTATTCCCAGCAAGATTATCCTTCATTTGGTGATTTATTATCTTGGTACTAAACCAGACTATTTTTCAGTTAGTTATTAAATTAATATAAAAAAATATTCTATAGAGTTACCGGTAAGTGTGAATAATTGCCGATTTATCACATTTCCCGTAACATATACATATTTATATAGTACATATATATTTCACTTTTCTTTTTGATAAATGTTATAGGGTCATTTCCTATCTAAAATATTCTGATATTATAATCATTCAAAATTTCTCACTATAATCATTTGTAAAACTGTATACTTATAATATATTCCAGCTCTGATGAGAATTGCGGAAATTCAAATGTTCGGTAGCCCCGCCCCTATAGGATAAACGTATAATCCTGAACTTATGCGTGGCTTGCATGTTATACACTCCTGGTTGTCTTAGGTTAGAATATTAGTAATTGCGTAATACTCATCAGAGCTGGAATATATTAAACCAAATAAATCATCGCAAGACCAAATATTTTGTTTATTGACAGAAGTTTATGTTTTCACCGTTAGAGTTCGTTTCTGTAACTACAAACGCCAATAGCGGATGATAATGATTTTAGAACCTTGTTGTTGGATGATTTTATATCAGATGTCTAAGCGTATACTCAGTCAGACGCACATACAAACAAGCGAAGATTCCTGTGAATGCTTGCCATTGCTCTGAAGTTTGTATGACACCAATTGTTGATGCCATGACAGATGAGTCGTGTTCTGTGTACTCCTGATTTCCAAAACAAAAAGCCTAGAATCCACCGTATCTTCACAAACTTCCTGAACTTTCTCTCTTATGATATACACCTATATTTCGTGTACTTAAATAATCATTAAATAAAAATACTTGGTCTGATTTAATGGACAAATCTGTTTTGAAAACTTAGTTGTCTTGTGTAATTCATTCTTCTTTTTCGCTCTCTCTCTGTCTCTAAGACAAGTTTTTCAAAGTGAGATTTCTCTCTTACCCAAGTTTAGAGCATTCTTTACTTTGACAAATAAACGACGCGTCTAAAAACTATTAAACCTTCAAATGAACTAGATGAAAATGCTTAACATTCTCGAGGAAATAGATTTTATTTACTTAAGTTGTACTAGAGTAAATGGTCCACGATGCCATCTATACTAATTACAGACATTGGCTTTTAATAGAAAAAGGAGGTCTATTTTTAATTTAATACCAGTACAAAATAGTACTAGAATATGTTCATATGTATTTGCCCACTTTTCTAAAGTAAATAGTCACATACAAAATAATTTAAAAATATAAGCAATATTCCTTAAATTAACTAAATTAAAATATTTCAAATTGAAACCTGTGAAACTTACATCACTATTCGCATGATTACAACAATTAATTTTGTATTGCAACCATAGCATTAATTTTTATAATTGTCTTCTATCATTTATCTCTTCAAAAATAATTGGTTATTCCTTAATAATATGTTTGTGGTAATATTTAAATAAATTGGCGTATATTTTGTATAATTTCTTAATATTTTCTTTCACCTTCCATAATTACCTGAACACAATAAATAAATACTGTACATGCGTAAGTCAAGCAATAATTTGTGGAAAATCACTATGTGAATTGCCCGTATTCATCATTTGAAGCGCAAGACGGTTTATAGTTTACTTCTCAGAGTCACTTGTCCATAAAATCAAAGAAGATTCCATTAACTTACTCTTTCCAGAAACCAATTTGTGAAAGACGAATAAGCATGATTATTTATTGTATCGGAATGTCGATTGCAGAAAGTTCATATATTCTTTTATTTCACTCACAACGATCGAGAAACGATCTGAATATCGATGAATTATTGATCCGAAATGCGATTGATCGGGAACTTATATAATGTTATATTTTCTTTCCAACATATACACACATCCATGCACACAATTGAGACTTTGCCATTTCGTCAATTATTAATTTTCTCCACGGATATCAAAGCTCAACAAATACGATCTTCTAAATTATGTAGATGAAATTTGATTTACTTCAATTTGTTGAAGCTAAGATAGCTACCAATAAATAGTTGAGTAATTTCGCAAAACGAAGACAACGAAAATGATAAAGTATAACTGGAAAATTGATGAAGGAGAAATAAATTGTGGTTGAAAATATCGTTAAAAATTTGTATATGTAATAATATTTTATATAAGCATATAAATACGGGTATATTATCACATAAATTCGTTTAACGACGTCATTTTATGATTTAACAAAAATTAACTGCTTTCTAAATAAACGAAATGGTTGATTCGGTATTTAAATACAAATTAGTTTTGTACTACGTCCAGAAAAAAATCTGGAGCGCCCTTCACTTGATTTTCTTATACTTAGTTTTCACTACAAATGTAACATTGCATTATTATGTTTTAAATCCATTCTACAATTGCCATGAAATAATATTAATATTTGTGGGTAACTAGGAAAAAGTAAATGTAATATGGCTAATTTCAAAAATGATTCTTCGAAAATAATTTTCAAACTAAAGACAGTGACAAACATCGATGAAAAATATAAAAATCACGAAATATAAAAGAGGAAATATTCAGTAGATGTTTGTGTAGGTGTGAGAGGGGAGGAGGGTTGTATTAAAAAGGTAAATGAAGTAAACAGTTAATATTTGCAACATCGATGACAGTAATACTTTAAAATAAAATAAAACGTTGAGCAGGTTAGAGAGGAACAGAGCTAAATAACAGTACACCGTTGCAACTCGAGGCGGCAAATGTCGGTTTTCGTTAAACCAAATGACGGGCATTGCTGGTAAAACATTTATTTATACATCGGCGCCGACAACCAAGCAAGGAAGAAAGACGTACCGAGAGAATGGAATGTTGACATATTTATTAAGAAATGTATCAAGCTAAACAATAAATCAATTTCGGAACCAAACTTTTCTTTATTTAAATACGATTTCTGGTTTACACCTTGTGAAAAATATATTGGTTTTATTCTTATAATGCCAATCGATAGGGGGGTGTTTTTCATTTATCGATGAGTAGTGGGTTTGAATTGTAAATTCATCACATCATTATTATATTCACTGTTTAATTTCTGATTCATCACTCCGTTTCTAATTGCACTATGCATCGGATCAGCTGTAACTGTGGCATTTGCAATTTCCGATGGATCGGTAGTGGAAAGTCTAATATATTGTTTTAGGTTATATATTATATTTTACATTTGTACTTTCGTTTATTTTCGGTACGACAGTGAAGTGTCAAAGGAGATCAGGCAACGAAAACGGATGAAATTTAAAAAAATACCTCGTCTGCAGTAGCAAAATTTCTGTAATGGCCTATTTTGAAGGTTTTTATATCTTATCTTATCTTCGTAAATTTCAGTTCAATAAAATATATGTTTTTACCAGGCATTATTAATGAAATTACGGATCGACTGATATTTTTTATGTACTTGAGCAAATATCATATTAAAATTATTTCGCGATGTTGAGATCATAAAAAGTATATTCTTTAACATGTGCTTGGAAAATTTGCGACGTAATAAATTGTATTTCCGACCAGTTTCTGCATGAAACTAAGTAAAGATAAGAATATCATATAGTTTGTGATAATATAGCGCGAAGCGCATCTTTTTTTTTGCATTTATTTGATAGTATTATATTCGCCTTAATAAATAAGCCGTCACAGGCAGCGGGGTCCCCAGGGAATTTCATCATTTTGCAGTTGCTATTACACATTCCGTTATGCCACAGTTTCTTACATGTATTGTATAATCAGGAACAAATTCTCTCACTAGCACACAACAATTTATTATTGTATAAAATCGGAGAGTCGAGAGAAAAGTGAAAACCTGGTACATACTCTACGTTGCAGCCATTCCACGAATGTCTCTACGTCAGCAACCCATTATTGTTCCCATTTCAAACAAAACGCAACATGTTGGTAGCTGTACAGAGTACAGCTTACCTACCATGATAATACCACCGCATCAGTAGCTATAGTCTACATAAAGAGAATCCCATATTACATGAAATTATTCACAAAGAGAATCAAATAACACTTGGTAACTTATATGGATCCTAAAAAAATTATTTTCAGTTATCTGGAGACAAAACCTATTTTTGTAAATAACACAAACATTTATTTTATCTATTCATTGCAATGGGACTTTGAAATAGACATGGCTTCAAATATTTAATTCAGAATAAGAACTAATCTTCTGTTTAAGATCCTCTGGAAAGGATGTTTACAATAATGCTGTCGTTTACCTAACTTATATTTTACTAAGTAACTACTTCATTTTTACTATATTTCTCAACTTTAAGCAGCAATTTAGTTTAAATCGGCCCGGTACCTTCAGAGGAGTTGCGGTCACAAAGTCAGAGCGGGATACATACATCCAAGTATATGTGATATTTTTGGTTTCAGGGTGCCGAAATAAAAACTTTTTGTGAAGGAAATGTTTGATCTGAAGATGCTACACACACACGACTGATTACTACAGCTCTCTTGTACATTCTGTACAACGAGCTAAAAGCTGTTTTACTTTTTTGGACTAAAGGTAGAATCGACATCATGAAAAATGTCGAAGTTGGCATTTTAACGGAAATACAATATTCAAGCTTCGCAGAATCGATTTTAAATTTTTTGTCGATAACGTCTGTCTGTATGTGTGAGAACGCACTAGGGCCAAAGCAGTTGAAGGTAAATTTATGAAATTTTAAACATAGGACTTTTTTTTCAATATCTCAAAAACGGCATGAGTTACAGAAAAAGTAATAGTTATAAAATTTGCAGATATTAAAATTTCTAGCAACTTTAAGAAGTTTTTTCCAAAAACGTACTATTTACTGAAAAATTATTTTTGAATATCGTTCTATGTCAATCGGGAGATAAACTTAAAATAAAATACATATTATTAGTAATATTTATATGAAAAAGTCGAACGAAGGCCACTCCGGACAAATTCCAGTTGCTCTGCATACTTATTCTATAATTGGTAAGTTTATAAATATATGTTTTTTAAATATGAATACTTTTGTTGAGTTATATTTCGTTTATTAGAATTGGCTATTTTTTGTTTGTGCTCTGCGTTCCATCGTTGGAAGCAGTATAGTAGATATGTGTAGTTTTTGTCTGTCCGCTGATGACATTCGAGAGATAAAACGTATATAGGAAGATTGGTGTCTTGTTTCGTTGCTTGATCGTCGTCCGAAACATATCAAAGTTAGCGTGTCCCTGTGGACAATTGATGCGTGATCTTGTAACGATTTTCAAACTAGCTACCGGCTAGTTTCCCGTCGTCCCCAACGTCCCACGAGACAAATGTCCACCGGTTCACGTTCCCTCCGCCGCACTTCATGCCACGACCATCATTTCATCGTTACCGTTTCATCTACGTTTCCATCAAAAAAATTCTGTTATAGGTATATTTTTTACATTGCTTTTCGCAATATGACATTTTTTAATAATATTTTTGTAGAAATTATTTTTTATATTTTTTGGAACGGTATCTGAACTGTCAACCTTTCGTTATGTATTTTTTATTTTGGAGGGTAATAACTTTGTTTTTTATGTTTTTCTTTATTTTTAGCAATTATTTTGCAGTAAGACCAAACGATATATATATATATATATATATATATATATATATATATATATATATATATAATAATAATAATAATAATAATAAGGGGGCAAAATATTTAACAATTTCAAAATTACTGATGTTGTTCACTCGTCCAATATTTCGTGTTTTAATTATGAGCATTTCTTTATAGAATCTAGGTATGTATTTTCCCTGGAATTAAAAAAAATACTGGCTATTGTTAGTAATATTTATTTAATTTATAATTAACTAGTTTTGTAAAACAAACGTACCATTTTTTACAGAGAAGAAGTGTTATTATTATTTAAATTAAAACACGATATGTTAGATCAGTAAAATACTTCAGTAATTTTAAAATGATTTCAACAACCTTTTCCCTTTCTGATCGCTCTTACACGTTAATTTTACATATTCAATATCGATCGCTACAAAAAATGTATTACCAGAAATGGGTAACTCGAACTTCGAAAACTGAGTTGTCTCTATGCAGTTATTCAAGATGTGAATTAATCTTTAAAAATCTAATATATATAATTCGTAATTTGTATTAAAACATTTGAACATTGGTCCCGTTTTGAATAAAAAAATGACGAACAATTGGTACTATTAAAAATGGTTGTACTGCAAAGAAATTATCTATAAAAGTATCTGTGTCTACTTGTAAGGTTTGTGGTTTAAAATATAGATGTACGTTTTGTTTGTAGGAGTGTGTCGTATTTAGGGTATATATATATATATATAGCGTAGCGAGTTTTTAACGAAATTGCTTTCTATTTGAGCCGCAGCACGTTGTGCAGTGTAGACGTTCCTTTATTATACAAGTTCTAGGAGCCGTGCACGAAAAATCGGAAGAACGCGCACGCGTTTGTACAAACTCGCGAACGCGTTCGTGCATGTAGCTTCTACCAAAAGAGGGAGATGCGAATATATCTTTCGCTTAAATTTGAGTGCGCGAAACATCAACCGATGCCACTGCTTTCGATGCTCATGACCATATAGAACCATCGACGCGAACTGTCATCATCATCTTGTACACATTCTACTTGTTGTTCGGGAGATCTTACAATACACATCGAATAACTCGTCAAATACATTGTTCATTGCAACAACAAGGGGATTACAAAGCTTACAAATGAATGCCCAGAGTATACTTCTTGAATGTACTTATAGAGTCTCTTGAATATACTTAGTTTCTTGCGATTGAACGAATATATATATTTATTACAACCATAATTTTGTTATTTAAATTAAATAATAAAACAATTGGTCTTAAACTCCAACCGCGGCAAATAATAGTTCGACTCCTTTAGATATTATTTCATAAAATCTATGGTTATATATATATATATATATATATATATATATATATATATATATATATATATATATATATATATATATATATAGTGTGTGTGTGTTTTCTTTTATAAAATAATAACAATAATATGTATATAAGGAAATGGAAAATGTCTATTAAAATATAAATGTGTATGGTACTACGGTAATATTTTATGATAATTTCATTTGATTTTTCTCCCCGCCCGTTTGTTCTCTCATCTAATTTCAATTAATTTCGATGTAATGTATGAACGAGGCGGTTCTGTGCTTTAAAAGACGAAGTTTTTACATTAAAATTTTCAAGATCACTTCACCAAGAAAGACACCATTTGAATACGCAGTCTATTATTTGGCCGTAGGGAATTCGCAAATGAACTTTCGTAACATATAACATTCGAGGGGTCGACATTTTCGAATTCGCAAACGAAATCAGAATCAGCCGTTTAAAACATTCCACATTTAGGGTTGGCCCACAAAACGCGATTCTATATTGTTTCGGAATTTTCAATCACAATTATCACACCGTATACTTTTCTCAAACATTAAAATACAATTCCGAAAGGTACACACTGAGATATATTCAAATTCCAAATTAATAATTTTTTTAAAGAATATTAATATATATATTATAACAAGAATAGATAAAGGTACCTAAGTCTTCAGCTTCCTTTTTATATTACCGATAATTAGAATTTTTTGTAAAAGAAATATTAATGTTCTTAATTAATCGCTCCAGTACCTTCAGAGGGAAGTATACTGGCGATTGGAATTGAACTACGAGCGGATTCAAATGGGATGCCAAATAATATATGTACCAAATTTTGTGTGAATCTCTCCGGTACCTTCAGAGAAATAGGGGGCACAAACTTGGTCTTACGAGCGAGTGACGACTAACGTCCAGGAATATGAGTTATGTATATTTTTGGATTCAGGGCGACGAGACAAGAACATTTTATTAAAGCAAGTTTTTGATCCGAAAATATTACAAACACACAACGGAATTCATTAGCTCTTCTGTACTTCGTACAGCGAGCTAAAAACGTCTAAAGCTGTATATATAGAATATGATTAATGTTCATAGGTGTGCAAATATAATATTTTGAACATTTGCGATGTTTATATTGTGTTTCACTCCTATTTGGGAATGAAACTAAAATTGAAGAATGATAACTATCTCGAAACATCACTGAAAGTATTTATTGGTTTTATAATCCATTAAATCTGGCGAGAAAAATGAACAAAAATAATATTTCATTTGAGTTGTTTTCATATAGGACGTGTAGCAAAATGGTATTTGGAAGAAAATCAACTGTTGGTTACTTTTCTCACGGCATATAGCTTGCGAAGTGAGGAGCTTCAGCTCTTTCACACTGAACTGAATGAGAACACATTAAACGCTTTAGACGATGTAGTTGAGTATACTTCCCACTCCCACTTTCAGTCCCAGTACGAAGCAAGTCCCACATCCCCGTCAGCAAACATGAATACACTACCCTTGCGCAAGTTCTTATAGTAATATGCCAGCTAGGACAGCCATGAGGGGAGTTGGAATAGCAACTGAACAACTGGATGCGAAGCATCGCCGTACATTTTTGAATAGAATTGATTAATGTATGCATTTAACCAGAAACAAAAGATTACATCAAATCTCACATTATAAATAACTAGTTGAACACCCTCATCGTGCTTTACATGGAGAATAAACTCAAGTTATTTTAGTCAAGAAATGGGACACTATGTATCGATAGGGAACAATAACTACAAAAAGTTAGAATAAATAAGTACCAATTCACATCCTTATACGCTATGAATAAACCAAAGTATTATGAGCGCAAAAATAATCGACTATCACATTTTAATGGAAATATCCATTTTATGCGTCCCTGAATTCAATTTGCATATTTTCTCAATGACGTCTGTACATGTGACTATGGTCCTTTCATCGATTTACTACCAATTCCGTAGAACATAAAATATGTTTTTAACTTAAGATTTGTATATCCCGGGAAAGAAAACCTCCTGTTTTTCAAATAGATAATTTAACCGAAATTGCTTGTTTACTCATGAACTTTTTAAGTATCTCGAAAACGACACAAGCAAGAAAATGAGAGACATATAAAAGAATATATTAAAAGATCTATTAACTTTTGTTTGAATATTTGTTTATTGTTTAGTGAAAAATTGCCTTTAAAAATATATATTTGTTTTATTTATGCTTCCTTAATTACCACACATATTAATATTGTTTCATGGCAATTGTTGAATGATTTTAAAACACAACCAATATTGCATATACATATAATGAAAATTATGTATGTCTACCCAAAAATGCAATATGGTCGCAGTGTTTATATGAAACTGGAGTGAAGGGCACTCCAGATTCTTGTGGTTGAAACAGCAATTTATGAAATAAATGTATAGAAATAATTAACAAGTTAATTAACTGAATATATTTTGTTTAATATCTCTGCTCATTTGTAAAATTTTATATTTTATTTACAGTCTATTGTGGTGTGTGTTGAACTATATCATTGTCATAATTTGAAAATTAAAAATTTATATTTTCAATATTTGCCAAATGATAAAGTTTTATGCTTTTGTTAAATTTAAACAAATTTAATCAACTCATTATTTTTATGTACGTAATATTAAAATCAATAAACTAAACATATACACTACTAACACAGCAAACAGAAAATTGTCCAATTTTAATTTATTAACTACCTAAAATATTTGCTAAGGAATTTAATAAATATAGTCTCATAGAAAACGCGTTGTTACTATTAATATATAACGAGCTTTTACTAAGGCTAAGGCGACATCATTAAAGATTCCATAAGACAATTTTTAATGAAAAGAAATACATGATACATAGAATCAACGGGTGTAATTTTTACATAAATATCCCTAAAAATAGTGAAAATAAATATAATATTTTTGTCGTTTGGTCGACGACAAAACATATATAATACCAAAAAACCATCACAAAACTAACAAAATACGTTTCTCACTTTAAAAACTAGACTCTAATTGGTTGAGAGTTTAAGGTTATGTTACGTTAGGTTAGGTTAGGTACATACAATTCTGTGCGGACCGGTTGGTACTGGTAGTACCTTGTAGGTTTGTCTGTTCGGGCAGTGACCACGATTCTCTGACTATATATGCGATATGCCCGCTGCAGACAACATTGAATTTACTGTCTTGTCGCTGTCGTGACCAAAAACACGGCCAGATGTGAACTATTGGATTATTTCAAATTCCATCCTATAAATGGACAACATCACCACACATTTATTTATACACAGAACGCAGACAAAACGAATTGTTTGCTTCAAATAATTCGAA
This sequence comes from Leistus spinibarbis, assembly GCA_933228885.1. NCBI lineage: Eukaryota > Metazoa > Arthropoda > Insecta > Coleoptera > Carabidae > Leistus > Leistus spinibarbis. Next base: position 3,448,708 of record OW121792.1, on the reverse strand, counting down.
TAACATTTATATAATTCTTCGATTGAATACATTAATATTAAATTAGAAATTTACTGTTTTTTTTTTTTTGTAATAATGTTGCTTATAGACGATTATTCTATATTTATGAACAAATATTTCCTATAAAATTTATTAAGCATACATTTTATGGCTGTCGTTTACCTACCATTAATTTCGATAAGTAACAACCTCAATTAATATTATTTATCTCTTCATTTAGTAACAATTTTGCAAAATTAACACTGTACAATTATTCTATATATGTTAACAAATAGTTTCTGCAATATACATTATATGTAGGGTAGAGTTGCTAAAATGGTACCCTTTACGAAAATTGGATTATTGGGACAATTTGTTTCACTTATTTAAATGTATTTAGAACAAAAAAATGGAATATCTTTACATACAGGAGCAAAAAATAATTTATAATGACATATTAAAAATATTCTCTTATTATTTTAAATTGATGAAAAGGTACGATTATGGCAATTGGTATTATAAATCGTACCTATTTCTTTAATAGTAAAGTTTGTATTGACAGTGAACAGTAAAGTTTGTATTGAATAAGGATTATATATTAATATTACATTAATAATTTGTAATATATTTGAATATTGATTATAACTAATTGCAGTTAATAATTAAATGCAATTACAACATTTAGGACACTAATAAACTTCATCTTAGGTTAACACCCCCACAAGCTTTAAGCCCTCATATTTTACATGCAATTCATTGAATCAAATGTTTTATGCGTACTTCTATAGTGGTACGATTTAAGAAACTTAGTAAACTTGTCTTTTTTTATTTAGATTATTATAAATAAACAAAATTATTCGTTTTTAAGTAAAACCCATGTGATTAAGAATTTATTTAGATAGATAATAGTTTTTGAAGTACGTATATTTAAATAAAATTAAATTCAACAGCACGTATTTGAAATTTCTAACGATATTCCTGTGATACTATTACACTTTACATAATTATTGTATAACTTGAAATAATGTTGGATTAGGAAAACATATTTGCATAATGTTTCGATTAATCGGAGCAAATTTGAGCGTAAACGATAGATGTAAACAAATTTGTGAAGAATATAAAGAGTCTTTTGTATTTTCAAACGCATCTGAGTAGATCGGGTGAAATGATATGGACCAAGTAGGCAACAAATAACAAAATGAACACTTTGTTAAACGACCAACAGCTCTTTTACACAAATTACTCCACAGCAGGTAACTAAGGTACTTCCTGCATAAAAATAATGCAAAGTATATATTAACGTTGCACAAAAATGTCGCTATTTTGTATTATTATTATAATTATGGCAAAAGAAGAATTATTTTCTTCCGATTTTATAACGCCGTACGCTAAAGCAATCGGTCGTGTGTCTGTAGCATTCTCGGATCAAAAAATTCCCTGAATCCGAAAATATATATAGCTCATAACTCATATACTTACAAGTTTTCCTTATATTAGTAGCCCAAAGGCTATAATTTAAACTATAATAATTTTACAAATTGTAAACTCAAATGCCATAATAATTATTTTTATAAATTAAATATTGTGCCAAGCGCGTAGTGGGAGAAGCATATATTACTTATAAGGCGAGATGTTATTCGATAGTAGTAAGATTAGTAAAATTCTGTGAATGATTTTATTTTTATTTGGTACTGATGAAGGAATGTGGTGGTAATCTTATGTGTGGTATTCGGTGAATTGTACGCGTGAATGTAGAAGAGCATTGGATTTCAAGTGCGGCGCAGAACACAAGCACAAGGGCCGTTCAATTAAACATATGAACCCTACTCGAGTCGAATTCCAAAATGCAAATTAGAGAATTGTCGAATGCACTTGTCCAACCGTTTTCTATGCCAAACTAGTACATTATACTATATCAAATCCCAAATTCTCTATATATAAACACAAAAAAATAGATCAATTAACGCAATCATCAATTCACCGCGTACACTGTAAAAAAATCGCGATTCTACAACATAAAACATAAGCACATTCTAGCATTACTAAATAAAATAGCAAATTCTCCATATCTTATAAACAATTTAAAACATATAATAAAGAAAATTTATCACATCCTTACATAGAGGAGAGTTGCTGAAATCGTACCCCTTAAGAAGATTGGATGTTCGGGCAAATTTGGTTTACTTATTTAAACATTCGACAAATTTCATAATAATTACTTATTAATTAAATAATGCCTGATTTTTTTTTTTTTTTATTGATGAATAAGAAACCAATATCTTCAAAATCGCAGCTGTTCTTTTACTAGTAAAGTTTGATTTTAGAATAATAAAACGCAGTTAGTAATACATTCATTTATTAAATATTGCATTGAAAATTATTAATTTATTTGAACATTAATTATAATTAATTAAAGTTAATAATTAAATTCCATATACATATGGAACCATATCATTAACTAACAAACTTCCCCAAGCTTCATGCACTTATATTTTACATGCCATTCATTGATTTATATTGTCTATACGTGGTTCTATAGTGGTGCGATTTAAGAAAATTAGTAAATTTGATAAAATATCAACATAACCTCGACAGTAGGTACAAAATATGCATTGTATGTTTACAAATAGTACAATTCTAGAAGAATACTAACGATTGATTTTAAACTGCGAGAGATTCAAATGCATACTGGTACCTTCAAAGGAGTAAAGAGCACAAATTGGGCCTTACGAGCAACAAGTAATATCCAAGTATATAAATTATATACATTTTTGGATTTAGAGTTGAGACAAGAACGTTTTGTTAAGGTTATATTTTGTTTCGAGGATGTTACAGACACACGACCGATGCTTTATATCTTATATACTTCATACGAGAGGTTGAAAATATTCTGAGACTGTTACAGACATTCGAAAAGAGCGATTATACAAGCTCCGCGTGTAGCTCGTAAAGCACGACGTGCTAAAAAGTACATAATTGATGCGAATGTCTAATTGTAACTTTGAATGTTGTTTATAAATTAATCACATAAGCAAATAATTAGAGGGTATATAGTTAGCATTTCGTCAAATACAACATACACACGTACACACACAGTACAGTTCGGTACAGAGAGCACAATTTTGGTATATAACATCGTTTGGCCAAAACGTTACCAAATGGAATTTAATTATGTTGTATAATATATTATTTTATGCAAAGATAGAACACAGAAAACCAGTAACAGTGAAACGCGAGTTGTGCTCGGAAACGGCGCTGGGGGGTGGCGAGGGAGTGTTGCGGCTAGTACCCGTATCGGACCATCGGATTCAGTTTTCCGACATGGATCTACCACACCCATACTCTCCCAATTCTCATTTTTCTGCCACACCCCCCTTGTACACCCTTTCCACACCCTGTATGAATTTCTCAACCTCCACTACGCCACGTCTTATTCTTAGTTAATCTAGACAGAGCCGCGAGAACAAGATCTCTCGAAACGTTCACTGCTCCGGCCCCGGCCCCGGCCGCGGCAACCTCTGTCGAATAACTTCGGAACATTTCATCGTAAGATGACGCAAATTATTTCTGACATCAATCATTCAACACGAATTGCAATGATTCATTTACCACGTGCCACCGGTATAAATATATAGCGCTATTCTTCATTTTGCGGTCAATTTCGCTTTTAAAAATTTTATTTTACTTCCGAATAGTACCAGGCACAAAATATACTTAAAATTACATTTAGGATTAAATTTACCAGTAAATGGTACATTTTTTGCAGAAATTTTTCAAACAAAAATTATAAGATATAAAACTTTTATGTTTATCACGCGCCATTTTCGAGATAGTTAAAAAGTAGTAAGAATATAGCCTTACTATGAGCTTAATAAGCATTGAAAGTATTAAATAAAAATACTATACAATCATTAAAGTTGTAGATTCTTCTTTTTAACAGTTTTTGTTATAAAGCTTCAAATAAACACATACACAGACATCTCAAAAATAGTCAATATCAAATCAGGATGCCTCATATTTCCGTTAATATCTTCGTTCGTAATTTTTCATGATTACAATATTCCTTTTAGACTGAGTCCCAAAATCGGCCGACATTATAAACATTTCAATAAGAACACGCGGGAATAATCCCTCTTCTCCCAATGGCCAGTTTGCCCCTGACAGTATGAACGTATAAACGCGCATACATCCTGTACTCGTCTAATTTAAACAACTTCGTAACTCTTATAGTTGTTGCCAATTTCAAATATATATATATATATATATATATATATATATATATATATATATAAATATTTTATACCCGCGAGAGTCATAACAGCCCCTGATCTATCATATTTTAACGACACGAGCGTAAACTAATAACAGAGCAGAGATTTGCTAATAAAACGACGTAATATTAGTAAATTTCAGAAATTATACATGTATTTTCATTGAATGGTAACTTTGGTTCGCCATTTAGCGTAATGGTAGCACCGTTACGACTTTGGTAATATGTTTTTAAGGCTGAATTGTGGTCTAATATGTATCAAGATGTGAGCGTCCTTTTTCGTTTTTTAATAATATTGATTTTATGTTTTTTGCTGGGCACCGTTTAAATTTAGTTTGTAAGAGGGTATGGAAAAAAGATTTAGAGCAAAGTCTAAAGCCTAGTTCATCGGGGGATTATTAAGAAGTCAAGAGTCATAAGACTTATAAACCGGCGTGTAACGCCGGTGCATGCAAAAAACCGGAACGTACTTTCTGAATCTATACGCCATTCAGAACGTTCGCGCAACTTGTTGTTGTGAAATATATGAATTTCTTAAGAGGTATACCTACTTTAGAAACTTAGCATCGATAGCTTATTTTAATTGTGGTTTCTCGAAGCGGGCAAGTAGAATATCTACAATGCAACTGATCGTAATCCTCGAGGATTTGATACCAGGGCTAGTTTTAACAACAATAATGTTCTGTAAACCGCACTTAACGCTAATACGTTACAGTCAAATAAAGTGCCTGATGTTAGCGCACACACATACACTGTCGAAACATATTGACGGGCATAGTGTAGTGTCGATTTCTTTACTACTTAGTAGTAGTAGTAGGCATCGCTTCGGCTACAATACTAGTTGATACATGATGGTTTGTAACCTTGCTAACAAAACGATTAGTTCGAGTTGCCGCCGCATTGCGGTAATGTTGGCGCTGTAGTCTGAACGATTTGTCGCTCACGACACTGGAGCTCGAGCCTCGAAAAGGTTCTTGTTCTTCTTGTACACAATAATCGTTTCGTGTGAAGTTAAGTATCTTATAATCAAAACGTAATTTTCAACGAAAAAGCTACGAAAAATCTTTCACTACAGTTTTTGTATTTCAAATAGAATTTTTAATATAACTTCATTCAATTTGTATATTACTTATACTCCGCGAACTCTCTCATACATCTATTTTGAAATAATTTAATAAGCTTTATTTTTTTATAACTCGTGCCTTTTTCGAAATAGTGAATAACAAGTATACTACCGGGTTAGATTTTGTTTTAAAAACGAAGAAATTTTAATTTTCAAATTTTATCCTCCACAGTTTATGCCCTAGAGGCCTAGAGTGTTCACACACACAGACACGAAAGCTCAAAAGTAAATATTTGTTAATTTCGTGTTCGAGTACTATACAGTTAGACCTTGGTTTACGCCGTAGTTACGTTTCTGAAGGAACTGGCGCAAACCAAATCGGCGTAAACTGAAACCAATTTTAAAATATAGAGTTACATACTACGTCCTCGAAAAATACACACATATAAAATATTATTATTATCCTGCTTATAAATGAATAAAATATTGATATTCAGAAATAATCAACTATCGTACTAGTATTTAGTGCACAAGTGAATCGGCGTAAACTTGATTATCAGGCTTAAATATTTAAATTTCAAAATTATATCATGAGAAAGTATTCCAAACATGTGCAAAAACTTAAATGACCAACATAAATATTTTAAATTTCAAAGTTGTATTATATTTTGATTTAAAATTTGCATTATTATTATATATTGATATAATAATAATGTAAGAATGAACTGTATATAATTTGGGCACATGGTGCCCACGGGTTAACCTAGCATATTAACATTTGAATAGATCAGTTCTGTTGAGCTCTGTGCATTGAAAAATAGAACGCCAATTGGTGGCAGCGCGTTTCACGTATATACATTAATAGATGCTTAAACACTACAGTTTAGTGCTCGATCATATTTTTATATTTGAGTAAAGCATATTATAGAATATCTGGATAAACATAATTTATATAAAGAGTCTTATAATATATATATATATATATATATATATATATATATATATATATATATATATATATATATATATTTTAATTATGAATATTTATCAATCCAAAATTATTATTTGTTATAATTTTCTCATAGCAATTTGATTCGCTAGACATAAAATATTTTAAAATATTTTGATATTTTCGAATTTATTTCTAAGAGTAGAAAGGGGGTTCTAAATTTAGGAACCCTATTACACCGATCTTGTACGAACGATTGGATTTAAAATGCGATGGAAACCTTTTTGGCACCCAAATGTAAACAAAACTTCATTACAATTAATTCGGTACCTTTTGGGTACCCAAGTAATTTGTATACCAAATTTCGCTAAAATTGGTTCAGTACCTTCAGAGATATTGCAGTCACAAACTCAGATCTTACGACCGATATATATATATATATATATATATATATATATATATATATATATATATATATATATATATATATATTGTTAAGGACATTCCCAGAATGCTACAGACACACAACTGCTCACTATAACTCTTTTGTACATTCCGTAAGATGAGCAAAAAAAATTAATATATGTATATATTTACATATTTTATAATTATTTTATAGCTTTTGAATTCACAGTTTGAAAAAAATTGCAAAATATAAAATATCTAAGAATATTTTGTAACATTTTCTAAAAAAATTTAAATGTTGTTAAGGTTAATTAAGAGGCGAGGCAAAAAGTTTTTGTTAAGAAAATATTTGATTCACGAATATTACAGACACACAACCGATCACTATAGCCCTTTTGTACATTCGGTACGGCGAGCTAAAAATGACGAATTTTCGCTTCATCAATGTTTAAAAGCACAATTTTGAATTTAGTTTCTCGTATATAACGTACATACAATAAATGTGTAGCACATTTGGGGTTTAGGGGCGCTGTTGTAATGAGAGTATGCCACCATTGTATAGCGAAATTCATCAAGGCATTTATTGTCTGTAGAGCAGTAGAGGTTTGCGGATCGTCGTCGGTCAGCTCAGTGCTCAGAGCAGCAGTGCCCCGGCGAGAGCAGAACAGAACACTGACTAGTTAGAAAGAACTAGAGGCGAGCGCGCATGAGAAAGACTAAATGTTAGAGGAATATGTGTTCTATATACAGCCTCTCCACTGCGACTCCAGCCAGTATAACGTTTAACTATGCATCGCACGTACAGAAATTGTAACTGTAGTTGTGGTTGGTTAATTATTCAAGTCGAACAAAAAAATTTACTGTATAAGCATTTAAACAATTTACCTACAACAGGAAATTAAAACAAATAAATTACGTGGCTTGTGTTAGTAATTTTGAAAAAGTAATTATTTCAAACATATTTACCATTCGCGATATTCGACACACACACACACATTCATATACAGCGAGAGCAATAATTTTTTGATATGAAATCGCACCGACAAATAAATAAACACATATTAATTTACCGTATTAATAGATTGTAAATAAACACGAAAACGTATAAGGGTTGAAGTATCGCACGATACACTGTTAAATATCTGTGTACATTTATATCAATGTTAGGTTAAGGTATTTGTGTGTAGCTGATAAACACACAATATTCAACGTATTTGTATATTTGTATGTTCGGGAATAAAATCGATTTCATAAGTCCCGTCAGTTATATAAACATTTCTGGAACTTTTCTTGAACAAATTAAGAAAATTGTGAATTTAAAAATAAATATATTGATTAAACTAAACATTATAGAAGTGCGCATGAATAACGAAATTATAATTTTACTTTTAGAATTAATATTAATTGCAACTAAACTTGGCAAATGTCATAATTATTGACATAAAACTAATTACAAAAAGATAAACTGTCTGGGACCAGAGCTATGAATTTTTGAATACAGTCAAACTTCTATAAGTCTAATTACGAAAGTGGGGCCAAATAAGTTCAAGATATAAAATGATATACAGTATACACAAATCTCTTTCGCAAAAAGAATAAGGATGCTCAAAATGTGCAATTTTGACTGTTGTCATGTAAAATGTAACAAGTAATTTCTTAATTCTAATATTACTGTAATGAAAAACTCCATTGCTCTTGAAAATCGATTAGAATCATTTAAGCATTGCGGCTTGCAAAATATTTTGTATACAGTTGAGCAAATTTGTACTTCGAGATACAGAAAAAAATGATACACAGAATACACAAATTTCACCCGGTAAAAATTGATTAACGGAAGATCGAGATGTAAAGTTTAACTGTAGTTCCCATTATTGTAAAACAACCCCTAATGGGTGTCGGCAAACTTTTATTTATATATATTTATAAATAGTAATTGCTATAAATAAAGAAAATTACGATTTAATTGACAATAAAAAAGTATAAGTTTACTAGTAGAATTAACAAAAAATCAAACTAATAGTGGAATTAAAAACCGTAAAATCAAGTTTATTTTTTTTACTATTCTATTAAAAGTGGGGTGAAATGTTTCATAGCAATAGTTTTTTATGATAAAATTGATAAATTGAATGACAAATGATAGTTGTGTCCTAATATATGCTATTTAGTTTAAACGCTAGAGTAGTATAACAAAGCAATATTTAAGAAAAAAGCAATTTTGAAATGAAATTGGGCAAAATGTTGCGTTGCAGTTAACAGTGTATGGTTTCCAACCAAAATGTTCAATAAATTTTGAGATTGCTCATACATATACACTACGTCGTTTTATGTAGCCATACTTTGGAATAAGAATGAATTTTAATGGAGGAATTATACAAGTAAAAATGGTACGGAATTATCGTACTGTGCTATAAACGAATATTATGGTTTCGCATCGTTGTATATCAGACAATCAAAATGATATCAAAATTCGAAATGTTGTAGCTTTTATATCAATTCAGGTTAGAACGTACTTACAGAAATGTATTTTAAAATATTGTCTTTTCAATTCATAAACAAATTTGTTATGACTAGTGCACAAATTAAACAAATGCCCCCAGCTTGTCGCCCTGCGAACTTATTATGTCTTTAGAAAACAATACTTTATTTTATTTAAAGAAGAAAACATTTTTATAAGAACTGATTTCAAGGCTGCATATATTTAATTATTTTGCGAATAATGTCTGTTGGACACGAGAATTTGTTGAATAAACATCAGATTCTTTACAATTATACAATTGGATTATAATGTTTGGTGCAGTGAACGCTAGCATTATTTGTCAATTAACAAACCGGATTATTAACTGTAATTTCTAATCTTAATTATTTATTTGATCACTGTGAATAGACCTTAAGTTGGTGTCCATCAGGTTTACTAATTTTATTTTAATTTTGCATTCCTGGGGTTTGATTGAAAATTACTAATTTTACTCTATTTTAAGTAGGGTTTTCGAAAAAAAAATGAATAGTTGACTCTTTTCTATTAGAGAAAACAAAGTCGTTGATATTTTATCTTTCTAATATAATTATGTTAAACAAATCAAGTAAATTGCTTTTGTTGTGAGTGAATTATAAAAGTGATGCTATTTTGACTACAGAGTAGTTTATAAATGTACTACTAGAGAAACAAAAACTTACCAAGTTGTTTGACAACACAAAACGTAACGAAGTGGAATACAATTCTGATCATCTTGTTGTGACGACGAAACTTCAGATGAACCAATGAAAGAAGTCCTGATTTTTCGCCACCATCATGATCGAACTCCTGCAAATAATAGAACCATTTTTAATTACATTTATTTTACTGAGCGGTAACTTTATAATACTATAAACGAATAATTATTGGGAACTTCTGAGTTTAGTATAACTAGAATTGATTTTTGGTTCTTATTCAAAAATGAATGGTGTAAGCAACTTAATAAATGGGATTTACTGTATCGTTGTGTTCACATTTCCGACGTAACTTATACAATTGAACTTATTTCTGAATATATAAAATATATAGGAATCCGTATGTTGGAGAATTATGGTGGAATTCAGAGCTAATCTGTAGATCTACCAGGTAATCTATAAATATTTAAACGCGTATAATTTCAAAATGATTAGGTTTTGCAGCAAAATTGGCTGATAAATCGGATAATGTTGTTCAATTAAGGAAACATTTATAGCGTTGCCAATATTTTATAGAATTCTCTATAATGTTATAGTTATACTCAGAATTCCACTATTAGTTAGCTGCCTGTAAGTATTGTATACGTTTCAATAATATGCATAATTTTTCACTTGCAACTTGTTGGAGAATAAATATTAATAATGTAGAATATATCTGACAGTAGTTAGTTGGCCGCAACCGCACACAACGTCATAGTAGCAACTAGTAATAGTTTTGCGATTATAAACGATTCAAATAGCCCAGTGAAACATGTGTTCAATATTTTGGAGTTGTGAATTTTCACATGTGACCAAATATGTGATAATAATATGTATTCCGCTGACCAATTCGTAACAAAATTGTATTATTGCAAGAACATTACACATAAAATATAGACCACTGTAAACTTCCACAATATATTTACACTTTGCGATATATCATTCGCAATATAATTGTTTTATTTTCAATATTCAGCGCGTCAACAACGTTACCTACTACGTTAAATTATACAACAATAAATAAAATATTGGTTTACCATAATGCCACACATAAATTACTTGTGAAAATTTAATTTTTAATATTTCTTGTTTGATAAACAATGAGACATAAATAATATCTGTAATTCATTTAACGTTCACGTATGGAAGTGAATGATGGGTATGGCAGATTCGGATGACTAGGGTACATATACGATATCTGTGCGATATTTATGCAAGAGGTCGTGACCGGCAAAATGAATGATTTATTTAAGAAGAGGGAACAACAAAACATGCTAGTCGAGGTTAATGATACCAAACCGTTTATTATCGCGGATAAATATTTGATAATTCGTTGTGACACGGTGAACGCACCAGCGACACCAACGATAAAAAATTACTTTTAATCTAAACTGCCCCGCGACAACGGAGAAAAGAATTTTTAATGAATTTGGTAAATAATAGAATGATACTCACTCGCACAGTTTGCTGTACTAAGATAATTAAAATGCACTAGTCGGTTTGTTTCAAGAATAATTGTTACCTTAATGGAATTAATAGAGCCATTCTGAGGAAATCTATAATTCTGTAAAAAGAATTCGTAACATTTTCGCAAGTCTTGCCATATACATATCTCAATATAATTCATTGTTAAATTTCTATACCTTTTTATGATAATTTTATTAAAATATGACGACTTCCGGCAGGATTCGCACCTGGATCCTTTCCGACGTTGTGTCTACCTCTACTACAGTGAATGTAAAAACCAAGTCACAAAGTTAGGTTTGGTTAGGTTAGGTTAGGTTGCACATAACTAAACACTGTCTCGTACTTTCGTACGACGAGCTAAGAATTAATGAATAATTCTGTATGTGATAATTAATAGGATATTAGTGAAAGTTAATTATATTGGGCTCGTAAGGTTAGGTATAGTTTAAAGTAAGTCAGTCTTAATATGTGTGTTTCGATTCTATTTGAGAAGCGGTGGGAGCTCGCTCTGTAGGTAGGTTCTATATAGCAGCGTAGTAACAGACCTCTCCGAAATATAATGCAACTGATAAAGAAGCACGAGTGTCACTCAAGAACCTCCTATTACAATACTTTCCCAATTTCCGTAGAAGTGATGTGACATATTCCATCATGATGTCAAGGAAAGTAAATTAACAAAGAGCCGTCTCGCCTTTAAATAACCTTCCTTGACGCAGTTTCTTCGGCGGCAGCACTGAACAGGCGCACCGATGGATGCGAGGCAACACGAAGCGATGCTGCCACCGTCGCAACGACTCGTTACACGTGCTACTTTACTTTACTTTACTTACATTTTGCTCCGTCTATTGCTCATTTAGTTTCTACTTGCGCCTCTGTTGTTGTTGTTGTTAGATAATATACAATGTCGTCGCTGTTCTTATCGTCAAACTAAACACTACAACCGATTTATCTACACGCACTTTAATGAACCTTACTCTCGACTTCATAAACAACTCACTGAATAAATATCTAATATAATGTCATTTCTATCAGATTGAATTTTAAGTGTTGCCATTTTTTACTTGTCACACTGTGAAAAGATGTAAGCACGATTTTAATTGAATTCTTAACTCAAATAATGTTCAGATCTTGTGAAACGAAAACTATCATTTATTGTAAGCCTGTTTAAATCTCGTTCTCTGTCTAGCAACGGTAAATACTTATTAACTAGGCTAACCCGTGGGCACCATGTGTCTACTCCTAACCGATCCATCTGCCTAATTTAATAATTTGACAGATGGCGATTTTCTATGTAATTTTTCGTACTAATCATGGATACACATTGCCCATACATGCATCTGAGTGTTCGCATATATAATAATCATTTTGAAATTTAAAATTGTCGTAAGTGAGCAGTTAGACAATGTCATTGAATTATATTTTGGCATTCTGTATTGTTTGTAAATTAATCAATAAAAATATAATTTTATCTCTTCAAAAATCAGGATTATAAATTTACTTAGTGCTTCAATTTTGTATTTAAATAGATTATGCAATGTACATTAATAATCTACCTCACAAAAACTACTGTAATTTTGATATTTGTTTAATTAAATAACCAGTGGGTTACACTTTCAATTTTACAGTGGCTCAGAATCTTTTAAAATTGATAAATCGCCATATTTTGAAGTACAAATAGGTCAGGTTTCTCGATATTTTGGCGCATAGTACAATATTTTAAAATTTTGTAGTGGCAATAACTCGAGCTACTAATCAAAATTATTACGCTAAAATTAGAACCTTGCTTTTTGTTGGTGCAATAAAGTATCCTCTTAACACGAAAAGAGGTTTTAAAAAAATTAATATATTAATATTGTAGTATATACATATACGTTTATAATACTTTCCAAGGGTCGCCTAATAGAATGACATTTAAAAAAAAGTTTAGTACATCGACGGCTACTGCATTTTCCCTTTTTTTTTAGCTAATTTTGAAAAGTGTAAATTGACATGTTTTACATTAAAGAAAACTTTCTAGAAGAAAACCGGGATAAGTTAGTTTGTTGTTTTGTTGTACGTTTGCGAAAACTCCTGAATATAAATCGAACAGTGAATATTTCAGAATAAATAAATATCTTTCAAATAAGTCGATAAATGTTTCTTTCATAACATTAATAAGTACTCCCTTTGTTTCAAATAATACTTCTTGACAAGATGCAACCTAATTCAACGTAATTTTGGTATATTTAAATAAAGTCATTCATAATCGAGTATTTTCTACAGAATAAAGGTTTACTGTGCGCCAAGATTGTTTATGTTTTCTTGAACCTCGGCAAGTATTAGGGCATGCTCCTGTTAAGATTCAGATTGTTGCCAACAATAATCGTAAGCGTATCTATAGAGAGGCACAGTCAATAAAATAAAAAATAAGCTAAAAGTAAGCGAAAAACTATCAAGTCGAACTGAGTGACTATCTATCTATCTCTTGGAGGCATATGAATCGCTGTTCGCTGCCACTTGCTGGCAACTGGCTGCTGAAGCTGGAGCTCGGCGTGTAGAATCATCATTTTTTATGGGCGTCAAAAGCTATTATGTAGCCGGTAGGGGCACAGAGCACACCACGACCGAAGCTATCGCAAATCGCGACGTCAGAAATACTGTTTGACTTTGTTGATGATCGTTCGCTTCAGCTTCAACGCTTGCCTTTCGACTCGACTCGCCTCGTCTCGTCTGCTCTCGTCTCGAGACGCGCTTCCAAACACTTTCTGTACGTGTACACGAACGTGCATCGGCATAATGTGAACACAAACGCTACTATTATATACGCCGCCAAGGCGTCCTATTTCGATATAATACGCCCGCCGAAAAACCAACAATATCCCGGGACCCGTCACTTATAAAACATATCATCCCTGACACATTGGGTCAAAAATATACACAGTATACCACCATTTTTCCGCAATTTACTATTATTACTATATAAAAGTAAATATAATAAACATATTTCCTGATTTTGAACAAATATATTCTGTTTTGTCAGGGAAATTTTTTATTGTTCCTTTACAAAAAATTAATTTGAAACCTTATTAAATTTTTTTAAAACTAATCCACGCATTCAATTTCGAATTCATTTTATTCTATATAGCCAAATTGAACCAAAAAAATCCACCAACAACCTGGAAAAATTCTAGAAAAATAGATTTTGAATTTAAAAAATTCGGGGCCCTATACCTCTAGAAGTATATAAGCGATTGGATTTAAACTGCAAGCGAATTCAAATGGGATGCTAAATAATATATGTACCAAATTTGGTGTAAATCGTTTTGGTACCTTCAGCGGGGTAGAGGGCACAAATTTGGTCTTACGAGCGACGACTAAGATCCAAGTATATAAGTTATATATATTTTTGGATTAAGGCGACGAAACAAATACTTTTTGTTAATGAATTTTTTTGGTTCGAGAATGCTACAGACACACGACCGAATGCTTTAGCTTCATATGGCGAGCTAAAAATATCGCTAACGCGAAGACGGCTCTAACTATTATATCTGTAACATTGATTCTTTCAGTTTTCTTTTAAATGTATGTTTGTAACTGTGTTAGTTCAACATAGAAAATTTAAATCGAGGAAGCTGGTTATAAAGGGTGTGAATATGTTCGCGGGCGACTACGTCCCTGTTGAGTTAAAGTGAAAAGCCACGAACGTTGGTACGAATGATGATAACGCGAGAAGGCGACAATTTGAAGCTCCGTTCCTCCGGAGAAGCTAAGCTCTGCGAATGCAAATTTCAAATTAAAGAAGAAAAACATTCCTTTTTCACACTGTTATTATACACCGTTTACGTATCTCGGCTTGAATTGCCGATGAAATTAATATAATAAACACTACTATGATGACACATTTGAATGAATTGTGTCGCCGGAAGAGGGAAACCTATTGAATAGACACCGCAGAGAAAATAAACTAAACCCCTTTTTTGTCGATTACGGATAATTTAGTTGACAAAGTTGCTTCAATTGATATAGGCTTTAGCGTATAAAAGAAGAATGTCGTACAAGAAACTTGTTTAAGTTTTGAAATTGAATAGATATTTAGTATTCTTTTGAAATCGGTTTTTCTCTGCACCGTTTAACATCCAATTATTTCTTTTTCCATACATTTTCCGAAAGTAGCAGATACATCGCGTGCATATTAAATAATTTTTGTATTAGATTTATAAAGGGAAATGCAATTTTTAGTATAGGTTGTAATAATAAAGAACTCCACATTCATCGACAATAATAAACTTGAGTTTTCCGACAAATTATTACATTTTTCATTTCTATTCATTGAATAAATATAATCATATTTATGTGTGCCCTTTATAATATAAATATGTTGATACCAAAACCCGTTAATAATAACGTTTTAAATTCAATTTTACTGACACAACAAATTCTCTTTCTCCTTGTGATTTATTCTATTGATACTAAACCATTCTAATTCTCAGATAGTTATGTAATTAATGTTAATAAAAAAATTATTCCTTTTGGTTCTCCCATAAATGGAAACGTCAAATTAATATATGTATATTTATTTTCATGGACTACTATATGACATTGAAAATTTACGCGCACGCACGCACGGTGGTTGTGTCATCTTAATAGGATGTAGTATCCAAGAACTAAATTATTCAGATGTGATATTATTATAATAATGAAATATGCATTTCGATATTTTTCCTTAAATAAAACAATAATTTAAATACGCTAGTAATATAATACGTATGTTTGTATACCAAATCAAAATAATCCGAGAATAAAATATAACTGTGATAAATCAGTTGTCGTCCTGGAGAGGATTATAGTGCTGTCTATTTCAATGGTAACACTTATAAATATCGATTACACTCACTGTACGTGGTACCTCGAGCCAGGGCTTCGACAAAATGAATTTACATTCATTCGATCCACGATTTACTGGTTGCTCACTCACTATGTCCATCTCAATATTACTGGGTAACGCGTGTTAATATAAATAGTAAACTACTAAATCTTGCTAAAAGTCGTGATACTCTACAAGGTAGTATTAAAATCATGAAAATTTTCAAACTCGTGATTTTAACAGAAATGAATGATGCCTGTGTGTGTGAACGCTCTAGAGCCAAATTTGTTGAAGGAAAAATTAAACTTTAAGCTTAAGAGTTATATATACTCCGGGTGTACTCCTTTTATTTTCGAAAACAATATCTTAACCGGAAGGTTTTTCAATTTGCTTCATAGTAATCGTTCGGTAAATTTAAAACAAAATAAATCCTTATTATAAATACAGATATTGAAAAGACAAGAAAGTCGTGTGAAAGCTTCTCCAGTTATTTTAATATAAATTATAGTATTACTACAATCTGTTGATCATCAACATAATTCTTGCTATATCATTTCTCTGAAATCGTTCAATGCATCACTTGAGTCCCTTATTATCAATATCGTTAATTTGCAATTAATCGTATAAAATATGTACACAAACACAATACTTCCATCTGTATTTTAACTAAAGGAGCTTCAAAATTGAAATGAGAATGATAATCTTACACCATTTGATAAATACAGTTCACCACTTTCCATGAAATAAATAGATGATATATTTAAAAGATTATTAAATTTCGATACTTCATACTTGATAAGTATCTTGCTACAAATACAGAAATAGAATCGTGCCTTATACATATTTCAAAGTGCAATTGATTCTACAGCAACTTTTTCAATTTTATTTGGTTTTTGACACATACTAAACATATTTGTAATTTTGCAAATATTCATATAATGACGAGCCGTTTAATAATACTGGGAATATAGGTCAATAATATCAAAATACATTTAAGGTTCATAACCTCAAATTTCATTATCGACAACAAACATGCTGCATTTTGTCATGGACAAAAAACTATTTTTGCCGAACGACCAAATACAGCGATGGCCGCAAAATTATTTATCGAAATTTCCAAAAAAATGCATTATATACATAAACGATTCACTATCCAACACAAAAACAAAAAAAAAGAGGACGACCAAATCTAATTTTAATGTAACTATGTGTGTACAACTTTTGCTGTATTATACGAAAACGCTTCGATATTTTTACAAAAATAAAAAGGAAGCCACAAACTGTGGAATTGATTTAAAATCTTTCACCACGCATTATATATGGGTTACAGTTTTTCTCTTTGTAATATAAAACTAAACAATAAATCGGTTTTGGAAGATTTTAGCATAATTTTTATTATACTTCATGTGGGGTTTTTTATATTTTGTATATTTTTAAACACATTTCTATATATATTTGTTCTTTTTAACGTGTTTCACTAAATTTAGAAAGTGTCTCAGATAGTATTGGATAAAATATAACAACGCGAAATGTATTTTGGGCTTTTAACAGATTTATAATCCCGTTAATTTCCGAATAATTCTATATTAGCTGGCGAGAATGCCAAAGAACATTGGTAGAATTCAGAATGATTGAGAGAGCCAAAAAAAAAGGAAAAATTTGTAGGTATAGTAAAATTACGAATTCTGTAAGACTCCGCAGAGTTGTGGTGAAATGCGTAAACCACGAAGGAGTAGGAGGTCTGCGACGTCGACTGGGACGAGTATCAGGAGCAAGTGAGAAGTGAAACAGCGTGGTTTCTCACCGGAAGTAAGGAGTAAGAAGAAGAGATATCTGTGTATTTGTGCGCTACGGTTACTCCTGCATTGAACTGAAGAGGTTAGGTAAGAGAATCGCAGGAAGTTGCAAAGGAAATGTTAGCAAATTGCTCACAACGAAACACTTGGTTCACGGTGTATGTGCTTCGATTGACAACCGTTTCTCGTTTTTGTATCATCGGAACTCTGAAACTGGAGAAATCACGGCTATGGAAACAAAACATAAAAATGCAACCAAAAGTAGTAAAAAATCACAATAAACATTAAAAGACTCTCGCGGCATAATACTCGGTTCACGAACGCTTCGGATAGTATTTTTGGTGCATTGCATCCCAATGAAATGACTGACGTTTATAAGACTACCAAACTAAAGCACAGAGCGCGAAACACCCAATGGAATAAGGTCTTAATCGTCAGAAACTGATACGCATATCTAACGATTTTTGTTCTGGATATATAAGCCATTTCATCGCAGATCCACATCACGGCTCTTAATAAAATTAAGCTTTTGTAGAGAATCAGTTATATTTTATTTGTATTATAATTATTCATTTAGTAAAATACGTACGTTATTTTATTCCACGTAAATGAAAACATTTATTTCTAGTAAATATTTCTCGGAATCATTATAATTCTATTTCCAACTTGTCTTATTGATCAATATTGTATAAAGAAAGCGTCTCTAATTAAAACATAACATAAACATTTTCTAGATAAACAATAAAAACCTACAAATTAGATCATTATTAATAGTTCCTATTCTCTGAAACTGTGTATTAAAAATAATTACCAGGATTTATTTTATGCAATGACACATCGACTAATATATTTTATAAAAATAACCAAATTTTCTGCTTCATGATACGATTTTAATAGTTTTATGAAATTAAAAAGATAATTATGACCAAAAGTTTAACAATCTGTCCGAAATCCCTTTTTATTCATAAAACAATCATTTTTCGACGGAATATCTTTGATTGTAGCGCAAACATAACTGATTTCTAATACGAGTTACACTAATATTCGAAGAACAGAAGAACAGAAATTGCTTAGAGCGGAGCGGCCTTACTTTGAAATAGACGAATCTAATGGTTTGTCTTAACAAAAGAAAACAGTTTTTCCGTGAAGCATTATTATCTAAAATAATTGTTTTTCTATGTTAAACAGCAATTTCCCAAATATTTTGGGACAAACTGTGTATACAATATATATATATATTTTTTTTTACAATTTTTACCGCTGCCAGAAAATTCGCAGGAAGAATTATTCTTTCAAAAAAATTCTAATTCTGGAATTGGATACTATTTCAATTAAGTATCATACCACAAACTATTCATATAATATATTTAATGTAAAATAAAAATCAATTCAATTGAAATCTTCTTATATTTTCTTGGAATATTTTAATTAGGTGATTGTTTTTCTCATATTAATCGAATAAAATATTAGTTATCGATATATATCAAAATTAATATTGTATTTTTATATATAAGATAATAAGTAAATAAACATAATCAGAATAAATAATTACTTATATTCAAGTACAGTATTTACGTATTGTAACGACTAGGGTGCGTCGATTCACTTCTATCCGATATTTTTATATTAAAATAGTTGACAAAACATATACTCTAAATGTCTAAATGATACAATCGTTAAGAAATTTATAAATAGTCAAGTATATAATAGAATTTTTTGTCCATCAATTATCAATTTTCTGAGCTCGGTTAGAAACCGAAGTTAGATTTTCTTTTACATTATTCAACACGTTAACAAAATTAGCGGACTTGTAATTCAATTGCTTCTAACTTGCTAATACTTTGCACGACCATTTGAGAATGTGTTTTAATGTAAATGAAATCTTTTTCGGAACGTTTCTTAGTGCTACCAACTTCCTGCAGATTTTCACCGAATACATTAGATATATTTGGTTTGATTGTAACGGGGTCTCGTTTAACTAAGGATTTTAACGGAAATACACGTTCTAACCATACCTGAATCGATTCTATTTTCGAAATGATGCCTGTGTGTGTGTCTGTCTGTGTATCCGTGTGTTTGAGTGTGATCGCTTTACAGCAAGAACTATTGATAATTTAAAAAAAAAACTACTACTAACTGCCTATAATATTCGCCTAATTGCTTGCCGAAGAAACCCGAACATATCCGATTTGAAATTGTTCTTAATGTAGAATTTGGTACGTGAGCCGAGTTTACGAAAAAGAAGTTGTGTGGGGCTTTTCTGCTGATCCCACTTCCTGTGGACCGCAACATTTTACTGGTATATTGTAATATGCATGTATTAATATAACGATAGCGTATTTAGTGCTGATCTTTATAACGTGTAGAGCAGTAGAGTTACGTTAAGTTTAGGCTTAGGGATCGGAGAGCGTATATATGAGGGGCAGAAATAACAAGAGGCCAAACTAGTAGTAGTAGTGTCTACGGTCATTACTTCTTGTGTTCGGAAGCCGCTGGGCGAGAGGTTAACAAAGTGGAGCATTCATGAAACCTCAAGTATTTAGAAATTGCAATACACCCATTTCTCATGAGTATACACACACACACAGCACTTATATGAATTCTCGGTTCAGCATTATTCACCAACACCCATTATTATTATTACTATGTATGTATGTATGTATATATGTATATTTAATACCTACGAATATGAAATACAGTATTTTACTGAAACTTCACCAAGAAAACTTGCATAGTAGCGCGTATGAAATGTTTGTAGTATAACAAAACTAATGGCTTATGTGTATGGATCTAAGAACATTTATACCTTCACATGGAACATTGTCACCGCAAAAACGTACATGAATCCTTATAGTTGTGCGTCAGTGGCCAACACATAACCTGGAGATGATATTTAGCTCTTTTTACCCAAACTCAGTTGGGGAAACCGATAGTATTTTGTCATTGTATCTTCCGAATAAAAATATGTCTAATGATGAATGGTCATAAACGTACATTTTACTAATACAAAACGTTCATAAATATTATTTTCCCCAAATGTATATATTTCGAATTTTTCCAAATCGCACTTAGTGTTGGCTATCTTAAAATATCATTTGTACTTTGTGTTAAAATATTTTAAATTTGCTACGACCGTCTTTAATAACATTATCGGCAACATAATCTGGAGTGCCCTACACTCGACAGTCTTATACATTGTTTTCACTAAACGAGGTCTGTTCAGAAAACAACCGGACTTTATTTTTTTAAACTTTTTTGCACTCAAATAATAATATAACGAAAACTAAACGAGATATCAACAATCCAAGAACATGTGGCTACAGAGGAGGTTATGCGCAACGCAATTCTGCAAACCAATAATCTGTAAAATTACTAATAAAGTTTAAAAAAATTAAGTTCTGTTATAATATAGCCTTATTAGCTTTTAATTCAATCAACCATTACCATGAATCAATATCAATATGTGTGGTAATTAGGAAACAGTAATAGCTATTTTTCTTGTATATTTAACTTTTAAAATATTCATTTTTTCGCTAACTCGTTTATGAAATATTAAAAAATGCCACGAGCAAGCAGAAACTTCCGGTGGAGATATCCTTTTTAGAAATTTCTTTTATGCAATACGTATCAGAAAGTAAATATGTATATTTTATTGTGAAATATTATAAACGGGATCCTGAGTCGAAATATCACGTGCTACGCCGTTTGGCGATGTTTGTGTATGATGTAAGTTGTCTGCAACTCGTAATTCATTATTTTTTGAAAACAATCGACCCGTTGAATGAGAATAAACGATTATTTGACGTTGACAAAATGAAACTCATCGTTTTCAGAAGACATTCCATGCATACCAATAGAGCAACAATACTAAGAGCGGTACACACACTTCGCCATTCACGAGTAATGGTCGTAGGCGAGTACAGCTTTCGGGGGGCTTATATATAGTCCACTTGCTCCCCCTCGCACCTCTACAACGCCTAATAATCGTCGGGGCGAGGGAGGTGGCACCCTTTTTACGTATTTGGCACCCTTTCACGACGTTAACAGAAGAAACGCCACTATGCTAGCTGCTTGATTGATGGTGTGTTAAAGTTCGTACTACCCCCGCTTCGCGCCCATCCTCCTGCTTTTCAGCAAGTGTTGTTGTTGTGGTATTAGTGATAAAGGGTGCGCACGCGCGCGCTTGCGCCGCTCAACTTACGCCGTCTATAGTTCATGTTATTCTAAGACGATTTGCACCTCTACCTCAATCCCCATAAAAAATTTGGAGCATCAATTGAACAAAAGTTTTGCTTCGCCACATGTATCATATGGAATAGTGCATGTACTCGTACATATAGAACAATATTGTGATGAGGTATCTTAGCAGAAAACTATAACTTTATGTATACATAAAGTACCACTAGTGGTAGTTTATGACCACGATATTTTTTTAAATATATATATATATATATATATATATATATATATATATATATATATATATATATATATATACTTGAATAGGTAGAACATTTAATTGTTTGCGAGAATCGATAAAGGCCTAAATAAAATATTGCAATCACTAAAAAATACATGATTTGAGGTGACCTGAAACGATTCCCATTATTTTCACGATGCCATCTGTTTGTCTGTCTATGAACACCCCAAAGCCAAAACTATTAAAGAAAAATTATGAAACCATAAACTTATGAATTGTATATTTTTGAAAACTGGAAGTAACGGTTTACTGCTAGTCCTTTTTCAATATCTCGAGAGCGGCACGAATTATAGAAAAATTGAATCATATAAAAGTTGAAAATATTAAAATTTCTAGTAACTTTTAATAAAAAAGATCTATTGTAAAATCGTCATGTAACATTTACGTTTTCCTAGTTACAATACATATTGTTATTATTTCATGGGTATCGTAGGGCGAATTTAAAACAAACAACAAAGATAGTAAATGTGCAAGAAAGGTCCTCCAGCTTATTTCTACACATTAAGCGATCAGATACGGCGTTTGACTTATAAAGAAAAAAATTCTGCGTATGTATGTCTACGTAAAATAACGCCTGCGGCATCCATTTGCCTCGTTTTACACATATTACTTATTCCTAGAATCAAACCTAGATCCGCCACTGCAATAGTTCATATAGTGTGAGTTTGCGAGTGACAAATATACAAATGAAAATATATTGAAATTATTGGATAGTTGTATATATATACTAGTAATTTTAAAACTATTTGAAGCCTATGGGCTCCAAATTCGATTTTTACCCTATTCAGTTAACACTCTTGTGTTCCAGGTTTCTTTATTTGTTTATTTTATTATTAAAACGGGAAATGGAAAGCAGTGGCTAATTATAATGAGTAAGAAATAGTAATTATTAACGAATGGTTTATTTGGCATATATTTATTTGAGTTAAAGTCGATCATTTTGGTAAATATATGAATGTATATATGTAATTCTGTTTCGTTTACAATAAACGAACAATTTGCTTGTTTTAATGAATTAGATATTTGCTTTAATTGTGAAAGAGGTTTATTATATAGCAATGCGGCATATTAACTATTAAATTACTATGAATCTAGTTTTATGGTAATAACGCGTATTAATATATTTCAATGAAGTTATTAGCTTACATTGAAATGATATTTGTTTCGGTATATTCAAGGAAATCATTCGTTTATTATACTTAAACAGCAATAACTGCAAAGAAGCCATTGGATGCTCGATTGGTTATATAGTTGGGTATAAGTTATATAGTTGTCTGTGTAGAATGTAATTTAAGAAGTGAAATATTTAAAATATTCGGCCAGGATTTCAATGTACAATTCGGGAACACTCCATGTGCGGTACAATAATAAGTACTTGTAGTTCGTAGGTAGTAGCGGGTACTATCAGCCATAATACATGTCGTCTACACACATAAAACCACTTAAACGCAACCACTTAACAAAACCATCGTACCATTGTAAAAGTACGGTCCGTACTCCTAACCTAACTCGCATATCGAATGCAGAAGGTTTCGCCGCACGGCAACAGACAAAATAAAATAAATCCACCCCCATTGAAAGTTGATGAAAAGTTTTTCATTTATTTTT
This sequence comes from Leistus spinibarbis, assembly GCA_933228885.1. NCBI lineage: Eukaryota > Metazoa > Arthropoda > Insecta > Coleoptera > Carabidae > Leistus > Leistus spinibarbis. Next base: position 3,424,662 of record OW121792.1, on the reverse strand, counting down.
AATTGAATTAAATTAATTTATATTATACCACCACCCTCTTCGAATAAATGATGTAGTACTTTTCTTTTTGGCGTACTCATACTGACATACCGACGTGCACACACTTGCGCGCGCGCACACACACACACCCTCAAACGTCGGAATGTAGATGGCCCTGGTGTACGCGCCCCGTTAAGAATAGAATTGAATAGAAATTTTGACGCGACTCGAGTCAATTAGGAAGGGAAGTAAATTTTAATTGTTGTAGAAGCGAACGTGTAAAAGACACTAAAGTCATTGTTAAACGTTTCGTAAATCTGCCAAGATGCGCCAAGCCAAAGACAATATTAAGTTTAAGTATTACTCATGTTATTACACGGCATAATGAAATTTCTGCTTCAATTTACCTACAATATATTTGCACATGGGCAAAAATTTAGTTCATCAGAAACTACATATTTTTTAAACCCAAGCCCAATCTTCGCCTTTACATGATTTTGTTTTTCGTTTAAATATCACTGATTCAAGAAATTTAAAAATTTGTCAAATGACAAGCATTGAACTTAATTAGTGGATAATTTGCCTGTATCGATATTTTCAATTACGTTTTTAGCTACCCTGACAAAGAGTTCTTCAATCATAATGTGATAAATCAACGACCGAGCGTTACAAAGAGAAACTAAAAGGGTAATTGAAAATATCAAAATAGAAAAATTATCAACTAATTGTGTACTATGCACGGCATTATGCAAATTTTAAATTTATACGAACAAATTAGCATAAATCAGATATATCTTAAAATGAACAAAATCAAGTAAAGGGCAACATAAGTTTATATTTAACACAATATAAGCTTATTTGCTTAAGATACAAATTTACCGGTATTTTTAGCTCGCCGTACGAAATACAGCTTTCGGTCGTGTGTCTGTTCTCGGATCAAAAAATACATTTCAAAAATGTATATAAATCATATACTTCGCGCTTTTTGCATTTGTTTTGCGAGCTAAACAAGCATAGGTGCAGGCACCTATGCTTGTTTTCTTAAATTAACGGTAATATTACGGGTAATAATGGTTAAACTTGTTAAATATATGGCGAAATAATTCTATTTAAATAGCCGGTAATATTATGCCAGAATTCACCGATAAAATTAATTATAAATATAGTTATACAAAGTCAAGTCATACAAATGTCAAACTCGACATACTTCTGTATTAACAAAACTTCAAATTAACAAGCGTACTATAGGTACTTGATTTTCCATACAATTCATGAAATTAATTATTTCATTGGTTAAAAACCTTTTATTTTAACAAAAAACCAATTGAGCGAATAACGATAGAAATTGCATATTTGTGTCACTTGTGTGAAATGAGGCATTTCATAAGTATTATTCAAATATGCATACAATAATAAATTAAATTTGGAACGGTAATATTCAAGAGATCTGTCTTATTCTACAACTGTGGTTAATGCATATTATAATGTATTTATATTATTGAATAGAATTGTCGAATAATAAAAACTATTTGTAATTTCAAAAATTACCGCCCTGTATATACAATATAAGTATATATAAAAAAATAAAAGTTATGAGTTATGAGGTAGCAAAATGTTTTAAAAAGCCCTTTCAGTTTTTCAATAATTAAAAATATTCGCTATAGAAATCCGACTTATTCAATAGTAAACTTATTCATTAATTTCATTAGATTGCTGCAAGCTAAAAACATGTTGAAACTTGAAAGGAAATAAAACATGAAATAAAAATTGCATCAAAAACCTGCTCATATTTTGTGTTATCATGTATATATTTTTTTTTTGTTTTATTTACTAAAAATCTTTCATATAAAACAATCATGATTGAAATAAAAAATTACAAAAATGTACACTGTCATATAATGAATGCATGAGTAGATGTTGATATGTAATTCATGACAGCTTCCACATATACATATTTTTTAAACCGCGGTATTATTTTTGTTTTATGCTTGTCAAATGTGTTAAATCCGTTAAATTCGATTTTTCGCACGGGCATTTCAGACTATTCATAAAAATACATAAATTCATGGACAAATTAACATGTGAAAGCACCAATAATTCCAGCTCATCGCGGATAGTTCCGTCAAATACGTATAAACGCGATTCTTGACATATAGTAAACCTTAACAGTGCTTTGACCTACGGAGCACCAGCGCCGCCGTTCAAAAGGCCCCTCTTTCGCCATTAAATATATAATTTGAAAAGGAAACTTAAAGATAATATTCTTTAATCAAAATCAGTTTTTCTAACGCAGTTCCAGGTTTGTGATTATTAAAATCCGACTGTGATGTAGTAACTATAAAAATAAGTAATTATTATCTTACAGACACACGACCGAATACCTAAGCTTTCCCACAATGGGTCAAGTACAGACGATAATATATAATAATTTAATTATCAGGTGAAAATTATTACAATGTCAATTGTATTAATTGGTATTCACGCACAAGACCGAATCTTAAAGAAGCGAATCGTAAAATAGAACCTAAACCTAACCTAGATCAGTAGAAATTATAAATACGCAATAATAGCGCCAAAATGGCGAATTTTGTAATAAGAGTATGCCCAAAAGGGCGAATATACAGAAAATACAAGAAAGAGCGAATAAGTAATTTCAGCTGATCTAGGTTAGGTTAGGGTCCGGTGAACAAAAAAATCAGACGTTTGAAGGTAATAAATTAATAAACCCTGTAAAACAAAAAAATTTAAAAAAAAACTGATGATCAATTGTAGCTATTATCTCTTTTCAGTCTCTTTATTAATATTTCGCTATTTATATGTTGCAGTGGTATCCTTACAAATATTTAACAAAACTGTTTTTTTTTTATGTATATACAAAAGTACGTAAGATAATGGCCACATGTTATAAAATGACAATAAAAAATATGCAGCAATTTCATTTTTGTGTGGATTAATAAAAAAAAAGATATACAATTCATTTTTTAGCATTTATTTATTTTTGCACGCGTTTATAAGCGTATAAATACAAATTTAACGCCGCATTACACGTCTGTAATTATTTGCACATAAAAATAAAACCATTCATATGAGAATTTAAAATTGGCACAAACTCAAAATATGTGATAATTTTTTTATGTCAAATGTTAATTATTCATAACTTGTGCGCATTTAAATTATTTGAAAAATAAAACATTTACTAGCGCCTATTGTACCGGCAAAGTGTACATTTTAATAGATATTTGGGATCTTTCTTTAGGCTAATATTAAAAACGTCTAGCTACAGATATATTAAGTTTGTCTGGCTAGATGGGGCTTCTTACTACTCGAGACCTATCTTTAGATTAATGGTGAAAGTGTATAGCTGCAATATATTCCCGTTCAAAATTTTGATACGTGAGCTTTGAGACAAATAGGTTGCAGTTTAAGGATAAAAAATATGTATATATATATAAATAAAAAGATAAAATTATAAATTTAAAAGGCAATTTGGTGGGATGACAATATGAGTACAAAATAAATAAAGAATTAAAATTTCAATTTATATTCTAGATTATATTCTGTAAACTTTCAAAGTGTTCCCTAAATGTTTATGTCATGTGCAAACATTCTATAAAACTGCTTGCGGCGATATCAACATTTTTTCAAAATACGACATCGTGACTCTTGTATATGTGTGTGTTTGTGTATACTTTAAGTGCATACTTAGAATGTATACTTGTATAGGCGTGTTTGAGGGTGTTTTAATATTACAACCTTTTTAGTAATGTACACAAACAAAAACAAAAAAGGTAGAGTGCCCTACACTCGACTTTCTAATACTGCCACGTATGTTATTTTATATGTATATATATATATATATATATATATATATATATATATATATATATATATATATATATATATATATATATAAACACCCAGATGTATTTTTTTGTTTATATGTTTATGTGTTTGTTTATATGTGAGTTTATATGTGTATTTAAGGAAAAAGCATGAGCAGGAATCGAACAACATTCACCGTGAAAGTCGAGTATCGTACCTCGACACCACGAAGAGAATTGAAAATATTATATATTTAATCAATCAATCTACACTATAGTAATTAATGAATTTTTAATCGAGAAAACTGTCCTACTATAAAAATAAAATCTATATTATTATACGTCAGAATAATTTTTAAATGTCAAAATAAATATATTATGTGAATATCAAAATGTACGAGTTGCGTAAATAATACAGTAGATTGTATAGATGGAAATGCATAATTTTATATAATTAAATAGATTTCATACTGCTATCTGTGAAATGTGTCAATACGGATATTTTAAATTTAGCATATTGAAAATTCGTAATTTCCCGGTAAATAATAGTATATTAAGTACTGAAAACTTAATTTTCTCAATAAGTGTGATTCTTAGTTTACGTAACCCCAAAAAAAAAAAGCATGTTTTTCGTGTATTTTTTCCTCGAATTGAATAAATGATATCAACTTCGGGTTTCTTGCATATTGTTTATTTATATTTCGACTAATTTTTTTTGATTTTATTGAATTTTTTAATTATATGAACTCAAAACTTTAATTACCTTTTTCTCGAAACCACCTGTTTTTATCGGGCGGAATGATAACTCAAAAATGTATCGTCCAATTTTCGTTTTCTTTGTTTTAAATTAAAGTACACTAAATTTATTGGAGCTTTGACCACTTTCACGCATTTCCATCAATAATAAATATTTTTTGCAGCCTGCCAAAGCCAAGAAAATCTAAGTAAAAGCATGACTTCTTTTCGATCAGTCAATTATCGGACAATTAACCTCAACGTGTTTAAAGCTGTCTAGTTTAAGATTTTTAAATCAAATTTCATTAAAGATGACTCGCCCGTTATGAGGTGCACGCCGTGCACGCAGATATTGGGGGCGCCATTTCTCGGCATAATATGCAAATAACAGTTCAATAATATCAGAAATAATAGTCAAAATATGAATAAACAACATGCAAACAACCCGGAGTTAATATCATTTACTAAATCAGAGAAAAAAAATCACGAAAATCATGCCTTTTTTAGGCAGAGTTACGTAAACCTCCCCGTATTTATTGGTGTAAAAAAATACTTTTATAAATTGTGGACTAAACCATAAACAATTATTATTTAAATACATTTTTCTTTTTTGTAACAGGGCAGAGATAGTACACTTTGCCTTACATAAGTTTCCAGAAGTAACTTTTAGGTTAGAGTTCAAACTAAAAAGAAAAATTGCGTTAAACAAATCTATCAATGAATAAAAACTAAAGTTTTCTTGCGTGTTTGAGGAAATTTCTGGTACGGCACTGAAACACGTAACAAAAAGGCACTTTTCCCCGTTACAATAGTAGGTAGTACGTTTTCTTCCCGTCTCGCGCGCGTCGACGACACGCTGAACAATACACTTGTGACTTATAAAGGGTTAAATAAATTGATGTTTACAAACAGTGAAATTAATTTTGTTGATTTCACTCAACTCCGGCACAAAATTGTCAAATGTGTGTCACTGTATATGTGTGTGTGTGTATTATTGCGGTGATGTGTCTGTGAGCGCAAAAACTGTTGAAGAAAAATGTATGAAACTCTAAATTTTTAATTTGATCGAAAAATCGATATTTTTAGTTCGTCGTAAGATAGTAAAAAAAAAACTGGTGTTTGTTCGTGTGTCTGTAACATTCTTTTATTAAGCAATACTATTTGTCTCGTCACACTGATGACGAAAATGTGTAAACTTATATACTTGGATTATGTCGCTCTTTGGCTCGTAAGACCAACTTTATGGACATATCTCCTCTGAAGGTTCTGAGCCAAATTTAATGAAATTTGGTACACATATAATTCCTATGCCCATACAGTTCCGGCCATATTTTAAATTCAATCGTCAGTATAAGTCCGGAGTTATAGGATCCCAAACTTGTGGGTCCTCCTTAATACTGCATTTAGATAATTTTAGAAAAACTATAAAAATAAATTAAACCTATTTTATGTCAACAAAGTTTCTTCTAATTTTAAGTCCAGGGGGGGGGGGCTATAAAAAAAATAATTAAAAATAGTAATTTAAAGAAACACATTCATCCTTTTTAGTTATGTCAAAAAATCTTTAAAAAATTATAAGATATTTTATATATATAACTTTTTTTTTATTGTGAACCGGACGACCAGAAAAGAAATTAAAATTTTGTTGATTGATTGAGTTAAATGAGAAATAAACTTTGCATTGCAACAATTCGTCTATATTAGTTATATATTTTTTTCTCTTTGAAACTAAGCGATTATAATTGGGATTTCTACCTTAAAACATCAGTGGTTAATTCTCTTTTTTTTCTACGTAATTGAAAAATCCACCAAATAGACTATACGGTGAGCTGAAGTCATTGGTGCCTGCATCTATGCTTGTTTTAACAAAATTTAAGCCAGTGGTAAAAGTTTACTCTTCTTGTTTCACGATTTCAAATAATAATTTACGATTACTAATGATATTTTTTGTAATTAGTTGATTATAAACATATTTCCGTACTGAGTAATTATTATGATGTAATTTCTTAGTGTTACAATTAGATATATTGGTTTACAAAAATTTGAAATATTGTCTTATATAAGTACAAATAATATTTATGTTGTTCCTTATATTGAAATTTAAAAAAAAAACGTAACTATTTTTAATATTAAATATTTTTTATTGCTTTTGCAAACTTAAAATTGATTTCTGAGAAAATATTAATATATGTAAATTCATGTAATGTACTAATTTTAAATAGAAATAATTTCTATTACTTATAGGTGATTTATCTAAAATGCTTAATTAATGTGCCGTATTGTTATTTCATAAATCGATTAATCATGATTAGGTAAGGCATCTATTCATATTTTTTAATTTGTCTAGTTAAATAGATATGTTAAATATTTACGATTGACTATTTTTAATTAGATATATTAAACATTGTAATTAGTAGGCTGAAAATCAGTGACGAACATTAGATAAATCACATTAGAATATTATCCAAATCTCTTCTTTCTGTGTAGCATAAATATTGAATGTTCTCAAATCTATATAATATGTCTTGCATTCGAATTTATGTGTGACAAAAAATATTTCGATATTTTTTTTGCGTCGAAAGAGTTGGAGGTTGGAGGCATTGGTCATCCATAAATTAATTGAAAACTGGAAAACGTTTTACGGTTATGATTAATGATGTTTTAAACACAAATGCGTTATATGCAAAATCAATCTCATGTTTACATACATACATACATGCATATATGCACACATACATACATATATCTCTTCTCTTTGCCAATCACGATTCAATGATGCCAAATTGCTTTCCACTCAATATTGTTCCGTTTCAAATACAACACAGCCAAACCCAACTCATATGCACACATGCGAACTTTCGAAAAGTCACAAGTACCAGAATCACACCACTTAATTATACCGAAAAATTATTCCATTTGAATATATCATTTCTAGCATTTAAATTGGTGATAAAGTAAATATAATATGATTTATTTATAATACCTATATAGTTTACAGTGTTGGCAAAAGCAATTTAATTTAAATTGATGAGTTCGAAGTAACTCGATCCAATTATTAATTTTTTTGTATAGCTTAATGTTTTACCTTTACCAAAATTGTATTTAATTCTTCTTTATTTTTAATAATAATTTGCGACGATTCAAATAGATTTATTGTCCTAGAATGTACAAATAAAACGTTACTCTTTTGTGGGCCAAACTGTTCTTTATATGATATTCATTTTTGCTACGTAGGTAAATAAGTTTCCAGTAATTTATTTGGTTAAAATATTTCGTTAAATAACTAGTAAAATTATAATTTTGTTACTCATGCGCACTTTCTTCATCTTTAATCTAATAATTGTTTTCTTTAGAGCATTAATAACTATTTCTATTTGCTCAGGAAAAGTTCAAGTGGCATACGCCGTGGTTTGTTCAATCGATATTATTCCCGAGCGTATGAAATATGTGGTATACCATGTATCGGAGAATTTATAAGCTATGCACAAGTATAATCCCTAAAGAATTACTGAAATGCAGTAATGAATATTAAAATATGTGAAGCTGTATTTACACATTGTATTACATATTGTATGTACAAAATTTGACCTGTGAGATAACAACAGGTTAATATCAGAATTAATCACATACCGACAGGTGATTCGCATAGTTCAATATCTAATGTATACACAACCTAACCCCAATTGATATTGGTCGCTGTTTATCACCAACACTAACCACTGAAATTCATCCGGTAAGTGCACGGAATATATTTTGTAAACAGTGCTTCATTTTAAGTTCAGATCAAAACGTAATCGAGGTTTCGCTGCTGTTTAATCTGCCTGGTATACTCTCACATAATTAGTCAATAATTAAAGCCTGTTACATCGTTACATCAAAGTGATTTTTCTGCAAAAATATTTACCTATCATTATTTAAACAGTTTGCTAATACATCAATATTGAGGAAAATAGTTTGTCTATTAGAGAAGTAAATTAAAAACAGTAACGCATTCCACTCAGCTGACGTGCCAGACTAGTTAGTTCCTCGTGAATCAACTGACTATTGTTTTTATTTGTGTCTGCCGTTTGAATTCTATGTGCATACACGATATACTGGAAATATTATAATTCTTATAATAAAATTCATATTATAATTTTATCTGAATTTATTCTTCAAGGATTGAGCTTTATATTTATTGGAAATCAATATATTGTGTATGTTTAATAACATGTACTATTTGCGTCAAATACACTGAGAAAAATAAATAGTTTCATCAATTTAGATTCAGTACTAATAAACAAATCCCATATTTCATTACAGCCAAATCAATGTAGAATTATATTAAATAAATGCTATATGTGCTAACCCCAGATAAGCGTTCTTAGTACCGTATAAGCTACATAAATGCACCATGTATTTACTGTTAATAAATCGTACTTGCGTAAAATATGTTATATATTTAATTGCATATCTATTACTATTAAATAAATTTACCTTATAATAAAGACAGTAGCGTCAAATAAATAATGTAGCTACGATAAATAGACAGTTTATTAATTATGAATATATTGGGTAATATTAAAGAATAATCTCTTGAAATTAGAAAGTTTGTTCAGTGTATAAATAATCTTATAGATACAAAATTAAAAAAAAAAACGGGAATGCTCATCCGTCGACAGTCTTACTCTTAGTTTTCACAATATATAAAATGTAGCTTTATTGTGTTTTAAATAAATAACATGAAACAATATCAATATGTGTGGTATTTAGGGAAACGAGATGTAATAAGGCTATTTTTAATTAGTTGTTGCATTTTCGAAAAAACATTTCTAACAAAAGTTGCTAGAAATTTAAATATCTATAACATTATTCTCTAACTATTATCCTACTCGAGATGTACAAAAAATTACACAAATAAACAAATATTTCCAGTTGAAATATTATTTTCAAAAATAGGAGGTTTTCTTTCGCGGAATAAAAAAATCTTAGATTAAATATTGACTGTAGGGCGTTCACACGCAAACATAATAGTCTAAATGGGTTCAAGAATTCTGAAAACGGATATTTCCATTAAAATTTTGTGGTCGATTCTTTCTTTTACAAATTACGTATAAGTGAGTAAAAATAGGACCACAAATATATATATATATATATATATATATATATATATATATATATATATATATATATATATATATATATATATATATATATATATATATTTATATCAAATAAATTATCTTATGAGGTGAGGAAATTTTTTTATGAGTGAGTAAATGTATAATAATTAGAATTATAACGCTAAATTTAATAGTTTACATGTTTCTTTTTATGTTATTATGAGTTATTACAGTAAATGGTCCCCTTAATTAAATATAATGTAGTTGTAACCCCAAAATATAAAAAGTACTGCATTAGAAATTGTAAATCGAATGGTGTCATCGTTGCACGCCATATCTTGATTATCAATTTTACTATAATGGTGTTTACTTTATGTGTAAATAACTAGTAATTACCCAAAATATGTCATTCGATCGATGTATAAGCATTATTTATCAATATTAATGAATTATTCATAGTGAAATTTTACCTACTAAATATAATTACATATGTTTAAATTGTTTTGACATAACTGTATGAAGATTCTTGTATTGGCACAGTAGTTGCAAAAAGTGACGCTAGATGGCAGCACTTGTACTTTAATAGCTCTCACGAGAAATTGGCACTTGGAAAATGATTAGTCGGTATTTCTTAAAATTATTATTTGTCTACCTATATACCTAATAATCTTCAAATAAACTAATTTATCATGATGTTCATCACGAGGAATAACATGTATCGTTACTTGTAAAGCAGTACCAGGAATTCGTAATCTTTTGTAGGCCTGACATTTATTTGTTGGGCCGTCAAAGAAAATACAAACATAGTCCTTAAACTTAAAGTTATACTCTTTGACACAATACCAGAATAGGTAGTTCTGTTCGCTGGTTTTTAGCTTGCCGTACAGAAGAGCAAAAGCATTCAGTCATGTGTCTGTAACATTATCGATTAAAAATAAATTCTTAACTAAATCGGCCAATAACAAATTGACGAATTTATTTTATTATTATTATAATTTCGAGTATAATTATTGCCTTATATAGCAGTACTTAAAAATGTCCAGGCAATATTCGTTTATACAAACATTAATATAATTTTATTAAGAACAAATTGAAAATAAAGTTAGGATAGTTCCTCTTCCCGTGCATAATTGTTTTACTGTGTGAAAACGTGTATGTACGACGAACTCGAAATAAGAGCCCCAACCTTTTTTTAAACGATACGAACGACTTAAATGACAAATCTCAACGTGGTTGGACCTGCCGAAGCCCGCTGTAGTCGAGGGTCAAGTCAAGTAGTTAAAAGCTGTTCTAGTTGAAACCAGTGTGTTACAAAACACTTCAACATTTTTCACCCACAAAACAAATTCTAACGGAAAGTAGAAGTAGGTATGTGGGGCGGTGAAGCGTGCAGGGGGGCTTACTAATATATATATCAACACCTAGTTCATATTGTACACAATTCAATAGGCTCTTTGTTCGATTTCAGAAATATTAAATCATTGAAAATAGCATCATTGCTTAGCATTGAACGCATCGCTGGAAAAAAAGATGATACATTTACTGTTATATATATATATATATATATATATATATATATATATATATATATATATATATATATATATATATATATATATATATATATATATATATATATATATATAATGCGTATGATTTTGGAAACTCTTAATTTTATATAACCTTAAGCCCACTGCAACTACAGCTCACCAGTGGCTTTAAGCATCTACTTGCGTAATGTAATGTATTTTGGTGATACTATAAGATGTGAAAAGCTATTTTACACATGGTAAAAATCGTCCTACTAACAGTAATAAATACGTTGGGTTAAATGAATATACAAGTCCCTAACAATACAGTGATAAATGATCAGAAACCAAAATAGAAGATGCGTATATACCCCTAATTAACAATGCTTTTATCGATTTCCTATTGAAAGTAAATTAGTGCAATATGTTTGCAATACACTTAAACAGACTATGTATATGTCCAGAGTGGTTGCACATATACATTGTAGCGATTTTATTGGTCGCAACAACAAAACGCCATCGTGAAAATTGGATTAAACTTTTTAAATCCAATTACGGTAACAGAATTAAGTCGAACAAACAATCAATTTTATTTTGCATTTTAATGCACAATAGTTCAATGGTCGCTTGTTGCTTGGGAATTTATTTGGAACTTGTCGCACCTACAATCTTTGCACCAATTTTTTTCTCAGGCTAGGGTGAAAGTATCAAGGTTTAAGCCACTTTATTTCTGGTCAGTTTTTAACAGCTGAAATCAATTGTAGACTTTGTTAGTTCGTATTATGCAGCCCTATCGGTAGCGTAACAGAAATGACGGAATCAACAAGTAATAATATAAATTCATCAAGTCTCCGCAACGTATCCACCGCTAGCGAACTTTGCCGACCGAATTCGGTCTTGTGGTAGCACATACAAGCTGCTTCCCAACAGCTAGACAGTCAGAGAAGGGTTGTAATATTAGTATTCGTACGAAAATCGCCTCTGAGAAGCATTACAACATACAATTAACAAAATTCTTCACACCGTTTTGCAAAAATGAAACAGGAACGTTTAATAATAAAACCTCAGAATATTAGACAATTATTATTTTATTTAGATTTATTTATCAAAACAAAATAACTAGGTGCACTTTCAAATAAATTTTCATTGTATTATTAGTCGTTTTAATTTGCTTTATTATTATTTTAGTATTTTAATTAAATGAGCGAAATTCAAGTTCTAATTATAGTTTTCTTGTATTGTTTAGTTTTCAACTATGTAGCTTAGTTTGAACTATAAACTGGGAGTGGACGACCTTGAACTATAAGCAATTACTAGATAACAAACCGGTTTGGAAGCCCAAACGCCAACAACGGCATTTCGAACGTCTGTGCAAATTTACATTATGAAGCAAGAAAATGTATTTTTATTTTTAAATATTGTATAAAATGCCTTTCTTCACCAGTATATATATAATTATGTAATACATGACTGCTTTTCAACGAATTTAATATTGTTTTCTCAAAACAATACTTAAAAGCTTGTGACAGTTTTCAACAACAGGTATTTTAATCTGATTGTCGTATCTTTCATCAACCAGTTATGAATTAATTACTTATAAATTCACGCCAACGCATTTTCCGACTACATTTTCAAATAATTATAACTGCATATATATATTCCGACTCTTCTGTTGTTGAATAGATTCATAGTCAATCAATAGCAAGATATGCGTCATGGCAGTTTCCGTAACATATAACAAGACCACATAACAGAACTTTGTAGGGCCATTTGATTAACATTGGTAAACAAACACCTCATAAACTTAGATACTTCAGCTTAAGATGCACTATCAAGTCCATCTAGTTCGAAGAAATTCCGTTCCGCTTTGGGCAATTTCAATAGTAGGCACCGCCATTCAACTTCGTATATTCATGTAAATCATTGTTAGAAATATGTTATTTTTATCGTATAGTATTTGTTTAAATAATTAGCTACATTTCTTAATATTGTAAAACTGTTTTAAACAATATAATCTAATATATGTCCAATCGTACTCAAGGAATTTAAATATACTATATATCATCGATGCGTATTTGCATAATGAATGTCTGGTAAAAATATCATTTATTGCTTGTCGATAAAAAATAAAATCCTCGAAAATGGATACTTTTTATTTTTTATCTTTAAACATGCAAGATAAAAAAATTTGATCTTTAGCAAGATTATGGTTTTCGTGTAGTGTGTGTGGCAAGGTGAGCATATATAGAAAGTAGTGATTTCTTTTATGAAATGATAAATACTGTAAAAGAAATCCTTTTAGGGTAAATCAATAGACGAGGTACGAAACGAATCGTGTTTCTAGTGGTGTGCGTGCGAGAGAGTGCGAATTATAGTTTGATAAGTGTAAAGTCGTTCGAGTATTATTAATAATGAAACAAACAGTTTGGTGAAAATACGTGAGACGGTATGGCACTGCTCTTCGCCTTCTCGCCGAACGCTAGAAGCGCCCACTGACTTTATTTATGCGAACTGCAATCTACTCGTAAAAGCCGTAACCCTAGACTGTATATAGCAACCAGCTAGTAGGTAGTTGAGGAAAGTTGCGCATGCGCATCTGTAGTAGCTGTAGCTCGCACACCCCATAACGTAACAGGCGAGGAGTCGTCTAAGTGAAATTCTTGCTAAAATGAATTTTCGTCGACCAAAACGTTAAACGAAGAAAGATAGTGCGTGACAAATCGAGACTCAGAGAGTCAAATGAGGAATGCGAATAAATAAAGATAATGTGAAAGAGGGTCTCTGCCTCTTAAACGTACGGTTTATTTTAACTAACGCGGAGCTCCGCATATATCTACGTACATATACATATATATATATATATATATATATATATATATATATATATATATATATATGTATACACGAGTCAGCAAGTTCACCTTTATAGTTATATTAGGGAAAATGAAACACACCCCTCACCCCGCCGCGGAAACCAAATGAGTTACCTACATGTGACCCACATCACCGACAATGGTATTTCATCAGTGCTCCACACTGAAACTGCACGCGAATTCATGCCACTCTCTATCTTAATAAAAATATTATCAGTCAGTATTAAAGGTTTGCCGACTATAAACATTCAAAATTAATACATAAATAAAGTTTATAATAGCAGTTTGACTATATATTCTTAAAAAGGAACCTTACTAATGTAACGATATAAATTATTATATAAAAACAACGGCGTTAATATTTCAACTCGTATTCATACATTTTTCTGGCCGCCTAAGTTGACAATTTTGAACAGAGAAATAAACGAGGCACTTCTTGTGAATATGCAGATTCCTTGAAATAACTGAATGCTACACGGTAACATGGCTATTAAAACGGAGCAATAAACAGATTTGTATTTATATGCATGTATCTGAATTGTAATATACCTCCATGTAGGAGCTAAATGGAGTTAGGACGTGTATCTATTATACCGATGCATATGTGTGGCAGCGTGTGTGTGCCTGAGTGTGAGTGTGTGCGTTAGGGTCGCTGGTTGGTAATGTATCGGACGTGGCGTGCGAAGCCCGAGCTACTCGGACTCGGACAGGTTCAGCACCGCACACAGGACGGGTGTACTACGGTTGTGAACGCCGGTTACTGAATACACCGCCATGCGGAGTCAATCTGTAACGGATACAAGCCAGGAACACGACGGCCTCCGGTCTACTAGCTAGTAGGAAGCAAACACGGAACCGCTCGCTCCTCCGACGCCGCCGCCGGACCGTACGGGGCATCGGCATTGTTCTGTAAATGAGCTTCGAACCGGCCAACTTAACGCCATCACGTACGGCTATTAAACTCTACTACTCCCCTCCCCAATTCTCCCTCCTTCTACCCATTTACCAGGACTACCCATCCCTCGCTATAGCTACTTCTTACCCCCACCACTTCGCGCCGATTTCGTACTTTGGACTATCAACGGTGCAAGATCTCTCCCAGTGCGAACGTATTAGAGAATAAATGGGGAGTGGGGTAAAAGTACTGTGCAGCAGAGGCGTGAGAGTAGTGAGTAGGGGGTATCTAATACAGTATCTGCTTCTCTCCTCTCAAAAAACCAGTTTGCTTCTGTGCTCGGCGACACCTCTCCCCAACGTAGGACTGGGAATCGGAAGAGGAAATTTTCAGTAATAAAAATACAGAATTAAATCCTCATTTGTGGATTTCGCGCGCGGCTAAAAAAGTAGTTTAATCCTGATGACACGGTAACGTTTCATATTTTTCACCATCACATGACACATAATTCTTCAGTATTCCGGCGAAAAGGGCTTGCTTATCATTATACAGAACCAACAAATTTATCATGAACAAGTGAAATTGATGCTATAATTTATTAAATCAGATATATAACTATCAAATATTATTAAAAATACGGTAGTAAAACAGGAAGCATTTGATTAAACGATATTTAAAACTGAATTTCAGGAATTGGTAGCCATGGAATGTTCACCAAATTGTGCTATTCGTACGCTGTTCTCTGGCTGTAGGGTAGGTACATGAAAAATCAGGAGCATTACGAAAATTCGTCAAGTCGCCGTAACTTTTAATTACTGCTAGTTTATTTGAAACGAACATCGTAAAAATGTACGTGCTTGATGTAAAACGCGACTTACATTGCAAAACAAATAACCATACTCTCTGCCTCCTCTCCGGCTGTGTATATGTATACAATAGAAAACTCATTGCAACCTCATCTAACATTCTTCATAACTACCTTACTTTATGACCTCAGCGCAACTGTTACTTTGTAAACACAATATTTCAAATACACATAACACAAACGCCATTCATATTCCATAATTGGTGAGTAATCTTTTGTCCATACATGAATTATACAACTGGCAATGGAAGCGGATAAAAGAATAAGGAAACGTAAATGAAAAATAGTAAAACAACCAAAATGAGCAAAGAGAAAACGACGAAATAAAAGAGCAATAATAGAATACTAGTAATTAGAAGAGGAAAGGAGAAAGACATTGAAAAGGAAAATGAAAAACATGAATAACTATAAGGGGAAGATATTGATAAGAAAAAATATATAAAAGTGTTTTAGTTAAGTTTTACATAAATATTTGAGGAAGCTTAAACTAGGAAAATACTAGTTTATTACTTAGAACTGCTGTGCAAATGATCTAGACTATTTGGTCGATTATATTGAAGAGTAGTGTGAATAGGAAAAAGATTGACAGTTCATTGCTGGTAATTACCGCTACAAAACAAAGTTATTTGAACGCTGAAGCTGTTGAGAGAATTGATTAGGCTAGGTCGAATAAGTTTGTTGGCAATGGTGGCATTCTTTGACACGATTTGTATGGTACCAACACTTTGGCTGGACTGTGTCTCACTAGACAACTACACACACAACTATACGTACGTATACGAACACCAGTGATAATTAGTTCGAATGTATTTAGTATGCGACGGGATAGGTGCCGAGAAGTAAAGTTTAAATTGCGTTTCGCTGCGTATCAGTGAACGAAAAGTATTTTCGCTCAGCAACCGTCGGTCGTGTCGTTTCGTTTTCGGACCCAACGGACAAACTGAATGTGAAAGACATTCTACGGCCACCGATCACGCCTTAAACACACGATACAGGACCGTACTTTCAGCCCCCAATTACGATCATACTTGACTTCAACAGGATCAATGGTTTCTCACATCGTTCTGAGACTCTCGACACTCCATAACCCCAAATCGGATCTTGCTTTCAGTGCTTTATCATTGATTCAGAACGTAGTAATCCTCATTCAAGATTAGAAAATTTGATAAAAAATTTTAAGTCTATAGATTATAAAGATAAACAAAACTCTAAAATAACTTTGTTTTCTTCTTTTTAAATATCTATAGCTTATTGATATGAATAAAAACATTAATAAGTTCTAGAGCTAGGGGTTCGTGTCGTTATCATCCCTTGACCATTTCTTTTGTCAAGATTAGGGCAATGCTAAAATTTACTACCATTGTTGTTTTTGTTATTATCATTTTATTTTTCTATAGACTTTTCAATGCATTTTATTATTTTAAATCACAAAATACACCAAAAAATAACGATAAAACAGCATGAATCTGACAGTGCCACATATCATGTGACATGATAGCACAGTAACAAAATTATTTATTATTACAGTCGGAATAAGTTTGTATGTAAAACCCCGTCAGTGCTATAGTGAGGGAGTAGCGAGTGAGTGAGTGAGGTTAGGTCAACGGCTGGCTTGATGTCGAATTGTACTCAATTTTCGTGCACGTGCGCTCGTACGTGTAGAACGGACATCAGCGCACACGGGAAACGTGCGAACCAACGCGTTCCCAACCCTGTACAAATGCCAAGTCGACTAACCAATAATTCGGTAGGTTATTCGTTTATTGCTTCAACTTCTTGGCAGTATTGGAAATAGAAACACAGCAAGCAAGAGAAGGCTCATCAGACAATACAAAAAAATTTCAAATGTGCCTCTTCATTTAACTCACTCTAATTCTTTAAAATATAAAACTAAGCAAGAAATTAATGTTAATGATATTCATTATTAACATATAATTTTCAATTACTATATTTGTAGAAGATATTACCTAAAATATATCATTCAACACTTAGATTATGATGGAAATTTAATTGCTTTCGCGTTCTTATTCCTTTCGTATACGTATTGTACGAAAAATATCTGGAGTGACCTGCACTCAACTTTCTTTTACGTAGTTTTCAATAGATAGATATTAATATATAATGAAAATAACTGGATAATTATACCAATTTATAATGGATCTGAATTTGAAGTACTTATCGTATTCACTCTTAAACTGTCAAACACCACAGTTAAACTCTGAAATTGTTAATTAATTATGTCAGCAAATATATAATATAAATTGATTCTATAATAATTTACCTGATACAATTTATTCTAATAAGAAATCAATATTTTAAATATTAATTCATACAGATAACTGTCAAAGGAATGCTTGTTTGTTCTCAATAAACAAGAAACAAATGATGTAACTCATGGTTGATTCGTTTTAAAAATAATAAAATTTGTCACAATTGTAGGTATCACCATGGCAACGTAAATAAGATATTTGAGTTTTTTCGTAGCAGTTTTCTCATAACTGGTACAATTCATGAAGAAACTTTTCAAACAAAAGTTGTGCGAAATATTAATATCTTTCATTATGAATATTGCTATTTTTGCCGTAAGTGTAGCCGTTCTAGTGATATTGGAGATAGAACAAAAAATGTATAGAGTAAACATGAACTACCGGTTTGAATATTCTTTTCAAAAATAGGAGGTGCACATCTAGGGTATATACAAGTCTTAAGTTTGAAGTTTCATAATTTTTCGTTCGACAGTTTTGGCCCTAGAGCGTTCACAGACACACACACACACACACGCACACACACACACACACACACACACACACACACACACACACACACACACACACACACACAGACGTCATGCCGAAAATAGTCACATTCGATTCAGGGAAGGTCAAAACATGTATATCCGTTGAAATCTCGAGTTCGAAATTTTTCATGATTACAATACTTACTTATTACTCTGTAAAAGAAAGTAAAAAAGTATTATAATTACAAAAAAAAAAAAACGTCCTTGAAATTTTAAGGAAATATTCGTTTTCTGGGTCCATGAACCCATTTTAACTATTTTCTTAATGACGTCTGTGTGTGTGTGTCCTTTGGAAAATATAAGATTTGTATATCCCGGGAAAGAAAATATACTATTTTTGAAAAAATATGTCAGCCATAAGTGCATATCTCGAATAGGACACGAGTTAGAGAAACAGTGAATCGTATAAAAGATAAAGACACAAAAATGTATTAGAAAGTCGAGTGTATGGCTCTCCTGATTTTTTCTATTAGGAAAATGAATTATCAAGATAAGGAGTATAAGGGGAAGGTTTTGGATGACAGCGGGCATACCAGCACACTTCCAATAAAATCAATTAAAACGTAAACAATATAAGATATTAAATTTCTGTTTTCAGTCTCCACTAAAAACTTGATGATAAAACAGTAATACTTGAAATCGCTTGATTTCAATCAACTTTTCTGTTTATTGGCATGATGTTAATTTAGTGATAGTGTGGTTGAGTGTTTGGCCGATAGATGTCTCCGATTCTCATAGCGTGATGGTGGTCGCGTCGCGCCGGTCCGTTACGTCTGTCTGCGGGTGACAGCCATCGTTTGCCGAGTGCTAATGAAGAGAGTTTTTTTCCCGTCGATGGATGATTTCAAACTCGTCCGTCCATAGTTTGCGAGGGGTTTATGATCCATTTGGATGCGCGGACCCTGTCCCGCCTCGCACGTCCTCTAAATATCGTCAATCGGTCGCCCCACCGCGCTGTGGCTTCTGGTTTGGTGTGAGTACGGCCAAAGCAGCGCGTTGTTTGTTATTGTTAATGACAGCATCAGTTTCAGAACTCATTTATATACAAAACGTCAATTATATTATCGCTACGCGGCGTTTCCAAATTTTATTTGTCCATCATCGACGTATCAATCGGCTTTTGTTTCGTCATCAAACAAATCATTGTTTTATATCTGTTTTAGTTAATCACTGCTAATTCTCGAAGATATTATGGATATGTAATGGCGCAGTTCTTAAATTACCGCATCACCTAACATTTTTGAAAGGTTGCAAATACATCGAATCCGGCCATAAAATGGGTTGCTTTGAACTATCAAAAAGTTTTTCCCACTTTAACACAACCAGCAGTCGATAGTAAGTTCATCTAATAAACACGTAGAGAACACTATCTTCCATTTCATGCTACTACATATAAACCCCAGTTTACTATCCTTTACAACGGACCACCTGAGTTTTGAATATGCTCGACAAGATATTTCTTTTATCTTTAATATTGTTTAATTTATTAATTATTGTTAAACTAGTCTATTTATTACAAATACATTATTTATTTGAGATTTCTTTCTTTATTATAAGAAAGCTTATACATAGCAATAGTAGTAAATCCTTTTCTCAAAGTAGTAAATTGCTTTAGAAATTCGTTGGCTTCACTATACGTGCGCATTGCAAACGTTTCTTATACTGCAAACATTATCATTTTAAAACGATAGGGGAATATTTCAAGTACTTAGAGTCATAAATAAAAGCGAAATTAATCTCGACTTGTAGCACGTATCCGTACGAGATAGATATTGAAAATGCAGCATAACCAGGTATCTTCTTAAGTGACGTTTTCCGCCGGTTTTTATCGTATCAATCAATCAAAACGAGGCATTAACACGGCGTTCGCGTGTTTCAATCGAGTTTGACTCTATTCGTATGAGGTGAAGTGAGCAGGATTAGACAGGCAACGGGAATTTTGCATTCAAAATATAAACTAAAAATTATATGGTAAATTTATGTCTGTGAAGATAAGATGAAAATAAATATCATTTAATAATGGTTATTTTATGGCGTATCGCTGTGCGCAATAAAAGAGGACATAGAATTTTTTGTTATTGTTGTAAAATGTTCGTAATACTCCCAGACAGACCGATCGAATTTTTTGAATATTCGTTCGAAGAATGTTCTAACAACGAGTAAAACTTAGATATTGATGAAAACGATTAAGAGCTATATTGTTTGGTCATGTGTCTGTAACATTGGCAAATTCGCAAAGATTTGCACAGATATTCGTATTACGTCTTCCTCATTCCGATAATGTGTATATCTAATACTACTTTTACAACTTATGTTGACACTGAAGGTACCGGACTGGTATTCGTGTAACTTGTAAGCCCATAAAATTCCCGTCGCATTCAATAGCCCTTATAGGGAGACCCTCTTAATTCAGCCTTTTTTTTAATATATCGAGAATTACTACAAAAAATAAAATATGTTTGTTCTAAATAAAATATCTTCATATTGTACCCAGAGGCCATAAAACATTGCATTTATTGTCGTGTTATGATTTTTTTTACGCCCGCTAATCAAATTTGTTTAGATGTTTGGAGTATCTCTTCAATAATTAGTGATTGTAAAACAGTTTTCTTCATTAAAATAGTCAAGGGATAAATAAATTTGTTTCTTATAATTTTATTCCACCATATTGATTATATGGAAGCTGAAGACATTGGTGCCTGTAGCTATGTTTGTTATATCTATTTATTTCAATGAATATCGAACAAATGCAATTTTGATGAAGTTAGCTACAGCGTAAGTAATTTGAGAACCTTCTCCACATGTCAGAACTTTAAAAACAATAATTTCGAACGTCAGAATTCGCTAAGTTGTTAGAAAATAAATGCTTCAAACTAATAAAATGACCGATACACGCGTATTAGACACGTCTTACGTTACTGTTAGGTTAGGTTAGCTGTTAAGTAGTGTATGTAGCAATTAACGTCACGTTTAAGTGACGTAACATGTTACAACAAGCTTCAATACGAAAATCGTTTGTAGGGAGTGGGAGTGTATATCTATATAGTGGGTTTTAAGGGGTGTTCCGCTTTGACCGTAGTCTATAGACGAGACGTCACTTATATATCGAATCGATAAACTACCTAATATATTGGGTGGCAGATATCTAACATTCCAATAACCTGCTGTTCTTCAAATTAAAGACGCTAGTTCCCAAATAGAATTCTAGTCAAGGGACTGCATAAAAAAATATGGGCGAAAACGGTTGCTCAGAATTTTACAAATTTACTGAAAACATATAGTAAATTTAACTAATTTAAAAATTACTAACATAACAAGCTTAGGTCCAACGCACCTATGCGTCCAGATCGCCTTATAAATAATATATGCTATGAGAAAATAAATTATAAATATAAAAAGGCTTACAATTTTTTGTTTATTATTTTGATAAAAATAAATGTTTGTGCATATTTTCAAATTCAAAATTATAATATTTAATAACTTTTTACGACCTTTGGGTTAACAATATGAAAAAATCTTGTAGACATAAAATATCTTATATCTTTTTAGTATAATTTTTGGGTGTAACTGTAATTGTTTTTATAAGGGCAATATTAAGGGGGGTTCCAAATTTTGGGGCCCTATAACTAGGAAAGTATACGGACGATTGGATATAAACTGCGAGCGGATTCAAATGGGATACCAAATAATATGTGTAGCAAATTTGATTACAAGAAATCCGTATAGAAAAAAATAACTGCCTAAAATACGATTATTTTCTAGAAGTTTTATAATTTTTTAAATCTTGGATTTCTTTTTCTTTTTCGTATACTGCCCAGTAAATCATCTCTTATTTAATGCTTTTAAATGATTTCGCTTAAATTATATAATACGGTTGCGTGCACGTGTTTGATAAAACAAACATGACGTATATTTTAGGTTATACAACGAAATTGTGTTTGTTAGTCATATGTATCAGCTATCTCCTATATCTGTAATATGGATGTTCAAATCGTGGCCAAACTGTTTAGAGCAAACAGATTTATTAATTTTTAAAACAATCAATTAATATTTTGATCGATTTGATAGGCGGTTTGCAAAATGTCAAAATGATAGAACACGGTTGCATATTGTTTATGACTTGCTAAACAGTAGTGCCCTCCATATTAATTAATCAGATTCGAATTCCGGAGCTCGGAGGTCCGGGTTCCGGTGACATGGGGTCGACGGCGCTGTAGATGCCGGCGAATTTCTCGTTCTCGTAACCCCAAAACGACCAGACCACTGCGCTCGCCTCGGTTCGCTCAACGTTAACGCAGGAAATTGCTATATCGTTGACCAATTTCGACTCAAATGAGTCTACAGCTGTATTCTATTTATTACGTTTACCAACGTTTGCTGCACCAATTTCGTTACGTCCATATCTAGATAAGTTAAGAAGAGAAGGTGCTTATATGGGGAACCTCCATTTTGCTCTAAAATTTAATACAAGCACATCTTGAATTTTGCAAATAATAACTCAAGTTATTCTAAATCTTTTATAGCAAAACATTCTTAATTGGGAATTTATTTAATTGTGCTAGGGCGATAAGAAAATATACATAATTATTTTGTACTATTATTCTCAGCACTAAGTTAACCCTAGTATGAGCCCATATCATATACAATACATCTGAAATTAACTGTGCACTTCCTCAATTCTCTCAATTGGGTATTGTTTGTCAATTAATCAAGAACAATAGTGATGCAAAGTTTCGTTACTTTTGAGTACTTGTAACTACTCGTTACTTTTAGGTAGAGTACTTGTTACTTTGTATTCATTACACTTCAGTAGCACTAAATGGGTACTCGGACTATTCGGATACTATTGCGAATCGCGTACAGATAAATGAACCTAGTAACGATTTGTTTCGTTGTTCGTCGACTTTTACTTTTGTCGGTATTTTGCTCTAGCTTCAAAAATCTGCTGTTGATATGTCGTATTCAAAGTGATTTTGGTTTCTTTAATAAAAAACAAGTCAATAATTCTAATGTTATTATAACATTCAAAAACATAATTATAAGATAATGAAAAATACAAAAGAAAAACAGAATATAAAATAATTCTTGATTGCAATACAAAGTAATATTATTTCAGCATTTTTGCCGTTTAATCGTTTACGCCTATCTGAAAATAATTGACCAGCTTTGGAAAAATGTCTCTCAGATGATTACATGGTGCAACCACGACCACGACAAAATCTGATTAGGTAACTGTTTGTAAAAGTAACGAATACTTTTTCATGTTACTACTAGTTACTTTGGATCTTGCCTAGTAACGAGTACTCGAGTAACTTGTTTTACATCTCTAAAGAACAATATCATTTTATCTCTTCAAAATCAGTGATTATAAATAAACTTCCTGCTGCTCACAATATATAATAAACTAAGATACTGCTTTTAGTTTTATATTCCCTTTTTTTTTCTAAATACCAGTACAAATTAACACAATGGGTCGAGTCACGGTTAGGCCCCGGTAGTAACCATAAAAATATATATAAATAAAACGATCTCCAGATACATTCATATATTTATGATTAGATACAGCTCACATTAAGTAACTACTGAAATAATTCCGTACGATTTAGTTGACCAGTACGCATTAGGCAACTCTTCCCTACAATATATGTTACACAGAAAATGCAATGTAGTTTACTACAACATGATCACTTACTGTTACTTTTGTGCTATTGGCACGGAGATATCGAATAGTTCAAACGAGTTTATAAAGCTGCTATCATTTACAAATCATGTTTTGACAAGTGTGGTAGGACAATCGTTTTGATATCAACGTCGCACAGTAATATAGGTGTATGTATGTGAGTGTTCACACTATACATTTATTGTATATATATATATATATATATATATATATATATATATATATATATATATATATATATATATATATATATATATATATATATATATATATATATATATATATATATATATATAGGAGAGACGACCCGAAAAAAGACAGTGATATGAAGAGATAAAGAGCCGGCCGTGTCTGTGTCCGAGTCGTCGGGTCCGAGTGCGAGCAAAAGTAATCTTTGTTGTATTGAACGCAATATCCGTGCAAGCAGGCGCTTATATTAGCTATCGCTAACTTTTTGCCAACAATGTTCTTATTTCTGAACGTTTCGCGACGTTAAACCACATATGTCTACCGAATACTTGTAATAATGGTCAAATACCAGACCCGAATTTTCTACTGCAACCAAAGCAATAAACAAAATTCTTTAAAATCCATTAAATTACCTTAATAATTTACTAATCAGTATCCAAGAAATATTCAACTGGACTATCGAGAATTTCTGTTTAATACAGAAATCAAATTGTTAAATTTCTTTAGGGGTCTTCCTACCTTAAGAATGAAAATAAAACTGTTTTTAAACAATTTTCTTTACAGAAGGGATCAAAACATCGTTTTGAAATTTTTTAAGTATATTTATTCACACTTTAAGAGTACAAAAAACATCAAAAGATTGCAATTATCCTAACCGATGATTATATCTTTGTGCAACCGGACAAAATTCATATGTATTTGGAATGGATAAACAATTTTAAAAAATAATACATTATTTACTCAAAAAGAACCGTGTATAAGATAATTACCACGGAACATTTTATATTTAGTGAAACAAAATATGGTAAAGGATTGCCAGGAGGAGAAATTTTAATTAATTATTTTCGAAGTAAAATATGTTTTAAAAATCTGCTGCGCCCTAAACTGGATATTCTTGCCTGTAGAATCAAAGAATTTGTGTATTTTCTAAAATATTGTCCTATCATTAAAAGAAAATCGGATATTCCTATCATAATAATGATTTTTTTTTATCGTTGATATTGCGCTTATTGTAAGAGAATTTATTTGGTATTTTCTATTTACAAAAACGATTTTTCAGTAACTGGTACGGTTCCTAAATTATTAACTTTTATATCTTTTTAATGTTTCTCGAACTCGTGTCGTATTCGAAATAGTAAAATAGTAGCAAGAATATACATTCACGACCGGTTCAAAATTTGTTTTAAAAAAGAATTTATTTTTCGGGCTACATACAAACATTAAATATAAAATTTCATAATTATATCTTCAATCGATTTTGATGTAGAGCCCCAACACTGACTCACAGACACACACACACATACAAATACTTGTATACATACATAGAAACATACATAGAGAGAGAGAGAGAGAACGTTATCTCATAAATAGTCAATATTCATTTAGGAATGCTCAGTACGTGCATATCTGTTAAAATCTCGAGTAAGAAATTTTCAATGATTACAAAATTACAATACGTATTTTTAATCATCGTCTAAGAAAGTAATGATAAAATCGATAAGTGCTTCTAAATCATAAAATCAGAAAAATGCCACGTAGCGTTATTCTTTAAAAATCGTAGTCCATTCCAGATACGAATAACTTAACCGCCGGAATCTGCCATTTTTAGCGTTATATACTCCTAGAAATACAAGATGTTTGGTCGCAAATTCAAACCATACAATAGTGTGTTTGATATGTTGACAAATTGTTCAGAAGGATTCCTGGTGTGAAATCGAGTTCCGAGCAATATAAAAATGATGAGTTGAAGTTAGATTTAAATCATTCAGTTCGCAATTAACAAGTTAATTATTTTTTAAAAACAAAGTAGGTAATATACGTAATATTTAGAGGGTACTTGAACTGAACGGTAGAGGTGTCGAGTGTTTAGTGCGCTAGTAAAACGGTTGCCTGGTTCGGCTGCAATCGGTTGAACCAGAGCACCGTAATTTGACATAGCGAAATAACAAATTAAATATGAACCCATTATACTTTTAGTGGTCATATTATTTTAGGTTGTTCATCTAGCGCTAGCGCACACAGAGCGATGCGATACGATGCGACGCCAGCGCCACATACGCAGCGAACGAACACTGTATTAATTTAAAATGTTGGCAACGATGGTCGCACACCGTGGGTACCGGGTATCCGCCTCCCACGGGAACTATTTCACCAAAGTCGCGCGTATTTCTTATATTTCACCATCTAAGCTGTAAACATATCATATAGAAATAGACGCTTTATAACTCGTACTCGAGATGTTTACCACAATAACGTTGTTCAGTAAATACATAAATACATAATTTACTAGCGTAACCCCAAACATTAATGCTTCCAGCTCTGAATATTTAAGATTTCTGCGATTGATTAAAACATTGCATGGATACATATCATCCTTATAATTCTAATACCCTGTATCTCAAATATCATACTTTTGTATGTTTTTGTTTTTATTTTATTTTATTATATATATATATATATATATATATATATATATATATATATATATATATATATATATATATATATATATATATGTACATATAAGGTACACAATATGGTACTGGTTGACCCTTCGAATTAGACATTGAAATTAGGATGAACTGAACGGACAAAAAACGAACTTGTGCTAGTTGTGGTGAGGTTACGAGTTGGGTCCTCCATAAATAAATAACAAGCGTATGTGCAAGCAGTAATGCTTCCACCTTACCTTAGTAGTGATTCACTAATTTCTTAATTTACTCTTGCGAATCTAGTCAGTGTACAAAAAAATAATAAGACTCGAAAGTGTTTTATTTTTTAACAAATCTTGGCCAAAAACTATTCAAGAAATTAAGTAATATTGTTTTTAATTATAAATAAACATTGTGATTCACAAGTTGTAAATTTATTTAAAATAATACTACACTAATAGCCATTTAATATCTAACAAAAATTGCTTGAAATTTGTACATCTTCAATGGCTGCACCGCTAGCACTTAACTTTAAACCGAGCTTAGATTTTGTTATATTATGAAAATATAGTAAATATCTAGATTAAAATAAGCGCAAATTAGCCTAAATATGTTGAATATATCCAATGGTTATGATTTCAATTCTGTTTTAGAACTAGACCATATTACAATAAATAAAAATTATTTAAGTTACGCTTAGTGTTAAGCAAATTCGGTGCAACTAGCCATAAATAATGTTAGTTGTTAGTGTGGCTACCTATTTTAGCACAGCGATTTACTGAAATATGCATAAAAGCCTACATCAGGCTTTATTGAAATTTGCCAAATCATATATCAATTATTTACATTTGTCGCACGATTATTCGGGCATATTCTGAAATGTGTTCGCTAAAATTTAACGTCAAGGTTATCTGTTAGAAATATTTCTAATGTTATGAACCCATATATAAAAACTTTTATTGGACCTTACCGTTAAATTTTAACTTGTACATTACAGAAAATACACGATTGTCTGTGTATGAAGGTTTGCAGATAAAACTTGACTAGTTTTACGTAAAAACATTAAGATTCAGACTTCACTAAGCAAGAAATGGTCAAGACAAGTAGCTTTGTTATTTCTTGTCTTGCAAATCAAGTTTGTGTAATGACAAGAAATGGTGTCTTGATGAAACACTATACTGTGTGTAGTGAAGTAAAAAGAATTGATTAGAAATTTAAATTAGAATACAGTGAGCGTGCAAAGGACGGGGCTGCGCTAGTTGTGGTTCAGGTTTGGGCTTTCAATTTGGCGCACACAGAGAGCGAGTAACTGACAACCTGCTTTAGCTGAAATATATTTAGAAATTGTTTTGAAAATGTTGTTAACTAAAACAAGAAACGTAAGTGAGGGTACGTAGTCATGTGCTAGAGTGCAGCACAGACACAGTCTAGATAGATATATGAGCTACATGTTTGGTACATATGGATCGACATTTAAGTAATATTAGTGCGAGATTGCATGTAAATTGCAATCTGTTCTATGTGTGTTTATTCACAACACTAAACGGAAGGAGAGAAGACAGGTCCGGAAAATTAATGTTTGCGGCATGGAATCTATTCACAGACAGAGATAGACATATGCTCAAATGAGAGCGAGTTGTGCAACCGACATGGGACACACATTCACGCATGCGCACACACATACGAAAAGTCCAAGTCCAATATGACACCTGGCGCTCAATGTTCACACGCATTTAAAAATAATTCCCTATCGACAACACCGAACCAACTAAACAAACATCGATGCACTGCAGAACCTATAAACGTTTAAACTAAAGGAAATATTTTACTATTTTTTAACGTGCGACATATAAAATGGTTAATTGTTTATTTATTGTTCAGTCGTCTTGGACGTTTTTCGAAATAAAATACTCGTTTGTACCGTGTTTCTACTTTACCACATTTGTTTTCTTATTTGTTATTACATTTACAGTAACATTCTTGCAAAACCAAGGACCAGCTTGCAATTTTGTTTTTCTAAACTCGCTGCACAAAGTACAGAAAAGCTAAAGCATTCGTTCATGTATCTGTAACATTCTTAAATCAACAAACGTTTCCTAAATCGTCCCCGTGAATCCAGAAATATATATTCGTAGATTCATATGAACCTAAAAAACCACAAATAAATTTAAATTTAAAATATTTATTATGACAATTATTTTCATTATTGTTTTTTATTTTTAAATAATATTATCACTATCACAGTTTATAAATATGTTAATTAAAAAAATGAATTCTGCGTACATTAAAACAAAACAGCATTTAGATTATAAGGTGAGCTACAGGCATTGGTGCATGTACCTATGTCTGTATAATAAACTATTTGTGAAATAACACCTAATGTTTTTTTTTTTGTCCTTGGTACAGTTTTAATTCCTGTTAGTTTTATTATTCTAATAATTAAATTCAGAATAATTCACCTAGCGCCAATTTCAATTCAATATAATAAATACGATTATACGTTACGCGTTGTATGCAATCGCGTTATAAAAAATCGTATTATACGAGAATTTCCTCGTACAACACGAATAATATAAATAATATGTTGTAAAAGAATCGCGTTAATTAATTTTTTTTTAGCGCGTAGGAACTCGTAACATTAAAAAAATGTTTTCTACGTACATTAAAACAAAGCAGCATTTAGATTATAAGGTGAGCTAAAGGCATTGGTGCATGTACCTATGTCTGTATAATAAACTATTTGTGAAATAACACCTAATGTTTTTTTTTTGTGCTTGGTATAGTTTTAATTCCTGTTAGTTTTATTATTCTAATAACTTAATTCAATATAATTCACCTAGCGTCAATTTCAATTCAATATAATAAATACATAAATTAAAAACTATTATTTCACATTAAATGCATTATTACGTATACTTATTATACATATAATTAAATCTTGCAAATTCAACTATATGCAACAAGTCCATTAATTTTGATAAAAAATAAATATAATAACACAATTTCCTCAATTTGATTGTATGTTATTTATTTACAAAAAGATGTTAATTGCAAGATATAGACACCCCAAAATGGGAATGGCTGGATTGACTTGAATTCCCTTTGCCGAATCAATCTGAGTAATACGTATAAGATTTTATCTATAGGTTAGAATTAGTGGATATTCGAAGCTCCGAAACACAGAAGTCCCGCAAGCCGTCACTGAACGAGCGAGAGCGACCGTATTTAAGCTGACTTCTAACCGGAGTCGAAACCGAGCGCAACGGTTGGATACCCTTTGCAAGGAGCACGGCATCGAGCACGTCATTACCACTCAAAAGCCGGCACGGCAAGTGGTCAAAATCATCCGATACCGACCGTCCGCATTCACACAACACACTGCGGAGCCCGGACTCAGACTACAGACCCAGCCCATAACCAAACCATGTAGTAGACTGACTGCCAAATATTTACACTTCTTTCGCACGAGATATTTATTTATCTATATCACAACCCATATTTATTTTACGGTTTCACTTCGCAGCAAACTTATTTCTGTCACCACTGAAATCAAACTGGGCTGTACAGTATTTTTATTTTATTATACCTATTATCGCTTTTTCATCATCTCTACTTTCTTATACGTAAGTAATACAATTACAAAAACAAACAAAAACTTCGTAACAGTAATGGAAATATTCGTTTTGAATATTTGCTTAATGACACACTAG
Source organism: Leistus spinibarbis (assembly GCA_933228885.1). NCBI lineage: Eukaryota > Metazoa > Arthropoda > Insecta > Coleoptera > Carabidae > Leistus > Leistus spinibarbis. The sequence goes on along the minus strand of OW121792.1, from coordinate 3,394,055 downwards.
GTGTGTGTGAATGCTGTACAGTCAAATCATTAAACATAAAAATATGTATGTAATATATTTTTGACTGATTTTGTTATATAATGTGATTTTTTGATCAGTAAAGTTAATGTTAAGTTAAAAATGACCAATATATAGTGTCTTCTCTCACAATTTTTTGCATAACTCGAAAGTGACGCCAGTTACAGAAAATGTTATTCATATAAAAGTTAAATACATTAAAATTTCAAGTAGATATTGTTTGAAATACAATTTTGAAAAATGCACCATTTACTGAAAAATCGCTTTTGAAAATATCAATTTTACATATACGTGTACCCGGTTTTACTATACATATTGATATTGTTTCATAGTAATCGCTGTATGAATAAAAAAATAAAGATCTAACCAGTTATTTATAAAAAAGAATTGTAATGGCCACAACAGATATTTATGTATATATATAATATGATAAATGTGATGCTTGTGTTTTGTTTAAAAAATTGGATCACCAAGTAAATTATACAAAATAAAACTGTTCAAATAAAGTTAAGATGATTTCTGTTCTTTTTATCTATATCTATCTTTGTTTCATTCTTGCCGTTTATGATTTAGTTTCACGCGTCAAAACGCACGTCTAAAAAGAAGAAGAAAAATGTCGGAAACAGATTCCGGTTATTCCGGTACGAAGCCCGGAATCACAAGCAAACAATAACCTCCTAACCGGAAAAGACCGCAAATCCTGCTTATAACACCCAATAACCATTATTTTCGTGTTGCTATTAATGTTATTATTAGTCAATCAGAGTCCCTACATAACTTATGGAGATATATATATATATATATATATATATATATATATATATATATATATATATATATATATTAATTATTTCTTATATATAATATTAACTATACATAAATATGTATATATATATATATATATATATATAAATATGTATATATATATATATATATATATATATATATATATATATATATATATATATATATATATATATATATATATATATATATATATATATACATATTTATATATATATATATATATATATATATACATATTTATGTATAGTTAATATTATATATAAGAAATAATTAATATATATATATATATATATATATATATATATATATATATATATATATATATATATATATATCTCCATAAGTTATGTAGGGACTCTGATTGATCGACTGCCTCCTTGACAGTTCTTAAGGTTAAGTTACGTGTTTAGACGAAACGCTGTCAAAAATGAGTTGTTCGCACTGTATGTTTTTCATGATTCCGCTAAGGTTTTAATTAGAAAAATCGTGGTTAATTAATTTTTAAGTGAATAAAACTGCGTGAACGCTGCTGCGTGAATTACCTACACCGAAATGTTATATTTTAAATTCAGTTTCGCAATAGTGTAAGAAATGAAAATCGCGCGCAAACTGATTTCCCAAGACGAAAAATACGAAAGAAAATGAATACAGAATTTATTTTTATTATTAGTGATCTCTTTTCACATCATAAAATTAACATTTTTAGATAATACTAGCGAAATTATTTATGGCACCTTCGAACGGGTGTAATAGTAACTCAAACCGAATATATGAGGTGCTATTTGTCATCATTTACGTTTGAAATAGTACCACATCGAGAAATAACTAACGCTTTTTTAGTTTTTGTTCTAGAATCTAAAACATAACTTATATTAATATTTAATAAACAAGTTTTAGTATATATTTCGGTTGGTGTATATTCTGGATGCAAAATTATTGATCGAATCACAACTTTTCAATTTTATTTTCCATATAAAACAGTTTTCTTCATGTTTGCTTAGTTATCTATGCTAAGCTTCTTGTGCGTTATGTTCAACTTCTATACTGCTACGCCGGATATATTGAAAATGGACAAATACCAAGATTACTTTTAATAAAACTACATATTATATATATATATATATATATATATATATATATATATATATATATATATATATATATATATATATATATCATAATAATCGTAGCATCATCAAATATCAACATGTTTTACATATGCTTACAATGTATACATATATGTATAATAAATAATAATATAATAAATGTAAATAATATATATATTTTACGTGTAGTGTATGTTAGTTCGAAAGATTTAGATAGCGTACCGAATAAAAAGCTAGACACACAAACTTATGAATCTAGATATTTATATTAATAAAATTTGGATTATTACAGTCTAAAAAATGCGATAAAAAAAACTTCGAGATATAAAAACATAATCTGATATGATGTAATGATATACAAAACACACAAATCTCGCCTAAAAATTCGACTAACGATAGTTCAAGATATGGAAATTCGACTATATTATAATACGGTGAAGAGAGTAGACTGTATTCTGTATATGATATGGGCACACGGTACTCACGGTTACGTTATTCAATTATAATCTAGCGATGAAAACGCTTGTTGGCCAATAATTTTTTAAACGATTTCATAAAAGGAACTTGGATGTCGCTTACTCGTCGCTTACTCGTAAGACCAAATTTGTGACCTATGGTCCTCTGAAGGTACCAGAGCGATTCACACCAAATTTGGTGCACATATTACTTGGCATTCCATTTGAATCCGCTCGTAGTTTAAATCTAATCGCCCGTATATTTCCCGAAATATAAGGCCCCAAAATTTAGAGCCCTCCTTAATACTAGCCCTATAAAAATAATGAAAACATCCAATAATTTTATTAATAATTCTAAGATATTTTATGTCTACAAGGTTTTCTCATATTGTTAACCCAAAGGCCATAAAAAACTTGTGAAATTGTTAGGGAAAAAATTGTAAAAATACGAAAATAATCGATAAAACGTAAGAAGCTCAGAAAATGGCTTAGAATTTTGGGAAAGACACAAAAATAAAATGAATATATTAGAAGAAGAAACGAATATGTATTATATACAGTTGAAGTCCGTATTACAATGTAAAATATAACAGACGCCTTCCTATAACGGTAGGAATAAGTTGGTATGAAAAACGTTGAATACAAGAAAGGTCGGGAGTTTGTAGGTAGTGCCATGGGGTTGTTATCAATTTCGCACGAAACTCGAGCCGGGCCGGGTAGTGAACGGGGTACGAGACCAGCAAGCAGCAGCCAGGTACCGAGTCGACAACGAGCAACAAAAATGTCTCGTGCGCACATCGGCTCGGCTATGAGACAACGTTTTAAATAACAAATTTAAAAAATACAGAGCGCAATCTGTTAAAACTGCCACGGGTAACCCTATACTTCATGCATAGTAGGTGGTAATATTCGGTACAATTCAACACTCCGTCGGTGTATGTCCATTAAATATTTCACAAATTGTATACGAGCTTCGTACATGTGAGACTCTACACACCCCTATGTAGTCTGTACACTCAACGACATTCGAATTGGCTAAAAAGTCAACTCAACTCGCCAACAAATTTTATTTTAATAATTTGTATCATTTTCAAACTTTATTTAATATTGCTAAAATAAATTATTCACGTCGAATCTGTATTGTTTACCAATGTTAATCGTACGGCACTACAAATATTGGTTTAAACCTTGTATATCGTTAATATTTACAGAATTAGACGGATTATTTACTTTATTTATTATAAAGCTACATAAAAAAACATTATACAAGAATTAATTATAATTTTTATTTAATTCATGTGTAATAAATTGGTTTATTCTCTAATTTACACAATTCGGCTTATCGTCCGTAGAGACAGATAATGATGGATAATTATTTTCTTAATAATTGCAGATATAATTCTGTAATTGTATATACAAACTGAGAAAGATTAAATTCTTGGACGAAGTCTACATGAAATTGCAAGTAGCCCTCGATTTACGTACGTATCTGAACGAACACATCGGCCAAAAATATAACCAATTATAAAATTTGTTTATATCCCAAAAAAACCGTATATTCTTATAAGGAATAACCAAGCCAGTAGTAAATATTTACTTTTTGACTATTTCGAAAACGGCACCAGTTAATGATCGTGTATGCGGTACAGGAATATAAGGAATGCTTGGTATTTTTTAGATCGCCGTACTAAGTACCGAAGAAGCTAAAGCATTCAGTCGTGTGTCTGTAGCATTCTCGGAACAAAAAAATTCATTAACTAAAGTGTTTGTCTCGTCGCCTTGAATCCAAAAATATATATAACTTATATACTCGAGGCCCTCTACTCCTCTGAAGGTACCCGAGCGATTCACACCAAATTTAGTAGACATATTACTTAGTATCCCATTTTAATCCTCTCGCAGTATAAATCTAATCGCCCGTATACTTCACGAGTTATAGGGCCACAAAATGTAGAGCCCCCCTTAATACTGCCCTTATAAAAATAATTAAAACACCCAAAAATTCTACTAATGATTCTAAGATATTTTATATCTACAAGATTTTTTGATATTGTAAACCCAAAGCCAGAAAAAAAATTATTAATTGTTTACAAAATTCCTTTTTGTTCATTAAACACATATTATTGGGTGTAAAAATAGCATATTTCATATATTGGTTTATATGTATATCCGAAGTTGAGCGGTGGCGCCGCCTATACAAATAACCCAGAGCGAGACGGCATTTCTTCGAACTAATATACTGCTAGTTCAATTCGAACCAGGTTAAAGCTATTGTCAGCAAGTGTACGTAGGAAACATGAGTCGAAGTAATATTCGTGAATTAATTTAAATATCCTCCAAATACATAGAACAGTGTCAGCTGCTTTTATTATAAGACAATTCGTATAGTAGATTTTCACAGTAACACACACACACCCCGAGAAATAAAGGTGTATGAATGGTTATTCGCGGAGAAGTACGCCGCCGTACACCAATACTTGTTTCAGCGCGTATACAGAACACAGCGAACATGTTGTAGCTAGTCTACTGCAGAATATACACAGACAGCACCGAACACAGAACAGAGTAAAAGTAAAGCGGACGCAATGCAATAGATCGGTACCCATTTACACTTGGGGCATGAACAAGCCGTGCGCCCGAATGGTAGCGGTAGCGGCCGAAAGTAATGGCTTTTAATAAAAGCCATGACTATAAAAATGTTGATTTACGTTTAGTTACGGCGATTATTGATCACAAAATTAGACTAGAATGTCACCAAGGCCCTTCCAAGAGCGGAATTTATAATTAAAAATATATATTACTAGCGGCGCCTGGCTCTTAAGGAACTTACAATAGAGGGCACGTGAAAAAATCATGGGAATTTGATATTTCTATTATACTTTACGAATTTTTACGTTCACGTTGCAGGTTGTCTTCCAGCAATTTTAAAACTGTATTCACAGCGAACCAATTTGTAATGGTGATTTGTAACTACAAATAATAATCCATTTACAGCAACAATATTAACACAATTAATTATAAATGTTGTTGTTGTAAAACTATATTTATTAATTGTAATTTCAAATCTTAATTGCTAATTGTTTCGCTGTGAATACACCACTTGCTGAAATATGCATGCGATCTCTCCCAATATTCAATTTTACGAAATTACAAATCATATTTAAAAAAATTAACTAATATTCTACAGATGTTATGACTTATAACTACACGGGGCCGCATCTGTTATTGAAATATTTCTATTACATTATTGATATCATAAACTATTAGTTATTACAAATTTCTTTTATTTTTAAGCATTGTTTCATGTTTTAATATTAAATAAATATATCTATATTTCTTTTCATACGTCACCGTGTAGATTACTTTCATTTAAGACTATATTCGAATTTATAGTGGATTTCTGAGGAAATGTATGCATCTATAAGTACAATCCGTAAAATTTTGATAGTGTAATATATATTTTAATGGAATTGCAAATCATTTCTAAACTGATTCTATAAGATATATCGAACATAATACATGATATGTGTAATTAATAATCCTAAAATATGTCTCCATTAAAGAACTACAGCTTTTTCAAAATCTTACTGCTTCTCCTTATAGACCTATACACTGGCTCAGAATCGCACCATTAATTCGATAATTTGGACAGAATTCTGTATATTAAAACAGCATTTTTCTAATAACCGACGTGACTTACACAATCAAATCTATTCTGGAGCATACAAAATATATTGTATAACGTATGTCGGAGAGTTTATCGGCTGCACACAAGTATCACCCCTTAAACGATGTATTGTATAAATATCTGCAGGCGCGGTTTAAGATCAGTGAGACGCATAAGGCGCCAATTCAGTACAACCTATAATAGTAATAAGCTAAAAATAACGAACCTAATTAGGAGCATACCTAATTGTGAAACCTATTGAGAACCGTCTATGTTTAAAACGTAAAAACCCAAGCAACGATGAAAAAGTAGTATTAATTTCACCCGAAAAACGTTTTCCTAACGTTTTGAAATATAAATATGTTGTTTTGTATCTAATTATTGTGATTTTTTGTTCGATAAAGACAATTTTTGGAATTTGTACACGGGAAAGATTATATATATATATATATATATATATATATATATATATATATATATATATATATATATATATACATATATATATATATATATATATATATATATATATATATATATATATATATATATAATGAAGACTAAGTACAAAAAAGTTGAGTAATGGGCACTTCAGATTTTTGTATAATAACATTACTGTGCATGTAAAATAAAACACTACAAGAATACAGCATAAAGATACGTCTGTATCTAACGTAGCTTTATTTCTTTTATAAATCATTGGTAATTTTAGATTTGTTCTATTGTTACAGGTTGTAAATGTTTAAGAACCACCGGTGTATACGAGTAGAAGCACACAAGTGATATATGGTGGCAGTCACGCTAAGTACAGTTTTATTTTTTAATTATTATTATTAATATTCCTAATTTTTATTATGATCGTGAAGATCAAAGTACTAACCATTGTTTACACTTATAAACATCTGCTTACTGTACTTTGTACTTTGGTTCGCTATAACCTCTTTTCAATTTAAAATAGTCCCCTATTACCTACTAGTAATAAGATACCTACTATAGGCAGACACTAACTGTTTTATTACCTTAAAAAATCATTTGTATTTCAAGTCTGAGTTTAATCTACCCGGGTCGGTATCCTTAAAATTCGAAATAATAATAAACTTGCGGAAAAAATAGCACCGAAAGTATTTCTAACAAAAGCGTCGTGTGCCATTTGGGTAGGTACTCCGACAAATGGCACGATTCTCGAACAAAGTGTATGCGATTTGTGATTTCAGGACACGTGGACAGTATAACTTCACATGGTCTCGCTTATTAGACACGGTCGCCCTCGGGGGGGACTTAAACTACCTGCGAATCAAGCAACGGCCGGGCGGGCGCGGAGCCGTCGTCGTGTCGTGTGAGTCGAGCACACGGCCGAGCCCGTCGGGGGACACACAAATCGCTCGCTGATGATAACCCTGAGTGACAATGTATTCGTGGGCCCAGCGCAGCCGATAAACCAAATTATATCACAAATATTATTAAATTGTTTTCTAACGAGCCAAAGAGCTAAGTGCAATTGCATTAAAGCAGATATTGCAATATTACACAGGAATGTAATATTATTGAGAGAAACTAGCTCGAAGACGATTCCGATATTTCGGCCTTTTCGATCACAAATACCAGTACAAATATTATCGTTGCCAATATTTATTTAAGTATTAAATAAATGTTCTAATATTTGTTCTGTCTTTTATTTTAAAATACTACCTTAGTAAATAGAAATAGGTCCAATGTTTTATTTAATGCAACAAATTTATAAAGAAAAACATTTATTTAAAAGTAATATTAAACTTAACTATAATTTCTTAACGTATTTTAAAATGTGATCTAAGTTTTAACATACGTCCCTTACTGAATAAATAATGCAATAGCATTAAAAGCGATTTATTCATCGTAAGCTTTCCGAATGATTAATAAATCAACTTGCATATTTTATGAAAGAAATAAAAATTATATTTATATAAGATTATTTGATTTTACTTATAAAATAATATCTTCTTACTACAATTATACAAGAAAATGATAAATAAATAAATATAATGAATTACATAAGAGATCCTAAATAAAGCATAGCAATACAGAGTAAATATATTATATAATGCAGAAAACAATAAATTAAGTGTGTATACACTGTAGAAGTGAATACGATTTATGCGAAGAACAAGATGTGAAGTAAAATTGCACACAAATCACTTAAATCCCACTATTTTTGGATCCGTGTCCGTACTTTCAATTTTCTATATTTACGCGCACGGATCCTGACGCTAGAGGCAAAACTTAAACTTACCTCGTCAGCAAATCCTGTATATTAGTTTCGAAAACCAAACAGTAAAAAAAAAATTAACCAAACTTAAAATACATGTGATTATTTGAGTTGCGAAAAGTTTGTGGGGAGTAAAAACACCGCTCCGCGCACTCGAACACAATAGCGCGCGTTGTGCAGTAAAAAGCGTGTCCAAAAACACGTCGAGATATACGTCGAGAGCTTTTGACACAGGCACAGCACGTGCAGAAGCGGATAAACACACTGGAGAAGCGCGCCGATTCGGACCCGCGAAGAGTACCGTGATCATGTCGCCGACAATGCCCGAGACGCGCGAAGATACGCGACTGATACCACGCGTGATGGTGTGCGAGCGTGCGTGTGCGGGTCTGTGCACCTAGTGTGTGTGTGCGAACGTTTAGCACGGTACAGAGCGAGAAGCTTTTCGTGGTGTTCCTGTTTTGGTCTGGTGTCAGTTGATACAGAGCTTTCGGACTAGTTGCGCTACTGTTTCGCGCGCGAAAACTATCATAAAATCATCGCTGTATACCTAACCGACAAATTGAGAGTCTTTTCCTGCAGCTTAGCTACGTTTTTGCCGTTTTTCTATCGTTAAATATGAGTGACAAATTTACGTAGATGAAGTAGTGAGGCGATTCTAACTATAATGAAATTGTTTTCTTAACTAAACCACCTTCATACTCATTTTATAGAAAATTATATATAATACAATCAGAAATAAATTAATAGTACATACAAAATATACTTTTATTTGAAATATTTTTAAGCAATTTGTTTGGAAATTTGCGGTATATTTAATTATTGATGGGTTCGAACGGAAATTCTTGTTCGAAAAGAGACTGAAAACATGAAGTTGTTTGGAAAATTGGGCACCAGACGAGAAATAAAATAAACCATAGCAACCTCTCGTTCTCTGTCTTGTCTCATTTTCGAGGCGAGATCCTCTTAAGCGTATTAATTTAATAGATTTTTATGTCTGAAAATGTGCCTGTTTTATCTACGTTCAAGGTCACAATTTCAAAATTATATAACTACTTTGCTAGCCAATTAATAACAATGAAAGCGTGTTATATGGTCGTATCATAAAATTATCATTTTAAAACCGTTCAAAATGATCAATGAACAGAGATCGTATGAGATTTTTTGAACGGCGCCTGATGAGAGGGGCAGAGGAGTCTTTGTTTGGACGAGCAGAGCAGAGGCGGACGAGATGGCTAGAGAGAGAGATAGAGGGAGGGAGAGAGAGAAGGAGAAACGTAGCGAGTACGTTCCTTACGGAAGTCTGCACTGGAATGTAATTTCATCAAAATCGTCTACCCTTTCCAATTAGACCTCCCTACTTCGCCCGCTGTTAGCTAGTACCACTTCGGAGCGCGTGTGCTCTAAATAAAATAATACCTACGTTACCCGCACATTTCTAGTTTCTTTTCCACTACCACTACATACCAACGCTCCACGCCAGCTTAGCCTAGCCTTAAAACAGCGCAGAGTTTACGCTACCAAACGATCATCATCAGTTCATGTTTTGTATCATCGACATTCTGTTTGATTTCCTCTGTTCTGTATCGCATCGTATCGTGGAGCCGGGTAGTAGTAAACAAATTAAATGCTGTTTGCGGTGATGTAGCGAAAATTCGAACCAAACCGATTCGGGCATCGAATGTTCTCCGCCGTGCCGATGTTATGCAATTTATTCGTGAATATATAAATTAGGCAAAGTGGCTTGCTAGGCCGAGAGTTCGTCCCTTTTGATGTCACTAGTTCTTCTTTTTGCCCAACGGATCAGTCTCTCGGTCTATGTATATCTATATCTATATACTATGTATCTACCGAGCATGCTACTCTAGCAACCCACACACTATCCCTTACGTTTTTCCTTCTGCTACTGTTGCTCGCTCACCAAAATATTACCTATCTCACTCTGATAAGACACAGACACAACTACACACACGAACTGGCGCGCACGCGCACCTTCTTGCGGCCGCCATCCACGTCTTCTTGCGGTACTTTGAACAACTACACATTTATAGTATGTTCCGTTAATAAAAACTAGCAATCAGACATTTACCAACAACGACTCGCGGATTTACATATTATCAAAAAATCTGAACTTTTTATACATATATACATACAATTTTGTACAAGTCTTAATCCTAAAGCTTCGTAATTAAACCTTCAGCCATTATGGCTCTAGAGTCTAGAACGGTAACAGACACACACACACAACTAATCGTCATCGAGAAAATTCTCGGAATCAATTCAATGAGGCGCAATAAAATTACAACTTTCAATTTTTTGTGATACAAAACTATTTGAATTTTTCGTGCCTTACTATATAAGGTCCGTTATACTACGAGATGGGAAATCGTAAACATCGAATTACTTTTACTGATTTTTGCATTATTAAACTATTATAAACCACATTACCATTACCACCTAGTATAGGTATTCTACCTAATTGGCTAATGCTTATATAAAGTTAACAAAATCGTAGTGAAATAAAACAAATATTCCAAAATGGATATCTTGCGTTTCTATATTTATTACTTAAATCAGTTAACCTTAGACGTCTGCGAAAACAGCTACGTTATCTACTCGTACTCACACACACACATACATACTTACATTCGCGTATACGTTACCATACATACTACCGCTGGCATCAAAATATTCTTATACAAACATTCATACAGCAGCAAAAGATACGCGACTAGCAATAACGCATATTACATTTCGTTTGCAAGTGCATCTACAAATTTATGTGCACATATGTGCGAAGTTTGTATGGAAAAAAAATAACCGTTAACAACAATAATATGCATGGCATGATTTCAAAAACTCTATAATGTCAGCCAAGCTCCCAATTTATTCACTGAAAATATTTAATGATTTCAAATAACACAATTAAAAGAATTATAAACACAAGTTCACAGATGCAGACACATGAAAAACATAGAAAATGAATGGGAGAAAACCCGAGACGATACGAAAGTTACTAATAAAAACTGTCACAGCAAAGTTGGTATAAAAGTTAAACAAATTTAATTGGCCGCTTTTTTCTAATGTATTTATACAGCTTTCAGCTTGAATTGTAAACAATGATAAAAAAAATAGTCGATAATTAAATTTACTGCTACTGTATATTAAAATGTAATATAAATATTAGACTTCTCGAGCACTTCGTGCACAATAGTGACATCTCCACATGTTTAACGTGTTTCACTACTTTTTAAACACGTTAATTGCAAAATATACATATTTATTGTTTTATTACTAAACAAACATTAAAGCTAATGTACACATTTAAAATTATTAAATTTAAATATGAAGTTCAATGTTCAGTCGTTATTTATATGTTTGTTTACATTTGACCTTGATAGTAGATATACAAGTGCCTACACATGTACACTTTTTTTTTTAATGCGATATTACAATTAACATTTTAAACACATAAAATAAACAATAACTATGCTGAAATCAAATATTAATTGCTTTAATGATGCCAATATCAGTTTTCGGAATATCAATATTCAAGTATTTTAATACTGGTATTTCGGCATAAAAGAAAAATTCAAACGTTATTTATTATGTTATGATTTAAATATAAAACCGGTTTTCGGAATATCGGTATTCTGATATTTTAATACCGGTTTTTCGGTATAATAGAAAAATTCAAAGGATAATTAATATGTTATACTTTAAATAAGATACGTAGTTTTAGGTAGATTCAGCAAAATTTAACTGCGAATTCGCGTTAGTGTTTTATTATACCTATTATACGAAACCTAATATTTTTATATTAAAAGTTTTTCTTTGTTATTGGATTTCTTATAATTATTTATTTTTGAAATAAAATCGTTAACAATTGTATTAATTGCTACACAATTTGAAATTATATTTACTTTTTCAACAAAACATCTTTCTTTTTATTATTTCCTTGTTGTTTTGTTCTTTATAATTTTAGATTTTATAAATAAATTCGTTTAACCTTATGTCAATAACATATATGTTCGACGTTACTCAATAACTGGGGTACCTGGGTACCCCTTTGTCGAGTTTATGCTTTATACACCTAAAAATGTTAATGAATGTTTTTTTTAAATCATTATATATGAAAATATCGTTACTATTTGTTAATATTTCATCTGACTAAACAATTATATATACAATACAAAGTGATAATTGTTACTGTTAATTATTATTAAATTTACTATTTAGAGTTTATATTTGTTTTATATTTTTTGGCCAAACGTAACATACAATATATAAAATATCATATGATGAAAATGATACTTTAATTAAAATATATAGAATATAAATATCGTAACTACATATTGATTTATATATAGTTTGACCCTTTATATACCCAATTTCCCGAAAATGGTACAATTTTGAACGTTTCAAAATAAATAAATAAACTGCAAATTTGAAAGTAACAAAAAATGTTATACTTTCCATGTATTTATAAAAGTAAAACTGACAGAAAATATTAATTTATTAAATTTCCTGACATTTAACAAACGCTAATTTGAATATAAAAGGAAGTGTCGATACGCATTCTGTATAGGTTAATTTCGGTTTGGGGTGCGAATGTAAACGTAGTAAAAAGCAACGAAGTGAGCAACTTAAGGCGCTATATTATATTATGTTATATCACACGCACGTTAAATAATCACCCATTCATAAACACAACAGGTGAGGCAACCATTTCTCCCTCCCATTTCATCAGAGAACTAACTTAGCTCACGTGGCGTAACGTGGCGTAGCATAGCATAGTGTAGCATAACAAGAGGGGAACGTACACGTACCCGTACGCGGGCACAGTAACGCGCAAACACGCGAATTTGATTAACACTTCTCTATACACTGTCTAACCATCACTTCGTATTAACTACTACTTTCCCAACACATAAGACACATATAGCATGTCTGTGTGTATAAGTTGTTTAACTAATACCTATCTTAAGGGAACATTACTACACGAAAAAATAGGCTTCGTATTAGACAATATCACTAAATTCCATTCGTCGTATTAAATTAAATTTAGGATACATTGAACTTGTATAAATTTAACTCGTATTAAAATGTAGGGTAATTAACAATAAAAATTAAGTATCTATTAGAAAAATGACTCACCGATAGAAAAACTGCTACTATATAGACCTGCATAACACCTCCACCATTTAATTCGGTTGATCTGTAAGAAAATTATTATTTTAAATTATATAATACTACAAATTACAGTTTGTTTAATTATAGATTTACTTTATATAAATATGAAACCAAATTATGTTTTTCTTTTTGAAATAAAATTATTAGTATTGAAATATTTTATTTTATTTGCTCCATTAATTAACTATAGTAGTTTAACTTTATTTAAATATGAAATAAAATAAGTTTTTGTTTTAATAACAACCAGTTATTGTTTATATAAAATAAAATAAGAAAAAATGTCTTAGACCACAAGGCAAATTCAAAAAACATTTAATAAAATGACTGGTTTCAATTAATTAATTATTGTAGTTTATAAATATTTAATTTTGTTTAAATATATTCCTTTTAATAATGTTCGAACGTCCAGTTCTACTTTAAGCGGAAGAAGTAGAGATAAAATCGTCATTTTTGAAAAAATAAATATATATATACTATGTGGAAAATTAAAAACAATTATGTTACTAATTGTCTATATTAACACTATTATTACAATAATAATAATCTTGATAATCGATATTTATTTAAATTATAAAGTATTTATTTTAACACCAACTTACATTCACTTTACTTAATGATTTCTTACGAACAGCTTAATTGTCTCTTACTATTGATTTCTGACTGACTCACTGACTGCCTGTTTATCTCTGACTGATCGTCAGAGTAGCACGCTTATATATTGAACACAAAGCTTCTGCAAGGTTCTAGAACAATCAACGGCGCTGCCCAGATTCTAGGCGCTATGCATTCCATTACAAATTTTTAAATATCACAACCAATTTTGATTTTTGATTTTACAAGAATGCCCCTACTGTCTAAGACGTTTTATTATTCATCTTCTTCCTCATAAAGAAAACTGGTCATCTCTGAATGACTAGGGGTTATATATAATTATAAAACAACATATTTTTATGATAATCTGTTTGTAAAATTATTTTCACAGAAATTATATCGTGAATAATAAATCAACTCAAAAATTATGATTGATTTAATTTGAAAATATTTCAATACCTCTCGAAAACACATACATCTATAAACTATTATTTGGATTAGCTAGTAGAAAACAAGTGAAAACACTGTAACATAGGATAAGTGCTCGTATGCGTGTATATTCTGTAACAATTATATGCATATACATTCATATAGATGGTTGTGGGGAAAGGGCAATGGTGATTTTAATTAAAACATGCGTCCCTCCACAACAGTATGGTTTTCAATAAAGCCCCGCGCTAAAAATTACGACAGAGACAATTGCGCTTGCGCAGTACACCATTGTTTGTTGTACAACAACACAGTCTTTCCAGTCTAAAAAACACATTTCAAAGTAATATTTGCACAATTAAATAATAAGTCATTGTTATTTATTTATTTTAAAATCTATAAATATCACTCGAGTTTCTTATACTTAGTGTTCACAATATATGTAATATAGCTTTGTTTTGTTTAAAATTTATTTTACTTATGAGTAACTATGGAAATGTAAATGAAACATTTTAAAGTCGATTTTTCAATCGCAACAAATGTTGCTAATCATTTTAATTTCATTAACTTTTATAAGATTCACATTTTCCCTAACTCTAATCGCTTTCGAGATAATCAAAGAATGACATGAGAAAGAATCATTTCCGGTTGAAATATTCTTTTCAAAAATAGGAGGTTTCCTTTTTCGAGATATACAAATTTTAAATTCAATACATCATATTTGCATATTCAACGAAATAGGCTGTAGAGCGTTCATAAACAGACACACACACGCACATATACACACACGCACATACACACACACACACACACACACACACACACGCACACTTCACTGTAAAAATAGGTAAAATGAATTCAAGGACCCTTAAAACGGGTATTTACATTAAAATGTCGCGGTGGTTAATTTTTGTAATACAATTCTTTCTTTTATACATTTCGTATTAGAAAGTACAAATGCAATTATTTATCTTTGGGATATGAATTCGAATATGTGTGGAAAACTATACACAAAAAAGATATTTAATTCTTTAGGAACCAAACCACGTTTTATAAATCTACGTGGATATTGAAAAAGTTTTATAAAATTCTAGATATTCATAAAACTTACGTTATATATAAAAAAAATTCGGCCAACACGTTAAAGAAATATAAGCGCAGATGCATGCACCCAATGTTTCCAGCTCGCCGGAAAGGAATTAGTTCACCACAGTTCAGATATTTAGCTGTTTTGTAAAGCCTCACATGATTATGAATGCAACCGTTTGTCACTCCTCATTTATAAAAATTATCTTAATTGATTTTAGATATATTTATCTAGTATAATCTATAGAGCATGAATCGATTATATTGTTGAAATCAATTAATTACAATGCTATTATTGTCTTTTATCGTTTTATCTCTTCACAATTCTGTGTTTATAAATAGATATTCTTCATTAAAATATCAATGATAAAAAATATTTTCTATGTAAATATAAAAAAATTAAATCGACTAAATAGATTATACTTTAAACATTGGTGCCTGTACCTATACTTGTTTCAAATCTGCTAGGCGCTTATCAACTAAATAGTATTTCTTATGTAGATGATAAGTAATATTTTACTAGCCTGCAAGCACCAATGCTGGAAGCTTGCCGTAGATAGTGATATATAAACAATCCCGGAATGTATACATAAATATAAATATTCTTCGTTGAAATGTTAAAAAAGTTAAATTAGTGATTTTTTGCGAATACAAATATCATGGGATATAAAAGTGAGTCTAGTTAAAAATTTATAGTTTATCCATTTTAAGAGCTTTTTTAACGTAATAACATCAAACACTCTAATTTAGTTTTTTTCATACCTATATACAAAATATATATTATTTTTTGTACCCCATAAGGGTACTTTAAATATTAAGCTGTATAATCAATGATTCTACATTGAATGAAGACAAAAAAAAAATGCCGAACGAAATTGGACCGAAAAAAAACTGATTAAAAAAAATGTATTTTAACCTGGTTATATATTGAACCAAGTAAATTGGTTATGTGGTTTGGGGGGTTACCGCGCTATACGTCGCGAAATTGATTTACCGATATTTACCTATCGTTATATAATTCGCATATTCTCTAACCAAGACAATCGTAAGCTCATGGAAAAAATAGAAAATGAACCTGACAAGGTTGGATTTTTTATTGCGCAAAACGATATACCAAACTTTCGAAAGAACCAGGAGATTTTTTGTTATCCATTAATTTTAACGAATATAATATAATAGAAGTATTAAAAAAATATGTATCTATTTAAAAAAAAAAAAATATCTATGTTTACTTAGATTGCTTTTAAGTTTCTGTGACGTAATAGCTGGAGATATAATTTACTGGCTACTTATTTATCAGAGCCAACTGTCAAAATATCACATAGTAAAGAAACCGATTATTTAAAAAAAAATTAAGTTTTCTTTTTTTTTTGAATTGTCAACTCGAATCCAAAAAAAACTAAGCCTCCCCTGTCTAGGTGACAAAGGTAAGGTAATACGCAGTTTCTTTTATTTAGTTTTTCTTTCTTTTTTATCACTAAAACTCAAATCTTTTCTCTTTTTTTTTCTTTTACGAACGACAACGATAAGAACTCGAACATTTATGAACACACAAATAAAATGTTTCTCGACATTGACCGCAGTACGCATGTACAATATACACTAGACGGCAAAAGTATTGGTCGAACCCAACATTGCTTATACATATTTTAACGGGATTCAGATTTCAAGACACAAAAATTAATACTTCATCGTCAATATATACATATTATATTTAAATATTACACTTTTAATAACATAAAAATGTCTTCACAAGGCATTACTTGGCCATATTTTGTTTCTCTAAATATAAAATTTCGCGTGTTAATTATCTTGTAAACCCTCACGGTTTGCTCCAAATAATATTTCCATTAGCGTTGAATTGTATGCTGTAGACTAGCGCCATAACTTTATTAGTAATTTATGTGGATTTTTATCAAAATTATTTATCCATTCCAAATGCTTATGGCTAAATTGTCAGGAAAGAATATAATAATTGTTATTTGGTCTAGTAATATAAACAGTCTTAACCTCTTTATATCATCAACATAAACCACTTATACTTGAATTGTGCTGCAAGTATATGAGAACCACGGTATTCGAATATTCAAACTATTATAATATTCGATCTATTCGAATAATGAGGTAATATTCGAATATTATCTGCAGCATTATACCTAAAGAAGATGGATCGAAATATAAATCCAATTTTTTTAATTTTCCTAATCCTTTTGCTATAGATCAAAAAATAATACAAAAATGTATAATACTATGTCAAAAGTATCTTAAATTAATACTCCTAGTATCGTATAGTTGCATGTAAAATCGGAAAAGTCCAGAATGAAATAATAAGTATGTGATAAATTAATTTTGTCCTAGATCGCGAAACAGTGAACTCTTCTTCACTTTAGAGTACATTCCGAAACGTAAAAACACAAAAGGTAATTCATTGCAAAACCGTGACAGACGACAAGTGTACATGTTACGTAAACGTAACGTAAAACAAGATAGATTAATTCACACATGTTGGTGTATATGTACCACACATACAGTGTCTTGTCTTGTTAAACGAAGGTACATTGCGTAAAACTTAACGTATCGCTAGCTACACCAGTGTGAGAGAGTATATACTCTCCCTCTTATATATATATATATATATATATATATATATATATATATATATATATATATATATATATATATTGAGTGTCGAAATAGCTATAATTCAGATACTGTAGTCTCTATCGCATTTCGGCAGGCACAATGTAATCCTTTCGCCGTGATATTGTGGCCCCCCCATCAGATGAGACCCCCACCCAGACTCTTTTAGTTGCTGTAAGAGGGGGACATACCATGACCGCAAGTACTGGCTGTTCTTCGGGACGCGCAATAAATAAATTTGTAAGCCCCCCACCAACTCATCGTAGGATTGTTAGGGAAGGGGAAGAAGTAGAGGTGGAGAGCAGCTCCCCGACGAGTGTGGTGTGCTTTTATGGGAAAACGTAATCATATAAAGAAGAAATACGGTAAATTTTATGATCATAGAAAACTAGAAGCAATGACAGTTTGTATCGTAAATTTTGCAATAGTCGACAATTTTTCTCGGTTTTGCGATATACCTACTACCCATTGCCAGTGCCCACAGTTATGCATAAGTAGTTTTAGCCAAACACACCCCATTGGGGTGGTACACTGCTGCGAAGGCACAACCGAAATATACTAAATTGAATTTTTCGTAGATTGAGCAACATATTGTTTATGGTTTGGTTTTATGTGTATTGTCGAATTGGTCTTCCTCAAAAATAAAAGATTTATTGAAATTTTCTTTATATCTTTCGTGGGAGGCTTGCATGCATATATTAAACTGTACATCGAAAAGACTTAAAGTTTGTTCGTTTGTCTTTTATTTCTTGCTCAGATCATAATCTATCTTTTTTCTTCATTATAAGTGGAAGAAAGACAAGCCAGTCAGTGCAGGACAAAAGAACACAACTTTAGAGTGGTGACCAAAGAAATAGCACAGCTATGAGAGTTTATAATGTAATAGGATTTCGATTTGTTGCGTACGCCATTTCCTAGTAATTTAGAAACTCCATTTTATTGAGTCAGTTTCATATGATACTTATTTGCATGTAACAATTTTGTATTTAAGGCAGTTTCCAATAAAATGCCAATACCATATAGCATTCGTGATCGATTTCACATAAAAAATACGAATACGATTCTTAGCCCATATAATGCGTGTAATATTGAACACTGTGAGGAACAATTTTATTCAGAAACATAATTTATGTACACAGATGTGGTACAATTTCGGTGCAGGCAAAGTTATAAAGATTGTGTGGGAACATGTACATTTGGTGGTCTGTTAGGGGGAAGGTATGGGGGGGCTCCAATGTTGTTGTTACTATTACTAGTGGGAGCTGCTGGGCTGTGCCTGGTCCTGGTGGCGTGTCTGCTAGTGACATTTCTAACTGGGCCGGAGATGACACCAGGACAGCCACATGAAAACTCTCACAACAGCAGACATCCTTATAATATAGTGCCGGACAGAGTTGGACTGTATACACATCGAAAATCATTATGCTATCTGAACTAGTTTAAACCGTTCCAGTAATATTACGTGTACCCTATCACATGCGCACTTGTACCATACAAGTAATAAAAGCCCCATGACGTTGTTTCTATTGTTTTCATAGTGGCGTTAAACGAAATTTACAAAATATGTCTTACACACTTAGATCAATAAAAAATAGAATTGATTAAAGATATATCGCTTAAAATCGTGATAAAACAATACATAGTTGGTTCTAATTTAGATGTGGTATCTACTTGCAGACTGCAATGCCAAATGTCGAATACGAAACAAAGGCACACCCTTCGACGTAACCTTAAGGCGAAATGTTAGGTTAGCTTAAGTTAGGTAAATTTAATATTGTTTTTGTGTAAACGTACAATAAGGAATCCACGATGGATAGGAGAGACAGTGTCATATTATTTCGCGTATCTCCATGCTGTCGTTCGAACACGTTGTATATAAACCTAACTGTGAGGAAATGGGAACGTGTGTGTATGTTTTGCGATGGAAGACGAGGGGTATGTGATTCAGACCAGGTCAGACCCAGCGTACGCGCGCCGACGACGCCGGAGAAAAACTTTAACAGAAATGTGACACGTATCGTGTGGATTCTGTCCGCGAAGCGAATGCACAAGCACGCCGCCGTCGCCCAGCAGTCCTCCCTTTCCTATCCAACGCGACGACGACACAGTAGTGTCAGTGTATGTGTGTGTGTGCGAAGTAGGGAAATGTATATACACTCTATAATGGAAATCGTGACTTACAACTCGCCCGAACGCAGCCCGCATCGCAGCCAGAGCCACGCCAGGCGAGGCCAGGCGACGGCCGACCGGTTCGCTCGCGTTTCTCCCGACAGTGTGGTCGTCCTCGTCGTGTTCTTCGTCGCAGGCAACAGCTCGGTCGGCTGGCTGGAGTGGCTACGGCTACGGCTGCCCGAGCCCGCCCCGGTGCCGTCGGCAAGCACATATAATAGACCGCGCTGTGCTGTGTGTTGCGCGTTCTCGAAAGATTCAATTCGACACATCCGTTATTCTAGTGTCTATTTTCTCGTTTTTACCCCGACGTAGCTTCTTTATTTTGGCCCTAGACGGTGCTGCGTACGCGCGCAAAATAATACACACACACAGACGTGTATTAGGACCAAGATTAATTTGTTCATATTCATTTTACGACCACTATCGACTCCTACGAGCACAAAGGTGAAACTTCTATATGCAAACGTTATAATCATAGTTAGATCTAACATTCAAATAATGCACAAACATGTCTTAGGGCAGATTAATTTCTCATACCCATCTTATCTATTGTCCCTTGGAGCACAAACGTTACTTTTCAAGATGTAAAAAATCTTATTTATTTATGTTATTCTATTTTACGAACTATATTGGCCACAAATTAAATTTAACTTTACATATTATTTTCTTTTTAATCTTCTATAATTTGTTTTATAATAATTGCCTTTAAGTTGAAGTTATATTTAAAATGTTATTGTATCTCAAATATTGAGAAAATACTGCGATTTCGCAATAATTTCTCATCATTTTCTAGTTATTTTATACATGAATTGTATCTAAGATAAACCATCAGATCCATGAAGTTCGAAGAAATTCCGTTCCGCTGTAGGTTATTTATGTAGTCGACTACACCACTTGGTGGTATTAGAAATATGATATTATTACGCTACAATCAAAGGTATTTCGTCAAATAATATCTGTTGGATTGATTTCAAACATAGGTGCAGGCACCAACGCCATTAGCTTGCTATATATTTTAGTGGATTATTTTATTATTCTAGAAAACAGTTCTTAATCAATGATGTTTTTAATGAAACCTAATTATATATAATAACTTTTTTTAAGAGATTAAATGCTAAAAAACAATAATGTAAACGAAAGCAATTGTTGAAATACAAAATTACCTTGAATATAGATAGAACAGTTTTATTATTTAGTAAAATATCTGTGTATTCATAACATCTTACATCGCCCTCCCGGCAGACAGACGCGTAAGAAAGGTTGCTGGGATATGTTTGGTGCAACTTTGTCCAGTGGTACATTGAGCGTCCTGTGTTTCACCAAACTTTTTCAGCAAAAATAATCATTGATGCGCTGGGCGAAGAGGACAAGGGCTCTGCGTTACACTAATAAATAGGTCTTTTGTTGTATACGTTGTCAATAGAACAATGTGATACTCTAAATGTTTGACCTTTAAATGTCGCATTATAACAGAACAGACCAAGCTCAACCTTATGCCATTGTGTCCGTTTCCTATAGGATAGGTAATACCCTGATAATAAACTTAGGCTTTTTTATATACCTATACGTATATAGTAGATCGTACTATATAAAAGCAAACCAATTAACAACGTTTCTAATAAATTAAATAAATTACATATTGAAATATGCTTGGTTATGTTAGGTCGCGTTCAAAAGCAGCTATACAAACAAACATTAGTGCTGCCAGCTCATAATTCATCTCTGCGTAAAAAAAGAAAAAATGTAATAAAAGTTATTTATTTTACGAAGAATTATTATCACTGGTATGCAAAACGAACAAACATAGGTACAGGCACCGATGCATTAAACTCCACTGATGTTTTTGAGGAAGACATTTTAATTATTAGCACTTATTTTTTAATATGTAATATAACAAAAACAATCAACTTAATCAATCAACAACATTTTAAATTTCAATATTATTAATTTTAATAATTTCTGTTTTAAGTAAGTGAATCTTATAAGAAAATGTGAATCCAATTCAAGAGAAAATAATGCGAAATGTTTTAAAATGCGAAAAATAAAAACAGAAGAGAAAGGAAGGGAAAAAAGTCGGTACCAATTTAAAACTAAATGAAGAACACAGTCTGCTAGTGACATACTCGTCAAGTTGGTTGCTGTACATCTTCAAGGCACAAACACAGAACAGTCACTCGCAATGATGGACAAATTTGTGCACCACTAATAGCTTACGAAAATGTACTAGCTAAACCTATATCCAAAATAGACTAGCCAATTAACACGATATACATAACCAAACAAAAATAACGAAATTGGATTTCTATAATATTCGCGAATACTTAACCCATCGCTATCTACGGAATAACGCGGAATTATAATCATTTCCTGGGTCTTGCACAAAGAACAATTGCAATGTGTAGCTTCTTCGGTACTTCGTACGGCGAGCTTAAATTAGTTGAAACAAATTCAGGGGCCCTTAAAGATTTCGAGGTCGATTTTATTTTGTGATCACAATACTATCTCTTATACATTACGTATAAGAAAATAATTCGTATAAATCATCGTTAACATAAATGTATAGGTAGAAGGATTAGTCGTATCGACTATAAACAATTTGGTAGTTGTTTTAAAACAATGCTTATATATATATGGAAGTATAGATAAACTTTTATTTTACGCGGTGTATATGAACATGGTTGCAAACGTTATGTCATCTCTGTTGGGTTCGGCGTGAAATAATATATATCGTAAAAACAATTTCAACTCATCCGGACAACCGGTTCTGTTGGTGTGCGAACCGGTTCGACCAGTTTGGCGACCAGTTAAAACTGGTTAAAACATATCGCTCCACACAAACACACAGCCACATATTCACGTATACCTAGCAGGGTGCATGTACATGTACATGAATTGGTAGTATCGCCACTTTGACAAGCTGAACCACTACTATATATATATATACATATATATGTCTGTGCGCATGTATGTGTGTTCACGTCATTCCCCACCTCGATCAAGAGCATCCCTATAGCTCTCTTTGGCTGTGTTTTGGTATATATGGGGCTGTGTACGAGTATATGTGTTTGAGTGTGCATCGCGCTGTAGAGGATAGTAATTTGATAAGTCCATCGACGTTGACGGCTTCCACTCAATCAAGACGACCGACACTTTATCTCTATCAAATCACACAGGGACTTGTGTATGTGAGTGTGCGTGTGATCAGGTGTACTCTACTACAACCCCAAATATTACCCTTGAACTCCCCATGGACTACCCAATGATTAAGATTTTTAATTATAATTGTACCCTTCCCTCTAACCCATAGAAGATATTAATATCTCTCACTATATGGGCTCGTGCCTCCGAAAATGATCATTAAAATCATTCGTTTCTACTACTAGCCTAAATATTATCGCTGAACCCTCATAGAATTATTAATCTTTTACTTTATATTAATAATAATAATTCTAAAATCACAAAGACTCGTTTTTTTTTTTATGGTTTAATATGTCTAGAATTTATTCCTAAAAGGGTTATTATATTATATAACCATCACATTTTTCGATTCTGTTTATTTTGATTATAAAGACGTATATTTATATAAAAAATATATGTATATAAAATATAAAATAAAAGGAGTAGATGATTACTGATAAGATACTAAATAAATTATTTATCAATGAAAGATAGTAAAAGAATCAAATGATTCAAATTAAAACTGTTTTTTAAAAACTTTAAAAGCGATTATCTCGAATTAACGTTTTTAAAGTTAGTGCAAATGATTCAGAAAAAACTATAGATCCAATTAGCTTCTAGTTTTGTACATTCTATTCGAAATTATTTCTTTTACGCATTGAACCTCTAAAAGTGCATTTTGAGTAAAACCTCGATTTTTGGCACGCGATTTAAATAGAAAATGTTAACGATTTTTCCCAATTTTTTTTTTTTAATAGACCGATAAATATGGACATTTCAATACAAAAATCACCTTAGAGGTTCAGTGCACAGTATTTTAATGTATCTTTAAAATACCGTTTACATTTCTTTTTTCAAACGATCCTGTGACGAGAAATCGCACCGTTTACATCTTTTTTTTTTCTTGCTTCCTTAAAAAAGGAGCGTAGCTGAGCCATGAGGCAAAGAAAGTTTAAGAATTTAACTTAAACATGGTTTAATCCATTTTTATATAAACAATAAGGATTTCGAAAAAAAATTATGTTAATATAATAATAGACTGGCTATTGTTGTATTGATAACAATGTCATTCTTATCTATTACATTGTTTAAGTCTCAGTAGTTAAGGATTGTTTTTAATCCATAATATAATTAAAACTAATTAGAGCTTGTGCTTGTTTATTGCTGTGCACGTCGAGCGGTAAGCATTGACACGGTCAATACTTGTTTGTAAATGACAACAAAAACAACGAAAATAACAATAAGTTCTAATTGTTATACCTAGTAGTATTTATCGTAGAGTATACACGCAATATGTGTATACTTGAATTTATTTTATACCCTCGCGACATTGCTATATTTCATAAGGTAAAACTAGTCGTTAAAAAAGTTTTCGAACAACAATACGTTAAATCACATATATATCGTTATAAATTTTTATTAATATCACAGAATAAAAGGAAAAGGGTATAATGAAACATCTAGTGTTATTAATTTGTGTGGTTTTGGACAGGCGGACAGAAGTACACGTATAAACAAAATAGCGCAGTGTATCTTTATAAGAAGTAGGTAGGTAATAAATATCTGAGCAGTTTTGTTAGAGAATCGAGCTAGGAATATTGAATGCAACGCGCACGCTGCCACCGCGCCGCAACGTTGTCCAAGAAGCGCATGCAGTATTGGGAAACTGAAGTTGTTCGCAAACTTTTTACACTTAAGATTCAACATAATCATATTTTTACTCTTTTCGGAGAAGCTTTTTCCCGACAAATATTGTTTGCCAATCGATTATTTCTACTAGATTCTACGTTCAATATACAGTTTGTTCTCGAATTATTAAGCACACTTTGAAACAGTTACATACTTGTGCATACATGTTTTCCTCGTCGTACACTACGTACAAAAATACCTATTGTGTATCTGTAACATTATCAGAATAACGTCGTTTCAATCTCTATATTTATAATAATCTATATTTGGTTTTAAATTCCCCTGAAATATCGAGGTCAATTTATTTTTGTGATCAGTGATCACAATACTTTCTTTTATACATTACGCATAAGGGAGTACAAAATGTACTTAAGTTTTCACTCTTTTCACATCTTTTAAAAATTAAAACACCTAATAAACAATTGAGAATAGAATAGTCAGAGAGTATACAAGACAATTATTTCGCATTTTCTTTGGAACAGTTTAGAACATGAACAAGACAAACTAATAATAAGTCATCAATATGCAAACTACAGCGTAACTTATTTAAATTTCGTACAAAAATAAAAGAGTATGCAAAAGAAATTGTGAAAATCAAGGTACATATATATTGTGGTGATATTAAAAATTCTACTCGCTGTTTCGATGCTAAAGTAACCTAATTTGGTTCAGTTTATGCTCAAAATAACTATTTCTTTAGAAACAAGCTTAGGTATAACGCACTAATGCGTCCAGCTCGCCTTATAAATAATATATGTGATGCGAGCAGCGATATTTAATTATTATGGCCTTTTAGTTAACAATTTGAAAATTATTTTGATAAAAAGTGTATATTTTATAATTCTAAATTATAATATTTAATCATTTTTATGGCCTTTGAGTTAACAATATGAAAAAATCTTGTAGATATAAAATATCTTAGAATTATTAGTAAAATGTTTAAATGTTTTAATTATTTTTGTAAGGGTAGTATTAAGGGGGGCTGCAAATTTTGAGGCCCTATAACTCGAGAAATATACAGGCGATTGGATTTAAACTGCGAACGGATTCAAATGGGATGCCAAATAATATGTGTACTAAATTTGGTGTAAATCGCTTCGGTACCTTCAGAGGAGTAGAGGGCACAAATTTAATCTTACGAGCAACGACTAACATCTAAGTATACCAATGCCTTAAACTCGCCGTATAAGTGTATTCTTAATTTCATAATTTCCGAGAATGTTACAGACACACAACCGATCACTATAGCTCTTTTGTATATTCTATACGACGAGCTAAACATATGTTTCTATGGCCTAATAAATAAAATTACAAATACACACTGAATCATTTGACTGTTTCCATAAATACATTAAATCCAATAACAGAAAGTGAAATCGTAAGTAACATATACGTTACCTTATATAGCTACAAGATGTATGCAACACATCTATGGCATTTTAAAGTAGTATTTTACAATAAATTCATTAATAATAAACGAACCTACAATACGTTTTCATAGTGATGCAGAGGAAAACTGTATAATTCCTCTCGTCTGTCAAAAAACTTTAAATCTACTTAACATTGGCGTACAGTTCAGGTGGGCACATTTCTATAATTTAAATCAATTCTTTTTAAAATCAAAACATTATAAAACTACATATTTTGTGTTTCAAGATCATAAATTTAAATTAATACTATTATTCTGGTCTTTTCTAGTAAATAAAAAGAAACTGGAGTGACCTTCACTCGACTTTCTTGTCTTTTCACTATCTGTATTTATAATAAAGCTTTATTTGGTTTTAAAATCACTCTACGATATCTATGAAACTAGGGAAACGTTCATAGAAAATAACTAGTTTCAAATACGATTTATCAGTAAATGGTCCGTTTTTCAAAAAAACTTTTTGAACAAAAAATGCTAGAAATTTAAATATCTTCAACTTTTATGTATATCATATTTTCTCCAACTCGTGTTGTTTTCGAGATATTTGCGAAACGCTGCAATAGTAACACATTACTTCAGATATTTTTTCAAAAATAGGAGGATTTCTTCCGCGATAAGTTATAAGTTTTAAGATTCAAAATTTATCCTTCAACTGGCTTAGCTCTAGACACATACACATAAACACACATAAAAGACATCATTCCAAAAATAGTCAATTTCGATTCAGGGACGATAAAAACGTGTATTTCCGTTAAAATATCGAGATTGAAGATCCTTACAATTCCTTTTAGACTTCGTCCACGAAAGTAAAAAATTATTTATAATTTTCCATTCGTTACAATAGATTTGTTTAAAATTCTGAAGAAATTTCCTGCCTACAATTATTGCTATAAAACTAACAGATAAATAAATATCGTCAAATGTAAATTTTAACATTGCATAAAGTAATTCTACAAATATTATAATAATTTTAGAATTTCCTAAACTACTGCAGTATTTTTGTAAATATTGAATGAATTTAACGTTCTAAGTGTAAATTTGAAAGTATTCGGGTGGGGATGCTTAGGTAACGCTACCTATCGCTACGCCAATGGTTTTACCTGTTAAATAACTATGGCAACAGCGCTGTTTCAAGAACGAAACTCACTAGACAGAAACTTAAAACAGTTCTTCAAGCTAGAAGGTTGTATATACATATGTGTCACTGCACACAAAATTATAATAATTTAAAAAAACAAACATACAAAAATGTGTCAGTGACCAAAGTGCCTTAAAACAGTTAAAATGCCACGAAAATTACTAAAATTCCTTATATTATTCGACAATACATCGTTATTATATTTCCCTGGTCAATTTTTATCTGGCCGTGTACTTATAGAATTACAAGAAGACACACCTGCGCTAGGTAAGTTTGGTTTAAGTTAAGTAAAGCATTTAAGTAATGTTTATATAACGTAACGTATTTCTAATGAAAGTGATTGCAATGGTCAAGTAAAAGAATCTACTTTCACGAAGATATTTACATCATCAGGTATTGATAAACAGTACTCAAAATGTTACTTACCGTTTCGGTGACTGCAACATCTGAGCAGAAGGCGAACCCGATGTTACGTAGGTGTCTAGAAAATATTGAAATGAAAACGAAATTAAAATTAAATCGTATGGAATATTTAAAATAATACTATATGGTATGAAAATACCAATGAATGAACAGTTATACTCTAAATATTAAGGGGTGGCAAGGTTCGCTAATAAGATATTAATATTACCCAAATGGCTGTTTCCTGTTTGGCTAGAAAGTACGTATTTTAGGTACTAGTTATTTTGGCAATGAAGTAAGCAAAAATGTGTGTTTCGTAGTGAATTATTATAAGACAATATTTTGATACAAATAAACTAAGATAACAGAGAAAAATTCAACTGTTTTCTTTGCCGGAAAAAGAAATATAATTGATGAGTATTGTATGTCACAAATAAGTTTTTTTGGTTTAAAAATACCTTAGGGAAAAGTTGCGACTTAGAGAAATTTGTGCTCATATTTCATCGGTAGCTTTAGTCGATTACGGTACTAAACTACCGAATACTCGAACATAGTAAAAGGAGCTTCTGACACCGTGTACTTTCAGGGAATATACAAATACTTAAATAATTTTCATATATAATCATAATAATAATGATTAAAACGCCAGAAGCAATATTTAAATTGAAATACAAAAATAGTTTATTTCAATTTATAGTCTACCTACATCAGTAATTAATTTTTAATTAATTATTTATTAATTATTCTTTGAATTCTATAGAAAAATTGGAATATTTTTCATTATAATCTACCCACTCATATTACAACACTCAGTTTACTTAACATAAGGTATTGATTGCAACTATATTATACATGTCCAGAAAATGCTTCTTTTATTGTTTCGTTGTAAACAAAAACTATTTCAAGTGAAACTGTCTTATATTTAAATAGATCTAAAATAATATTTACAAATATATATATATAGGTAAACATATTTTTTAGCTCGCCGTACGAAATACCGAAGAAGCTACAGCATTCGGTCGTGTGTCTGTAGCATTCTCGGATCGGAACAAAATGTGTTTGAATCCAAAAATATATATAACTTATATACTCGTTAGTCGTCGCTCATAAGACCAAATTTGTGCCTTGTACTCCTCTGAAGGTACCAGAGCAATGTACACCAAATTTGGTACACATATTATTAGGCATCCCAATTGAATCCTCTCGCAGTTTAAATCCAATCGCCCGTATACTTTCCGAGTTATGAGCCCCCAAAATTTGGAACTCCCCTTAATACTGCCCTTACAAAAATAATTATAACACTAAAAAATTCTACTAATAATTCTAAGATATTTTATGTCTACAAGATTTCTTCATATTGTTGCTCCAAAACCCGAAAAAAATTATTAAATATGCAATAATTTTGATTTTTTAAATATGCACAAAAATTAGTAAGTCTTTTTATATCTATAACATTTTTTCAAATTGTTAAACAAAAGGCCATAATAATTAAAAACCGGTGCTCGCATCGCATATATTACCTATAGGCGAGCTGAACGCATCGGTGCGTTGTACGTAGTGCATCTTGTCTATAAGAGATGATCGTATTTTAAGAATGTGTGTTAATTCAAGTTAAATTTAAAACATTTTCAATTTGTACATACAATTTCAGAATTACATTTTAATGTATACAATTGCATAAAAATGTAAATTTACCGCAATTTTCAATCATAAACTGACAGTCTGGATGCATTCATCGAATTATATATATATATATATATTGCACAAAAACTAAACAAATTATAACTAAGAAAGTAGAAAAATTACACTTTTAACACTAATTTATTTTGTATTTCCAGGTTTACATTTTCATGTAGTCGGCGAAGGAGTCGTAAGAGTTCGAACTAGACGACAGGAACGAGTTTATGACAGGGAAAACTATATAGATTTTCGAATGCGATTACTAGGGGAACCAGGTGGGTACAAATAGGAATGTAATTGTGGTGTTACCGGAATAGATAGAATATCAAAATAGTTAGGCGAAAAGGAAAATTATTAAACACATTGAATATTTTATTATTGCTTTGAAATTAATATTATTATATATATATATATAAATATATATTAACACCTAGACGTACGTCCGTACGTGTTTATATGAATGTGTAGAACGCTTTATTTAATTACTACCAGAGGCGAAACCAGGCATTTTTGTACAGTTTAAAAATTATTGTATTATGCGACAAAATATCGAGAAAACTGACCTCTAACCTATTTGTATATTTAAATTAAATTAATTTTAACACTAGTTATTTACTAAAACGTAGTTATTATGTGTGAGGTTATCGATGTGCATTGAATAATCTATTTAAATACAAAACAAAAGCCGTAAATATATTTATAATTTCGATCTTTGTTTAAAATGGTATTGATTGATTGACAAACAATACAATGAAACTGTCTCAATGCTCGCGCAATATTTTTAATTTCAAAATGATTATTACATTTATATAATATAAATATTTACAAAAAAAATCGCCTCTCGTCAAATTATTCAATTAGACGAGTGTATTCTGTATATGAAATGGGCACATGTTGCTCACAGGTGAACCTAGTTTATGAATATTGAGTAAAAATTATATTTTTTGCAGGACAAGGACCATCTGTTTTATCTCCAGGCATCCATAGTTTTCCATTCAAACTTGGGCTACCAATTGGGCTACCATCAACGTTTTTAGGCAAACATGGTTGGGTGCAATATTATTGTAAAACTGCGCTCAGAGAACCCAACGGGTTGACCCATAAAAATCAACAAGTTTTTATTGTGATGAATCCGATAGACTTAAATTTAGAGCCGCCAATATTAGCAGTAAGTTTCGCTTATAATAACACTGTGTCCAGAACTAAAAGCCCCTGAATCGAGTCAAATATTAAGGGGAATATAAAGCTAAGCTAATAAATTAGGTAACTTTTTTTTTTAATCCAAAAACAACTTTTAATCTAAAGCAACTTTTGTTCGAAAAGTTATTCTGAAAAATGTACCATTTACTGAGAAAACACGTTTGCATCCCAAACTTTTACTTATTTGTATCTATGGTTACTATATTTATTTGATATTGTAATATAATCATCACTGTATCAATGTATACCAAAAGTAATGCAATATTACGGGTATTAGTGCAGGACACTCCAGATTTTGTTCAAATTATGTTACAATTATTTGTTATATAATTGGGGCATATAAATAAAAATGCGAACCTTTTTAAAACCAAAAATGAGACATTTCGAATAATTATTAATAAAACGTTACAACGCAGTATAATTGCAATAGCTTTATAATCCATCTTAACGAGTTCATTTTAAAATCTTTAATAAACTAATTGTTTTAATTTCATGTGTATTTAAGTAATTCCAAAACTAATTGTTTTACTAAGCAAAAATGTTAACAATTCTTAACCGACTAAAAATGCCCAAATATTGACATCTGGACGCAAGAACCTCTTTGTTTTTTATTTAATAAATAGAATGTTGACGGCGAGCAGCAGGCGTTCCGATGCGAAGTCGAGCACAAACTAGGGATCACTTGCGTCGGAGCCGGGAACGTGTTGTGTCGTGTTTCACTCGACAGGGGCGGTTATGTACCGGGTGAAAGCATCGGCATATCAGCCAGTGTTACGAACCGTAGCCGGATTACAGTGAAAAGCACTAGGGCTGCCTTAACGGAGGTTAGTTACACTAGAAACATTTACATTTGGGCGGGAAACGTATTCATTTTGCCAATTATGTATCTTATATACATTATACAACAAAATGTTTAATACGTTTGTTCCATAGCTTCAATTAACTACCATAAGAAATAACATATTCGGGAAAGAAACCCTATTTTTAAAAGAGTTCTGCAATTCGAAGAGCATGTTTACTCGTACCATTTTTTATATATCTCCAAAAGGACACGAGTTAGAGAAAAATAATTCTTATAAAAGTTAAAAATATTGAAATTTCTAGCAACTTTTATTAGAAGTTTTTTCGAAAAATGTACCATTTAACTGAAAATAACCACATTAAAATTACTTATCCCTAGTTACCAATTTCTGGCAATGGTAGAATTTAATGCATAAAAGCTATATTACATATCCCAGTAAACACACATGTATATGTTACGTATCTGTTACATAACATTTAGGGAACAAAGCTCAGATATATGTACTAGGTATCAAATACATGTTTTTCCTATTTGTGTTTGCTTGCATATAGGGAAAATTAAGTATAAGTCGAGTTCTGTACACCCCATATTTCTTAACATAGATACACAGAGAACGAAATGCCTTGAAATAACGAAATATTTATTTACCATTATTGCAATTATTATATTCTTAGAGTCTAACACCATATTTGAACCAAATAAACTATATTTTGGATCTATTGTATGAAATAAACGTTTGACTCAAAGAAAATATTTATTAAATAATTCTTTTATATAATAACTTATTTTTCTCTGTGTATAAAATATTCAGTCATAGATAAATGCATAAATATAAATTATTCTTTAGTTTGAATGCGAAAATTGCTATTAGAATTTTTGATAAACAAAGAAATGTCATTTGACTCAAAGAAAATATTTATTATATAATAACTTATTTTTTCTGTGTATAAAATATTCAGTCATAGAGAAATGCATAAATATAAATTATTCTTTAGTTTGAATGCGAAAATTGCTATTAGAATTTTTGAAAAACAAAGAAATGTCATTTGATTCAAAGAAAATATTTATTAAATATTTCTTTTATATAATTACTTAATTTTCTCTGTGTATAAAATATTCAGTCATAGAGAAATGCATAAATATAAATTATTTTTTGTTTGAATGCGAAAATGGCTATTAGAATTTTTGAAAAACAAAATCTGATAAACTCAAGCTTATTTAAAACAATTTTGGTGAAACGGTGTGTGTGTGTTTAAAGCAATGTTATAATAATTATGATTAACAATTTAGTTATATTATTGTTGAAATTTCTGCCACAATAGATATTTTCAGAAACCTCAATCTATAATATATTTCAGACGATACAATATATGGCTCGAGGCAAAGTCGTACAATCCGAAAAGCGCGAATTAGCTTCCTTAAGTCGAGGTAAAATAAGGCCTGGTGAAACTGACGAATGGACAAATGAACAACTGTACGTGCCACCGTTACCACCAACGAATTTACGCGGGTGTCATCTCATTAAAATATCTTATGATGTGTATGTAAGTATACAAAAGTGTTTGTTTCTCAACATTCACAGAATATATTGTATAATACATTGTATTTTTAGTTTATTATAGAACCGAAAAGTTTCGAAAAGGAAGTAAAACTACAACTACCGATTATGCTAGCTACATACCCTTTCCGGTCCGATGATAATAGTGCTGTTTATAGTTCGGACACTCACTACCCCTCTACGTTACCTGTTTTTAGACCTTGGTTAGATGATAAACCCATCTTAGACTAACCAAGAATTAATATCAGGCGGGTTTACAATCGAGGCATATAAAGGCTAGGGGATAACATACAAATAACTTCTAGGACACTAAAAGTTACAAGTTAACAAACACAAAATTATACACATTTAAATTTTAAATACGTAAACCAATAAGGGTTCAAATTTAGAAATCTATAATAATTTTGTAGAAAAAAACGAATTAATCAACTAATTGAATTCGATTTGATGTATTTACCGAATTCGATTTAAAATTTAAAAGCAAAAAAAAAACCAATTTAATAGTATATTCCGTAATTGGACCACTGCAACCGGTAACGTATAAAATATCGAATGTCTCGAACTTGAAGAGTATTTTGAGAATAAGTAGACAGTAAAATTGAGTATAAACGCTAACACTATCGAAATATTGTTATTATGGCTCTTCAAAGTCAATTAGAAACGAAATAATTCTGTAACCTGTGATCCAAATTCGGAATACATTATAAAATTGAAAATATCGATTCAAAAACAAAAATTCGATTTTATATCGAATACGTAGATCTAAAATTGAAAAGAAAATCGATTATAATTAAAAAATAACTTGTTAAACTCGAAAAGATCGATTGTAAAATTTAAAAATCGTTATCTTGCAAATGTGCAATCGATCGATTTGGTAAAAATGAATTTATAACGAAAATATACAACTAAAATTGAAAAAAAATCGATTATAAGTAAAAAATAACTTGTTAAACTCGAAAAAATCGATTGTAAATTGTAAAAATCGTTATATTGCAAATGTGCAATCGATCGATTTTGTAAAAACGATTTTAATCTAATAATCATATTTTTGCCATGCCTAAAACCAATTATGACAACTATGTTTAAAAAAACAAAAGCTCAAATCAGAACTCAAGAGTTTTACATCTTTAATTATATATTTAAAATAATTAAACCATAAAGAAGTCATTTGTAAAAGAAACTAATCAAAATCACATCTACAAACACAAAAATGTCAAAATTTAATAGGGTATTCCGAATTTAAACCACAATACCCGGTAGTGTACAGTAAATTCAACTTATGAAACTGTTCACGTCATATATATAAATATATATATATATATATATATATATATATATATATATATATATATATATATATATATATAATTCGATAAAAATTCAATTATCAGGCATTGTTTCTGTTCGCATACACAATTAACAGTGTATTCTACAAACATAAAATAATACAAGTTGGCTTATTTTATTAAAAAATAAATGACGTGAGCAGCTTCGTACGTTGAATGTTTTGCATATAATATGAAAATTCTCGAATATGGGGGATACATATATATATATATATATATATATATTTTACTGTTATGAAAATTAGTTTTTGTTTTAAATTCAGATTATTCATCCTTGGCAACGTTGCGAAACGTAGTCTAAACACATTATTTTTAAATAACAAACTGCGCTTCTTGTTTATATTCGTAATAATTATCGAACTAATAATATTTTGATTCTTGAAAGTCAATTAGAATCGAAATAAATTTGTAAGCAGTGACTGTGGTCCAAATTTGCAATATGCTGTCAAATAATTATTCATAAATGTAATTTAGTTATTCCCCATTTAGTCTAAATATGTAAATACACTTACATTTAACTAATTTCTAAAACCAGTGTTACATTGCCATATTAAAAAATTTAACAAGTAGCATAATTGAAAATAATTTTTATCTAACACCATTTATTTACAAAATGGTGTTAACTAATATATATAATAATATTAATAATTGTGTTTAATAGATTTTAATATAAATAAACAAAAAAACGTACTATGTAAATAGAAAAAACAAAAGTTGATATATATATTTATAAGAAAAGCATTCCATGTTATAAATATAAGAAAAGAAAAAAGAATTGATTGGAATGTTCTCCTTATACAAATATGGTATTTATTTGTAAATTTTAAAACTAAATAAATGTTAATGCTTATCCTAAATGTTTC
The DNA here is from genome assembly GCA_933228885.1 of Leistus spinibarbis. Taxonomy (NCBI): domain Eukaryota; kingdom Metazoa; phylum Arthropoda; class Insecta; order Coleoptera; family Carabidae; genus Leistus; species Leistus spinibarbis. The sequence goes on along the minus strand of OW121792.1, from coordinate 3,358,365 downwards.
CTTTTTTAAAACTAAAAACAACAAATAACAACGTTCATCTGCGACTCTTTCCTATCGCTATGCGACCACATGACGTCATTATGACTTCTCACGAAGATATCCGATGAGTTTTAGTCATCCAGGTCTAGGTAACAAAATCAAAAACGGCGTGGTCTCCTAATCTACAGAAATGTGTAAATTACAAAACCAAAATACATCGTAATTGCAGAAAAACATTCCCATATAGCACTAAATGTCCAATAGACGTCATAATTTAAGAAGTCATCTATTGGACGTCTTTAGGCATTCTGTGCTATATGGGATTGGTTCAGATAGCAGATATAACGTTTACTTAATGATATTGTTACTGTCCTTATTAATGTAAACCCTAAAATACATTCAGCACAATTAATAATAAGATATATATATATATATATATATATATATATATATATATATATATATATATAATTATATATTTTAAAAATATACACCTATGAGTGTAAATATGTTTTATTTATAGCCTGATTATTTAGAATTAGTTATTTTCGTGCTGAAATTATGAAACTTTATGGCTCGGGTAACGATTTACTCTTGCAACTTATTTCCATATCTCGAAAACAGTATAAATTAGAGAAAAGTTGCTTATTAAAATCTCTAGCTAAAAGTTTTTTCAAAAACTGTACCAATTACTGAAAAGTCCCCTTTATATTGATAGTGGAAGTATAAGAAAGTCGAGTAAGGCTACCCCAGTTTTCTTTTGTGATGTCAAAACATCGAACATGTTTAATTAAATTTTAACTATTCATTCATCCAATCGCATATACAAACTTTGCATTTATTTAAAATGATTAATTTTGTATTTATAGTAATTTCAGTTTACTATATTTGCAATTTTTTTATTATTAAATTAGTTATTTTGATGAGTATTGCAATTTCGTTAAATAACAACATGAGTCATACTAATTTTATCAACACTATCTGAGGCAACGCTCGTAATTGTAAACCTTTTTAATAATTATAAACAATTTAAATAAACTAACTCAACTATCTTAGACTTAGTTTTCACTATACATTCACTTTATTGCATTTTAAATTCATTCTACCATTGCCATGAAACAATATAAATATATATGGTAATTTTTAGAAAAAAATTCAAACAAAAATTACTCGTAATTTTAATATCTTTAACTTCTATAAGAATCACTTTTTTCTAACTCGTGGCTTTCGAGATATTGAAAAAATTATACGAGTAAACAACGAAATATCTTTTTCAAAAACAAGAGGTTTTCTTTCTTGAGATTTATAAATATTAAATTGCTAGAAATTTTAATATCTTTAACTTATAAGAATCACTTTTATTCTAACTCGTGTGGTTTTCGAGATATTGAAAAAATGATACGAGTAAACAAGCACCGGTTGAAATATTATTTTCAAAAACAAGAGGTTTTCTTTCTCGGAATTTATAAATCTTAAAACTATTTTATTCAATAGTATAGAAAAAATAGTCAAAATGGATGCAAGGACCCTCAAAACGTATATTTCCATAAAATTAAAATGTCTTAATCACAATATTTTCTTTTTACGTATATAAAAACAATGATGGTCGCTGTTTACATACACTTAAATATATTTTTAAAAACGATCAACCCAAGAAACGTTACGTTTTTAATGTAAACCCAAAATACATTGAATAGGACAGTAACTGTCCTCCTCAACATATTATGTAAGTGCAAAATACAAATCCAACCTACAATTAAGCAGCAGATGTTCACATTCACCTGCTGTTCTTATCGATATAAAAAATAATATGTGAATCCGAAATATAAACAGCTGACTAAATTCGTGTGCTACCCTAATTAATTATGATTACGCGAAATCGTAAGCATAAATCAGCAGGTGAAGTTGTAAAATAATATAAATAATTAAATATAAAACTAATTTAATTTACTACTTAACCAATTACAATATTGACTTATTAACAAAACTACCAAAATTTAAAACCAAAATCAAAAATGTTGTAGTTAAGGATTGTTCACAGCGAAACAATCAGTAATTAAGCTTAGAAATTATAAGTAATAATTCCAGTTTGTTGTATGACATACAAAGTTAACGTTCACAGCAACAAAATTTATCGTTAATTGTGTTGCTTGGAATGATAACATTGCTTGTCATAATACAAACTAGATTATTTAAATTTTCTAAGTCTAATTACTAATTAATTCGCTGTGAATAATCCTTTAACCTTGTATGTCATACAACAAACTGGAATTATTACTTATAATTTCTAAGCTTAATTACTAATTGCTTCCCTGTGAACAATCCTTAACTTTGTATGTTATACAACAAACTGGAATTATTACTTATAATTTCTAAGCTTAATTACTAGTTGCCTCGCTGTGAACAATCCTTAACTTTGTATGTCATACAACAAACTGGAATTATTACTTATAATTTCTAAGCTTAATTACTAATTCATTCGCTGTGAACAATACTTAACTTTGTATGTCATACAACAAACTGGAATTATTACTTATAATTTCTAAGCTTAATTACTAATTCATTCGCTGTGAACAATACTTAACTTTGTATGTCATACAACAAACTGGAATTATTACTTATAATTTCTAAGCTTAATTACTAATTCATTCGCTGTGAACAATACTTAACTTTGTATGTCATACAACAAACTGGAATTATTACTTATAATTTCTAAGCTTAATTACTAATTGACACACTGTGAACAATCCTTAACTTTGTATGTCATACAACAAACTGGAATTATTACTAATAATTTCTAAGCTTAATTACTAATTGCTTCGCTGTGAACAATCCTTAACTTTGTATGTCATACAACCAACTGGAATTATTACTAATAATTCCTAAGCTTAATTACTAATTCATTCGCTGTGAACAATACTTAACTTTGTATGTTATACAACAAACTGGAATTATTACTAATAATTCCTAGGCTTAATTACTAATTCATTCACAGTGAATAATACTTAACTTTGTATGTTATACAACAAACTGGAATTATTACTTAAGCTTAATTACTGATTGTTTAGCTGTGAACAATCCTTTAAGGTGTATAGGATTGTTGACAGCTAAATAATTAGTAATTAAGCTTAGAAATTATAAGTAATAATGCTAGTTTGTTGTATAACATACAATGTTAACGGTCATAGCAACAAAATTAAACATGAATTGTGTTGCTTGGAATGTTAACATTGCTTGTCATAATACAAACTGGAATTATTACTTATAATTTCTAAGCTTAATTACTAATTGTTTCGCTGTGAACAATCCTTTAAGGTGTATTGTGATTAGAAATTACAATTAATGATTACAGTTTGTTTTATGACACACAGTGCTAGCGTTCACAACAACTGTGTTAATTTTGTTGCAGTGCTAGCATTGTTTATCATAATACAAACTGGACTATTTGTAATTCCTAATTGGTTGGCTGTGAACACAGCAGATTTGGTAATAATGTCACAACAGTTTCTATCTAATTTTTAGAAGGAGTCATAAAACAATATTTATATATTTTGGAATAGAACAGTAAAACCATAATATTTATTTAGCAAAATTGATAACAAATAAATGATAAGATTGACTACTTAAAAATAAAATGCACTTTCACAGCTATAATAAAAAATAAATCTAGCTACAAATTTCAATATTAAATAAATATTGCATTTTAGCGTTTTAAATGGTTTTAGGGCAAAAACATATAATACATTTTCTGTAAAGGAAAAGATTGCTACATGCCTATTAGGTAATAAAAATAAAACATTTAAAGGATGGCAAAATAATATTAGGAAATAGGAAAGGTATAGGTAGTGAAAAAAACCCACGATTTAATTTGTAATATTTGACATTCACTTTTATTAAAGACGCCAAATCAAGCACGCCCATACCTATACCCAAACATACATAAATAAATAAATAATAAGCATATTAACCTGTTTCCTTATAAAGCATTGTCCATGATTCACAACTGCCTACTGCAATTTATTCATTTGGTCACCTATAATAGTATACAAAACCATTAGATATACACATGTATAAAGCATCTAAACATCTAATTTGTAGCTAAAACACATATTGGTAAAATAAATAAAAATCGTTTATTTATATTACCTATTTGTTATTATCACGATGTGACATCTTTGTCTCGATTTTCGACAAAACAAGCATGCTCAGTCTCATCCCTACGCAACGATCTTCAAACAAAACAAAACAAAAAGAAATACAAAAATTCAGGCTAAATATAGTTTACATGTGACACTTGACACAAGACTACATGGGAGAGATATCGACTCAAAATGGCTGCGAACTGCGATGAGAACGTATTCAAACACAAACAAACCAAACACATCCTACATGCAACCAATTCAATAACTCCAAGGTTACTACAACGCATTTATGCTGTGTGTGCAGCTGCGCGACTGTAGAACGGTTGTTCTGGGTATGAAACGCCGGCTTTATCTCTTTTTATTGGTTGCTTGGCATGGAATGCGTGTAGAATTATTTCAGTTTCTTTTATATTTAAATTATAAATACGGATATTAAACCGTTATCTATCCATTTTCTCATTATCGCAATAAAAATTGTTAGACCTGATATAGCATATAAATAAATATGACGCAGTTTGCCATCGATTTGAAATTTCGAATGAGCTAGAAGCCGGCTTGGCCGGTACAAACTGCCGAAATCTGTATACAAATGGCATGGGAATTCAGAAAAATCAATGTTTCATATTTTAATACGTAATTTTATTCGCAATAATATAAAATGAACCCAATACATAAATTAACGAGTCATATATATATAAATATTGCTTTAGATAAACATGTTTTTAGCTATTGACTTATATGGCATTAATGTATATAGCAAAATCTGTGTAATCTCATTTTTTTCCATTAAATTCAAGGTACATAAAGCACCAATCTTATAAACCATGACGAATTTATACAATTGAATTATCCAATTGCAGCACAGCTTAAAAACTATGACTCATTTCGTATAAGGTAAAGTATTTTTTCTCGAAATTTCTTGTCCTTGACACGGCCAGAAACGCCTAAGATTGTTCCCAACCCCAAGAAACAAAATATTATCGAATCAAAAACTAGAGATATCTCCCCTACTACCATGAAATTCTGAATAAATTATAACAATATATATGTATATGCATGCGCAGTAACAAAATAAATTGTTAAAACATTTGTTTAACGTGTATTTCGTTAGAGAATCAGTAGGTTGGTGTCGTTTGGTTGGCAACACTGCTACAAAAGAGTTTAACGATCGCAGATCCAACACGTTTGCAGTTCGTGAGATTAGTTTGACGAACAAGCATCGCTGATATTTTCATCCAACTTTTATCTACAATATAATCAAAATGGTAAGCAACCGTTTTCATTATCTACAATAACGTTTTTCTTTAGTATTAATGGATACTTTAAGCTGATTTTCGTCAATATTTCGGGGTTTTTAGGGATAGCTCGCTTAAAATAGTAACACGTTTCTTTTTTTTTTTGTCTGTCTATGCAGCGTGAGTGTATTTCTGTACATGTTGGACAAGCCGGTGTTCAAATCGGCAACGCGTGCTGGGAGTTGTACTGCCTGGAACATGGAATCCAGCCCGATGGCCAGATGCCTTCCGACAAAGTCGTTGGTGCAAACGACGATAGTTTCAACACATTTTTCAGCGAAACCGGCGCCGGCAAACACGTACCGCGGGCCGTATTCGTCGACTTAGAACCGTCCGTTGTTGGTAAGCATACACATTGTTTCCATTTTGAATTTCAAAATGGAATCGCAGATACACGTTAACGGTTGAAATTTTACACAGTATTTCATTTGTTCTTGCTTGAAAAACGTTGCCATATGTGATTTATTTGTATGATGTCATTTATATAATTAATTTAATGTTGAAAACGCCAACGCCTAGTGCCATATTAAGTGATACAACTTCATGCATTGCGTCAACTTGCGCTGCGGGTTGCAAACTATATTCGCGATTTAATTGTTTTAAATCATTTTAATTACAAAAGAATATTCGACGGTTAGCAAATTTTTACATTTTGCTTATATTTTGTTAATTTGTAACACTTTCAGATTTGTTACATCATTATTTTATACAATGTAATGAACTACAATTTAATAATTCTTACATTTTAACCGTTAAAAATGTAATTATTATTCTTAATCGACAAATTTAATTATTCTTGTCATATGACTGTAGATCTGTAACAATTGCATTTGTAATACCAAAAACTACATAATTCACGTTTTTTTTTTTTAGAAAATGAGAATTTTTAAATTTCATTCAACTGTAAAGTAATAAAAAATTAACAGTTTATTAGTAGAATAACTTTCAAAAATATGGTTATTTATTAACAAATAGACAGTTTTTATTTAATTTCAGAAAAACGTTTTCAAATTAGAAAATCAACAGATGTTAATAAATTAAATGAAATTAATTCTTCTTTAATTGATTTTGTGTAATTGTATTTATGCTATGGGTATGATTAATTCAACGGGGTCTTGACGTTTACCAGAATTAATTGTTGTTTTTACGTATTTTATGTTTACGTTATTGATTGATTGAAAATATTTTAGAGTATATTTTTCGCCGATGGTTGCTCGCATTCAATAGGCGTGTTTCTTCGACTATGATTCAAATGATTAAAGTAATCACAAATATTTAACGTGTTTAAATGAGTTTTATGTGAAATTTATTAAATTACAAACTTTTGACTTCTTATATTTTAAAAATTAGGTATTTTAATGTGTAGTAGTGATAGAAATGCTGTGATTACTTAAACATGATCCCTTTGATTGTGTATTTATTGCGAGTTGGAAGAAACACGCGTTATGTTTTCGTTGTGTCTTTGCAGACGAGGTACGAACCGGAACATACCGTCAATTATTTCACCCGGAACAACTGATCACCGGCAAAGAAGACGCCGCGAATAATTATGCGCGTGGCCACTACACAATCGGCAAAGAGATCGTCGACATTGTTTTGGACCGTGTCCGCAAATTGGCCGACCAATGTACCGGTCTTCAAGGTTTCCTGATCTTCCACTCATTCGGTGGCGGCACCGGATCCGGCTTCACATCACTGCTCATGGAACGTCTTTCAGTTGACTACGGCAAAAAATCCAAATTGGAGTTCGCCATTTACCCGGCACCCCAAGTCTCCACCGCTGTCGTTGAACCCTACAACTCGATCCTGACAACGCACACCACCTTGGAACATTCTGACTGCGCGTTCATGGTCGATAACGAAGCGATTTACGACATTTGCCGCAGAAATTTGGATATCGAACGGCCCAGCTACACGAACTTGAACCGTCTTATTGGTCAAATTGTCTCATCGATAACTGCCTCTCTTCGTTTTGACGGTGCGCTGAATGTGGACCTGACCGAGTTCCAAACGAATTTGGTGCCGTACCCACGCATCCATTTCCCGTTGGTCACTTACGCGCCGGTCATTTCGGCTGAAAAGGCCTATCATGAACAGCTGTCCGTGTCCGAGATCACCAACGCTTGCTTCGAGCCCGCTAACCAGATGGTTAAGTGCGATCCCCGTCATGGCAAGTACATGGCGTGCTGCATGTTGTACCGCGGTGACGTCGTGCCGAAGGATGTCAACGCTGCGATCGCGACCATTAAAACAAAGCGATCCATTCAATTTGTGGATTGGTGTCCGACCGGTTTCAAGGTCGGCATCAATTACCAACCACCAACTGTCGTCCCGGGCGGCGATTTGGCCAAAGTACAGCGTGCCGTCTGCATGTTGTCCAATACAACCGCGATCGCTGACGCGTGGGCTCGTCTAGACCATAAGTTCGATCTGATGTACGCGAAACGCGCGTTCGTCCATTGGTACGTAGGCGAAGGCATGGAGGAAGGTGAATTCTCTGAGGCCCGCGAGGATTTGGCCGCACTCGAGAAGGATTACGAAGAGGTTGGCATGGACTCCGTCGAACAAGAGGATGAGGGTGCCGAAGAATATTAGATAGACGACAGGAGGAACATAGATCAAAAACCAACATTTTTTATTACTTTTCTTTGCGCTATTCCTATTTTTATACATATACACCTTATTATAATACACGGAGGTTGCCTATTATATTTGTGATGAATTTAAACAAAAGAAAGAGAAAAAAAAAACATACATATTAAATTGTTTGCCAAAAATAATATATTATAAATATTTGCGGGTGAAAAGTATTTATTATTATCATTATGTTTTTTTTGTATTAAACTTGTGAACGAATTTATCATTTAATAAAATGTTCATTTATACGTCAGAGTTTTATTCGAAATACACATTTAATAAAAAATTTCATTTATACTTTTTAAGAGTTTTATTTCAATCGCCATTTTGGTTCGCACATTCTAATATGTTTATTTAGAGCTGGGTAATAAAAACTTATTATTATAAATTAGTAATAATTTATTCTCATGCCTTTGTTACATATCACAGCATGAAGTCTCAAGGTAACAAAAAATAAATTGCTAATAAAATATTAATTTATATTTCAGAAATAAAAAAAATACAGATATGTTACTATTGTGTGGCTTAATATATTAAAAATAATTATATTTTTAAGAATACTGATCTTCTAAAAGATTTCACTGGAGAAAAGTCACCTTTGGACTACTAATTTATTAAAATGATTCATTTCTTTTGTTGTTAAATACTACCATAATAATACGTATTCAAAATACATAATTAATAACTTCCATTTTATTCCACCTCACAAAATGAAGCCGTTATTCATGCATGCGAACAAAAAAACCGTTAGGGATCCCTTTATACCTGGCATCCGAAAATGTTCACATTGTGTGAACAATTAAAAATAGATCGGCCAACCTAACAAACCTACTAAACTAGAAAAATCCCTAGAAATCCAAGCCTAAAAGTATGTTCGAACGAAATACATTCTGCAACCCGTCGAACAGGTTTAGCCTGTGTCATGTTTTTACATTCTCGATTCTCAATGAACCTTGTACGTACTGTCGCGACTAATTCACACCAAAACCCTGTCCAGCACGAAAGCGGTGGCAAATGTCGTTTGAACAACAGACATTTATTTAGAACGTGTGTGTATAGGATATAGAAATTTGATGATGCTTTATGGTTGGATTTTAAGACTTGAACGATCCATGAGTTACAAAGATCACTAGTGATTGGTTATCAGACAAGTCTTGCGGTATTCACGGAGTGACCTTACGCTGAAGTGAAGAGAACGGGCCTGCGAGAGATTTTTGCCCGCAAGAGGTCAAAGAGAAAAACTACAATCTATATTTGTTACTTGCTTGAATTTAAACAACAATATTATCAAATTCCTTTCGCGATTTTAAAGCTTCGCTATAAATTCAATTTTGAGATATTTTTATTATTTATTCTAATATTTTTATTATTTACCTAAAATTAATAAATCATGTAGATATCACATACTTTAAATACAAAGAAATCTGGTGTGCCTTTACTCCACTTAATTATCACTATATAAGTAATATTCTGTTTTAAATTCATTCTACAATTGCCATGAGAAACGTAGATTTAATATGGCTGTTTTCAAATGCGATTTTTCAGTAAATGGTACATTTTACGAACAGACTTTTCAAACAAATATTGCGAGAAATTTTAATACCTTTAACTTATATAAGTTACACTTTTTCTCTAAATGTATGTATATATATATATACTTGGATGTTAGTCGTCGCACGCTCGTAAGGCCAAATTTGTGCCCTCTACTCCTCTGAAGGTACCGGACCTATTTGCTACATATATTCTTTCGCATCTTATTTAAATCCACAGTATAAATCCAATCGCCCATATACTTCCGGAGTAATAGGGCCCCGAAATTTAGAACCCCCCTTAATACTGCCCTTAGTAAAATAATTAAAACACCAAAAAATTCTACAAAATATTCTAAGATATTTTATATCTACAAGATTTCTTCATATTGGTAATCCAAAAGCCATAAAAAATTATTAAAAATTATAATTTGAATTTTAAAATCGGATTTTAGGAATTTTGCATTTCCCATTTTTAATTTTTACGAAGTATTAATCATGAAAAATTTTGAATTCGATATTTCATGGATATACACGTTTTGACCTTGCCTGAATCGAATGTGACTATTTTCGGAATAACGTCTGTGTGTGTCTGTTTGTCTGTAAACGTTATAGAGCCAAAACTGTCGAACGTAAAATGGTGAAACTTCAAACTTAAGACTTGTATATGGTTTAGAAGTACACCGTTTATGTTTGAAAAGAATATTTAAACCAGAAGTGCATGTTTACTCTATGCATTTTTGTTCTTTCTCCAATATCACTAAAACGGCTGCACTTATGGCAAAAATAGTAAGATTCATAATGAAAGATATTAATATTTCGCACAACTTTCGTTTGATAAATTTCTTTAAAAAATGTACCAGTTACAAGAAAACCCCTATGGAAATTTTTTATTTATGTGTTCATAGAAATGCATTTATGAGATATTTTTCTTTTGATGCGTTTGAACAGAGAAACAAAATAGAAATAATTTATATGTTATTTTCCACCGGTTACAACAAATAGATCGATTGAGATTGCAGATAAGTATTGAAATATATTTTGATATACAGTACGTATTAAAATTTATATTTGAATATATTGATTAGGTTAATATTAAGGATACAATCTATATTTTATATTGAAGAAACAGTATTTGATAGCGTAATAAAATAATAAGCTAAATTGTTCAATTTCAGGTTATTACTGTGGAGTATTTGTATTTTTTATCAGTTTTGTTATTTATATTTCTAATGAAAACTGCGTTAAAGAAAATCGAATGCAGGCCACTCCTCATTTTTTATTATTGTATAATGTGTTTGAGGAATTTTACATATAGATTTATAAATGTATAAGTGAAATAGTTTTTGTGATACATTTAATAAATAATTAATTTTTGTGATGCCATTCACAATAAAACTAAAATTAGAGAACGATATCTTAAATAGCTTTTGATAAAACGAAACAGATAATGCAAATGTTGGAAAATACAAAAGAATATTTTTTTAATTTTATCAATATTTTTATTTCTAAGCAATTAACATTTTCTTTTTGATAATGAACCAAAATATTTACTTGAACTGAGACCCGGCTTCCCACGAGTTAAATGTAAGAGGTTCGTCGCCCCTTACCAGTACCGGATTTAGGGTAATCAACATCAACCCAAACTAGGGATGCATAAAATTCAGAGAACAGCGAACGATCCATTAAAATATTTATATTAATTAATATAAAAAAATAAAAGATTTTTATAACGGTCGATATTTATATATAGATTTTTTTTAGAAAAATCGATGATTTTAGAAAAACATCGATGCTATTTCTGAACTATTAATATTGTGTTAATTTAAATACAGAAATATGTTATAATTATTACATACAATTATTGCATTACTACCTTAAATGCAAAACGCACCTATGCGTCCAGCTCGCCTTTAGGTAAGATATGCGTTGCGAGCAGCGGCTTATAATTATTATGGCCTTTTGGTTAACAATTTGAAATAATGTTAAAGATATAAAAAGTCTTTTTTAGTGTATATTTTAAAATACAAAATTATATTATTTAATATTTTTCTATGTCCATTGGGTTAACAATATGAAATAATCTTGTAAATATAAAATATCTTAGTATTTTTAGTAGAATTTTTGTGTATTTTAATTATTTTTATAAGGGCAGTATTAAGGGATGTTCTACATTTTGGGACCCTATAACTCGGGAAGTATACAAGCGATTAGATTTAAACTGCGAGTGGATTCAAATGGGATGCCAAATAATATGTGTGCCAAATTTGGTGTGAATCGCTCTGGTACCTTCAGAGGACTAGAGGGCACAAATTTGGTCTTACGAGCGATGACTAACATCCAAGTATATGAGAGTTATATATATTTTTGGATTCAAGGGACGAGACAAACACTTTTGGTTAATGAATTTTTTTTGATCCGAGAATGCTACAGATACACGACCGAATGCTATAGCTTCTTCGGTACTTCGTACGGCGAGCTAAAATTGTCAAATTTTAAATAAGCACTCATCTGCGGTTCAGGTACGGATTAATCTACTTTGCATATTAATTCCTTTGGGAAATAATAGTTTCGGTTTATGAACACTTCGGTTTATATACGACCTTCAGAATCGAATTAAGTTCGTGAAGTTTGACTTTATATCTAAATGTGATATATAGCTTAATTGTGTATTAAATTAATTCTACCAATGCCATGAAATATTATCTAGATATGTGGTAACTAGAATAATAGTATTGGTTTACGGACGACCTTCAGGAACGAATTAAGTTCGTGAACCGAGGTTTGACTGTATATAAGTATATATATATATATATATATATATATATATATATATATATATATATATATATATATATATATATATATATATATATATATATATATGTATATTTGGATGCAGAGGGGACTTTCATTCCCTTTGATGTGTTCAGCAGGGGGATTATTATTTGTAATTCCTAAACTTATCTACTAAGTGGTGCGCACTGTGAATACAGTTTTAAGGATTGTTCACAGCGAAACAATTAGTAATTAAGCTTAGAAAATTTCAAATAATAATCTAGTTTGTAACAAGCAATGTTATTCATTCCAAGCAACACAATATATGATTAATTTGGTTGCTGTGAACGTTAACCTTGTATGTCATACAACAAACTGGAATTATTACTTATAATTTCTAAGCCTAATTACTAATTCTTTAGCTGTGAACAATCCTTTAGAGGATTGGTTCACCAGTGGACCTTTTATTAAGAATAGAATGTTAATTTCAAAATAATTGAGTCACATACATTTTAGAAACAAAAAATATGAATAAATTGTTGTACACTTTAGGTCGCAGGCGATTTTGCCTCTTGAGAAGAAACCTAAAGCGCTGTAGTATGACCCAATCTTATAAAAATTACGTAATATGTTCACTACGACCTTTTCCGTTACTTTTGGGAGTAGTGGCGTATATAAGGGTAGGGGCGATAGGGCTAATCCCCCCAGTATTTTAAATCACATTCATAAATATATCAGATTTTTGCAATTTTGTCAGGAATCTAAATAATTTACCCCTAAGATTGTTCGCCCTTGCTAGAGATATTTAATATATATATATATTTATATATATATATATATATATATATATATATATATATATATATATATATATATATATTATTAAAATATGTAGTATTTATAAATAGAAATGATGTATTGTTTTGTGTTCTGGTTTCCGAAAATGGTTAGTGATTAGCCGTTAAGTGTAGGGAGGGTGACTGGGCATATGTGGTAATTTCAAATGGTTGTCGCGCGATAAAAACAAGACAAATCTGATGAATTTGAAATGAGTGCGCGAGGTATAAGGTGGAAACGAATGCGGATATCGCTTGTAAAAGAATTTACAAAACTTATATACAGTCGCATTTCTTACAAATGCCTGCAAGGCGAATGCGTACCCGTTATATCTGCTAGCCTACTATTTTTCTTACCTTTTTTTTTTTCTCTCATGACCGTAGTATAGAGTCAGTATCTGTTTCATGGGAGTACAAGACAGTCGGGAGTATTTTAAATATACACGAATATACCTTTCTCCAGCAGTTTGCAGAGCCGAATGCCACAAATTCATAATAAGTGCAATAATCGTACACCATACACGTATACACCACGACACCAGTGCGGAATTAGTGCAGTTTTAGTGCTATTTTGTGACCTTTGTGCGCATACGTGGATTAGTTAGCAACATAACCTGTAAGTACTGCCCTAATTTTATTCTACTGCTTACTTAGCATTACTATAGCGCATTAAATATGTCGCGTCAGTGGCAATGCATTTGCGCTCATACGTGGATTTCGCATACAATATAACCTATAAATATATATATATATATATTTATATATATATATATATAATAATTTTACTTTACAAAATTAACAAAACTCAAAATATTGAAGGATTAGTTAAGATTACTTAGATTAAATTTATCTAGATCTTATAGTTACAATCTCCCAATGCAATTAGATTTTAATTTATTCTAAATATATATATATATATATATATATATATATATATATATATATATATATATATATATATATCTGGTAAAATTTTATAAAGTTAATGGCAATACGACAAATTTTAATCCTGTAAAGGCATTTTCTATAATTAAATAATCTAAGTATGTCAATAATTGCATTTTGAATGCAAATTTTTGTACTTAATATAAGAATATAGTGAACAACATAACCTATAAATATTTATGTTGTCCTAATTTGAATGCGTTAGCATTTAAAATAATTTATAAATATTATTTTGCAACGTTTTATGAATGCTAATTATTTTAATATCATCTAGTACCTGTACTAGTCTCATTTTAATTAAATATTAAATATATGCAGTTAAAAATAAGGGGGTAAAATATTTAATTGTATTAAAGAAAATCTAAACTATTATATTTAAGGATAACGAGTATTTTTTACAGTGTAGTATTTATTTTAACTGTTATTTAATGCAATTTCTTTCACGTGTATAATTATAAGGGTGGAAGCGAAGCAAAAGCATGTTTTTATATATTTTTAAGACGTTGTAATCACGTTTTTGCAAAGGTCATTTCAACTTGTGTTACAAGTACAAGTGACCTAATTTTAATCGTACCATAAATATGATTTATAATTAATATTATATTAAATTTTATATGGATAATATGTTCGAATAACAATATGTTTAGTGTTAGCAAATAAGTAAAAATGTACCGTTAGCTACGACAACAAAAAAACATGATTACTGTTCTCATTTGAGTGAATGCTCAATTATATTATATTTGTGTCAACCATTTCAGTATGAATTTCAGATTCCACAGATCACTATTGAATGTTTCTCGTAACTGTATGTGAAATATGTTTAAATTAATAATAATAATACTAACAATAATAATAACAACGTTATTTATGTATAACGGCAAAAAATAATAGCAGGATTGTAAATATACAGTTTTAAAATACGATACACTCAAGAATTTGTAAGTATTTTTGTATCTTTGCACCATTTTTGAATTCATTTAACACGATTAGGTAACTTCCCCTAAAAGGGTTATTGATTTCACGGGGAGTAACGAACCAGTTGAATTTTTTATACGTTTTTAGTCAATATTGCATTCATAATTTACGTTGCGGGTTAATAATTTAATATTTAGTTATTTTGATCAAATGGTAAAGGTTAAGATTGTAATCAGTTTTAATCGTACGATTGAACATAAAATATAATCGAATAAGAGCGTAATAAATGGTTCGTAATACACTGTATAAATTGATGTAAAATTACAAGAATGTAATTATACACAATTATAGTAAAACTACATTAAAATTCAAGTAAATATTCTATATACAGTAAAATAATAATAGTTTTAGTAATTTTGCTGTAATAGTAATGTGAATTTATAGCATTTTTTTACAGTGTAATGCAAACTTTAATCTGCATAAATTGCATTTTTTCATATTATCAAATTATTTTACATAAGTTATAAGGGTACATTTTTATCTATAAAATTAAATTTAAAACTAAACAGATTTTAATTCAGTCTATTAATTATTATATTTGTACCAAAAGGTATCATTATAGTATTTTAAAAAATAGAAAAACAATTTTATTATATTTTTTAATTCTCTATTCTGAGAATAAGTATAAGCTGACACCTTTTGTGTTGTGATTAAATAAACTAGAAACTATATAAAATTATTACAGATATCCTGAGTCCTTTTTAAAGGACATTAGGATCAAATGTGACTACTATATTTTCTTTAAAACAATATTAATTTTATATAAGTATCAAAAAAAAAAAATTAATGAAGAAAATAAATAGTATATCCTAAAAATAAATCTCAAAATCGATCAATGACACCCCATGCCTATCAATCTAAGTTTTCAGTACTGAAATAGTGCACTAAAGTACAAGTTATAATTCGTAAATGCACTAAAAATTGTGTAGAAATTAGTTTTAAAATATACCAATTTTACAATTTTTTTCTATGATTTGTGATCGTATTTTTAAAAATGTGTGTCTATGAATTTGAAGTTAGAACCTTTCTCAATTAGTAATTAAATTTTCTGAATTATATATCAATAATTGGAAATGAAATGCGAAAGTATTAAATTATGTTGTTTTCTTTTTACAATTTTCATAAACTGTCCCTATGATTTATCAAATTGTCTTTTTTAAATACGCATAAAATAAATACAAATTAAGTATTATTTGTCATTTTTTAATTGTTGAATATTTTGTTTTATATTTTAAAGTAGGTTTTGTGACGATTTTCGAAAAAACTTTTACTGTCTGAAATATGCAAAATTATTATAATAAATGACAATTATCAATGGCGTTTTTTAACTTTCACATGTCGTTATAAATTGAGAAAAAAAATCTTTTATTAGAAATTTTTACAAAATTTGAATATCCGGTCGAAAAAAGTGGGGTGCTCAATAACATAATTTTTTTTATACTGTTTTATATTAAAATCAATTAATTTGTGTTCAGCAATTTAGTTAAAATAATGATTTAGAAACGAAAATTGTTAGTAGTTTTAGAAGAATTAAAAAAAACAGTTATATATATATATATATATATATATATATTGTAAAATGTTTTTATTATATTAAAATATTATTTCTTAACTCCGAAAAACTACAAATGCATTTTTGACATATTTATGCTACGATAGAGCTATATAGAACTGTAAAACCATTAAAAACTAGCAGATTTAAAATAAATTGTGAATGAAACAATTATAATTACATATATTTTTATTGAAAATCAGCGCTTTAATTTTTTTAAAGATTTTTCTTACGGGTTTGCTGTAGCGTTATTAGACTACAAGTAATATTGTTTTTTTTTTTTAATATTAAATGGCCACCATATTTTACAAAATAATACCTGAATTTGTGTTGGGAATATTGTAAATTTTAACAACAATGCAATAAATTCCAAATAAATGTATCATACATTCCACACCTATTGAGAAATATGTACACTGTCACATCCGATGATATTTAAATGAAATTTTTGCACAAATGATGACATCAACTAGATAAAAGTACGCATTAAAATAACATTAAGTCCGTACCTTGTACCAAACCAGTAACCATCGTGATTCGTGAGCGAACAACAGTAGATGTACATGTTTATCATTAACTTGGTGACAGCCACACAAAATGAGGTTACAATTAAAACGGTCACAGCTGTAACGCGGTCGTCACTCGTCACATTCTGGTTGTAAATCAATAACCATTTTTATTCACTATAAAATATTGGATTTCAATTATAAAATTATGGTCCGTATCCATAGAATTTTCATCCATGCAGTGAGGACTCAATAAGAAATGCTATTTTGGTCCTGTTGAGCTAATCCAACTCTGGTTTAAACTAACCTTGCATTTTTCATACCATATATAGAGTATTACTACTTTCTATAGAAATATGTTATAGCAAAAATCTATATGCGAAATATAATTTTTAGGCCTATTATAAAAATAAAATACTATAATTAAGCCTTGCCATTTTTTTAATTGCGTTGTATTAATAATTGAATAATAATCTGTTTAAGAATATAATAAATATCTGTGTCAGTTCTTGAGAAAACTGCATATTAATAAAGTGCCTTTTCTGAATAACAATGTTGAAGTCGTGTGAGTTACAAATTAACTCCATCACATTGCAATTAATAAATAAAAACAACGCTCTTTCCTAAGATTATTTAAATATGCGTCTTTTACCACAAATATTAAAGATATTTGCTTCGCTACATCTAAATAATATACAAGTTTACATTAAACAATGTAGAAATCCCAACCTTCTGTGAAGTATCGTACTTCGCAAAATTACCCCAAACATTTTTGTTCTAGGTTTACTTAATTAAATAAAACACAAAAATGGTATAACTTTTCACACCCCGGGTATGATATTCCCAAACCATGGAATTACTCAAGCAAACCGCCCAACACGATGAGTTTGTCACTGTCGTATCAGTAGGCACCGAAGAAAACAACTATGAAAACCTTCAATACGAAACCACTCCAGAACAG
The DNA here is from genome assembly GCA_933228885.1 of Leistus spinibarbis. Lineage (NCBI taxonomy): Eukaryota > Metazoa > Arthropoda > Insecta > Coleoptera > Carabidae > Leistus > Leistus spinibarbis. The sequence continues at coordinate 3,340,230 of OW121792.1, read as the reverse complement.
TCAACCGACAGCGGTTTCGTAACAGTATTAACCATCGGCGATGAACTACCAAACCACTTATCCCACCAACCATCTGAAAGCGTTGAAGAAATCCTAGTTTACCGGCTACCAGGAGAACGATTAGGCTTTGGACTTAAATTCGAAGGTGGCACCAAGACAACAGAATGTGTCAGAAGATTGTTCATACAATCATGTGCTCCTGATAGTCCTGCTTCGCGAGTAAAATGCTCCTGGGGGTCTTTAAGTGAAGGAGACGAAGTACTGAAGATCGATAACTATTCAGTCAAAAGTATGACTCGTATTGACTGCGTGCGAAGCCTAAAAGATTCGAATGTAGTCATAAAATTGATCGTCAAACATAACAACCACTCCTCCAAAATATCTTTGAACTCATCCTTTAATTCAGATGATGAATTCTCTGGAGAAGAAATGGAAAAACGGGATATTCCACCTCCGCCACCAATACCACCGCGGAAAACTAAAGGAAATAAAGATAAAATTATGCCACAACCCCGGGATTCACTTGAGAAATTAGATATGAAACATTGTTTCCCGAAAAGTGCGCCACGTACACGTTTAAACACGCCACCGAAGGTACCAGTACGTGATCGAAAGCTATCAGAACCTGGAAGTATTCCACCGGATGCCGAGGTCTATTTGGATCTGCTATCGCAAGAGCTGGAATTGGAGATGAAAACTGAAAGTGAATCCGACGACACTGGAAGCACTATTTCTACTGTTATTGACAGACATAATTCAAATTTCATCACTAGTAATTCCAGTTCGATAGCTTCTGATAGCATACCGTCAACTCCTACAGCTGTACAAAAACAATTGGACTTGACCAAAGTAGTGAATCCATTTGAAATGTTAGAACTCGAATATGCTTCAAACATAAAAACAAATAACGATTTCTTGTTTACACGATTCGTAACTTCACATGATATTTTATTTGAAACTGATTTAAAAGCTGAATTGGAAAAGAACTCTTTAATACCCCCAGCAAATTTCCAAGATGCACCTCTCAGTTATGGCAATGAAGATGTTGCAAATATATCCAAAGAAGAAACTTTAGAGTTAAACCGAGAAATTGATAATAGCTTCGAAGAGCTTGACAAAAGGGAGGAAGAGTTACAGATTCCAAAGCCTGTACCTCGCAAATGTTACGCGAAGAAAAAAGAGGAGCTGCGGAAAGTTGAAGATTTGGAACTCCCGGCCGAGATTGTGGATGTGAATCTACCGCGTTTAGTAAATTTCTTGCCCAAAACAAAAATTTCACCCGATCTCAACCCAATTCTGCTACAAGATGATGATCTAAATGAAGACTTTTTGGATGACTACATGTGCCAGGATACATGTGAAATGATTGAATGTAACAATAATACATGCGATAAGATTATTTCCTGCTCGACGTGGTCACTGTCGAGCCAATTAGAAACTATTGGAGAAATTGAAGAAGAAACTGATTCACTGGATTCGAAAACTGAACGGTAAGAACAAATTTTACTGTATTTAGGAAATTTGAAGAAATTTAGTAGCTTTCAGCGATTTTATATACAGTAGAGCCTCGGTAATCCGTACATACTGTAATCCGAACATCTCTATAATCCTAATTACCCTATCCCCACCTTACAGGCCTGTGACAATTAATAACAATTAAACAAGCTTAGGTAAAAGCACCTATGCCTTCAGCTCGCCGAATGCTTTAGTTCTTTTGTATTTCGTACAGCGAGCTAAAAATGAGCACGTATTACTAATAAGTAGTACTTCCTTTATGTCTGCAACAAATGTATGTGATTAACACGTTGACTGCCGCCCCATTTCATCAGAATTCCTCCAGACACTACGAAAAGACACTATATATGTACGAGTCAGCAGACAACGTGTTAATACAGTTCTTTTTAATATGCAAACGTTTTTTATTAAATATTTAATTTTACATACTATAATCAGGGCAATCCGTTAATCCGAACCGAGGGCATTATTACATCGGATTATCAAGGCTCTACTGTATTTATACAATTTTAAGAAAATTTAAAAGTCTATTTTATGGAATTATATTAACTTTATATATATTTTAATTGGCTATAATTATAAATAAACTACAATTTTCAATGCCACCAGGTTTTCCTTTTAGCAAAAGCAAATTTATTAGTAATCGGAAAATTTGTAATGACTCTTCTGGGACTTAGTATCAAACTAATTATAAGTGATTTATTAATAAATAAAAAGGAAATACAATGGGGAAAACATTTTTTTATTCTTATTGTAATCAAACGTAGTGTATGCGACAAAATGACTCCCTTTTACTAGTAAACAACGTAGACGTCCTTCACAAGGTCGTTGCATTACCTTAACAAAAAAAAAAACTAGATTAAACTTGCTGATAACATTTCTTTATACATTAACTCATTCCTACAAATAATCTACTCAATCCCATCTAACTGAATAGTGTAAAACTCTTTGTTAAAATCATTCCTAATTTGTGCATTTTTGTGAGTGGAAAAAAGGTACTTTTTAAAATTTCCTTTTATTAGTTAAAGTGCAAAAAAGTTTTGTTTTTAATTAAATACAACAAGTACAAGTGAATAGACACATTTCTAACAATTTGAATATATATATATGGTCACTAATTGTTTATTGTTTTTGTTTTTTTTTTTTCTTAGATATGACATAGCAGATAATATCATTGCCGATATTAAAATGTCAAATGAAAATTATGAAATTATTGATAATTTCCATAATATTTTAGTAGATGAGGATAATGATAATATTTATCCGGCAATATTAACCACAAATAATGGAGATTATAACGATAAAAATGGCCGGTTTAATTATAATATAGATAACACAAAATCAATTTACGGTAATAATAATTCGAAAATGTTCGATCCAATCGATATGGATTCTAGCAACAACCCGGCTACATGCGAAGAACCAGAACATGGTAAGTCACAAGGAATTGATTTTTTAGTATGTAACGCCCAATTATTTACATATGTACATTATCGGAAATAAAGTACTGAGACAGAATGAATATTATAGTAAAAAATTACACAATTGTAGCTTAATTTACTACAATATTCTATATAAATGTGTCATTTTTACTACAATATTGTTTCAACCCCTATTTTTTGTCAGAATTGTTGTTATTTTGACTTGAGACAATTTTTAATTCTACTTTCTTAAATTCCTGAGGTTTGAAACAAAACTTCTTGTGCAAACGTATTCGAACGTTTCCAAGAATTTCCACCCCATAGACTGTCTAAATTTGCCCTAGTGGACTAAATATATTTGTGTGTGTGTGTGTGTGTGTTTTTTTTTTTTTATTATTATTTAATTAAAACATTTTATTACAAAATATGCGACGATAAGTTATCATAATATCAACATTGAGTGTAAAAATACTTATCGCATAAATTTTCTGCAAATTCTGTATAACTTTATTTGGTTATAACTGTTTACTTTTATAATAAATATTTCCTTATAATTAGTCATATTTGTGTCCATAACTTTTGCAAAATGATAAAATAAGTTAATATTTATCTAAAGATATCTTTAGCTATAGCTGCAATTTTTAAAACTGCATATACATTTTAGATTTGTGATTCCATAATTTACTCGTCGTACGATTCTACAAGATAGCTTTAGTGTTGGTTGTGTGTCTGTAACATGCACGGATCAATAGTCTACATATATATATATATATATATATATATATATATATATATATATATATATATATATATATATTACTTTGAAATTTTAATGAAAATATACGTTTTGAAGGTCCCTAAATTCAGTTTGACTAATTTCGCAATTTAAGGTTTTTATATCCCAGGAAAGAAAACAATTTATTAAAAGGATATTTCAACCGGAAGTGTTTATTTACATGTTGTATCATTTTTTGCACGTATCGAAGAAATGACGCGTTAGAAGGAAACTGATTATTATACAAGTTTTAAAATTCTAGCAACTTTTGTTTCAAAAGATTTCTCGAAAAATTTAATTTTTAATTATCACACATATTAATATTGTTTCATGGTTATGGTAGAATGAATTTAAAACACAATAAAGCTATATTACACAAATAGTGTAAAGTTATAAGAAAGTCGAGTTAAAGATATTCCCAGTTTTTATTTTCTATGTAAAACAAGTTACAAAAAGCTCAACTTCGAAATTTTAATGGATATATCCGTTTAGAGGGTCGTTAAATGCATTTTAACTATTTTTTCAATAACGGCTATGCGTGTCTGTTATGAACAGCCAATACTATTGAGAATAGAAATATGATGTTTTGAATTTAACATTTGTATATCCCTGGAAAGAAAAAAAGGATATTTCAACCGGAAGTGCTAGTTAATTTGTTGCATATCTCGAATACGACACGAGTTAGAGAATTTGTGAATTTATATAAGTTAAAGTACTAAAAATGTACTATTTTCTGAAAAATCGCCTTTGAAATTAACTATGTTACATTTACGTTTCCCTAGTTACCACACATATTGGTATTATTTCATGGTAAAGGTAGCATGAGTTTAGAGCACAATAATATGTGCAAAGTGTAAGAAAGTCCAGTGAATACCATTCTAGATTTCCTTGTAGTTAAATTATGCAATTTTAATAAAAATTATACGATTTTTTGTATTCTATACAATAGCTGTATCCTAAACAATGTATAAAATGCAAGAAATCGTAAAATAAAAACAAAAATGACATACTTAAACGTAATAAATATTGTTTGAAGACAATGGTCACGAGAATAATGTTTACGGCAATTTTGTATTGACTACAATTAACGTTCTATTAAAAACCTTTATGGTTCGAGAGCCACTGTAGTGTTACACAGTGAAAATTCAAGGCGTAAATGTCTAGCCATTCGACTAACAGTGTAATCAAATAAAGCAATCATAATATTAGAGTTTTGTGTCGGGTTAAAAACCGTTCAATGCAACAGAAGTGACCAGTTCACGGTACAGAAATTTGCCGGTGAATTCAAATGCGCCAATCAACATAGCGTATTCTGCATTCACCTCTAGCTAGCCACAACACAATTGCCAGCTCTCTGTTGGCTCTATGGATGGCGAAAGACTGGTTTCTGGTTTAGTGTTGTAGTAGTCACAAATATGTTGCGTCCAAACCAACATGTTGTATATAAACAATAACAACAAATTTATAAAGAATCGTACAGCAGCGAACATTGTGAAACAATATACGAATATACGTTTTTATATAAACAACAGTTTCGTGGACATATATATATATATTGATACAATAGTGTGCGCTTGTATTGTGTGCGTGCTTGTGATTGTTTGTGACCTTTTGTGACCGTATGATTCGAAACCAGAAGTTGTGTGTTTATTTTTGCGTACTTTTAATGCAAATAAACGATTTACTTCGATTATTTAATAATAAAGGTGTATATAAGGTACGTAGGTATTTGGATTGTTTTGCTTGTTACAGTGAACTTTCTTTCTTATGATTATTCGATTGAACAAGAGCAGTTTTGAAATAGATCCAATAGAAATCAAAATTACCCACGCAGTGCAAATTTTCTTTGTTACATGCGATCACAGTATTGCTTCAATACCAACGAAACGGATACACTTTACTTGCTCTATTTTTATTCATTGATCCATTTTATACAATGTTTTTAATTATAATTAACACTCTTTCTTTTATTTACCTGCACATTCATATATATATATTTTAACTCTTACCTAACTTCATTTCAAAACACCATACTGAAATCATACCTTTTTACACCACTAACGCTTAACTTTAAGTATAGCTTTGCCAATAAATATTGTATAATTCAATATTTGTTTATTGTTTAGCTCCGTCATAAATCTGTGTATTAAATCCATTTAAGTATAAAGCTTTTCTTGCATTTTCGCAACAAAACTTGCGATTATGTTTGGTTTAATTACATTATAATTGGCAGCATTCCATAATTTTTATTGATTTAATATTTGCTAAGCGTTTAACTCCGTCATAAGTCAGTGTATTAAAACCATTTAAGTATAAAGCTTTTCTTGTATTTCCGCAATGAACCTTGCGAATTGGTTTTGTATAATTGTGACTACATTTAATAATTTGTTTAGCGTTTAGCTCGCTCATAAAACAGTAAATTTAGACTATTTAAATTAAATATAAAGTTTTTGTTGTTATTTCGCAATATTTACAAATTTCAATTATTGAAACTATTTTAGTTTAACTTTTTTCTTGTATTTTCGCACCAAAGCGAATCAATTTTGTATAATTTTGTTAAAATTGAACATTTTTATTTAAAAAAAAATTATTACTTAGTAACAAAGCAATAAATTAAAACTATTTTAGTACAAAGCTTTTATTGTATTTTACAATAAATTGAAAATAATGAAGAAGTTTTGTTGAAATTGACCTTTTTATTCATTTTAAATGTGTTTAGCGTTTTGCTCCGCCATAAACTAGTAAATTCAAACTATTTAAGTCACGCTTAGCCGTAATTGAAGTGCAATTGAGCACAAAGCTTCGAGTGCGTATGTTTACACAAAGAAAGTTAAGTACACTTAAAGGATAAGTCAAATTTAGATTCAGTTTTCGTTTATTTACACCATTAATCAATCTTACATTATTATTATTATTAATTTACACTTATGACTTAAGACTTATGCAAGAATAAATTCGGCAAAAAATATATTAAATTTAGCGACTGCACTTTTGAATTAACCCTTTCACGCTTATAAATATAGTCTATTGTCAACAATATATTTTGATAAATATTAAAGTCAGTGTAGACTACACTGTAAAAAAATGATATACATTTAGAAGTAAAATTACAATTATAATTTATGTAATTATACGGAATTACAGTAAAATTACATTAACATTCAAGTACACTGTAAGGCATTGATATATATTAACTTTTATGTAAAGTTACAGTTATAAATCATGTTATTTTACAGAATTATAGTAAAATTCGGTAAAATTACATTATTTTTAGTTGTAGTTTTACATTTTTTAGTGTATATATTTATTAAATTCGGTACACTGAGAAAAATATAATTAAAATTAAAATATTTAAGCTACATTAATATATATTTATACTTAAAATATAAATAGTTATGGCAATAATAAAAAGTATTAACTTGAAATAGTCGGACTAGAATTTGAAAACAAATGTACTTTGAAGAGCGATTTTAAGTTTATTAAAACAAAAATACATTAAAATAATTGTAATATATGTAAATTTTAACAAATGTAAACATGTTCAAAACTGTAATTAATTTAATTTAACCCCGAAATATAAACAATATATTTAGCAATTTAACCAAAATGTCAGTGTCCATTTCTCAATATCCGCAAAGAAAAAACCTAACGATCTTGAAATTAAAATTTCATATTTGTACATTAAACGCTTTACCGTTACACTTGCATATATCGCGATTTTTTTATAATTAGTTGAGAATTATACAATTAATTAATAAAGCATAGATCACGTAGTGTAGTTTGAGAACCACTGCACTTGGGTATATCGCAATAACATTTTGATAGCAACTGGTTAATAGCTTTTGAAATATGAAATACGATATTTATTAGTGCAATAACGCATAGTTCGACCGGTACAGTTTGACGACTGCTCCACCTGGCTATACCGCGAAAACATTTTGATAATAACTGGTTGATCGTATAGCCTTCGAAAAGTTTACGACTAGTGTACAAGCTTGCACAGTACAACTGATATTCGCTGAAGTTAGCGTTCACGAAATATTCTTAGCAGTTGCGAATAAAGACTATGCAACTGTATGAATTAAAGTCGACTTAAGTTTAATACACCTAAGTGTTTAGTGTATTTTGGTGAAGTTAAATAAACTTTTTTTTTAAGAGATTTTTTTTGTTTTGAAAAAGTTCGTTTTACCACGCAAAATTTGAATGGTGTAAAATGAAAGTATTTTGTTTTGTTTAATAATATTTGGAAATTTTTTGTTACTTATAAATATTTAGATATGTTCATCTTCTGCATTAGAAATTTAGTAATTTATGTGTTTAACTAATGAATTCATTAACAAATCAGTTTGTAAGAAATATTTTTGCGGGCAACAGCTGTCGCTGATAATTGCTATTTAAGTAAATCGACCCTGTGAATTAAAATCGCGGAATTGTGAGTGAACTTATTTCTAAAGTTATGGAATTGAGAATTGTGCACGTGCAACCAAAATTCAAAACGCCGCTAAAAATATATAAAACAGGTTAGTTATTATTGGATTTAAAAAAAAACATCCCTACAATACGATATAACATTTATATATATATATATTTATATAGAACGCTACACTTAAGAATTAATAAAAGTAATATCTCGTTTTTTTCGAATTAAGAGGATAATATGGTGCCTTATTTTAATCTTATACTAACTATATGACATGCGTTACCAGCAATATACTATAGGCTTCCCAAAATATACATAACTCGCTAAAAATTAATAATAATAATATATATTAATCAATTATATATTATAAAATTATTTTAAGAACAAAATAAACCTAAGCAAGTAATCAATTTTGGCGAGACTTTTTATAGTATTAATTACTATTTTATGTTTAATTAAACACCCTGTACGTGTGTTTCATGCATAAGTAGCATAAAACTTCACATTATTCTGTAATCTTCAATCGTATTTCTTAAAATGCTTTCAATTTAAAGTGGACTTTAAGCCTTAAAGTTTCGATTTTTCCCTCTAAACTGTTTCATAAATCGCATTACGTTTACGAAAATATATTATTGTAAACTTTTAATGCTATATTTTAACTAAATATATTTTATATAAAAATGGATATGTACCTATTGTGCTCTAAGAAGATCAAATATTTAGGGAAAGTTGTATATATATATTTGAAAAAATCCCTAAACTGTTTCATAAATCGCATTACGTTTACGAAAATATATTATTGTAAACTTTTAATGCTATATTTGAACTAAATATATTTTATATAAAATGGATATGTACCTTTTGTGGTCTAAGGAGATCAAATATTTAGGGAAAGTTGTATATATATATTTGAAAAAATCCCTAAACTGTTTCATAAATCGCATTACGTTTACGAAAATATATTATTGTACACTTTTAATGCTATATTTTAACTAAATATATTTTATATAAAAATGGATATGTACCTATTGTGCTCTAAGAAGATCAAATATTTAGGGAAAGTTGTATATATATATATTTGAAAAAATCCCTAAACTGTTTCATAAATCGCATTACGTTTACGAAAATATATTATTGTACACTTTTAATGCTATATTTGAACTAAATATATTTTATAAAAAATGGATATGTACCTTTTGTGCTCTAAGGAGATCAAATATTTAGGGAAAATTGTATATATATATATATATATATATATATATATATATATATATATATATATATATATATATATATATTTAAAAAAAATGTGTATACAGTCAAACCTCGGTTCACGAACTTAATGCGCTGAAGCTCGTAAGCCGAAATTATTTTCCCCCTTAGGAATTAATGCAAATTGAATTAATCCGTTCGGAGTTTCCAGATGATTGCTTATTTAAATTAAAAAACAGTAGTTTGTGCACAAGTTCTAATGAACCGAAGCGTTCGTAAACCGAGGCTTGACTGTGTATTGTTTTACGTGTATTTAATTGTATTTAAATGTCATTTTTACATTTCTAAAAAGACTTGTGCTAAAGGTTCTGAGTTCGAGTCTCGGTGGCTTTGGTCATTTTATAGTTACGTTTAAACGTTTTTAGTCAAATGTATATACAAACCTCCATAAGTCAAACCTCAAAAAAGAGGTGAAAAAGATTTGAGATATAAAAATTAGACCCAAAAATGCGACTTATGTAAGTTCGAGATATGTAAAACATTATTATTTACATATATAATAATCAAAATATTTTTGAATGTTGTTATATATGTAAATAATATTTTACAGTTAAAATGTGGGCATTGCCCTTTTGTGCCCAGTGTTAAAAATAATTTGCTGAATTCTCTTATTTAATTTGACTAACATCCCTGAATTAGCAAAATTCGTAATAAAAAGAATCAAAATGTTTCCTCGCATTCATGAGAAATTTGATCTGTAACCTTTACGCAAATATATGCAAAATTTTAATATGTTTCTACTAATTTTATTCCATACATTCTCTAATATCGCTGACATTTTTCGCTAATGTTTTATTTTAAACTTACGGCATTTCTTGTTAATATTGTGCAATTTATTGTACGAATTGAAATACAACTTTTCCTGTTGAATAATAAAGTTTATTACTTTTATACTATACTGAAGATATGAATATTTAAATTTGTTCCGCAAAAAATTTATTAGCGGAGGATTATATGAACTATAATATCATTTTTATTTATGCAAAATATTTCACAAAGGTGTGCCATTTATACTTGTTACAAATATATTTCTTACCTTTGCTAGTCAACTTTCTCTGTTACTGCACTACATAACATGGCACTAGAGCAGTGACGGCGAACCTGTGACACGCGTGTCATCAATTATTTCATTTTCTCTATTAGTAAAACTGCAGTGACACACGTGCCAGTGGCTTCTGTGTACCTCTGACACGCGTGTCACTAAGCAAATATAAATACGAATACAACAAATATATTTAGACAGTGTGGTAAGATTGTGACGGTGTAAAACCGGCTCTGAATGTGCTTAAGTATATTGTAATAAAAATATTTTAACAATATATATAAAGCAAGTAGTCAGTGACCTTGAAACTTGATTTATATTGTAAATGTTAAACCTACACACATACACACACACTTGAACAACAATGACATCACGTATGGTTTACCATATATGAGGAGTAACAAAGCTCTTGCATTTTCATACACCAAATAACAAAGAAATGTAATTTTATTTCTTTTTGTATTGCAGAAATCACGGTTTTGAACCTAACAGAAAATGGCCAGAACTCGAAGATCATTGAAGAAGATATGAAATCTACAATTCACTGTTCAGGTATGTCAGCATCTCCAAATTTTATTACATTACAGCATAATTGTTAGGTATTTGATGTTGGTACTCTTCAAAAGCACTGTAGAGAGATTCAGATAGAAGACATCTAGAATGGTAACCTACTGGTAACTCCAGTAAAGACTAATTGTAATAATTACTTGTTTAAAGACTTATAATAAATAGGGTTTATACTAAATCATAATAGCTATATTTAATATAAATCCTAAAACATAACATGGCGCAGTCGGTAGGATTAACATTTTTTTAACATAACAATAATCTTGTCGGGGATCTACCTAATAATCAACCCTAATGCATTATCAACGATTATGTCCTTTGTGTGGATATCCCTGTATATTTCATGTTAATAAAATCATGTTCAAGACATAAACTGTATCAATTAAACTGTATAAATGTGCTCTTTTAATACTTACATTTTTCCTTCAATGCCCTGTTAATATTTCAGAACACATAGATCAAATGGACGTATCAAATTTTATTCAGTCTGAGCAAAATCACACGATCACCACGTCCGAATATAGTTCACTGTCTTCATTATCGTCTCCACCATTAAGTTTCTCGTCCCGCGTACCCTCAGATGGCACCGATTTCTCGGCGACCGAAGTCGAAAACATAACACAACCGCCATCACTTAAACATAAAGCACCGCAAGATAAACTCGCTCATATGTCACTAGAAAACCAATATGCAAACACTGAATCACCGACAAAACAATCAAATACACGTAGCAGTATTTGGAAGAAAGATGAGCAAAGTTCAAAAAGTATTAAAGATAAAATTGCTATATTCTCAGCGGAGAATTCTGAGCCACTTCTGCCCCAAGAGTTTAGTAGAGTTAGTAAGGCGTTCAAGAGCTCGGAGAATATAGCTGAAGACAGAACACTGGGAAAATGCAATAATAAAATATCTAAGTCATGTGCGAATGTCGATAAATGTTCATTAGTTGAAGCGTCACTAGATATAACTAAAAATGGTACTGAAACTTGTGAAGAAACCAAAACACAAGTGCCAACTTTCACTAAGCCAAATCTAAGACTACACACTCGATCTCAAAGTCTGCTGGACATGTCCAGTCTGGATTCACCTTGGAATAACACTGAATCGCGCCGGTTGACGCTAAATTCCTTGATAGAGCAACGTCGTAAAGGCATATCGAAACTTAGAGGATTAATTATACCACAAACGGACATTGCTGTAGAACCCGTATTAGATTTACCTGAAATACGAAGTAAAGAAGCTGAAGCTTTGAGCAAAATGCGTATAGCGCCTGCAGAACGTAGTAAAAGTGACTCAATGGAGCATTCCAATCACCAACGTTCAAGTTTGCAGTCACCTTCCTGGAAAAACAATTCCATAACTACTAGTAGCCTACCTAGGTATTCTCCAGCTTTTAAACGTAAGTGTCTCCAAGTCTACGTAATGGAGCAATCATCGAACTCGTCTAAACATGACGAAAAAATAGAAGATGAAGTATTTAGCAAAAACAACTTCTCAGAGAACTATAGCTATAAACCACAAATTCGTAAAACAGTTACAACAGACTCAAATTTCGATATCAACCATTCCCTATCCTCTAAAGATGAACCCAATAAACCAATCACTCCTCTACTGGAAGCACAAAGACGTCCGACAATTCTTCCACGTACCAAACCTGATTTGGATCGAGTTACAGACGATAGTGACAACGATTCAGCGGTCAGTTCCAGCCAGTCCAGCTACAATATTTCTAGAGAGTGTTCCCCATTACCTTCCCCATTAGATTACACTAATAACTTAACTGATCACAATGGAATCAACGGACGCGTCTTGAAACCGCAGAGCGTTGAGGCAATTAATCGAAAAAACATATTGGCATCAGCCAAATGTCGAAGTGGACGTGATTTTAAAAATGGATCTCCGTTAATACAACGAAAACTAAGCGGGACTGAAGAAGAAAAGGTAATAATTGAGGAATGCCATGAGGAAGAATCGAATTTGGAATATGAAGGGGTGTCCAGTGATGAGCTGGACATCAAATCAATATCATCCTCGTCAAGTATGACTATTACAGAGCCAGCTATAGTTAGTGAAGTTAAGCTCGTTGAACAATTTACAATTGTCGAAAGTGATATACAGGAATGCACAGACGAATGTGAACCTGAATTACCAGTAACACCACCCCCAAAAACTGAAGTATCACCCCCGATTTCAGAGGATTCATTCATAAATCCACTACACTCAGAATTCATACTACCAAATACTGAAGTATCTTTACATTCTGAGCTAACATCTCCGAATTCATTAGAACCGTACATTGAACCACTAAATCTGCCACTAACACCTCCAGATGAGCTTTACACTCATCTGCTTACCATGGATGGAACACGTTCAGAAGAAAAACGTCTAAATCCGGAAGAAACACATATAAGACCTTCTAAGCTCCCTCCTAAACCATCAATTCCAACTGTAGTGCTCCGTTCAACGGTACACAAACAGGGAGAACGTCCAACTTCCATGTTAATACCAACGTCATCTAGATATGATTCGTCAAAACGTGCTAGCGTTACAGACATACGGAAACAGTTCGAGAAGTTTGAATTGGAGAACCAGAAGTCGCCAACAAATCCAGAGGCGAAGCCTGTAGTTGCGAAAAAGTTGAATTCCCCAGTGAAGTCTACTAAAATCTTGGACGAACCTAAACTAGTGGATATTGTTACTAAAGCAGAAGTGAAAATGACGAAGATACCAAATGGCATTGTACAGATATCTAAAGAAGTAATATTACTGTTAGGTTTTAATTGGAGGATACTGATTTATTATTTTGCAGGATTTGAAATTACTAATCAAGGATTTTAATGAAGGATTGGATAGTAAAAATAGTTTATATATAAATGATGTTGAAGTAAATGAAATACTGGTTCAACGTGAATACAACGAAGGAAGTATTGGTATTACTTTAACTGGAGGGACTGATTACGAAGCTAAAGAAATAACTGTAATTATTAATATGATTGACATTTATGATTTGGTTTGATTTTTTTTTTATACATTTTAGGTGCATAAAGTTATCAATGGGGGTTGTGCCCATAAAGATGGAAGACTGAAAAAAGGGGATAGAATTTTATCTATAAATGGACATAGAATGTTGGGAATCACGCATAAAGAGTCGATAGAAATATTAAAAGTATAAATATAATTTCACACTTAAAGAATTTGTTTTGTTAAATTACCCTAAACATTTTCTCTCAGTGTAAAAACAAAAATAACCAATTTTAATTTAATACCATTAATATTACAGAATCCTCAACCGGAAGTCACTTTTATAGTTGTACCAGTGAAGGAAAATGCTAAACTTCCAGTGTCCCCCCAAGCAAAGACTAACCCAGAACTCCCACATATTACTAATAACACCACAACATGTAAGTTCACAATAAATGTTAAGTAAAATATGTGTTGCCTTTATAAAATAATGATATAATCTGTAATAGTGCAAATATTTAAACTATTATTTTATCTTAGCGACTTTACCGACAACACCAACCGAGTCTAAAGTTCACAAAGTAGTACTCACTAAAGATGGTGCTGGTTTAGGATTTAGCCTAGACGGAGGTAAAGACTCTCCCAAAGGAGACAAGCCTTTAATCATCAAGAAAATATTCACAGGTAAAACAGTAAACAAAAATGTATAAAAACACATAATTACTAAGTGGTGTGTTTTTTCAAGGAGGGTCTGCCGACAAATGTGGACAGTTGAAAGCAGGTGACGAGTTGTTAGAAGTCAATGAAGTAGAAGTCCACAAAATGACTAGAATTGAAGGTTGGAGCCTAATGAAAAAATTGCCAGATGGTAAAGTTACGTTGACTATTAGAAGATAACCAATTTATACGTTTGGATTCAAACATATTATTATTCAAGAGAAATGCTATGTTATTGCCATTTGCTTTGTATTATAGTCTTGAAAAGACTTAAAAATAGTATATTACTTTTATATAGGGGTTCCAAACTATTGTATATATTTTATTATATATTTTTTATTATTTATTCTAAATTCATTGCCATGTATGTGCTATAAAATTTGCCCAATTGTCCAACTTTGCCCAATTATTTACAGCTTGTTCTTAGATTATGGTTTATTTTGTTCCACTAACTGCTTGTACAATGTTAAGGGATCTTAAAGTTCAGATCGCAGTATAATTCACCCACTAGTAATAAAAACTGACGCATACATAAAAACCCAAAATCAAATGAAATTATAACTATCGAAATATATATACATTACAGATTTTGGTTTCGTATTTTACTAAACTACTGCTACATGCATTGCAAATATTATTGCTAGCTATTAATAATTGTTTTTGTTTAAATTATTAAACTTTATTACACAATTTCTCGAAATACAGGTACTATTCATGTTATAGTGATCATATTAATTCGATTCAACCTTGCAGTCATCATCAGGCGTACTGTATACGCGATAATGACTGCAAAGTAGAAACACGTAGTGCTCTACGATAAATACGAATCCTCTCAAGACAACACCGATTCAGGAAACCATAAAAATTATTTTCTTTAAATCATAGTATTACTGTATACTATTAATTATAATATATTTATAGGATAATTAATAGTAATACTGTAGTAAAGCTGTAATTAGTATAAACGTGATGAAATATTTTATGAGTTCGCCAGTTTTTATCACCCAGTGTTACCGTATCCCTTAACAAAATCGCACTATTATATTTTATAGATTATAGTTTTTAAAGAAATCTTAATATATGATATTTTTATTTATATGTTGTTTACAAAAATTATGCTTGTAATTTTAAGACCGGTGCGAGAAGCGATCTGTGATAATATCCATTTTAGTACTATACAAAATACATTCTAACAGAATTATTGTATTATTTAAAAAAAAAGCCGCTTTTATTTATAATTATATTTGAAACTAAAATGTACTATATATGAATTATTTCAAATAAATTTTTGTATAAACAACTTCGTTTTTACGTCTTTACTTTCCCGTACACTAAACACTAACACAAAAACACAACACACTCAGGTATACACTTACTGTGAGTACGAAAAGTGAGGAAAACCAACCAAGTTGCCCCACCATATCAATGTAATATGATGTACAAATAAAAAATAAAAGGTATTTGAAATTGTGAGGATCGAAATTACCCGTAGTATATCATATTAAGACCGTTTCTTATTACCCAGAATAATCTACCTTGCTCATATTTCACATTGTTCTAATTTTTGTTACACAGCTTTATAATGTTACACAGCTTTATAATTTGTCAATAATAAACAATTAAAACATCACTTACCTTATCCACGAAGATCTCTTCATAAAACACAATTGCTCACTATAATACACACTTAAATAAAAAACCACAATTTTCATTCGTTTCCCAAAATACTCCAACACGGTCAACTAACACCTGACGAATGAGCCGTTTAAACATATGTTACAAGTAAAAACTAAATTCACCCTAAAACAGTGAAACTAATTCCACCCTAAATAACAAGTTCCTGTACCTAAACTATCGATTTAACATCGAATTATAGATTATCATAAGTTTAATCGCTTTTAGTACAGTTTAAACAAAACTAAACACACTGGATTCTTGTTTATTTTTCCCATTTGTAAAACGAGCTTCAAGAATGTGCAATTTGATTTTGACAGATTTAGTTACAAAAATCGATAAGTTATTCGCATATATGAATTATTATTGTGTTATTTAAGAAGGCGTCAAATAAGGTAGGAATTATTTTATTTGAATTGGTATGTTGAAACATGAAATAAATTTGTCTGCATATTATTGATGGATAGTAGTCGATTTGGAGGGTAAGTGAACAGAGTGTTTAACTTGTTAAAATTTTAATTGCTAACGTCGCTCTTGCTGAAATATTAATTGCTAACGTCACTCTTGCTAAAATATTAACTGCTAACGTCGCTTTCGCTAAAAATAAAGAAAATGCGTCCCCTCGTTCATTTTTCCCACTGTGAGTAAGGTATTTGTATGCAGCTAACAAAGTCTCCGACGCACGGTATACAAAGTATTTAGCATGCTTCAAAATAAAATAAATTGTATAAGTCACATCGGTTATGAGCAAAATTCTGTTTTAATCTACTGAATTCTGTCCACATTCTCTAATATAATTATAGGGTCTACATGGCGTCGTATAAAGAAAATGCTTAAATATTTTTCTTGGTTGCGGAAATAAAATGGATAAATGCAGTTATAATTTTTGTTTATTTAGTTAATAAAAACAATAAATACAAAGATTTATTCTTTGGTTAATAATACTAAAATAATTCTATTCATTAAAATTGACTAACAAATATACAATCTAGTAAATGTGCAATAATAACTATTAGATATGTGCATTGTTATTATTAAACTTTAACAAATTAATGCAATAACAGTAACAATTAAAATATTTGCACTTCGCATTTTGTTTCGAGTCTTTCTTCATTTAAAGTTGCGTAAAAAATCACTATTTATATGTCTTAAACGGTTTGAAATGTGAAATATTGTTACTTGCACAACGGTTATGTTTTTACGCGACCTTAAACTGAAAATATTAACGGCGAATTTTTAGACTAGTATTCACTAATTATAATCAAATCTTTGGAGCAAATGGTAAATAACACTAGTTTATATGTGAACCTTCTTTTTCGGAACTCTACGGCCGATTTGTAAAAGGACAGGACCGTATTTAATTTGTTTGAAGACTGTAATTGCTTCTTGATGCGATACACCGCATAACGAATTGCTGTTCACTGCTAATATTTCATCACCTGTCAACATATTTTGTTAAAAATAAATTAATTAAGTTGTTCAGTCATTCTAAAATATATATATATATAATTTATTTCTAATAAATTATTGT
Organism: Leistus spinibarbis; assembly: GCA_933228885.1. Lineage (NCBI taxonomy): Eukaryota > Metazoa > Arthropoda > Insecta > Coleoptera > Carabidae > Leistus > Leistus spinibarbis. The sequence goes on along the minus strand of OW121792.1, from coordinate 3,322,335 downwards.
ATAGAAATTACTTCTAATTGGGAAAATAATTTCACTTTATTTATTATTGTAAATGATGAAAATTGAAGAAAGTAAATCAACTTTCATTAATTAATTTATTAATAATTATTTGTTCTTATAATTTACACAATTTGAAGAAGACTCCGGCAAAATAATTTGTAATTTACTGAAAGTTAATATATATTATTTAATTTACCCAAATATACACTAGGTCCCTAAATGTAACATTAGTGTAAGCATCAATGCTTCCAGTTCCCTGTTGTTCAGTGAAATATGAACAATTTTGGCGTATTGAAGATTTGCATTAAGAAAAAACAATGAAATGATACATTAATTAATATATAACTTATTTATATTATTAACACTACATTCCTAAATACATGGCGAATGCACTAATGCTTCCAGCTTATACGAAAGGTTTACGTTCAACGAACTTCATTTACCATCATTATTTTTAATATATAATATTTATTTATACGTAAAGTATTAAAGAAAAAGTATTGTAATCACAAATAAATTAATTGAGGGTCCATGAAATCATTTTAATTATTTTCTGTTTGTCTATTTATGTATCTGTATGTGTGTGTGAACGCTCTACAGCTCTATGTATGATGGTTTTAATTTAAGATTTGTATAGGCCGGGAAGGATAATCTCTTTTTTTTGAAAAGAATATTACAATCGGAGGGGCTTGTTTATTCGTGTCTTCTTTTGCATATCTTGAAAACGACACGAATGAACGACAAAATTAATCTTGTAAAAGATATTAAAATTTCTAGCAACTTTATTCAAAAAGTTTTCAATTTAGTTACTATGCATATTGATATTGTTTAATAAGTATAAGTATGTTGAGTGAAGGGCACTTTTTTTACTCTGACTTGTCATATTTTGATATTTGCAAGTATGCGATTTGTAACGGTACGAAAATAAATCAAAGTCAATATATCATTTCCTAGTCATAATAATGCAATTAAGATTCAAGTAAAAACCGATAAAATCATGCGTCATGTGTTTACAGGTGACGTTCTTGAGCTAAATTTGGTATCCCAATTATGAAATTCAACGAAATCGCATATAATTTGCCCACGTACCTTCATGTAGTCGCCCACTCTCCGCTGCTTGCCCATTTGGAAATATTGTCTTAACATATATGCCCATATTGCCGCGCGGCGAGTCCCGACCGCCGACAATACTAAAGCCCAGCCCTTTACTACCCGGACCTTTTTGGAACGTTATTTGTAGAATGGTAAACATGTTGCTTTTGCGGTTTCGAGGTAAAGTGCAAAATTTGCTGTCTTCATCGTCCTCGTAGTCAGAAAATGTCGATTCCTAAAAAGGATATTGGTTTTATATAATAAAGTATTTAGATTCAATCAAGTGAAAGTTGTAAATGTTTATGATGATTCTGTCCCACATAAACCATCAAAGTAATAAAACACTATATTAAGACTGTCGATTATATTATTATTAACCACAATTCTTCAATTTTATAGGAAATATTTGTGAACATAAATTTTATTTTTGCAATAGAATTGCTAAAATTAGGGCAAAAACAAATATAAAGTCTATACTTCCTGAAATAAACGTTAGATAATAGAACATGTTTTATTCCTAACTGTACACATAAAGGTTAGACACAACAAAGAAATATGTGAATATTGAATTACAAAAGAGTGCGTGTTTTGTTGTTCACGTAATACGGTACCACATTGCAAAATAGTGTGAATACAACCCTGTTTTAGTTACGGTTTATAGAGATAGAACCGGACGGATATACAGATATGTACGACGCATGTAAAAATTAATATGACGTCACACATATTAAAATAAGAATCACCGAAGCATTCATCGTTTTTATAGTCAGAAATTTGTATAATTCATATGTTTTTTACTGTAGGTTCATAACGTTGCTCATGGACGTATTTTATGTTAAAGAATCACTTGAAAATATATTTAATGAATAATGCATTGTTATGTTTGTGTCGCGAGATCTGAAATTTAAGTTGAAAGTAATAAAACTTTTTTTTAAGTATACATTTTGTTTGTTTCATATGTAAAATTATTAATTAATACCAAAATACGTATGAATCAGTCAGACTATGATGTAAAATGGTTTGAAAAAATTCTATTTAAAACTTTCGCATACTTTTTTAATAATTCTAATAACAAATTTAAAAAGGAACATATTTTGGACCTCATTTTTAAAAAACAATAAAAAATTGTAGAATATTATAGGCAAAATTTGTGAAATTTAGTACATCTTTAGTACACTTAAACATTCGCATTGTTTTTTTTAATAATTGAGATATAATTATGAAATTCCAATAGCAAATTTAAAAAGAAACTTATTTTGCACCTCATTTTTCAAAAAGGATCAAAAATTGTAGAAAAATATTTAGTAGATCTTTAAACATTCGCATTGTCTTTTTTAATAATTGAGATATAATTTTGAAATTCCAATAACAAATTTAAAAAGAAACTTATTTGGACCACATTTTTAAAAAACTATCAAAAATTGTAGAAAAATATGGGTAAAATTTGTGATATTTAGTACATCTTTAGTACACTTAAACTTTCGCATTGTTTTTTTAATTATTGAGATATAATTTTGAAAATCCAATAACAAAATTAAAAAGGAACTTATTTTGGACCACATTTTTAAAAAATGATCAAAAACTGTAGAAAAATATTTAGTACATTTTTAAACCTTAGCATTGTCTTTTTAAATAAATGAGATATAATTATGTAATTCCAATAACAAATTTAAAAAGAAACTTATTTTGGACCACATTTTGAAAAATGATCAAAAACTGTAGAAAAAAATTTAGTACATCTATAAACTTTCGCATTGTTTTTTCAATAATTGAGATATAATTTTAAAATGCCAATAACAAATTTAAAAGGAAACTTAATTTGGACCACATTTTTAAAAAATGATCAAAAATTGTAGAAAAATATTTAGTATATCTTTAAGCTTGCGCATTGTTTTTTTAATAATTGAGATATAATTTTGTAATTTCAATAACAAATTTAAAAGGAAACTTATTTTGGACCACATTTTTAAAAAATGATCAAAAATTGTAGAAAAATATTACATCTTTAAACTTTCGCATTGTTTTTTTAATAATTGAGATATAATTTTGTAATTCCATTAAAAAATTTAAAAAGAAACTTAGTTTGGACCACATTTTAAAAAATGATCAAAAACTGTAGAAAAATATTTAGTACATCTTTAAACCTTCGCATTATTTTTTTAATAATTGAGATATAATATTGAAATTCCATTAACAAATTTAAAAAGAAACTTATTTTGGACCACATTTTTAAAAATGATCAAAAACTGTAGAAAAAAAATTAGTACATCTTTAAACTTTCGCATTGTTTTTTTTTAATAATTTAGATATATAATTGAAATTCCAATAACAAATTTAAAAAAAAACATAGTTTGGGCCACATTTTTAAAAAATGATCAAAAATTGTAGAAAAATATTACATCTTTAAACTTTCGCATTGTTTTTTTAATAATTAAGATATAATTTTGTAATTACAATAACAAATTTAAAAAGAAACTTATTTTGGACCACATTTTAAAAAATGATCAAAAACTGTAGAAATATATTTAGTACATCTTTAAACTTTCGTATTGTTTTTTTAATAATTGAGATATAATTTTAAAATGCCAATAACATTTAAAAAGAAACTTATTTTGGACCACATTTTTAAAAAATGATCAAAAATTGTAGAGAAATATTACATGTTTAAACTTTCGCATTGTTTTTTTAATAAATGAGATATAATTTTGTAATTCCAATAACAAATTTAAAAGAAAACTTATTTTGGACCACATTTTTAAAAAATTATCAAAAATTGTAGAAATATATTTAGTACATCTTTAAACTTTCGCATTGTTTTTTTAATAATTGAGATATAATTTTGTAATTCCAATAACAAATTTAAAAAGGAACTTGTTTTGGACCACATTTTAAAAAATGATCAAATATTGTAGAAAAATATTACATCTTTAAACCATCGCATTGTTTTTTTTTAATAATTGAGATATAATTTTGTAATTCCAATAACAAATTTAACCACATTTTTAAAAAATTATCAAAAATTGTAGAAAAATATTTAGTACATCTTTAAACATTCGCATTGTTTTTTTTTAATAATTGAGATATAATTTCTGACTTATTAAGATTAATATAATTAATATTGTAACGCAGCACCCTAGAACCATACAATATCTACAATATGGCATATTTTTTACAACGAAATTTTATTATTGTAGCTGTAATATGGTATATTCCAAAATCATATCTATATACCAATTTACTAATATCATAATAATAATGTTGATAGAATTTTGAAAAATCAACGCGAAATGCATTTGTTTGGTACAAATTGTAGAATACAAACATAAGTATATGTTTACCACAAATATGCATTCTCCCAGTGTAGTTTTATAATGGACAAAAGGACAACATTACCAACAATAAATTATTGTAATTTGTAATATAAGTAGACCTTTAATATATGGACACGCATCGCTCTAAGTGGAATATAATCAAACCTTATATATATATATATATGTATGTATATAATGCACACCTGAATTCTATCTTTAATCGTTGAGCCGCTACGGTCAATAGCCAGTTGTTGATGTGGTGCTGCATCCGGTCTTTGTATTGTACTACCAGCAAAACCGTAATAGCATTTCGACGACTCCGAATTCACCGAACTCGTTGCACATGTACTTCTACTGCTATTATTTAAATCGCTGTTATTATTCGGCATCGAATTCGACTCATTTGTCACCAGTTTTCGATCGTTTTCACTTGGCTCGAACACAACATTCGACTGCCGATTCGATGCATCATTCTTTTTATTTGAGCCTGACAAACTTGTGCTATACCTAATACACACAAATAGAGCAATTGGAGGAAATGAGCTGATATTTAATAACGCTATTTTTGTACTGCATCTTGATGTTTTTTTTTAACTCAAACATAAGTTAACTTCACTTATGTTAGTTATAACTTATAAGACAGTTAATCCCACTTCTGATACCTTTAGAAGAGTACAAAGCTTGTATGTAATTATATTCTCGTTCATACATAAGTTGAATCTATTATATGAGAGAATGTTTCTTTTACGAGAATATAATTACGTACAGGCTAGCTGTATATTCTTCTAAATATATCAGAAGTGGGATCTTTATGTAAATGTATGTAATAATTACCGAAATAACCGCCGATAATTCGGATTATCCACGACGCTCCATCGCCGCGCCGAAACACAAATCTTTTCCTCATCATCCACCTCGTCATCGTAATCCGGTTCCGGTTCTTCAACCGGACATTTCAACGATTCATATTTATTAAAACTAAACTTCCGTGTGCCCGGCTCATAAACTAAACGTTTAAACGATACGTTTTTTGTCTCATACGCACTTGACCACGTGTTCGCGTCGCCGTTCCCTTTTTTCTGTACAATATTCCGATATCCGTTTACGAATTCGGTTGGTTTTCGACCATTGCCGGTGTACGGCAAGGACGCGGATTGTTGCGTTGCGTTTTTTAACGGTGTGGGGACATAGAATACAGGGTGTTGATTCTCAAGGGTCGACTGGCTAGCGAACATTTCTTGTACGGACGATGTTCGGCGTTTCTTGAGGCCGGAATGCAGGCGAGTGAATTTGTTTTTGAGCAACTCTTGAACGTCTTGGATACTGCTGTTTTTGTAGCTGTTGAGCAGGCGCATCGAGAACGTTTTGTAGAGTTTGCCATTGTTGTTGAACTCCGCGTTTTTTTCACTCATTTGACTCGCTTATTCACTAATAATTAAGTTCATACTAGTCGTTAGTTTTATTCACACTTTGTTTACAGTTTACTGTAATCGGTCTTGTTTATTCAATTATTGACTTACGCAATATATTTATATTATTTGTGTATATTAAGAGGCTCGTCTACTTTTAAACAGATAGTGGAAAAGGGCCCCGAAAACTGGAGTTAGATTGATATTGACATTAATCTAATTTTAAATTAAATTTTATGATATTAAATATACGATACTTTCTGTTATATCTACAATTAGTTATATTTTATATTTTTACAAAAAAACAATAATATAGCTAAAGTGCGATGCTTGTCTACATAAAGTACATTCTCCGACACACGGTATACGTATTTTGTTCTTCTTTAACCCTTCAACGGCGAGATTAATTCTTTAAATATAAAAATGATAAAAAGTCCGCACATGTATCACGTTTTGTGTTGCTTCCTTAGAGTTACATATAAGTAACGCTAGCCGTTGAAGGGTTAAAGTTTCATAATTTCCCTTCCACAGTTTAGGATCTAAAGCGTTCATACACACAAAAGTTATTTCGAAAATAGTAAGATTCGATGCAGGAATTGTCAAAACGTGTATTAAAATCTCGAATTTGAACATTTTCATGATAAAACTTCCTAAGGTAAGGTTACCATTCATGACGATGAAAAAAACTTTTTTTTTACATTTTTTGAGTCCCAATAGTGTGTGGAATAAATCCCTAAAACGGTTAATTGATATTCGAAGTATTGGCAATGTTACAGTTAATTTAATGCGAGCGCGCACCGATACGGCATTCGGCTGATTTATCTCAAAACGTCGAGTAAAGTAGCGTTTCAACGAAACAACTAATCATTTTCAGATTTTTTGAACCTAAAAGCTTATTTATTTTGTAGGGCCATGAACCTATAATATGTGAGTTTTAATATTTTTGAAGCCACATAATAAAGAAAAAACTTGGGTAAAAAATTATACCTATTTTGAAACGACTACTATTTTAACAAATTATGTTCAATTTTAATAAAATATGGTTCATGGTACCTTAAATTTAATATATTATGCTAAAATAATTGTTTCGTTTTTTTCAAATTATTAGAAAAGGCTCAACTTTACTCGGCGTAGAGTACTGCACGCCCTGTATACACTCAACCTGCCATAACTCGAATTTTTATGATACGTTGTTGACCCATATTTCGGGTCGAGAAGAAAGTAAAAACAAAAAATATAGTTAATATTGAAATTGTTTCGAATCCCTTTACAAATAAATTCAAAACCACAGGCCTATCAATCTAACCACAGTTTACGGTACCAGCATTTTACAGTATATACCAGAAGATATGATTATAAAGTTTCTTATTTTTTATTATTTTGACCTTAGGTATGTAAGCAAATTTTTTAAATTATAGACTAAAATGGTTATATTTTGTCTTGCTTAAAACCTATGTTATTAGCAAAAAAAACACATTAAATTGAAAATAATAAACAGATTAAGGATTAATTTAATTAATGTTTTAGTTTTTTTTTTATTGATCCTGATTGTAGTTAGTGGTCCTTTAATTATAATATGCACTAACTACCTAAAAAAAAAAGTTTTCATTGGTATTGCTAACTGCGCATCCCATATACTTCCAGGAAAATGACTATAATAGTACTTATCTAATTTTAATACCCCGTATCTAAAAGAGATATACCGCTTAATGTCCACGTAGTGTTTTTTAATACGGAACCTAATAAATTAAATCACTTACATTTATTAAAAATTAATCATATTTATTGCAGTGTTGCCATTCTAAATAGTTTAAAAACGCTTAGGGAACAAAAAATGCCCTCTTATAAAAGTATAATTCTTAAAGTACGCAGAGGTATTAAAATATATTAAATTTTGAACTTTAAGTGCTTATAGTACGATTCTGAGACAATCTAGATCTATAAAGAGAATCTGTAAGTATTAGAAAATCTATAGTTCTTACAATCTCTGACCCCAAAAAAATCATGTTTTTTATGATTTTTTTTCTCTGGTTAGGGTAAAGGTATCAATTTGAGGTTTATGCCACTTTATTCCTCGTCTTTTTTGCTACATTAGTGCATTTTTTTGTATAAAAATATATGAAACTTTCCTAGATAACGCGGGGAGTATGTCTAGGTCACCACTAAACGGGCGGACTCGTATCTCATTAACGGGTCATCTGATTTTAATTTCAATGATAGATTCTAAAAGCGTATAAAATCGTCTGGAGGTTATAGCAACATTTGGTGTTAAAAGTTAATAATTGAGAAAATGGGAGCCGATTTACACTATCAATATTTTATAGATGTATACGTTTGCTCAGAATTGCTCCATTAGTCGTGGTTTAAATTAACTACGGCTACTTATGTGTTTAAGAGTGAGTAATATGAATAATAATTAAAATTGTATCGCTAAAGTTATTAGTTTGGGTTTTTTTTTTTGTTTATAAATTAGTAAAGTAAACGATCCCCTTAGTTGACTCACCTAAGTACAAATGTTATTATTATGTTTGTACTAGTTGACTGTTTATATTAACACTCGCAATCGAACAATGAGAATAATTGTGTTATTTTGCAAGTAACATTACTGAATTAGAACTCACTAATTTGACTCAATTCATATATATATATTTGTTATATTACTACTGCCGTCCTAATAAGCACTGCTACTTAGCAGTAATAACGCAAATGTCAGCAATTAGTAATAGAAGTTGTTATTTGTAAAAATTAAAACTGAATTCGCTTTTTTTCCAATCATGTGACTAATTAGTGAATATTATTTCATTGTATCCTGAGATGGGTAAATTAGTTATTTTTGTATGAACAATATCTTAATTAATTAAAAATTACTTTCATGGACAACTGTTTAGTTAAATTGTTATTTACATGGGTGGCATAAATTATATTCAACCCACAACTTGTACGTAATAAAAGTTTATATTTAACGTCAAAATAAAATTTTAATTAACTACTTACGAGAATTTGTCTTTCTTTTTGTCTTATAGTAACTAATTCTTGCTTAAATGCAATTTTATTTTACTAATTAGTCGAAATAGAGACAAAAATATAGATTTATTTTTGTCTCAAATTATATTTCGCAAATTTTGCTCCTAATTTATATATATATATATATATATATATATATATATATATATATATATATATATATATATATATATATATATATATATATATATTGCGATATTAAATAAATCCTTATTCTATTTAATTATCCATTCAAATTTAACTCAATTCTGCATTTGTTATTATTTATACTCAAAATTCGCTCTAAATTACAATTGCAATTTAATTTTTGCTCAAACAATCAAATTCTTGCTTAAATGCAATTTTATTTTACTAATTATTAATCGAAAATTAACTCTAGAGACAAAAATATAGATTTATTTTTGTCTCAAATTATATTTCGCAAATTTTGCTCCTAATTTATATATAAATATATATATATATATATATATATATATATATATATATATATATATATATATATATATATATATATATATATATCGATAATAAACAAATCCTTTTTTTTTTTTAATTATTCATTCAAATTGAACTCAATTCTGCGTTTGTTTTTATTTATGCTCAAAATTCGCTCTAAATTACAATTGCAATTTATTTTTTGCTCACACAATCAAATTCTTGCTTGAATGCAATTTTATTTTACTAATTATTAATCGAATTTAACTCTAAAGACAAAAATATAGATTTATTTTTGTCTTAAAATTATATTTCGTAAATTTTGCTCAAACCAACTTTTGCTGCTAATTATATATATATATATATATATATATATATATATATATATATATATATATATATATATATATATTGCGATATTAAACGAATCCTTATTCTATTTAATTATCCTTTCAAATTGAACTCAATTCTGCGTTTGTTTTTATTTATACTCAAAATGCGCTCGAAATTAAAATTGCAATTTAATTTTTGCTCAAACAATCAAATTCTTGCTTAAATGCAATTTTATTTTACTAATTATTAATCGAAAATTAACTCTAGAGACAAAAATATAGATTTATTTTTGTATCAGATTATATTTCGCTCAAACCAACTTTTGCTCCTAATTTATATACATATATATATATATATATATATATATATATATATATATATATATATATATATAACGAATCCTTACGCTATTTATCCTTTCAAATTGATCTCAATTCTGGGTTTGTTTTTATTTCTACTCAAAATGCGCTCTAAATTAAAATAGCAATTTAATTTTTGCTCAAACAATCAAATTCTTTCAGTTATAAATTCGCTCCAAATTTATTTAAACTCTCGCTCAAGTTTTGCTACGAAATATGTACTATTTTCTCAAATTTCAAACTTTGCTAATTGCCTCAAACTCTGTATAATGTGAATGTATTAAATTTACCAAATGTTGGCCCAAATAAGCCTTTGTTGCTGCCAATTATCCGTATTTACATTTGAATCACTTTTATTAACACAGTTCACATACTATTAAAAAACACCTACACTATTTAAATTTTAATTTAACGCACTTAATAAAAGACTTTGAACATATTTCAATAATTCCGAACTTAGTAAAAATAGAAATTATATCATTTTTGATAGACGGTCTCACGACATGCAGGTAGAAATATAACTAGCGTTGGATCATATTGCCCGGTGTCAGCGAATAACATATCCTATCTTTGTCTACCACTACTCACTCACGAGGCCCGTGGCCCGCCCGCAAGAATGGTGAAGGTATTGTGTTCAATTTATCATAGACCATGCCCACATTGACTGTGAGCACCGTTCATGGTCGTATCACAGAATATACTATTGCTAGAAGACTACTAGCATTGTTCAAAAATTCTGATCATGTATTTTAATCATATCCATTTGTTGAACAAAATATACTTCAAATATATTCATTTTTATTTTTTTATTGAAAGAAATTATAATTAAAACTAACGGAAATCCGTTAATAATAACGGTTCTTAATACATTTTTAGTGAACGTTTGCAGGAAAATTGACATATTAATTAACTCACCGTACGAAGTACAAAAGAGCTAAAGCAATCGGTCGTGTCTCTGTAGCATTCTCGAATCAAAATTGTCCTTAAGAAAAAATGTTTGTCTCGTCGCCCTGAATCCAAATATATATATAACTTATATACTTGGATGTTACTCGTCGCCCTCTACTCCTCTGAAGGTACCGGAGCGATTTACACCAAATTTGCCACACATATTATGTGTCTCGTCACCCTGAATCCAAAAAGAAAATATATATAACTTATATACTTGGATGTTAGTCGTCGCTCGTAAGCCCAAATTTGTGCCCTCTACTCCTCTGAAGGTTCCGGATTGATTTACACCAAATTTGCACACACATATTATTTGGCATCCCATTTGAATCCGTTTAAATCCAATCGTCCGAATACTTTCCGAGTTATAGAGTCTCAAAATTTAGAACCCCCTTAATACTGCCCTTATAAAAATAATTAATACCCCAAAAAATTCTACTAATAATTCTAAGTTATTTTATATCTATAAGATTTTTTCCTATTGTTAACCCAAAGGCCATAAAAAAATATTAAATATTATAATTTTGAATTTTAAAATATGCACTAAAGTACCGAAGAAGCTAAAGCAATCGGTCGTGTGTCTGTAGCATTCTCAAAAATTGTTTGTTTCGCCGCCCTGATTCCAAAAATATATATAACTCATATACTTGTTATGTTAGTCGTCGTTCGCTCGGTCGTTCGTAAGACCAAATGTGTGTCCTCTTCTCCTCTGAAGGTACCGGAGCGATTTGCACCAAATTTCCCATACATATTATTTGGCATTTCATTTAAATCCACTCGCAGTTTAAATCAAATCGCTCGTATACTTCCCGAGTTATAGGGCCCTAAAATTTGAAGCCCCACTTAATACTGCCCTTATAAAATTAATTAAAACACCCAAAAATTCTACTAGTAATTCTAAGATATTTTATATCTACAAGATTTTTTCATATTGTTAATTTAAAGACCATAAAAAGTTATTAAATATTATAATTTGGCATTTTAAAATATACACTACAAAATTCTGAGCCTCCCTTAACAATGCCCTTATAAAAATAATTTAAACACCCAAAAATTTTACCAGAAATTCTAAGATATTTTATTTCTACAACTATTTTTCATATTGTAAACCCAAAGACCATAAAAATTATAATTTTGAATTTTAAAATATGCACTAAAAACCTTCTTTTTTTTATAATGTCTAAATAATCTACAAAACATTGTAAGACTCTTTATATTTATACAATTTTGTCAAATTGTTTACCAAAAGGCCATATAAATAAAAACAATTTATTTAATTTAAAAAGCGCGAAGTGATATGGTGCATCGCATATATTATTTATAAGGCGAGCTGAACGCATAGGTGCGTTATAAGTAAGCTTGTTTTATATAATAATTGGTACTGAACCATATTAATGTTAAATAAGTTATTAAATTAATATTAATAACGTTTTGATCAATATATATTTTAATTTGGTAGCGACATTGAAAGTTTACGCGCACGCACATATAACGTTTATTATATTATTTGATTATGCTGAAAGCAACAGAAGTGGTATAGCACATTTGCTAAAATAAATTATACAAAATAACACAAAATTTAATAATAAATAATTTATTTAAATAAATGGGTTAACAAGTGCAAGGTTTAATTCACAAACATAGTAATTTTCAGTAAGTTACTAAATTAATATTTATAACATTTGAATTTTCACATGAATATAAACGTCAAATCAATATATGTTAATTTGTTTTTATTGCAAACAAAATAATTTAATAAAAGAAAATGAATATTCATTATTTTTTTTTTTTTCTAAAGAATTATAAGAATTTTTATATCAATAACGTTTTTCAGATTGTGAACCCAAAAGCTAGAAAAAAATATTACACCGTTTATTATATTATTTTATTATACTAAAAGCATCAGAAGTGGGATCACACTGTGAACAAATAAAACACCATGAAATTTAATAATAAATTATTTATTTAAATAAATGGTTTACAAAGTGCAACACTGTGGTCTAATCCACAAGCTATTTTTTCAACCGATGCCCCAATTGCAGCCTATAAAAATAAAAAACTAAATTAATATACACACACACACACATATATTTTGAAAAATAGTACCTTCAATGGGAAAAATTGGTCATTTTTGTGGCCCAAGCCTAGGCAACCGCTCCTATTTTTACCCCAGACATACAAATCCCCATTATTGGTGACAGCAGCCATATGGCCCAAACCACAGGTAATCGAAGTAACCATATTATCTGGTTGAAACTCATTGCAACCAAACAATAATTTCGGTATCATAATTGGCTGAAAAGAATGCTGCACTTCAGGACCTTTGCCTAATAATCCGTAGCCCCAAACAAATACAGAACCTTCATCTAGAAATGAGTTTAAAATCATTATTTTAGAATCGAGTTATTTCAGGCAGTAAAGTACCATTTAGTGCCATACAGAATGCACCTCCAGCAGCGATATCAATAATTTTACCGAGATTTTTACAGTGTTCCAATCTGACTGGAGTGTTTATTTGTTGTGTGTCAGTGTTAGATTGTAGTTGGGCATATTCAGAATTGCCCCAGCCAAATATTTCACCCTTATCTAAAGAGAAACAAGGTCAAATAAACCTAACATGCGCAGATACCGCGATTTCGTATTGTGCGCATACAAAAGGCGTTTTCAAATATTGTCTCAGAGTTCTTAGATTCTTTCAGAGACGGAGTTCTTATACATCAAGCTCTAGTTATTTTTATTAAAAAATTATTACTCGATTCGTAATTACATAAAAAATGCTTGCTAATTTTTTTTTAATGCTTAGTTTCGGAGGTAAAAAATAAGAACCTCCAAAATATGTATTTTTTATAGTTAGTCCAGAGTAAAGGTTCACAGCGAAACAATTAGTAATTAAGCTTAGAAAATTACAAATAATAATCTAGTTTGTATTATGACAAGCAATGTTAACATTCCAAGCAACACAATTTATGATAATTATTGTTGCTGTGAACGTTAACCTTGTATGTCATATAACAAACTAGAATTATTACTTATAATTTCTAAGCTTAATTCCTAATTCTTTAGCTGTGAACAATCCTTAATACGGCCCCAAAATTAAGATAATTGAAATTATAAAAAAGATATTTTAGATCTACTAAATTTGTTCAATTTCTGAGCCCGAAAACTATAAAAATATTCATTAATTCTTTTTTAATTCAAAATGTTTCTATAGAATTATAAGAATTTTTATATCAATAACCCAAAAGCCAAAAAAAAATCAAGAATAATTATTTTGAAATTGTATTGACTGGCAATTGTCAATCAATACTAAAGTAATTATTGTCTTTCATAATTTATTTCTTTAAAATTCAGTGGTTTTCTTTCATTAGTGGTTACAAAATTAAGAAAATTAAAACATTCACTGAATAGATTATACGGCGAACTAAAGCCATTAGTGCCTGCACCTATGCTTGTTGAAAACAACATTTTAACCGGAAGTACCAGTTTACTAATGTTACTTTTTCAATATCCCGAAAACGACATGAGTTAGAGAAAAAACAATACATATAAAAGTTGAAGATAATTAAATTTCTTGCAACTTTTGTTTAAAAAGTTTTTTCGAAAAACGTACCATTTACTGAAAAATTACCATTGAAAATTATTATTATATATATTTACGTTTCCCAAGTTACAATACATAATAATTTAGTTTCAAAGTAATCGAACAGTGAATTTAAAATTAAATAAAGGATTTTTTAATTTGGCTAAGGGTAGTATTAAGGAGGGCTTTACATTTTGGGGCCTTATAACTCCAAAAGTATAAAAGCGCACAGTATTAGAAATTAGCTATTTGTACGCTATAATCAAAGATATTCCATCGATTAATAACTGTTTATTGAATATAAAGGCATTACATGGACACATTGTTACACTTTTGGTCAAAGTTATATTTCTTAATTACATAAAACTACTCAAAACCTATCATTATTAAACAAACCTCGATTACGCAAAAACCTGCCGACTAATCGTTATAAAAAAAAAATCAGTGCATTCGTAATTGCATAAATAATGCCTGGTATAATTGTTAATTTTTTTGTACTTACAGTTTCGGTGATAAAAAAATGAAAACTATAATAAATGACATATTTTGGATGTAATTTATTTTTTATCTCTGAAACTGTAAGTACAAAAAATATATAATTTTTACCAGGCATTATTTATGCAATTACGAATTCACTGATTTTTTTTTGTAAAGATTAGTCGATAGATTTTTTTTTTTGGAGCTTGATGTTTGACCTTAAGAGATTTTAACATATATGCAAACCTAATTATAATACATTATATTCTAAAATCATTAAAATGTTCAGAGTACTATTTAAACTCAGATTGCTTAACCCGAGTTAATAAACGAACGTACGATGCCAAATCCGAGACAATATTCGAAACCGACTGTTACAAATACCATTTAGAGCTAATACACAATCGACAGTGCAAGCTAATTTAACAATGGTTTCTCCTTTAATATCGCCGCAAACTTGCGAGAAATCAGAAGAAATATTATAATGCCCAAGTCCGGTTTGGCCATCCGCGCCCCAGCCAGAAGAGTACACAGACCCATCTAGTGTCAACAGTAGACTACACACAAAATTAGCAACCGTTCAAATATTGCCGCTAAAGTGGTGCTAAATACCTATGATCCTGTCCAGTTTGGACTGAAACAATTTTTTTATTATTTACATCAGGAATATAATGAATAATCGTATTCCCAGAATATTTCTCATCTTCCACAATGTTGCGGCCGCATTGGCCGTATGAGTTATTGCCCAGGGTATATAAACCGTTATTGGTTAAAACCAGTAAATGTGCTCTTCCGGCGGATAGATCCAAGATTTTTGTATTTGCTTCGAAAGGGATTTTTATTTGTAAAGGGGTTAATAAGATTTCTAAATGTTTATTATTTTTAAGTAAGTGATAGCCTAATTGTGAGTCTGTATTGACGCCGCTACCGAATACAGAGTGCGAATCGCCGGAATCGACTGCGAATACTGTGAATCCAAATCCACATGCGATATTTAACACCTAGAATATAACACGATTGTATTAAATCTACAAATACGTGAAATTTTGTCAGTTTTTATTTATAAATGTATTCTGTTCACGTCTAAAATAACTAGTAAACATTTTGATATAAGTGATGTCTCTGCTATGTAGTAGATACGTAACATACACATATCCCATATAGCACAGAATGCCTAAAGACGTAATAAAGACGTCCAATGGATGACATCTTAAAATATGACGTCTTTATTACGTCTTTAGGCATTTTGTGCTATATGGGATGCTACGTCGCTGGGACATCTCAGGGATATAATAATAATAAATGTTTACTCGGACATAATTCAATATATAAATAGCCAATTAGACACAATCAGTTTATGATGGAAATACACTCGTACCTCGCCTAGTGCACCACCGCCTAGTGCACCCCCCGCCTAGAACACGAACTAATCCTCGCCTAGTACACATTTCTTTCGTGTTTTACGAATAGCGTGGTGGGGATAGACCGGCCTCTCCTCAGCCGGTGCACTAGGCGGGGATTTCTGAATTTAATGCCATGCACTAGGCGAGGTCCGACTGTATAATAATTGATATATGTATAAATGGCTGTGTCAACGGTGGGGCAGTGTAGTGAGCAATTCGCATTTACAATATAATTGTTATACAGAGTACGCTAAAAGCATTGGTGCTTGTATAATTTATACGATCAAGAAATACCAAAAACTATCAGTTTGTATTTAAATTTCGTACGTTTTTAAACATTTTATGGAAATATTCATATTTATGCTATTTGTATTTATAATGATCGAATATCGATTGAACTTTTATTCACATTTTTGCTATTATAACGTGAAAATGTTTGAATCTATGAATCATACGGTGTTGTTTTGGTACCAAGATATAAACAATTCCGGCGAATGTTTATAAATGATATAAAGTATCAAATTAAAAAAAAACACGTTAATCGTTGTATTAATCATCTAATTAATCCAATATCCATTCAGATTTAGAACGCAAAAACCATAATTATAAAAAAAAAAATGAAATATCGTAGCGCGTAGCAGCGGGACTCATTATTTTATAATAGTGTAGTGCGCAGTTCGCATTTAAAATACAATTGTAATACGGTGACCTAAAGGCATTAGTACTAATGCTTAAAAAAATTGTCTTCTGTTTTAAAATGCAGGCAATAAATAAACACGCAAGATATTCATGATGAAAAGGTATTCTCGACGAAATACAATCGTACCTCGCCTAGTGCACGGCATTAAACTCAGAAATCACCACGCGCAACGAGCTAGGATATTGATTATTTCCAAATAATGCAGAGATAAGAGTTTAATGGTTCAACATGGACGTTCTATTAAAAAGATAAATTAATGGCCATGTTAAAAACAAGTAGAGTTTCCATCATAACTATTCGTAAAACACGAAAGAAATGCTCATTGCGCGCGACACTACGGAGTGGGGGAACGCCGGTGTACTAGGCGAGGATTAGCTCGCGTTCTAGGCGGGGGGTGCACTAGGCGAGGTACGAGTGTATAAACAAAAATTAGACCACTGTAACCGGTAATGTAATGGATATCAAATTTCTCAAACTTGAATAGTATTTTGAGGATAATTAGGGAGTAAAATTGATTATAATCGCTAATACTATCGAATTAAAGTCGATTAGAATTAGATAAATGTGTGATTCAAATTCGGAATACGTTATTACTATATATGCTATAAAATTATTTAGGAATAGTAAATAGAATATAGTGTTTCAATTTGATGTTTAAACGTTGTAAACATTTAATATTTAATACATGAATAATTTTCATCATGGATATCTTACGTATTTAATTATTGCCTGTATTTTAATACAGAATGTATTGTTTCCCGCCAAAACAAAACCGCGAAATATCAAAAACTATCAAATTTTTAATATTTAATTTTAAGAATACCTTACCCAGAAAACACACACACGTATATATTACATATCTGCTACATTACATTAGACATGTAGCAGATACATGTGTGTTTGCTAGGTTTTAGATAAAACGAAAGGCATATAGATAATCCATTCGGAAAGAGAATGTTTATATATTTTTTCAACTAAATTGTAGTAATTATACAGAATTATAAGAATAAGGTCGTAAGGTCATACAAGAAAGTCCCATTCATCCGTGATTGGTCTATACGTACATCATATTTCTCAGCGAATGACAATCGACTCGGTGTCTTCAAAATGTGGTTTCTTTTATTAGTTTCCTGGATGCCCAATCCCAAGGCTCCAGTATCAGCGAAACCCCAGCCATAAACCCGTCTATCGCTTCCCTTGCTCACAGGATACTGAAAAACTAATGGTGGCCATTTAAATTTCCCGCCTCGCCAATTTTCAGGTTATGTTGACGAACTTGGTAGCTGAGATTCCTTGTCCGTATTTTTAAGATTGATCTCTCTATTACCAATCCACCGTATTTGTTGTTTAAAGTAAAACGGGCACAATTTTCTAAGCGCCATTATACGCGCGTTTGTTCGTATTATTTGCGAGGCGAACTTGACTCAGGTGAAAGTATGGTATCCGGTTTTGACTAAAACGTCAGTTCATCACTAGTGCACTAGAAAGCAAAGTGGTTCATTTCTAAAGTCTGCATTAGCGATTTCGTATATTAAAACATTTAACAATACAATTTCTTTAGTAACACAGTTAAATAATAAAGTTTTTAACTAATAACTAGGATATTGGTGACACATGCTGATTTTCTAGTAGTACGAGCGAGCCTGTTCACACGTTGTTTCGGTGTTAATATCTGTCGGTGGTGTTAGTTAGTAGTGAATTAACACAATGGCTCGGGGACAACAAAAGCTACAATCGCAGGCGAAGGCAGCGGAAAGGGCTGCGAAGAAAAAGAAACAGGAGGGACACAGCTCGACTGAACAGAAAAAAGCTGCCCAGAAAGCGTTGGTGCATGTGTGCGCTATTTGCAAGGTATTTTTATATTGTTTATTCGCGGTTCGAACATGAACGTTTAGCGCTTTGTTCTTTTAAATTTATCGCCAAACTAGTGATTCATTCGCCGTTGTTTTGGTTGCAAGTTGAGATGTGGACAATACGTCCGGATGTTTATTTATACATATAACACATATATAAATACGTAATCGTATTAATCATCCAGTTTATACATTATATACAGGGTGGGGAATTAAAATCGAGAACATTTTTTTTTTTTAAACGATCCTGTGACGAGAAATCGCACCGTTTACTTTTTTTTATGCCGTAATAAAAATGGGGGGGCCATGAGGCAAAATAAAGTTTAACCATTTTTTTTATAAACAATAAAGATTTCGAAAAGAAATTAATATTAAATGAGTTTTTTTTTTTTTTTTGCCAATTTGATGTTAATACCCCTTAATAAATTAAATATGTCCATTTTGTTAAAAATCAATGTAGCCACATTGATTTTTTATGAAATTAACATATTTAATGTATTAAATAAGTGGTATATTCAATGTATTTAATCAATGAAATTTAGCTTAATCGACGCAGTTTTAAATTCTTAATGGGTTTTGTATTTACACTTTGTCTGTAAAATGTATAAATGTTATACTAAATGTATTTAATCAATGACATTAAATTTAATCGACACAGTTTTAAATTCTTAGCAAGTTTCGTATTTACATTTTTTAATATTTACATATGTTAAAAACAGGATGTAAATTCCTAAATACTTGATTTCTATTCATCATCCTGTATGTATATATATATATATATATACACTCGTTATGCTGTGATATATATATATCACTCGTTATGCTGTGATATATATATATATAACACTCGTTATGCTGTGATATATATATATATATAACACTCGTTATGCTGTGATATATATATATATATAACACTCGTTATGCTGTGATATATATATATATATAACACTCGTTATGCTGTGATATATATATAAAACTCGTTATGCTGTGATATATATATATATATATCACTCGTTATGCTGTGATATATATATATATATATATAACACTCGTTATGTTATGATATATATATATAACACTCGTTATGCTGTGATATATATATATATATATAAATAAAACACTCGTTATGCTGTGATATATATATATATATATATATATATATATATATATATATATATAAATAAAACACTCGTTATGCTGTGATATATATATATATATATATATATATATATATATATATATATATATATATATATAAATAAAACACTCGTTATGCTGTGATATATATATATATATATATATATATATATATATATATAACACTCGTTATGCTGTGATATATATAACATTCGTTATGCTGTGATATATATAACATTCGTTATGCTGTGATATATATATATATATATATATATATATATATATATATATATATATATATATATATAACACTCGTTATGCTGTGATCAGTATAAATATATATATATATATATTTTATATATATATATATATTTAAATAGATTCGCATTGATTTCTCAATTATACAGATATAATTCTAAAATTTGTAGAACGGACAACTTAAATGTAACATGTTTTATATATATATTTATATATATTTAAAAAAAATCAAATAAAAGGCTATAGCCTGGTTTAATGGTAAATAATATTTTTTTGCACCTAAAATCAGACTTTACACCCGTGTTAATTTAACACCTCACTCGAGGGTGATAAGGTGATAAGTTTACACAAACGATGACGTCATATGTATATTGCGAAAAAATCCACAAGGTGGACACTCAGTCACTTAACACCCGTGAGACACATTACACCGGATGATTAGTGTGTCTGAATCAGTCTCCAGGACAGGTTAAATATTCAAAACCGTTCAAATGACCCCTATTTTAATTTTTTTATACCATAACGATCCATTTAACTACATATTTTTTTAAAGCTAAACCTATTATACTCCTGAAGATGACACATTGATTATTTTCATCGCAATATTTATTAGTTCACTCCAACTTTTTGAACATGTATGATTGTATCCAATAAAGAATATGTGTTTATGGTAATTTTGTATTTCAGGCGCAGATGCCCGATCCCAAGACATATAAGCAACATTTTGAAAACAAGCACCCGAAACTAGAAGTACCAGCTGAATTAAAAGACCTATGAAATTATTTAAATTTAACACCATTAAATACACCGGCAACAAATTACATTTTGTAACACTAATTTAACCGTTTTGTGTTCGAATTTTTCTACTTTTATAGTAATGTTTTCGAGTTATTTTTTAATTACTTGCCCCACGTGTTAAACATCATCTTTTATATATGTAAAGTGCCTGGATTTTAGTTTTTGCTTGTGATATTATGAAAAAAATGACAAAAATAATTTTAGATTGGCAAAGTGACTTAATGTGAACCTTTGTCATGCTTGTAGCCGCCATTTGTAATTTTTTGACAGACGAATTAAAATGGCTGCTTCAAGCTCTCTAAACTTTGCCAATAAGTAGGTCGGTGTATAAAAATGGGTTAAATTATTCTTTTTGAAAACGATCGCATATGTTACTAAAGAAATGTATATTACTTTGCACATCGTATTTATAATTTACTACTTATATTATTAAATTACTTTGTTGTGGGTTTTGCGATATAAACAAGAAATAGTGTTATGTTAAAATTATCAAAGTTTTTTATTATATGATATAAAATCGATGTATGTTAATTATTCACACAATACAATGATCCTCTACTCTCTACTCTATGTGATATTTAATCGTTGATTACAATTTGTTGGAAATTGTTTCAAAGAATTTGATGTTTTCATATAAAATGATGTTGCAGAATTCAAATGGTTTCAGTTAAATTGCATTCTTTGGTTTAGCTAATCCGATGAAAATGAAGAAATCGCAGACAATCATTGTTGTTGTTTTGGGGTTTTCGACAGTATTTTATTAAATTAGCGAAACTAAAACCTCTATTTTTGACCTAATCTCGCTAAATTCAATAAAAATCTAAACAACCTTAGTCATAACGCACTTATGCGTCTAACTCGCCTTATAAGTAATATATGCAATGCGAGCAGCAGTTTTTAATTATGGCATTTTGGTTAACAATTAGAAAAAAAATTATAGATATAAAAAGTTTTACAGTTTTTTGTAGATTATTTTGATACAAGATAATTTTAGTACATATTTTAAAATAATTATATTTAACAATTTCTTATGGCCTTTGGGTTAGCAATATGAAAAAATGTTCTTGTAATAAAACATCTTACTACATTTTGTAGATTAATTTGATAAAATATAATTTAAGTGCATATTTTAAAATTCAAAATTATAATTTTTTATAGCCTTTAGGTAAACAATAGCAAAAATCTTGTAAGATATAAATAGATATATATTTTTTTTAGTATATATTTTAAAATACAAAATTATAATATTTAATAATTTTTTCTGGCCTTTGAATTAACAATATGATAAAATCTTGTAGACATTAAATATCTTTGGGGTATTTTTATTAGGGTAGTATTAAGTTGGCTCCAAATTTTGGAGCCCTATAACTCGAAGAGTATCCGGGCGATTAAATTTAAACTGCGAATGGATTCAAATGGGATGTCAAATAATATGTGTGGCAAATTTGGTTCAAATCGCCTCGGTACCTTCAAAGGAGAAGAGGGCACACATTTAGTCTTACGAGCGAGCGATGACTAACATCCAAGTATATGAGATATATATTTTTGGATTCAGGGTGACTAGATAAAAACCTTTTGTTAAGGACATTTTTTGATCCGAGAATGCTACAGACAAACGACCGAATGCTTTAGCTGCTGTATTTCGCACGGCGAGCTAAATTAATTTCAGTTTTATATATACATATATATATATATATATAAAGTTGAAATTGCCGCGTTTTTTCAGCATGACTACTCCATTGAGTTAGAAAGAATACAATAGTGTATCCGTTTGTTATGCATTTACTCGGATTAGTATATTCTGCATAAAAAAATAAAGTAGCACTCTGTATCTCATTCAAATTAAAAAAATATATTGCTATTTAATACATATAGCATAGGATAAATATTATATTTAATTATTTTTCTAATATAATTATTATAATTTGATGTATTTGGCATAAAATTGAACTAGTGCACGGCAAACAAACAAAAAGTTAGTTATTTTCGTTTTAAACCAAAGTCAGCTGACTCCCTAAACAAAAGATAAAGAAGAAATTGCTGCTTGTTTCTCATAAACGTGATAAAGTTTTGACCGTTGGTTCAATAAAATTTTCCTTTTAAAACATCGAAACTACACCGAATCAACATGAGTTTTGTGAAATTGTTTGGCTCCCGTGCGGGGGCTAGTTTAATTAGGTAAATATACTATTTTTCACTTATTCTCGCCAAATTCAATAATACGACTTAACCTTCAACGGTTTCGGTAAATACATTTCCTTCAAGACTTCAAGCCCTACAGTGTGGTCTCACAAACCCTGTTAAAATGCATAGTTTGATTCAAATTAACCACTTAAGGGTTCAAATCCCCTTTGCTACGTTTAGTTTTATATATATATATATAGTAGTCGCAGATTTCATTCGCCGTTTCTTCTTATCACAGCATAACGAGTGTTATATATATATATATATATATCACAGCATTGCGAGTGTTATATATATATATGTAACACAGCATAACGAGTGTTATATATATATATCACAGCGTAACGAGTGTTATATATATATATCACAGCATAACGAGTGTAATATATATATATATATATATCACAGCATAACGAGTGTTATGTATATATATATATATATATATATATATATATATATATATATCACAGCATAACGAGTGTTATGTATATATATATATATATATATATATATCACAGCATAACGAGTGTTATGTATATATATATATATATATATCACAGCATAACGAGTGTTATGTATATATATATATATATATATATCACAGCATAACGAGTGTTATGTATATATATATATATATATATCACAGCATAACGAGTGTTATGTATATATATATATATATATATATATATATATATATATCGCAGCATAACGAGTGTTATATATATTACACAGCATAACGAGTGTTATATATAAATATATATCACAGCATAATGTGATTGATTTCTCAATTCAGATATAATTCTAAAATATGTAGAACGCACCACGTAAATGTAAGAAGTGCCTATGTTATTTTTTCCCTCTAGATATTCTATATTGCATGCAAGCCATTTTATTCCAATGTACTGTGTCTATATTTTAAATTTCGCGGCCGGATATAGAATAGAATTTTTGTTTCCTATTAGAAGTTAGCCATAACTTATCTACTCCATCAGTTAGATAGAATACAATAGTGTATCAGTTTGCTATGTATTTACACCGATTAGTATTTTCTGCATTAAAAATTAAAATAGCACTTTGCATCTCATTAAAATTAAAATATATAGAGTTTTTTAATAAATATGACATAGAATATATATATATAATATGTATTAATTTATTTAACATATCTATTTTAAATATATGTTTTTGATATTAAGTGGAACTAGTGCAAGGCAAACAAAAAAAAGTTAGTTATTTTCGTTTTAATCTAGTCAGCTGACTTCATAATTAGTTTTCACAAACGTGAAAAGATTTTGACCGTTGGTTCGATAAAATTTTGTGAATATCGTAAGAACCCTGAATCGATATGAGTTTCGTGAAATTATTGAGCTCCCGTGCGGGCGCTAATTTAATTAGGTAAATATACTTATTTTGTAAATATACGTAACCCGGCGTTTGTAAGATAAACATAACCTCAATAAAATTCAACCGACAATTATTTTCGCATAATTGTACTTGCAACACTGTGAATTACAGTTATAGTGCTATAATAAGCTATATATTGGTATATTAGCTTTAGTTTAGGAAAATTGTTCTTAGACGAAAGGTTGCAGTGGCTCAAATTGCCCGGTGGTTATAATTACCCCACCCTACCTCTTGAGAAATAATTTGTTTGTTTTTTTGTATTTTATAATAGAGTGTAATTATTTTTAACTTGTTTTATATTATAATTCAGGGATTCGAACCGTATTTTTTCATTTCAATGTGACATATTTATATACGTAGTAAAATTTTGAAAATAATATTAAGCGTTTGCAAGGGTTGTTATATGATACTCAGATTTGTATATACAATTTTTTTGCAGGTAATACAAACTTTAAAAAATAAAAACGTTTTTTTATATATATATATTTTTGTGCTGTATGTTACAAGGAGTTGATGAAAAAATGTATGCAAGTCTCGTTATACAATTTTTTCGGTTTGCCATGTTGAAAAAATAAATAAAACTTAATTTCTGTAATTATTTTTTTTGCATATAATATAATTTTACTGTATTATTTAACAACAAAAAGCTTAGATACAACGCACGTATGCGTCCAGCTCGCCTTATAAGTAATATAAACGATGCGAGCAGCGATTTTATAATTTTTATGGTCTTTTGGTTTACAATTTGAACAATGTTATTGATATAAAAAATATCTTACTATTTTTTGTAGATTCTTTTGATAAAACAATTTTTTAGTTCATATTTTCAAATTCAAAATTATAATATATTATAATTTTTTATGGCCTTTAGGTTAACAATATCTTTTTGAAGAAAGTTTTGATTTCTTATTAGAAAAAATCAAGAGATCAACGTAAATACCTACAATTAAAATATGCTTACGATTTTTTTGGTAAATACAAGGATCAAGTTCTGATCTTGTTAAACCAATATTTTTCCATGCAGTATCCAGTTTTATATTCCACATTCTGCTAGCTTCTTTTAATCTATACAATGACTTTCGTAAAAGACTAAACTTTTGTGTTCTCACGGAAACCTTCTGGTTGCAGCAAATATATTTATTCAAATCGCCTTGAAGAAATGCAGTAACTGCGATTTTTCTTGGCTTTAAATATTCATTTACAGTCAATATGTTTCTTATTAATTGGTAGGTCGTTTAACGTCCAAGTTTTTTATTCTTCATTCATGAATCAAATTCTTCGTTCATAGCTAGTCTCCTAAGATTAGCATCGGATCTATTTAAGGTTTCACGGTCAGTGGGTCGCTTAAATCGTTAGTAGTTGCCAACGTTACATACTCGTGATTCTGGTAGATCTTCTCGGAAACATGAGGTTTGTAGATGTCATTATTCTTTTTCTGATTCTTGTATTGTTGAAATAACTGAAGATTCGCTTGCAGTAGTTTCGTTGGTAAATTCAGTGATTGTTTCTTCGCAAGTCTTCAGAAATCTCTTGCTCTCGATAAGTTTCTATCGGAAAATAATAATAAGTATCTTCCTCTTTTATGTACCTCTTTTCGCATATTTTCTATGAAAACGCTTGTCATTATTTTCTTCTTTTCAATGTATGCTTTCGTTTCTTCATATTAACCCAGCAAAATACATTCTTCAGAATTTTGAGTTTCCTTCGTTTCTGTTTTGGAATATGTACCATTGCCACTTCCAAATACACGAAGATGACTCAAATCTGGTTTGTCCATATCTCTTCTGGTGTTTTCTCGACTAATTTGTGGATGATCGATGTATATTGCGGTTGAAACTGCTTCTGCCCAAAATTTCTTTGGTAAGCATCGAAAAGCATACAACGAGTTTTTTCCGTTTTGTTCTGGTGGTCTGAAGACGAATCCCGGTTTTGCCCAAATACTCAAGAAACGGTTGATTATAGTACTCAGTCGCATTACCAGTGGGCAAAGATTTGATTCTTTAGCCTGTTTGGTTCTCAACAAATATTTGGAAATGTTCTTTGACTTCGGTTTTAGATTTCAAAGAATAAAAAAAGAACACTTTTCTAGAAAATATCTTGATCCTTCAATAGAATTTTCTTGAATTGGACCGCGCAAATTAGAATGATCTAATTCTTGGAGTTATCTTCTTTCTGGTTCTTTTTCTTGGATGGGCCATTTCGCGCTATATGTCCATTATTTTTACATTCTAACATCTTGGACCATTAGATTTATTATTATTCTGAATAAATTTCCTTTTATTGTGAAAGTTCTTTCCATTAAATGCCACCCCTTCGGAAGATTTAAAAACTTTAATATCTTGTAGTAATTTGCTCGTTATGGAATCACCAGTAATTTTTACTCCCATAATCATTGGTTTGTATTCATCCGGTGAACCCGCAAGAGTATCAATATCTTATAAATGATTATATTATATGCAAAAAGAAATGACGAAAATTAGGTTTTTTTATTCAATATGGTGCAATAATCTGAAAAAAATCTGGGTTGTAAAGTCAGAGGGGATTTAAATACATTTTTTCATTAACTCCTTTCTGTAACTTAAAAGGCCAAAAATATAAAAAATCGTTTTTATTTTTTAAATTTAGCATTTTTTACCAAATATTGTTGAAAAAAATCTGAGTGTTATATAATATTCTGTTAAACGTTTTAGAATTTTTCCAAATTGTTACAACGGATATAAATATGTTAAATAAATTAATAACTGTAAAATTAAGTATATTTTTTAACCATGGTAAAAGTGGCGATAGGGATTCAAAATTTTTTCATCAACTCCTGTAACTTAAAGATCCAAAAATATAAAAAATCGTTTTTATTTTTTAAAGATTGTATTTTTTACCAAATATTGTTGATAAAAATTGGAGTATTATATAATATTCTGTTAAACGTTTTAGAATATTTCCAAAATGTTACAACGGATATAAATATGTTAAAAACATTAAGAACTGTGAAATTAAGTTTATTTTTTAACTATGATAAAAGTGGCGTAGGGATTTTAGGGATTGTTTCATAGTAATTCTATGAAATCGGCTTGTGGCATTATTTACCATGAAACCGGCAATAGTCTTAATTCTGGAGAAAAATTCATCACGATTTCCATAAGAGCAATAATTCAAAATTTTAAACTTCGCGGTCGGATATTGAAATGCATTATTTTAGTTTTAAGTTTTTGGCATGAAGTTGAACTAGTTAGTTATTTTCGTGTTATAGTAAAATCAGCTAACTTCATTGACAAATATTTTCAAATAACACCCCCTCCACATACCGGTATTCATTAGCTTGAAACAGTTGTGAGAGTCGGTTCGTTAAAATTTTGCTCCTGTTTAAAAAAATTTAAACAACGATTAAGATGGCTTTTGTGAAATTATTTAGCCCCCGTATGGGGTCTAACTTGATTAGGTAAATATACATCGTATTTATAGAATATGCCGGCCACCAAATGCCTAGTTTTTTTTTTAGAATAATATTGTGCAATATTGTGATGCATGTTTCTCTTTCAGCAAATACGCTAAAGTTAGCTTCTCGTCCCAGTTGGGCGATATGGGCAGCGGCGCCGGCAAAGGCGGTGGCGGCGGTGGACCCATCCGTGAAGCCGGCGGATCGTTCGGCAAGAATGAGGCTGCTAAGGAGGAAGAGTTCTTCTACAAGCAGGTACTTCGCCCCCCATCCAACATATCTTTACAGGATTTTAACTTTTTTTTGTTTTTTTTTTTGTCTAGCAACGCGAGCAGTTGCGCAAGCTGCGCGAGGGCTTGCACGATGAGATCAACTTCCATGAGGAGCAAATCAAGCGCCACCAGGAAGCGATTGATCGCCACCGTGAACGCGTTGAGGATTTCGAATCCAAAAATTAATTATGCTCCTTGTTACCCTTGTTAATCTTATTTCATGTCATCGCGTACAAGAAAGTTGTTATTTTTTTCCAGTTAATTTATAAATCATAAATCATCACACTACTTTGGTGTTCAGTATGAATATGTACTTAACTAATAAAAATTTTTCCATTTAACTTTGTTTTTTATTCCTTAAATTACCAATATTGGGCCTTTTGGACTATGATTCAACAAAATTATTTTGGGGGTTTGATTCTGAATCAGAGTTCGAAGGAGCACCCATATATGGATATTGTAATTAGAATTCTCAACCGAAAATTTGGTTAATTAAATTCTTTTGGGGTTCAACTACAATTATTTTACAAACATGGGGCATCACCACGTAAATATTTAAATTTACCGTACGATAGAGAGAATCTTAAAATGTCATCTAAGCCTCTGAAGAAGAGCATAATTATCCGAAATATATAGAATCGCAGATTTCATTCAATTTCTTTTAAGTAACAATGACTACATAGGGCTATTCTCATAGGAAATGCGTCCAAAACCCTATATAAATGCGATTGAGCATTGCTGTCATAGGTTAGGCGGAACCCCCTCGACAAAACCGCATATGCCTAGACTGCATCTTGGATCTTGGAAACAATAATTAACCGTATTTATATAAGTAAAGCATAGGTAATTAAGCGTTTTTCCTATGAAAATATTCCTATATAGCCATTGTTACATTTCTAACCCTTGGTAATCGGCGATTAGTAAACAACTCGAATGAAATCTGCGACTACTATGCTAATGCTCTATTCTCAATCTTAAACCCTTTACAAATCCCAAAAATAGACTATTGTTCAAATAATTGCAATAATTAACCATTTAGTCAAATATAACCTTAAATTTTTTTGCATATAGTACGATAGTACAAGACAGCTATAGTGTTTAGTTATGTGTCTGTAACATTCCCAGATCAAAATAATTGATTATTGTTATCATAAATCGCAATAATTAACAATTTAGTCAAACATAACCTAAAATATTTTTTTTACTATATTGTACGATAGTACAAGATAGCTATAGTGTTTAGTTATGTGTCTGTAACATTCCCAGAGCAAAATAATTAATTATTGATATCATAAATCGCATTAATTAACAATTTAGTCAAATATAACCTTAATTTTTTTTTTAGTATATTGTACGATAGTACAAGACAGCTATAGTATTTAGTTATGTGTCTGTAATATTCCCAGACCAAAATAATTGGCTATTGATATCATAAATCGCAATAATTAACAATTTAGCCAAATATAACCTAAAATATTTTTTTTACTATATTGTACGATAGTACAAGACAGCTATTGTGTTTAGTTATGTGTCTGTAACATTCCCGGAACCAAAATATGACTATTGACCAAATTATTGCAAAAATTAACAATTTAGTCAAACATAACCTAAAAAGAAAAAAATTGTACGTCGTACGATAGTACAAGATAGCTATAGTGTTTTGTTTATGTGTCTGTAACATTATGTGATCAAATATAAGACTATTGATCCAAAAATCCCAATAATTAACAACTTATTTAAATATAACCTCAAAAAAAAAAAAATTGTACATCGTACGATATTACAAGACAGTTATAATGTTTGTTTATGTATCTGTAACATTCTCGGTTCCAAAAAATGACTATTGACCAAAAGAATCTCAATAATTAACACCTTATTTAAATATAACCTAAGAAAAGAAAAATTGTACATCATACTATAGTACAAGACAGTTATAGTGTTTGTTTATGTATCTGTAACATTCTCGGTTCCAAAAAATGACTATTGACCAAAAGAATCTCAATAATTAACAACTTATTTAAATATAACCTAAGAAAAGAGAAATTGTACATCGTACGATAGTACAAGACAGTTATAGTGTTTGTTTATGTGTCTGTAACATTCTCGGTTCCAAAAAATGACTATTGACCAAAAGAATCTCAATAATTAACAACTTATTTAAATATAACCTAAGAAAAGAGAAATTGTGCATCGTACGATTGTACAAGACAGTTATAGTGTTTTTTTATGTGTCTGTAACATTCTCGGTTACAAAAAATGACTATTGACCAAAAGAATCGCAATAATTAACAACTTAGTCAAATATAACCTAAAAAAAATTAAGCCCCTTGTATTATAGTACAAGACAGCTATAACATTCTCGAATCAAAAAATGTTCTTAACAAAAAGTGCTTGTCTTTTCCCCCTGATTACGAAAATGTATATAACTTATATCATTAGATTATGTCGGTCGCTTATGCGTAAAAGCAACTTTGAGGGCGTATCCCCTCTGAAGGTACCGGGCCGATTTTAATGAAATTTGATATACATATAATTTCCACGGCCGGGATTTACCCGTTGCATTTTAAATCCAATCGTCTGCACAGGTCTGAAGTTATAGGGCTCCAATACTTAGAGCCCTCAATACTAGTTTTTGAAAATTTTAGAAAATTCTACTAGGAATTCTAATATATTTTGTATCAACAAAGTTTTTTCAAATTGTGAGCCCAGGGGCCATAAAAAATAATTTAAAAAGATTTTTTTTTTTTTATTATAGATTGTGAGTCTGAAGGCCAAAAAGAATTATTAATAATATTGATATTAAATATGTTAATTTATTGTATATTTGATGATGGCAATAATAAATTTTGTACTCAAACAGTTGTATTGTTTTAATTATTGTTTTTTATCATTTTATCTCTTTAAAAATATGTGATTATAATTAGGTTTTCTGTTTTAAAAACATTAGTGTTTTATATAAGTAAAATTGAAAAGAATCCAAACAGTAGAATATAGGGTGTGCTGAAGGCATTGGTGCCTGCACCAATAGAGTTACACAGTGGGGCTTCCCCTTAAAAATCATATACTAGCTGCATAAATAAGTTATTTATTGTATATTATATAAAAACAAAGGACCCCCTGTTCCAAAATAGTTCTGAAACCTTTGAGTTACACATTTGAATAATTCAATTATTCCTTATATGATAATTTGGGAAAAATGTGTTCAAGTTCAAAAACTGTAAACAAAAATACCGAAGAATGTTGTTTATATTTATTTTAAAGTCTTATTTTAAAAGTCTAAATATAGAGTTGTTAGGGAAAATTTCGGAAGTGAACTACGGAAATCAATCAATTGTGACTGCTTTAAGTATTCCACGTAATTGTCAATAGGCTATTGTTATCAATAAAGGCAAAGGTCGTTTGCCTAATTATTGGTTATAAATGTAGCCGTATGAATTTCAAACGAAGCGGGCTCCGAACACCGATAACGGATATAAGGAGTACGCTTGCGTATACGTGACAGCGCAGTAGTCGTGTAGTTTTCATATGTCTTCATTGATTAGAGAAACGACTGCGTTAGCTGGGTGTTCTGTGCGTGAATTTTTAGGTCCATAGATTAAACCAAGTGTTTTATAATATTCAAAGTGCTATTATAGACAATATTCGTGTGTTCGCCGCCAGTGTAATGCATTTAAGGATATCGTTAGTCCTATTTTGTGTATTCCTGTTAGGATACACAAATGCTCTCGAGGTAAGCTTAGATCGTTGCCGAATACACTGTTTATAATGGGTAAAAGGTAAAGGTTGCACCTTTATGGTAACGCATTTGCCGAGTGCGAGTGACGTCGCTCTTGCTTTTGCTAGCGACGAACAAATGTGTAATACATATCGAATATTTTATGCTCTGCTACGGTAAATGACTGAAGGACTAGCACATCTATTAACGCACGCAACAAGAATTTGTTTATAATAAGATACACACTTGCGTATCCTGAACAGATCGGATATATGTGCAAATTTTAAATGCTAATTATTCAAGAATGCATTTTTGCACCATTATTAACAATTGTACGTCATCGTACATTTGCAATTTATAATATGACTATTTTGCCTTTTATTGATAAAACAGTCGTAGGATTTTTACAAATACTATTATTACATGTTTCTAGACATTATTTTTAAATTCTTTGCATAAGAACATGTTCATTTTGTCTGGAAACGAACATAATCAAATTACTAACAAGTTTTACTGTTTCTTGAATAATATATTCATGAAAATAAATAACTACATATCTGATACATAACAATTGTGTAATATGTTTTTATATTCTGCTGCGTTTAACACATACCCGTATTTACCAAACGCACATGTATATTTTACATAACTGATACATAACTCCGGTATATACCAAATATGTAACAAATATATGTTTTTACATTCTTCTTAGTTTTACACATGCCTATTTAGTTGAACGATGAACACTAACAAACACAGATGTGTGTATTACATATCTGTTACATAACATAGCTCAGATATGTACCAAATATGTAACAGATATACGTTTTTACATATCTGATACATAACATTTACAGAACAACAGGAATTACTTATTAATATAACTATATAGTTACTATGAACACTATCAAGCATAGATATATGTATTACATAACTAATACATATAATATGTGACAGATTTACATATCTGATACATAACAATTAGAGAACAACAGGAATAACACTATCAAGCATAGATATATGTATTACATAACAAATACATAACATTTAGAGAACATAGCTCAGATATGTACCAAATATGTAACAGATATACGTTTTTACATATCTGACAACATAACATTTACAGAACAACAGGAATTACTTATTACTAAAGGCTATCTAGTTACTATGAACACTATCAAGCATAGATATATGTATTATATAATAAGTTTAACTACATATCTGATACATAACTTTTAGGGAACATAGCTCAGATATATACCAAATATGTAACAGATATACGTTTTTGCATTCTTTTTAGTTTTACAAATGGCTATATAGTTACGATAAACACAAATGTATGTATTACATATCTGATACATAACATTTAGAGAACATAGATCGGATATGTACCAAACATGTAACAGATATATGTTTTTACATTATATTTTGTTATACACATGCCTATATAGTTACGATGAACACAATTAAACACAGATGTATGTATTACATACCTGATACATAACATTTGGAGAACATAGGTCGGATATGTACCAAATATGTAACAGATATATGTTTCAACATTCTATTTTGTTTTACACATGCCTACATAGTTACGATGAACACAATCAAACACAGATGTATGTATTACATACCTGATACATAACATTTAGAGAACATAGCTCAGATATATACCAAATATGTAACCGATATGTGTTTTTACATTCTTTTTAGTTACACATTGCTATATAGTTACGACAGACACAGATGTATGTATTACATATCTGATACATAACATTTAGAGAACATATCTCAGATATATAACAAATATGTGTTTTGTTATTATATTATATTACAATACAGCAATTCTGAGTTAAATTATTTATAGATGTATCCTGCTCAGAATTAAATTATATTTTAGTGTTTTGAAGGTGTTCGCACACTAGTACGTTCACCCTATTGTTTACTAAACAGAGAATTAAAATAAATTATAACCGTTTGTTTTAAAAAGTCTTCAATTAATAATAGTAAATTAAAATTGAAACACATGTACACTTTATACGTTTGATATATTTTCTTAACACGGTGTCTTGTTTATTTCCAGCTAATAAGCATTTATTTTTGTACCATCGACCACACAAAATGTGTATACTGTATATACATACATCACCTCAAAAATAAGTTTATTCAACTTTGCATTACAACTCTCGTTGTCATCTAATGCATAGACACTAGAGTGTATTTAGCAATTTTTCTTTGTGCTATCTATAATATATTATCTGCAGATAACTTCTAGATATATTTATACTTTATCCCCATGTAAACACAAGAAACACGCACTACGCATACATTTATGTCAAAATAACCCATAATGTTATACGAACTCAATCATTTTATTGAGAACTGTGTCAATGTCGCCTAAATTTGAACTATTCGAGTTAGTAACGCATAATATTTGCAAAATGGCACCAATTACGAACTTAAATTTTCCGCATTTACAATGTATATATTGTATACGAAAATTCCGTCTTAGACAAACAATGGAACAAAAAAATTCCTCTCAGCTGACGTGCGGTCACAGTTGGTTCTAGTGAATCAGTTGTTTATCATTTTTATTTACGTTTTAAATAAACAGAGTACAATAGAATTTTCGACAAAAATACACATATATATTTTTGCGTTAGAATTTGTTAAACGATTCCAGCAGAAATTTAGTATGCCTGCCCGCTGTCAGCGAAAACCTGCCCGTTGCAAACCGATCATAGAATTCGTATCGAAATAATTTCGACTACATTTTGAAAGTAGAACCCTTCGAAATATTTGTTATATTTAGGTTACCAATTGTTACTCGTAAATTTCAATTAAATGACATTAATATCAGGACAAAATAATTTTGATAACATTCAATTATTTTGGTATGGTATTTTTAATCAATAGTCAAGTGTTTTATTATTAATATCATATTTGGTAACATATACAATTTACTAAGTGCTTTTAAGCAAACAAAAAACATTTACAAACATATGTTTGTGTGACATTTAATCCACATTTGTGAATTATATATTATTTTACAATTATGATTTTGTTACTAATTCATTGTAATTCCAGACGCAATTCACATTATTATTATTAATAAAGGATCATAAAACCCAATTTGCTTTAATTTCCTGCCCAAAATAAGTAATGGAGCTGTAAAGGTAAAATGACCGCTGGTAATTTACCAGTAAAATTAAATATTTTATGTTATTTTACCCATAATTCGGTAATATCACTAATAAAATTACGTTTGCCAATAAATAAAACGGGCAAATTTTACCCATAGTTCGGTAAAATTACGTTTAACATTAAATAAACCGAGGAAATCAGAAGTCCAAGAAGACATACATAATTCCAGAGGCAAATCACATTATTATTATTAATAAAGGGTCATAAAACCCAATTTGCTTTAATTTCCTGCCCAAAATAAGTAATGGAGATGTAAAGGTAAAATGACCGCTGGTAATTTACCGGTAAATTAAATATTTTATGTTATTTTACCCATAATTCGGTAATATCACTAATAAAATTACGTTTGCCAATAAATAAAACGGGCAAATTTTACCCATAGTTCGGTAAAATTACGTTTAACATTAAATAAACCGAGGAAATCAGAAGTCCAAGAAGACATACATAATTCCAGAGGCAAATCACATTATTATTATTAATAAAGGGTCATAAAACCCAATTTGCTTTAATTTCCTGCCCAAAATAAGTAATGGAGATGTAAAGGTAAAATGACCGCTGGTAATTTACCGGTAAATTGAATATTTTACGTTATTTTACCCATAATTCGGTAATATCACCAATAAAATTACGTTTGCCAATAAATAAAACGGGCAAATGTTACCCATGGTTCAGTAAAATTACGTTTAACAGTAGATAAGCCGAGGAAATGAAAAGTCCAAGAAGACATCCATAATTCCAGAGGCAAATCACATTATTACTATTAATAAAGGGTCATAAAACCCAATTAGCTTTAATTTCCTGCCCAAAATAAGTAATGGAGATATAAAGGTAAAATGACCGCTGGTAATTTACCGGTAGAATTGAATATTTTACGATATTTTACCCATAATTCGGTAATATCACCAATAAAATTACGTTTGCCAATAAATAAAACGGGCAAATGTTACCCATGGTTCGGTAAAATTACGTTTAACAGTAGATAAACCGAGAAAATCAGAAATTCAAGAAGAGGTATTTGATCTTATGGGATTTTTGATTCTAGAGTAAATAGAATCAGAATTAAATATTAATCAGTTAAATATAATTCAGATCAAGATCTACCAAACAGTTGAAATAGTAATGTGATTTTTTCATTTTATGAGGAAAAGGTTGGAAAAAGGTCGTAATAAACCAATAATACTATTGTTACCCGTAAAATTACCGGTAATTTTTACTCTGCAGGGTTAGATTATAAGCTTGAAGCATTGGTGCTTGTATGTTTGTATTGCGAATAATATTTCGTGCAGTTTGATATTAAAGTGCTGCAAGGATCGGAAAGTTAATGTGTTTTCTACTTATTCCGTATTTTTCTTAGATTTACATAGAAATTTCTTTTGGTGCAGAATGATTCACATTATACCAAGAAATTATGATATTCTGCGTAATTCTAGAAAATTATTTCTGCTTCATAATCAATTTAAATATTTGTGTACGTGTCTAAATATTTTAATGTGCATTTTTGATATTAAATATGTTTTTTTTTTTTAATATATAATTTATATCATATTGACATTTGCTTTGTTTATTTAATAATATTTACTCAGGTGCCACATGAATTATTAATCAAAACATGCTATTTTACATTAATAATATTATTTACCAAGTATTGAAAAACAAGAAATACGAATTAATTTGCTATATATTGCAGAAACTGGAAGATGCTGTTTAATTAATTAATATTGATTGGAATTCAATTTGCATAATTACGAAGTACATTCTGTACGAAGATCCCCGAGTTACTTTCTTATACATAATATATATAAAAGGAAGTATTGTGATCACAAACAAAACAAGATTCGATACGCACCGATGCGTCCAGCTTTTTCGGGCTTAACAATATGAAAGAATCTTAGAATTTTTGGGTGTTTTAATTATTTTTATAAAAGCAGTATTAGAGGGGGCTCCAAATTACGGGCGATTGGATTTAAACTGCGACCGGATGCAAATGGGATGCCAAATAATATGTGTGAACCAAATTTGGTGTGAATCGCTCTGGTACCTTCAGAGGAGTAGGGGGCACAAATTTGGTCTTACGAGCGACGACTAACATACAAGTATATAAGTTATATATATTTTTGGAATCAGGGCGACGAGACCAACACTTTTTGTTAAGGACATTTTTTGATCCGAGAGTGCTACAGACACACAGACTTAGACATTTTAATGAAAATAACCGTTCATCAAATATTTCTTCAGAATAAATTCAATTAAAAATCGAGATTTGTTGCTTAATCAATTCTTGTTTTTATAAAATATGAATTTTACATTGTTTTAATAATATAATATAAAATTTTGAATAGTAATTTATTATCTATGACGTTTATATACGTAATTTTAACCTTGTACCTCGCCAATAAGTTGAAAAAAGTGACTTTTGATAAATAAAAAACAATAATTACTGGCTTCAGTTAACAAAATATTAAAAACACTTATTTTTTTATACAACGCGTTAATAAATGTTGTTTATATGAACCGTAATTTATATTTAAAGCGTTTGACGTCAGTGTTGAATGTTTTATAAATTGATTTTTATAGTTTTGCATTTACTAGGAAATTTGCAAAAATAACTGATTTATAGAATCTTGCATTGGAATTGAATTCGAAATAAATTCTTTAGAAACTAGATTAAATGTGGTTGTGTGTGTGTCGCGAAGATTTATTATATTTTCGTTTTATTGTTTATTTATCTACTTATACAGGAAAGTAAAATCTATTTTTAAGATGTGTACCTAATATCTAAAGATTACAAAACTACGTTGAAAACATATTTATTTAGTCCATATTGCTAGTGCCAAATATGCTATCGTGCCGACATCTAGCGGCCACATTTATAAACGCGAACAGGGAAGACGTTTTAATTAACGAACCGCTTATTACTCAGAACTATTAGGTACATGACCAATAAATTCCTGTTCAGTGTATCAAAGGGTTCTATTTAGTTTATAAGGGTTTAGGGCTGAATAGCTGGTATTGAACTAACAGTTGATCAGTGCTCTAAGGGAACTGCATAGAGGGTAGGTTTAGTAATATGAGGAGATGAATCCAGGTGGCAGCTCGGGGTGCACTTTAATAAAATTTTATTCACTATATTCATGTCATAAATGTATGAAAAGTATTAAAAACGCTAAAAATTCGTCAATGTTCTAACTTCGTTGACTCAAAACCCATTTTTAACTATTTTTTTATTTCGGCAAAAGTTTATAGAAAAGTCCCCCCCTTGTGCTTTTTATTTTTTCAATTGTCAATTAGCCAATATGTGTGTTCTACTTTCTTTTACAAAGTAATAAGTAAGTCTTGTGTAATCATGAAAAATGTCGAACTCGAGATTTCAACGGATATACACGTTTTGAGCTTCCCTGAATCAAATGTGACTATTTTCGGAATGACGCTCTTGAGCGCAAATACTGTCAAACACGTTAAATTGTGAAACTTCAAACTTAAGACACCGGAAGTGCATGTTTACTCTATGCATTTTTTTGTTCTATTACCAATATCACTAGTACGGCTGCACTTATAGCAAAATTAGTTATATTCATAATGATAGATATTAATATTTCACACCATTTTTGTTTTAAAAGTTTCTTCAAAATATGTACCAAATACGAGAAAACTGCTACGGAAAATCTTATTTATGTTGCCATGTATTTGCATATAGTTTAATCATATTATGATTTGTGCCTGTTAATATTGTGATTTTTCTAGTAAATACTACATAAAAGAAAGTCGAGTGCAGGCCACTCTAGCTTTTTTTAATACACTTAATTAAAATATGTATGTAACTCTTTTATTTATGTAATCAATTGCCTGAAATTTGATAACACTAGGTTTTTGGGGTCGCAGATTACGAATCTGGCCTCAAAATCGGTCTAAAAACAAAATGGCGTCTACAAAATGAATATATTTTATTCACTTTTATCCTTTAAAAACTGCACTATTACACTTTTTTGTATACAAAATTGCTGTGGATGCCCTGGATATCTTTATCTCAGACATTCTTTATGTACATACGTATTGATGCTTTTTAATTCCTAGTGTACAATTGCAGGTATATTAGATTCGATTGTTTTGAGTTGTTTTACACTATTATAAAATGTAACTATAACCAAAAGTATCAATGTATTCGAAATGCCTATTTTTGAATTAATTAGTAAAATTTTTATTATTATAGCTGAAGCGAAAGAGATTTTATATATTTTATTATATTGGCTACTTTATGGCCCTAAAATATATTTCCTAGCGCCTTTACTACTGGTAATGTTTACTCCTTGCTCTTTTTAATTAATAAATCGTAATTGAAGTGTTTTTTTGGTAATAATATTAAATTATATTATTTGAGGCTTATGTTTTTGCTATAAGGTAAATTTATTTATTAGTAATAAATTTGCGATTAATTACAGCAAAAATGTAAATAGCAAGTACGATTTATTAACAGTAAATACATGCATTTATGTAGCTTAAACGGTAATAAGATCTATTTATATTTAAAAGAAAAGCTTATTTAGGGCAAATTAATTTAATTTAACCCTACATTCTTTTGATTGTGTTCAAATCTGGGATTTATTTAATGGTAGAAACCTAAATTGTTTCTCAGAGTGGGCCTGTTTTTGCGAATATGTAGCGTAAATTTTCCTAAATGATTTGATAGCATAAAATGTCACAGGTGACCTTGTCAGGGTTATCTGCACCATTTTTTATTTTTATAATAGATACCCTATCGTTTAGTTTTGTAATATATTTCACTAAGGGGTTCCGAGAAATTATATCTTAATAGTTATGGAACATTGCGAAACCCCCCCATAATAATGTCAGTAATCTCAATAACAAAAGTAACAGTTTACTCTTTTAATAACTCGGAAACAGTATAAGTTAGAGAAAAAGTGATTCTTATATAAGTTAAAGATATTAAAATTTCTAACAACTTTTGTTTAAGAGACTTTTTTCGAAAAATGTACCAATGCCTGAAAAATCACCTTTTAAAAATGGTTACTGTTTTGATTTTTATTTCATAAGCTTAGATGTCGTAGGGAGAATTTATAACAAAAGTAACAGTTTACTCCTGTTAATCTTTTAATAACTCGGATACAGTATAAGTTAGAGAAAAAGTGATTCTTATATAAGTTAAAGATATTAAAATTTCAAATAACTTTTGTTTAAAGACTTTTTTCGAAAAACGTACCAATGCCTGAAAAATCACCATTTAAAAATGGTTACTGTTTTGATTTTTATTTCATAAGCTTAGATGTCGTAGGGAGAATTTATAACAAAAGTTTACTCCTGTTAATCTTTTAATAACTTGGAAACAGTATAAGTAAGAGAAAAAGTGATCCTTATATAAGTTTAAGATATTGAAATTTCTAACAACTTTTGTTTAAGAGACTTTTTTCAAAAAACGTACCAATGCCTGAAAAATCACCTTTTAAAAATGGTTACTGTTTTGATTTTTATTTCATAAGCTTAGATGTCGTAGGGAGAATTTATAACAAAAGTTTACTCCTGTTAATCTTTTAATAACTCGGATACAGTATAAGTAAGAGAAAAAGTGATTCTTATATAAGTTAAAGATATTAAAATTTCAAATAACTTTTGTTTAAGAGACATTTTTCGAAAAACGTACCAATGCCTGAAAAATCACCTTTTAAAAATGGTTACTGTTTTGATTTTTATTTCATAAGCTTAGATGTCGTAGGGAGAATTTATAACAAAAGTTTACTCCTGTTAATCTTTTAATAACTTGGAAACAGTATAAGTAAGAGAAAAAGTGATCCTTATATAAGTTTAAGATATTGAAATTTCTAACAACTTTTGTTTAAGAGACTTTTTTCAAAAAACATACCAATGCCTGAAAAATCACCTTTTAAAAATGGTTACTGTTTTGATTTTTATTTCATAAGCTTAGATGTCGTAGGGAGAATTTATAACAAAAGTTTACTCCTGTTAATCTTTTAATAACTCGGATACAGTATAAGTAAGAGAAAAAGTGATTCTTATATAAGTTAAAGATATTAAAATTCCAAATAACTTTTGTTTATGAGACTTTTTTCGAAAAACGTACCAATGCCTGAAAAATCACCATTTAAAAATGGTTACTGTTTTGATTTTTATTTCATAAGCTTAGATGTCGTAGGGAGAATTTATAACAAAAGTTTACTCCTGTTAATCTTTTAATAACTCGGATACAGTATAAGTAAGAGAAAAAGTGATACTTATATAAGTTAAAGATATTGAAATTTCTAACAACTTTTGTTTAAAGACTCTTTTCAAAAAACGTACCAATGCCTGAAAAATCACCCCTAGAAAATGGTTACTGTTTTGATTTTTATTTCATAGCTTAGATGTCGTTTAAAACAAAATAAAACATTATTATAAATTTAGATAAGAAAGTGTTTTAATTAATTTAGTTTACTATAGTTTTAATTATTAAATATGCTATCATGGTTTGTTATTGATAGAAAAAAATATGAAAATTCGTTTCATATCGTTAAACATATAATAACCAATATCCTGAACTACCTATATTGACTCATCACATATTAATAGTTAACGTCACATTAACTATATCATATCTATATAATTTTAATTCAACGTTACTGCTGAAAATTAAAAATTTACTATCTACCTATATTACTATTATAAAATTACCTTACAATTAAATTACTATAATCATTTTGTCTTTAAAATTAAATGTAACTACAGGTCTTCTAAACTCCACTAGAAGTTCTTATACCAGACGTAGTCTCACATATCCGATGTCGTGACACAGGCGAATATCCTTGAATTTTAAAAATTCAATAAATAAATAATTTAAATCTAATAGACTATTTCCGAGTTGCACCTATTATTTTTTTTTCTTTACGAAACCTTATAAAATGTTATAATGATTGTTTCTTTATTATTAATTTAACAGATTATTGGTTGCACTGCGCATAACCACATGTTCTTGGATTGATGATATCTCGTTTAGTGATATTGTAATTTAAGTTTGTATATAATTAGATGTTGGCACAATTGATCTATGCACTTTTGTCGTTGTTGTTTTGTAATATTCACCGTGTTTACATATTCATATTTTACTTTATACTTTTCAATACGTTTTATAATTTCATACCACAAAATTCAGCGAAAAATAACTATAAAAGAGCAGCCATCTGACAGTGATGAATATCACGTGACATGCACACTAACAAAATAATGTGTGTATTTTACTTGATTGGCACCAATATTGGAAGCGGTAGAGCAAAAAATATAAAATCATCGAGTGACAAATTTCAAATGAAAATGAATATTTAACGTTCACGTTTTAAATTTACATACTTTGCTTTTTAATAGTAATATTAATTGTAAACAAAATGTTCTTTTATGTGAATTTATGTTATAAGTCATTAAAGGAATTAAAATCTATGTATCAATTACAAATCTGTTTTCAATTCAAAAGGAATTGAAGCCTTTTTGACAATTACAAATTAGGTGATTTTGTATTATAAAGGGCATTATGATATGTTTATCAATTATAAATCTTTTATAATTCAAAAGGAATTGAAGCCTTTTTGACAATTACAAATTATGTGATTTTGTATTATAAAGCAAAGGGTATTATGATATGTTTATCAATTATGAATCTTTTATAATTCAAAAGAAATTGAAACCTTTTTGATAATCAACAGGAATTAAAATCTATTTTATATTTATGAATTAGAAATCCTTTATGTAACTTTTAACTTGAAATGTGATTTGAAACCATTCAATTTTCTTAACAATGATAAATGTTGAGAGCTTGAAACCTTTTTGAGGGATTGATTTTTTTTTAATGTTTGAAGCCTTTGATTAATTCATAAATTCTTTTCAATTCCAAAGTCTTAAGTCCTTATTATCAAAAGAGCTTCAATTAAATTGATTTAAATCCCTTAATGAATTAAAACCTTTTTAATTCAATTCCTTATGATTTGAATTCTTGCTCAGGCCGGGTTTCACCGCAATTAGATTAATTGAAAAATGAAACTAGTTTTAGTACCAGCACATTTTGTATGTTCGGCAAAATAAAAATTGTGTTGTCCATTTTTTCCATCTCTCACCGTTTTTAAATTAATCCTATTATTCAAAATAAAAATTAGCATAACCATTATAAAAATTTGAAAAATAAAAGTTTTGCTAGTATCTGCTATTTTTCAATATAACTGTTAATTTTTCGAAAAATGTATATAGCATTAAAAGAAATCGCACAACAATAACGCAAATCATTTATAAATGTTGGCACCATTTTATTTATTTTGTTTACAAACGATTACAAACAAATTGCTATCCGTTTCGC
The DNA here is from genome assembly GCA_933228885.1 of Leistus spinibarbis. NCBI lineage: Eukaryota > Metazoa > Arthropoda > Insecta > Coleoptera > Carabidae > Leistus > Leistus spinibarbis. The sequence goes on along the minus strand of OW121792.1, from coordinate 3,278,662 downwards.
ACGTGTTGCACTTTGCCACTAGTGTCTATTTGTCATGTCCACAATTATTCTTGTATTTTGTACTTTTGCTACCTATATATTATAATATTGCTTTATTTTATTTTAAATTCATAATATGTATTGTATTTAAGGAAACGTAAGTACAATTTTTAAAAGCAATTTTACCATAAATGGTACATTTTTCGTTAAAACACTTAAATATTCCATCTTTTATAAGAATCACTTTTTCTATAACTCATACTGTTCTTGAGTAATTTAAAAATGGCAAAAGTAAACCATTACTTCCGATTAAGATATTGTTTTCCAAAATAAGAGGTCTTAAGGAGTGTTCAGAGCGAACCAAATAGTAATTAAGATTAGAAAATTGCAAATAATAATCTAGTTTGTATTACGACAAGCAGTGCTAGCATTCACAGCAACAAAATGTACACAATTAATAATAAATTTTGTTGCTGTGAACCGTAGCATTGTTAGAAAACAAACTGGTTTATTAATTGTAATTTATATGCTTAATTACTGTTGGTTTCGCTGTAATCAATCCTTGCAGCTATATTCACAACGAACCAATTAGTAAGATTGCTTGTAATAAAGCATTATTATTATTATTTGTAATTTGGTGCGAATGAACCTTTAAGTTGTATTTACAACGAACCAATTAGTAAGTAAGAACTAGAAATTATAAATAATAATTCAGTTTGTATTATGACAATGACTAATGTTAGCATTCACAGCAACAAAATGTTTACAATTACTAGTAAATTTTGTTGTTGTGAACCGATTTGTTTGTTAGGAAAACAAACTGGATTATTAATTTAATTAATACGATTAATTACTAATTGTTTCGCTGTGAATACAGTTTAAAAGTTCATTCGTCGCAAGACAATTAGAAATTAGAAATAATCCAATTTCTAATTGACTCGCATACATGTGATTACAGCTTTAAGGATTGTTGTAATGAATTAGTAATTTAGTTTAGAAATTATAAGTAATAATTCCAGTTTGTTGTATGACATACAAGGTTAACGTTCACAGCAACAAAATTTATCATAAATTGTGTTGCTCACAGCAACAAAAATGATCATAAATTGTGTTGTTTGGAATGTTAACATTGCTTGTTATAATACAAACTAGATTATTATTTGTAATTTTCTAAGCTTAATTACTAATTGTTTCGCTGTGAACAATCCTTTAAGGTTAAAGGATTGTTTACAGCTAAAGAATTAGTAATTTAGCTTAGAAATTATAAGTAATAATTCCAGTTTGTTGTATGACATATAAGGTTAACGTTCACAGCAACTAAATTTATCATAAATTGTGTTGCTTGGAATCTTAACATTGCTTGTTATAATACAAACTAGATTATTATTTGTAATTTTCTAAGCATAATTACTAATTGTTTCGCTGTGAACAATCCTTTAAGGTTAAAGGATTGTTCACAGCTAAAGAATTAGTAATTTAGATTAGAAATTATAAGTAATAATTCCAGTTTGTTGTATGACATACAAGGTTAACGTTCACAGCAACTAAATTTATCATAAATTGTGTTGCTTGGAATGTTAACATTGCTTGCCATAATACAAACTAGATTACTATTTGTAATTTTCTAAGCTTTATTACTAATTGTTGCGCTGTGAACCATCCTTTAAGGTTAAATTTCATAATTTTGCCTCTAGAGCGTTCACACACACACACACATACAAATAAGATTCCGAAATGCGTCAGATTTAATTCCGAAATGATCAGAACGTGTATTTCTGCTAAAATAGCGAGTTCCAGAATGTTTATACATTGCAATACAGAGAGTAGTGTTCCCCTGGTGGAATATTTTAGCAAAAGTATCAATTTTTAGTAACCTTATATACCTTTATTTGGATATGTCGCAATTACAGTGTAATTTTAACATTTAATTCCCTTTTACGTACATGTATGTATGCCTGTATGTATGTAGTTCGCCTTCTTGTGGGGATTCAAGTCTGTGGTTTGTATTGGCCTGTTTGATGTTTCTAACGAAACTAGGTCAGCAGCTAGCCCCACTATATGTAACAATGTTGAGTGCCTGCTTGCCTGCTTGCCTGCTACTCGCACAGATAATATTCTCATCTGTATTTTCTATATTTTTTTAACTGTTCCTGAAAATGTCTCACACTTTTCTCCACATCTTTTCTCTCACTATACGCGTTCTACACATAATACGATTTCACCATTTCTTTGCACGTGCCCGACTATAATCAAAACATACTTTAACATTATATATATATATATATATATATATATATATATATATATATATATATATATATATATATATATATATATATATATATATTAAATAAATGCGAGGATGTTAGTCAAAGAAACATGTTGCAAACATAAAACTTATATATATTAACAAGTTTAAACTTATCGAGCGGCAGCAAATTGAACGAATAGTCAAGATTGAAAAAGAAGATTGTACGCATGCGTTTTTATAAGCTAAACATGTGCATTGATGCCAATTTCATGTAGGTAACATATATATATATCATATATGTCTCTTTTCAACTGTTTGATTTGAAAATCGTTTTCTTCAATCCACTGCGATAAACACCGCGCGGAAATAAGCTTGAAATGTTCCGGCTTCGCGATAAACATAGTCCATGCTTGAAGCCACTCGATTTTTCATATCCAACTTATTTCCTCGCTGTTTATTTCATTGGATTGAATATAAAATAAAATGTCAATTTCCGTTGATGTACGGGAAGTGTTTAAATTTGTCCAACATTTTTAAAGTTAACGTAACATGAAGTTTGCAGCAATTCGATAAAAATGTACATAGTACGCATGCGTAAACCGTCCCTGCATCTCGCATATATATATTCACTATAAACTATCGATAGTTTTATTTAAAATAAGACTACCGCTAGTACTTATTTGTCGCTATCGATTAATAGTAAATTGTTTTCGTTCTATAGATAGTTTTTAGTTCGCCGTCGAAGTACAGAATACATTTGTGTGTCTGTTTCAGATCAGAATATTTTTTTAACAATAAATTTTTGTCTCATATACTTGGATGTTAGTCATCGCTCGCTCGTAAGATTAAATTTGTAGCATTTTCTGAAGGTACTGGAGCGATTTGAACCAAATTTGCTACACTTATTCTGTAATAACCCATTTGAATCCGCTCGCATTTTAAATCCAATCGTTCTTAAACTTCCAGAGTTATAGGGCCCCCAGATTTGGAGCTCTCCCTTAGAAAAGATACGAAAACCTCAAAAAATTAGAAGACTTTCTATGTCTATTAAGTTTCTTCATATTGTGAACTCAAAAGTCGTAAAAAATAATTATAATTTTAAATATTGAATAAAACCAATATTTTCAATGTTTATTCATCATTTTACTTCTTAAAGAATCAGTAAAAATCGTTGCTTAAGAAATGTTTTTTACAATCATTTTTCTTTAATCGGCCAAATATACGAGCTGAAGACATTGGAGCCTGTACCAAACTTTGTTATAATTTTACCTCTTAAAAAATTAATTGTTGGCATTGGTGCCTGTATCTGTACTTAAAAAACCAATAGTTATAACTAGGATTTTCTTATTAAAACATCGAGGGTTAAAAATAGTTTTCTACATAAATAAAATAAAAAGGCACCAAATTGATTATCGGTGAGCTGACGGCATTAGTGCCTGTATCTGTACTTAAAAAATCAATAGTTATAACTAGGATTTCTTTATTAAAACATCGGGGGTTAAAAATAGTTTTCTACATAAATAAAATAAAAATGCACCAAATTGATTATACGGCGAGCTGACGGCATTAGTGCCTGTACTTGTACTTAAAAATCAATAGTTATAACTAGGATTTCCTTATTAAAACATCGGGGGTTAAAAATAGTTTTCTACATAAATAAAATAAAAATGCACCAAATTGAATATCCGGCGAGCTGACGGCATTATTGCCTGTATTTGTAGTTAAAAAATCAATAGTTATAACTAGGATTTCCTTATTAAAACATCGGGGGTTAAAAATAGTTTTCTACATAAATAAAATAAAAATGCACCAAATAGACTATACAGCGAGCTGAAAGCACTGGTGCTAGTACCTAGGTTTATTAATATTATTATATCTCTTTAAAAAAATAAACAGTAATTATAAATAGGATTTCTTTATTAAAAACATGGCTAAGAAAACCTTTTATGCATAAATAAAATAAAAATGCAGCAAATAGACTATACGGCGAGCTGAAGACATTGGTGCCAGTACCTAGGTTTATTAAAATTATTGTATCTCTTTAAAAAAAAAAAAAGTAATTATAAATAGGATTTCTTTATTAAAAATATGGCTAAGAAATTTTTTCTACATAAATAAAATAAAAATGCACCAAATAGACCATACGGCGAGCTGAAGGCATTGATGCCTGTACCTAGGTTTATTAAAATTATTGTATCTCTTTAAAAAAAAAAAAAGTAATTATAAATAGGATTTCTTTATTAAAAACATGGCTAAGAAGTATTTTCTACGTAAATAGAATAAAAATGCACCAAATAGACTATACGGCGAGCTGAAGGCATTGATGCCTGTACCTAGGTAGATTATTATTATTGTATCTCTAAAAAAAAAAAAAAAAGTAATTACAATTAGGATTTCTTTATTAAAAACATGGCTAAGAAATGTTTTCTACATAAATAGAATAAAAATGCACCAAATAGACTATACGGCGAGCTGAAAGCATTGGTGCCTGTACCTAGGTTTATTAAAATTATTGTATCTCTTTAAAAAAAAAAAATGTAATTATAAATAGGATTTCTTTATTAAAAACATGGCTAAGAAATGTTTTCTACATAAATAGAATAAAAATGTACCAAATAGACTATACGGCGAGCTGAAAGCATTGGTGCCTGTACCTAGGTTTATTATTATTATTGTATCTCTTAAAAAAAAAAAAACAGTAATTATAAATAGGATTTCTTTATTAAAAACATGGCTAAGAAATGTTTTCTACATAAATAGAATAAAAATGCACTAAATAGACTATACGGCGAGCTGAAGGCATTGGTGCCAGTACCTAGGTTTATTATTATTGTATCTCTAAAAAAAAAAAAAACAGTAATTATATATAGGATTTCTTTATTAAAAACATGGCTAAGAAATGTTTTCTACATTAATAAAATAAAAATGCACCAAATAGACTATACGGCGAGCTGAAGACATTGGTGCCTATACCTATTATTATTGTATCTCTTAAAAAAACTAATTATAAATAGGATTTCTTTATTAAAAACATGGCTACGAAATAAAATAAAAATGCACCAAATAGATTATACGGTGAGCTGAAGGCATTAGTGCATGGACTTAAATCTGTTACAATTTTATTGCTTAAAAAAATTAGTTATAACTACGATTTTTTCATAAAACATCAGTGGTTAAAATTTGTTTTTTTATTACATTATTTAAAATAATGCACTAAATAGGTTATGGGGCGAGCTGAAGACATTGGTGCCTGTGTATCTTTACTAGTTTTTAATTCATTGGATTAATTCCAAGCCTGTTATTTATAGGCTTGATTTGAATCCGGTTTAAATAGCAAGTATATATCGGGGATTGAATTGGCTATTCAGAAGCCACTCGAAACTTCGAGCGACTTCAAGCCTCGAGATAAATTTTGTCTTTAAAATAATTGGGGTACTTGCATCTCTCATACACACACAGACACACAGATGTCATCGAGTAAATAGCCAGTATCGTTCCAGACTGTTAAAATCTTGAGTTTTTTTTTTAACAATACCGTCTTTTGTACTTAGTTCCACGAAAGTGAAAAACATGGGTAACTCATAGATATTAAAGCAAAAAAGATTATGATTAAATGTAAATATTTATTCTAAATATCGTGCGAAAATAGAAAAGAGATAAATAAAATAAATACGAAATATTGACCTACAAAAACCTATCCATTTTGCACAATTGCAATAAGTAAAATGTTTTTTTTTAATATTTATCTTTAAATTTATGGCCCATTTTATTGATAAATGTGTTTTTTTTTTGCAACAACAATTTCTTGCAAATAAATAATGTTGAATGTGTTATCGGTGCGATAGCTTTAGCCAGCTAAGTAGTTTTTGTTTGGTTGTGTTCCAAGCGATGTGACCTTGAAAATACGTAGCCATTGTATGTTCTCTAGTTCTTTTGATTGTCAAGTTGTGTTGGCAAATTTTTAATGATAATAGCTATAATATTCGCTCTTGAAGAGAATTAATCATTTTAAAATAGCTTTCTCGGTTACACAACATATTTACGCGTTAAATTTCCTGAGCTTCGTACGACTAATCTAACCCAAAAATGTCTTCTTTCATTAATTATACATTGGCTACTAGAATGAAATGAATCGTCACGATTCTACCCCAATTTGCATTTAACTAGGTTACATGCGCCATCAAAGGTTGACATATCTGATTGAGAAATTGGAATTGGTTATAAAATACTCAAAATATGCGCTTGTTTATAAATACATATATGTGCCTATCTTTTACAGAAATCGTATTTGATTTATATTTATAATTTTGTATTCAGGGCAATCTATAGATATCATTTAGTTACACGAAAGTGCGACCAAAATACTTCGAGTTATACAGAAATAATTATATATATATATATATATATATATATATATATATATATATATATATATATATATATATATATATATATATATATATATATATATATGCTACGGTTGAATTAATAAATCCGGCCATTATTAATAATATCCGCGTCTTTTAGCTAAAATAATATATATATATATATATATATATATATATATATATATATATATATATATATATATATATATAACCAAAACAACCAGTCAAACTAACCAATACTCTGAAATACTCTGAAATGTCATTTATCTAATTGAGTCTATTTTGTTTCCTTGTCGGAATATTGACAGACGCAGATGATCCGATTTATTAAGCTACATGCGCATCCATGGCAACGTAACCCAAGATATTTATAATGTTTCCTAGCGTTTTTCTCGCAACTGGTACATTTTTTGAAAAAACTTTTCATACAAAAGTTGTACGAAATATCAATATCTTTCATTATGAACATAACTATTTTTGCCGTAAGTGTAGCCGTTCTAGTGATATAGGAGATAGAACAAAATTTTTATCATAATTTTACGTTCGACAGTTTTGGCTCTGGAGCGTTCACAGATACACACACACACACACATACACACAGACAGACAGACAGATATAAAATATAACAAGTAAACCCATATTACTTGTAATGAAAAACTCCCATTGTTCTTAAAACCGGTTAGAAAAGTTTTACAAGAAGGTCGGTTGAAAATTTCGCCTTATCGCATATTTTTTATACAGTTATAAGCTATACTATACAAAAGAAATCGATATATGGAGGTTTGTGATATAGAAGCAATTTATGTATAATAATAAACTGAATACACAAATCTCAACCGCAAAATTTGACTTATGGAAGTGTTCCTGATGTGGAAGTTTAATTGTAGTTTAAATACAATTTTTTTTTTCATTTAATTCGGTCATTTTCGACAAAATTTTGATAAATAACGTGGCTGAGCTGAACGCATTGATGTTTACAGCAATGTTTGTTTTATAGTGCAATAGCTACCATTTTATGTGGTCTTCATAAAAATAATTTAATATATATATATATATATATAACATCCATGTTTTTATTAGTTAAATCAAATATTTTATAAAAGTACTAAAATATACAATTTGTTTTCTTATTAAGAAAATATAGGGACCATAAAAACAAAAATTGCGAATCTTTAATGATTTCGAGGGTCTCAAAAGTACGAAGTACTGAAGAAGCTGAAGCATTCGATCGTGTGTCTGTAGCATTCTCGAATTAGAAAAATTCCTAGACAAAAAGTTCTTGTCTCGTCGCCCCGAATCCAAAAATATATATAACTTATATACTTGGATGTTAGTCGTCGCTCGCTCGTAAGACCAAATTAGTCCTCTGAAGGTACCAAAGCGATTTGAACCAAATTTGCTACACATATTATTTGGCAACCCATTTGAATCTGTTCGCAATTTGAATCAAATCGCTCGTATACTTCCCGAGTTATAGGGCCCCAAAATGTGGAGCCCCCCTTAATACTGCTCTTATAAACATAATTAAAACACCCACAAATTCTATTAGTAATTCTAAGATAATTTATATCTACAAGATTTTTTCATATTGTCAACCTACAGGCTATAAAAAAATATTAAATATATTAATTTTGTATTTAAAAAAATGCAAAACTAAAATATTCTACAAAAAATTGTAAAACTTTTTATATCTATTTTAAATTTAAACCAAAATTATTTATTATTTATAAGGCGAGCTGGACGCATCGGTGCGTTTGTACGTACCAAAAAGTATAATATTCAATTTTCACAATACGTTATCTTATCTCCTGATTATTATATTATATTTTTCAATAAATATCATTCAGATTGCATTTCCATGAAATATGTATAATAATTTCAAATTAAATATTTTTAATTATATTTTTAAATTAATTTCCATATCAAAAATAAAATTGAAAATTAATTACAACAAAAATGGAAACCATATACATATTTTTAATACTATTGAATTTAAAAAGACACAAACGACCATGCCCTGACTGGGATTCGAACCCAGGGCCTCCTGTTTTGAAATTGCTAGGGTGTTTTTAACAATTTCGCCACCGAGGTCGGCTATTATAGTTAACAGAATTGTCAATATCAAATTCATCGAATTTGGCATTCAATTATAATATAAATGGACTTATATAGAATGTTTTGTTGGAAAATTGCATATTGTTCCAACTAGTTTTACATTTCAATCGATTTGTGACGCGCTATTTTATTTTTATGGCTAAATTATAATAATTAGGTGTGTATTTTCTTTAATTTCATTGCAGTTAGCATATTTACACGCGAAAAATTAAAATACTACGCTAACACTTTTAACACTAATCAACTTTTACACTTTTAATGCATGTAAAATGTTCAGACATGTTCAAACTAGTCCATTTTGTTACCCCATTGTGACCGCTATGTTACGTGACTGAAGTGCGCCCGGTAAGGGTTAGAAGACTACGTAGGCAATGCAGCATCCTGTAAACTGGCCCAAATACCTAAAATGTAGGTTAAATATTTGCCCTTGATATATGCTATCCCATATATTACTAAAATTAATATTAAAGCTAATCATGGTTAAATTTTGCAACAATTGGGCATTATTTATTAAGTATGTTCGGGGGATGCTGTAGCCGAGAACCAGTGTATTGATTCGAATCTCCCCACCACGGTTTTCATCCCCACTGCACAGAATTTTCAGTACATCTTTGCAGTGTAGTACATCTCCTGAAAATATATCTTATTTAGCACAGCAGCGATTTAAATTATTACTATATAACGCTGATAAACAAAAACAATTGCACATTGTGTAAGTTAGAAACATATGGATAAACGTTTATAGCTTATATTATTAAGTTATCCGATTGAAAAGAGATTGTGTTTGACAGGTGAAACCGTGTATACTTTTCAGTGAATTCAGGTGTATACATTCATTTTTGTAGTTAAATCATACTGTGTTTGTGCCATCGAAAATATTAAACAGTGGGTGTTTCAAATGGTGTTTTGATTCAATTCATACTAGGAATTGGCACTAGTGTACTCTAAAGAATTGGATTTTTTTTTTGTGATTTCGTAATATGTGTCACAATATTTTGTTGCATTAATATTTAGATAAAGTATTTATACCCACAAAATTGGCATAGCATTATTCATACTAAGCGATGCCAATATTGTTCCTTTAAAGAATCAAAATATTATTGATAATTGTAATTTCACCATATATATATTTTATTTATTGCATATTTAGGAAATATGTTTTTGTTGAGTCTACAAAAGTGATATATGTATATACAGTTTCAAAATCGTTTTTTCATATTAAAAGACATCACCTTTGTTACCAATTAAATTAATTTATATCGATATATAAAATTGTAAATTAAAAAGTTAGCACTAAGTGTAGGCGAATGGGGTAATTTTGCAATATTACCTATCTAATAAGTTCCTTTAGTAATTTAAATAAATATAGCAATATTTCAATTACTTCTAAGTATTTCAAATACAAAAATACCAAAATGGTATTTAAATTTCATTTAAGGCGTGTTCACAGCGAAGTAAATAGTAATTAAGATTAGTAAATTACAAATAATAATCGAGTTTGTATTATAAAAAGCAATGCTAACATTCCAAGCAACAAAATTAACACAATGTATCATAAATTTTGTTGCTGTGAACGTTAACCTTGTCATACAACAAACTGGAATTATTACTTATAATGTCTAAGCTTATTTACTAATTCTTTAGCTGTGAACAATCCTTAAAAGTATTTTAAATTCAGGTATTTTTCTAATTCCACATTAAAGTGTATGTAAATAGTAATTAAGCTTAGGTCCCAGCAACAAAATGTATAATTAATTATGTTAATTTTGTTGCTGTGAATCCTAGCATTGCTTGTCGTAAAATAAACTAGATTATTATTTGTAATTTTCTGAACCTAATTACTAAATGTTTCGCTGTGAACAATCCTTTGAAGTGTATTCACAGTGAAAAAATTAGTAATTAAGCTTGGAAAGTACTAATTCCAGTTTGTTGTATGACAATGCAAACGATCCCAGCAATAAAATCTATAATTTATTAAGTTAATTTTGTTGCTGTGAATCCTAGCATTGCTTGTCATAAAACAAACTAGATTATTATTTGTAATTTTCTGAACCGAATTACTAAATGTTTCGCTGTGAATAATGCTTTAAAGTGTATTTACAGCGAAAAAATTAGTAATTAAGCTTGGAAAGTACTAATTCCAGTTTGTTGTATGATATAGAATGCAAACGATCCCAGCAACAAAATGTATAATTAATTATGTTAATTTTGTTGCTGTGAATCCTAGCATTGCTTGTCGTAAAACAAACTAGAATATTATTTCTAATTTTCTAATCATAACTACTATTTGGTTCGCTGCGAACACAGCTTTATTATTTCTAATATCAAAATTGTATTTAAAATATCTTAATAGCATTATTCTATTTGAAATATATTTTATAATAGAATATATATATATAAATGCAAAATCTCTTTTTTTTTTGGGCGTTTTGTGTTTAAATGTCACACATTTGTAGCTGAAGATTAAATATGTGTATTTTTGTTTCAGAGCACGGCATTTTGGTCGTCCAATATAAATAAAGATGAAATCTACATCGACGATGAAGGTATCGAGGGCAGCGGTGGCAGAGAGATAAAGAGTGATCTAGAATCTAGTGGCAGCGGTTTTGGTCCAGATGATGAAGATGGTGGTTACAGTGGGCAAGGTTCTGTCTGTAAGTATTTTATTCGATTGGTGTAATTGTACACGGAATCGCTGGAAATATTGACTGCAATGCCGCTTATTATATACCAATTTCAATCATGCTATCGCATATATTAATTCTTCATTATATATTTTATCTATTTTCCTACAAAACAAAAACACATATACGTATTGAATTTTATAAATGATATCAACTACATTCACATCATTATTTAATGGATAAGTGATTTTTATACAATTAACGATCATTTATATTCTTTATTTTATAATCATTCAATTGTTTTCATTATGCAGATATTGCTATTCATAGTACACAAACACATTCAAATTTCTTTATAAAATTAAATACATATTTATATATATATATATATATACAAAGGCATGAATTAAATCAAAAGGAATTAAAAATTGATTCTAATCTTTTTATTTTATTTAAATCACACAATTTAAGCCTTTTCAAAAAATTCTAATTAAAGGCTTACGATTTAAGCCTCTTAAATACATATTTATATATATATATATATATATATATATATATATATATATATATATATATATATATATATATATATATATACAAAGGCATGAATTAAATCAAAAGGAATTAAATATTGATTCAAATCCTTTTATTTTATTTAAATCACACAATTTAAGCCTTCTCAAAAAATTCTAATTAAAGGCTTACGATGTAAGCCTTTTACTACAATCTAGACTGTATAAAATAGCTTAAATCCATTTTTAAAGCCTTAAATCACTATTTTGTTTGATAATTAATAAATATACCAAATTGCACTAAATTTATGTTTTGGCCAACTTAATATAATAATTATAACGAAAAACTAGTTGGAAAAACTGCAATTAGTAATTTTGATTAATAATCCAGTTTGTTTTATAACAATACTAGCATTCACAGCATCAAAATTAACACATAAGTGTTGTTGTTATGAACGCTAGCATTATTTGCCATAAAACAAACTGGATTATTAAGTATAATTTCTAATTAGCTCGCTGTGAATGAACATATTTTATTTCACAATCATATTTATTAAAATTCGAATGATTACAACCGAGAGGCAAAACATTATGTAGAATTTTAATAAATACGATTGGCAACTTCACATCGATTCGCAGAATGGTAAACTCGTAAAATATTCCTAAACGTGACAAAATTGAATAATGAAAAACCCTAGAAAGAGAGTAGTATGGAGTCATCCATATAACGGAAGTGCTTGTGTACAGATATAGTCGCTCGGCATTCCCGTTATACGAGGGCTGTCCGACAAGTACTTAGCCTCACTGGCCTTTGGCGCCACTGTCGCAAGAGATATAACCTATTGTGTAGTACATTATCTTAGACATTGAAAGTGAATAGGAATTGTGAATTGTTGAACATACAAACACGTTTGAATTTCTTTTTAAAATGAAATACATATTTATATATATATGTATAGCTTTAAAAATGGTATAATATAGATTGTATTTGTTTGATAATAGCGAACAAAATATCGGTAAGTGTACCCTCGGGCACAACGACAGAAAACGGAGGCAGTAAAACCGTGCCAAACCCAGTGGAACCACCAAGCGTCGAACGTGGCGATACAGTTCTAACGAACGAGCAAACCCCTAAGACGAGCCACGATAACGGCAACGACGTTCTCATTATGAACCCCAAACCCGAAGACAGGGCGACATCCTTCTTTGCGCAGCCCGGCATACTTGCAGGTATATATCTTGAGCTGCCTTCACTCAACCGACATATTGAGTTCTTCTTTTACAAATAATAAATCTATTACCAGTATGTCAAGCATTATCACTTATCACTTTATAGAACTAGAATATTTAATCTTAAACTTAAATTGCGTTCATGATACATTCCTCTTACTAGTGAATATTTTATTTTTTACATATCAAAATACACTTATTTTTAACAAAATCATACTCCGTTGAGTTGCCAATAATGTAATAGAAGGTGTAGGGAGATTTATGGAGGAGATTGGATCGCGTTTGTTATCGATGTTTGTGTTTTTTTTTTTTTATAGCTGTGATTGGCGGCGCTGTAGTCGGATTATTGTGTGCAATCTTGGTGGTAATGTTCATCGTTTACCGCATGCGTAAAAAAGATGAGGGATCATACGCATTAGACGAACCAAAACGATCGCCCACCGTCACCTCTTACGCCAAAGGAAATCAGAGAGAGTTCTATGCCTGAAACTTGTACGCAAGGACAGTGTTAAAACAGCAAAACGAACATTAAATTAAATAGTCTGTTATGATCTACAAAAAAAAAAAGTAAATAAAAGCAAAGAAAAAATAAATAATAATAAATATTGCGGTGCGATAACGGTGAGAAAATATTAGAAAATTGCAATACGACAGTCAGGTTAAAAATGCACAATTTCAATAAAAAAAAAAAAAACGACAAAACCTGGACACACACACACACACAACCATTGTGAACCAATTAGAAATTATAATTAATATATACATACATATTATTATTATTATAAAAACTATAATAATCTGAGAATGCTTTTTGATTTTGAAAAACTAATAATAATTCAAGTAAAATACGTGTTGTTAGTGATGAGCAGAATAATATGGAACGACTGATCTATTATTATTATTACGAATAATTTTGGTATTTCCGGGTGAATTAATCGACTGCTGCAGCTCTGGATGAATGATTGAATGTATGCGTGTATGTAAAAGAATGTTTGTGTCTGTGATTTCATATAAACAACTGAAAATTATAAAAAAAATCTAAATATATATATATATATATATATATATATATATATATATATATATATATATAACAGAAACCTGAAAACTATAAGCAAATTGCTTATTAACTATAGTGCAGCTTTTGACAAAATTTAAAAACTCCGAACGCTTATTTTTAAACTCTTTGCAATCAAATCAATAAAAACAGTTTTAAACCATGCGCACATATATATGGAAAGAACTAAAATAATATAAACGATAAATTTAAAAAAAATACAATTTTTTATTCTAAATGATAAAGAAAACCTAACTACTAGCGAATTTTATATTGTGAAATTATTTATTATTATTTTATAAACGAATGGAAAACACAAAACACGTCCAATTATTAAGAGAAAAAAGTTGTGTATTTAAAAAAAATCGGTCTAAACCACTGAGAATTAAACTGCCAAGTTGTATGTTTCCATTTTATCGGACAATTTGACAAAATTGTAATTAGCAGAACAGTAATAGCCTAAAAATACTCTAAAATGAAACCAAATTCAATGTATTACAATTGTTGTCAAACTGTCCACAAATTCAAAATTAAAATTCGTTTAGAATAATTAAAAACATAAAATATATAGTAATCATGTAATAAACAATTATAATTTGATTTCCAGTTTCTTTTATTTAAACATTACAATGTTTACATCAAAACGTTGATGTAACTGCATTAGTGGGGCTGTGTAACATTTTGTAATATATATTACCCAAAGCAAACTGCACTGTACATAAAACTATAATATCTAACTGTGTTTTCGTTGAAAAAATATTTTTTAAACAAAGTTTACTTAGTTTTCGTAAGGATTTGTGAGGTGTCGTTTCGATAAATACCCCCAAATTGTAGTTACTTCAATTCTAGAACAATTCAAGTGAAAATAACAGGTTTGGGGGGCGTTTAAATGCGCATTCGTAAAATAAAGACAGCTAATTGTAACATCGATACGATGCGATCAAATCATTATTTATTATCGGTTAAGAAAATAGCAGTGTTTAATAAGTGTTCAATGTAAATTTAACGCAGCCCTATTGGTGAAGTAAAAGAATAAGCAGAAACTTGTCCACGTCAGAGGTATACATTCCAAGTAAAATCCTCTGATACAAATGATCTAAGCTGCTCAATAATTACTTTCATTCCTTAACAAAGAAAACCTGTTAAAACTGATTTCATTTTAACGGCAATTTATAATATTATTATTATTATTATATTAATCTAATATCATAGCTATAATTATTTTATTTGCATAATATTTTATAATAAATTATATATAAAAAAAAAATAAAACAAGAAACTTGAATTTTCGTAGGGAAAAATGACTAAAATTTAATCTAATAATCCATTAACAATAATTACGTGAATTTCACACAAGAATATATAATATTTTAGATTAGATTTTAGTCTTTGTAAAATAACAACTTTATCATTAATATTAACCGACATACATCTCCCTGATAAATAACAATAACGATTGTTATTTATTACAATGTAGATGATTTTTTTTAATGTATATTTTAAAAAACCGTAGAATTATGTGTAATGCCCTGTTGTAAATAAAAATACTCCTACATCCGTTCACATGGTTTCGCTATTTCATTTCAATCCTATCATACGTTTCTGTATCAAACTGCAATAAAAAATTTGGCCTTATCGCAAATCTACGATTGATGTTAGCTATTGGGAACGTTACACGGATTAAAATCGCATTTGGTTACAAAAATATCAAAGTTTGCGAAAGAAAACATACAAAAACCTGTCAGGGGAACATTGCATTCGTATTCTTCGTATAATTTGCATATTATGGTACGGAGAAATACCGTTTGTAATTACTCTGCATTTCTAAATATTATTTCACACAGACAATCACATTACTACTGAATTAACATTACTTCCAAAAATTCACAATCAGGCCTCGGCCACTTCGTGTGACAATAAAGCGTCTTTAAAGTAAAACCATTTTGAATATATTTGTAGCTACTTCAATATTGAATATTTAGGCATTACCATAATATTTTCGCCGACAAGTCGTTCTTTTTTTTGCTCTCAATTAGTGTTAATTCAAATTTGATAAAATGTAAAAAGCAATAAATAATATAAAAGTATCTAATTAATAAAATTACAAAAATCACATAAAGTCTGAGATTTAAGTTGTCTTCTTTGCCTGTCTCCGATTAAGAGTCACGGATATTACGTGACTTAAGAGGAATCCCTACCGAGCTCACTTTTCGCTATCAGCATTATTCAGTAGCACAAATATAACAATTTATAAAATATATAAAAACCAGATATTGAAATGCTTGCGTTTCAACTGTACCGCTAGAGCCTGTAGCTAAATTAGAATACAATTACCTTAAAAATACTCCTACAATATTTCAAAATATGACTATAAAATGCATTTTTAAAAGATATTTCTGTTAATAATTGCAAGTAAAAAGTTCAATCTAGGCATGTACAGCCGTACATTGCGAATATCGTTCTTCAATTCATAATAAACCTCTTATGAAACTCATCAATTTTTATTGGAAAATGTTTCATTTATTTTTATATGTAAAATATATATTTTTTTTTAATTTTCGTCTGTACAGACGTGCATTAGATCTTAGTCTTAAACGACATATATTTTTTTGGAACGAATATATTATAATTTAGGATCAGAAAATGTCAAGAGCGGAACGATGATTTTTGTTTTCATGCTACCTCTTAAAATAGAATAATCCTGTAACGAAGTTACCCCAAGAATAAGAATACTAGTATTATATAGATAAAAATTTATTTAGATAACACATACACCTCTCATATAGAATACAAAAATATATATATTATAATAAGCTATGTCAACAATTTATATAAATGAAAACACCTAACATTTTGATTATTTTATTGATTAACAAATTTGTTTACTTATAAATTAGCTTTTAGGAATGGCTTCAAGTATAAATTAAACGATTTATTAACGGGCTCCGCGTTCAGTGGACTCTTCTGTGCTTCGGCAAACAATCGCTCGTAAACTCTTCCATCGTAAGAACCTAACGGGGACGATAAGATCGCATCATGCATATCAAACGCATCCACGATTGACACTGCATTCGGTCGAATTGCCTCCAGCAAATTCTCCAACCAAAGTTGCAGCACTTCAACATCTCTTCCACACGCGGACGTAAACTATAAAACCAGAATTGGCATAAATCATTCGCAATCGAGAATACGAGTGTTTATTATGTTATTATGGATGCGCAAAATTATGAAATCTTACCCGTAAAAGATCCCCAGTACATCTTAGCAAAGTATGAACTGCATACAGCTCAACAAGTTGATTCATAACTCTTCGTAACTGATGCGAAACATTTAATTGCAATACTTTCTCGTAGTAAGTTTTGACCATAAACGCACGACAATGAGCCTAAGACATCAATCAAATTAAAAAAAATCGTAATATTAACAAAAAAAAAACTTACTTCCGCAGCGCCAACTAACTCGATAGCCGTTTGATTCGTTGCATCTTCTGGGGCATGCCCTTGCCGAATTCTATCGTTGATATGTCGCGCAGCGATTTCAACCTTTCTGTTAACAGTGTAAAAAAAAAAAATCAAAACGCAATTGAAAGTTAGTGGTTTGAACGCAAACAAACCTAGCTGCAATCATTTGTAAGGCTTTGATTATATCCGACACGGATTTAGATATCCTTATTTCTCCATCGGCGGAACATTCTTGTAGATACTGAACTGTTGGAGTTAAGGGCTGTTCGTCTTTTGTTTGCCAGACTTTGGTCAAAAATCTAAAAATTATTACTAAGCGTGAATTTGTGGGGTAAACCATGTATTTTTAGTCATGGTACAAGATATTGCATTGTTGGTTGTTTAAGATTAAATGTACGAGCTGTAGGCACTGGTTGAAACATGATTATTTAATAAGGAATAATTGAATAAAAAGATACTTGGTTGGTTTCAAAAATAATTTAATTGTAACTTAATACGTATTTCGGCTTTTACACCATCGTCAGAAGTGTCGGAAAGAAGTAAACTGCAAGGTGTATATATACCTTGCAGTCTACTTCTTCCCGACACTTCTGACGATGGTGTAAAAGCCGAAATACGTATTAAGTTACAATTAAATTAATTTTGAAACCAACCAAGTGTGTTTTTATTCGCATTGCCATGCGATTACGAATTTGGCCTCAAAATTGGTCCAAAAAGCAAATGGCGTCGAAAATAAGATTATTTTATTAGATGTCTGGGGATTTTTGGAGTCACTTATTACGAATGATATTAAAATTTACCGTGCAGTTTGAAGTAGAAGCACAGTATTTTCTCCCTCGTACGTGCAAGCTGCTGTTACTAGTCCATAAGTGCCTGGTAAATTTGACGAAGTCATATATCCATGGCCGCCACAAGACAGGCGACACGTTTCTACGCCGAGTGCTGCATCTGCGGTTGATACAGCTTTCAAACAACATGAAATCGCATGTAACTGAAATTTTATACATAATAAACGTACGTTTTTGGCCCTTTTAAAACGTTTTATGGTGCAATTCTGAGCAAATAATATATATTTTAATTGCATTGCAATTAAATTCTAAACTGATTATATCGAACATAACTACAGCTTTTTCAAAATCTTACTGGTTCTCCTTATATAGACTGGCTCAGAATCGCTCCTTTAGGCTCAAAAGTATGAAATGTCTCTTAAATTACCTCAGGTAAATTTCCAAGTTGTCCTTTGTTGATATCTTCCGTGACATTGTTATAAATATTCCAAATCCAAGATGCAGAAAAGTGGAATGCGAAACATGATGCAATTAATGGGAATAGTTTATATTGTTGCGTAACGTAATCCAAAATTTGTGGTTCGGGCTCACTAAAAAAATGGTAGTAATGTACATTTCATTGTGATCAAATAGGCAATCACGGCATTAACTGAATAATTGGACCTATATAGCTAATATTTAATTGCAAACTAATGAATTCTATAAATAAAGAATAGCTCGTCGGAAATTGGATAAAATCGGATGATAAAATAAAATTCTCATCCGATTTAATCCAATTTCCGACGAGCCATCCTTTATTTACACATTTTAGATACGATTAACTCAACTAATTAATTCTATAGTTGATACTTCAATCTAATACAAAAAAAAAACATCCGACAGATCGTTACAAATATGCAAACTGAAAGGATATATATCAACAATTAATTAAAATAGAATTATGTTCGTTTTCTGGTAAATTTGGTAAATATTTATCCCATTTGCACTGTAATAGGAAATTATTTTACTTACTTTGGCTTCAATTCCGATTGATGTCTCACTGCACTATAACGTAACGCAATAGTAACAGCTTTCTGAAGGTAAATACCCATATCTTGTACAATTACAACTCGCACAAACATCATTGTACCATAAGTTGACTTGGTGTTAGGAGATTTAACGTACGTGCCATCCTAAATTTATAAATAGTTTTTGTTCATTTATTTATTTATTTATATGACGAAATTTAAACGAAATATTTCCTAGTGTGGAAATTTTACTCCCTCTATACCAAATTATGGATAATTTTTATTACAATAAACGGCTTTAAACATCTTTACAGTGAAACCTCGGTTTACGAACTTATATCGTTTCTGAAGGTCCCCAAAGGAATTAATGCAAAAAAGATTAAACTGTTACTGGACCCCAACAACAGTACTTGGTGCACACAAGTTTATATGAAACGAGGCGTTAGTAAAACGAGGTTTAAATGTATTTGTCTAAAGTGTTCGTGCTCATTAATACATGGAATTGCGTGTAATTTGTATTTTAATTCATTGTTGGGGTGAATCTTATTAAAAAGTGGCACCCGTTGTGCTTAAAATAATATAAATATGCATTTGGAATATTGCAGCTTTCACAGTGAAATAAATTAACTGCAAATTAGCGAATTAATATGCTACAGGTTTTACTTCATCGAACTAAAAACGGGATTAAGTTGAGACGTTGTGGGTAAATGGGAGAAGTATTTGTTGTTTAAAATTAAATGTATGAGCACTTGTTGAAACATGATTATTTAATAAGGAATAATTGAATAAAAACACACTTGGTTGGTTTCAAAATTAATTTCATGTAACTTAATACGTATTACGGCTTATACACCATCGTCAGAAGTGTCGGAAAGAAGTAAACTGCAAGGCATATATATATACCTTGCAGTTTACTTCTTTCCGACACTTCTGACGATGGTGTAAAACGTACGTGCAAGCTGGGGTAAATTTGTAGTCTCCCGATTAACAGTTTCTAGTTCTGTTGCCCTAAATATATTAATTGTGCATTTTAATAAAGTTACAAAATAAATGAATCCAATATAATTTGAGACAAAAATAAAACTGGTAATGTATATATACCATAATTTGAGATAGGGGGAGATTGAGTGAGATAGATTTTTATCTATATAGGTAGTGTAGTACCTTTAATACTTTATTATTTTTCATTAGCATATGTTGTCGCGGTATCCTAAAATGGTTGAACCCTAAATACCCATTATTCGTCGCGTTCATACCAAGTTTGGTACCGATTTCCCCAATTTTAATACCAGGTAACGGTTGGTGTGTCTCTTCATCGCGTAGTTGTACGATAAAAGGGTGAATACCATGGCATACGCCTTTTGTATACAATTGAGCGACTACTATCGCATAATTCGCGGTATGTGCCACTAAAAAAAAATATTTAAATAATACATAAATTACAAAAAAAAAAAAAAAAAATTACTTACGACCACCGGGCCACCATTTAAAGGAAGTCAATGTAGGACTATTTAAAACAAATTCCTCTGAATCCGGATCATATGTAGCAGTCGTTTCTAAGCCTCTAATAAATGTACCGTGTCCCAATTCAGTCTATAATAAAAATGATTAGAACATGTTCGATATGTATAGAAGTGGATAGTATACTTGTGCGTATGTTCCAATTATTTGACATTCCCAAGCTTTATTTATCCATTGGGTAAGCTGTTGCGGACTTGCTTGGCCTAATAGGGTTGGTATAAACATGACGTAATGTAAAGCAAAAGGATTGCCATCTTTTAATAAGGCTGAACCGACCTGACCGCCCAAAATTTCCCTTTAGAAACAAAAAAAAAAACATTGCAACGATCACCATTTTAAAAATAACCCGAAAACAATTTATTGTATCGATTCAATTATTTTTTTGCATGATAAGGACATGTTTTGTCGTACCATGAACCTTGGATTTTTTATTGGTCAATTTTGCATGATAAAAACGGACACTTTTTGGCCCATTTTTTATACTTTCTTTTTTAAACGCCACCATTGTAATAATTTTCATTATTTTTAAAATCCATGGTTCACGGCAGCAGTGAACCTATTCTGTTACTGGGGCATAAGTCCCGGAAATGTAATAATTTGGCCGTCTATAGCCCCTTAAGGGGGAACATAATACGGTGACGCCCGAAAAAATTGCTCATTTTCACGAATTTTTTCCTCTGAACTTAGAAATTGCAAATTAATGGGGTTTGCTGCATTAAATAAGGTATATATCAAAGTTCTTTCAGGATTTTTTTTTATTGAAAAATAATAATAACTTGATGCCATTCTTTGCGTCCGCCGGAGGCAGCTCAAAGAAGAGGTAGCGTCATGGTTATGGTTGTAGCGCAGGTTGTAATAATAAATCCTACGTACAACTGAAGTCAATTTTAAAATCGTTTTTTTTTTAACCGTCACAATGTTGTATGCACATGTATTTGCTATTTTTGTTTTTGATCTGTGTGTGCACAGTGTGTATATTTATCTTTTATTTTTTTATTTTTCAATACGTTTTATTATTTTAAATCTCAAAGTACAGTGAAAGATAAGCATAAATGATACTATAACAATTTTATTATTATAATTGTATTTTTATTGATTGCCAGAATTATAAAATGGAAGGAGTAGCAAAAAATGCAATATCGTCTAGTGACGAATTTCAAATGTGAATAAATATTACACATAAACATATACTAATAACAATAGTACATAATAATTATGCTTATTTCCATTTCGCCATAGCAAAATAAGCAAATTCCCAATTTCTGATTTGTAATGAAATTTTGTCAATGTTTTACATTTTAAAAATATAGCCGATTAAACTCAAAAATATAAGTATATATGAACAAATTTGTATATGTATACATTTCCGTACATCAAACACAATACATAATTTGAATATGTAAATTAATTAATTAGAGAATAATTACAGTTGCTAAGCAGGGTTGGCATGATTAAAACATTATGTTTAAAACACATGGTTTTAAACATCGACTATGTTTAAAACGGCTATGTTTAACACCATTTTTTTTTATGAATAATTTAAAACAGATTTTCAGGTACAAATTATAAGAAACTAACTATTACAATAATCTTTACGCCCAACAATCAAAAACCCAGGTTTGTTCGTAATTACTTAAACTTTTATCATCCTTAGGAAGTAAATTCCTCCTGCCTCCTGAGGATGACAAACGTCGAGATTAATTGGCCTGGTTTCCCGTCGTTTTTATTTCAACATGAAATTTACCAGTCGAACAAAATAGAAAAACAACAAGCTTAGGTACAACCTATGCGTCCAGCTCGCCTTATCCGTAATATATACGATGCGAGCAGCGGTTTTTAATTATTATGGCGTTTTGGTTAAAAATTTGAAAAAATGTTATAGATACAAAAAGTCTTACAATTACTTTGATAACAAAAAATAAAATTAGTGCATATTTTAAAATGCAAAATTATAATATTTAATAATTTATTTTGAGCTTTAGGTTAACAATATGAAAAAATCTTGTGGACAAAAAATATCTTAGAATTTTTAGTAGAATGTTTAGGTGTTTTGATTATATTATAAGGGCAGTATTAAGGGGGGGGTCTAAATTTTGGGGCCCTATAACTCGGGAAGTATACGGGCGATTGGATTTAAACTACGTACGGATTCAAATGGGATGCCAAATACTATGTGTGGCAAATTTGGTGTAAATCGCTCTGGTACCTTCAGAGTAGAGGGCACAAATTTGGTTTTACGACCATCCAAGTATATAAGTTATATATATTTTTGGATTCAGGGCGACGAGACAAGAACTTTTTGTCTAGGATTTTTTTAATTCGAGAATGCTACAGACACACGATTGCTTTTGCTTCTTCAGTACTTTATTTCGGTTGTTTAATTTAAAAAAAAATCATGTTTATTACTAGTACCTGTGGCTAAGTGTTTTTTTGTGTTCTAATCACAATTCAATGGCAATTAACTAATTTAGACTTTGAACAACTGATTCAAGGTAAACAACTAAATCTAAATTACTAAATTAAATATAATATAGATAAATAATGAAATTAAATTATAATAAATACCTGAAATTATCCATGCCCCCTTTTCCCTGATTCTGCAATTCCTTAACTTTCGAAAATACAATACATGCAATTCGCATTGATTCTTCATATTTTTCTTTATGACTTAAATATTCCAATGGAACCGACGACTTTAAATCCGGATCATTTAAGAAGAAATTTTCTGCAAATTAATAAATTTTAAATTTTGTATATAGTTATACTGAATTTTTTTTTTAAATTTAAATTTAGTTTTTTTTTGCTTTTTTTTTTTTTAAAAACCTCTTTCCTTCCGTGCCAGCGTTTTCTCCAGTCCTCCATCCAGAAGATGCGTAAGTTCTTGCGGATTAAATGTACATTTCGCTCTCTCTTTCAAAAGATCCGGGTTAATTTGTGATGCCATATTGTAGATTTGAAGAAACAATGATTCGTATCACAGAATATCGCAAACTATGTATTAATATATATATATATCACTTTAATAGATTATAGGATTTAAACAGTTTGATCACTTGGGCGAAGTACAAGTGCATGCAAAGATAACAGTAACACACATACACACAATATTATTTTTATTTTTCTTGTAAAAAGCTTAAAAACGGAAAATAAAATGCGCCAAACAAAATTCTCACATATTTTATTAACAGTATATTAACTCGTCTTTCCAAAACTATGTTAAGTACAATGCTAAGAGGAAAGTTGCCGATATAATAACAGTAAAAAAACACGTTTAACGATCAAGGATTTTACGAGATATTGCTAGGTCCAGAGGTTATCATGACGCACTTAAAAATAAGCGATGGTCACAATACATCATTTTTTCGATCTTTGTTTTTCGTAAATGATCCTATAAAAAGGGGCATTAAAACACAAAGGTCATAATAGGACATATGTTAGTTTTCTAAACTTCATAACATAGCCATTGAGTCAGGTTACATACACATATTTAAACCGGATTAAAAAAAAAGTTCTCTTGGCGGGAAACATTTGAAAATGCATCGCTCTAATTTATGATTCCCAAATAATTTAATGACTTGTTAATTTAATTTAATATTGCTAGCATTGCCTTGCGCATAACCACATGTTCTTGGATTAATGATATCCCGTTTAGTTTCCCTGATATTGTTATTAGAGTGCAACGTGTTTAAGTGTGAAAATGCATCGCTCTAATTTATTATTCCCAAATAATTTAATGACTTGTTAATTTAATTTAATATTGGTAGCATTGCCTTGCGCATAACCACATGTTCTTGGATTAATGATATCCCGTTTAGTTTCCCTAATATTGTTATTAGAGTGCAACGTGTTTAAGTGTGAAAATGCATCGCTCTAATTTACTATTTCCAATTCATATAATGACTTGTTAATTTAATTTAATATTGGTAGCATTGCCTTGCACATAACCACATGTTCTTGGATTAATGATATCCCGTTTAGTTTCCCTAATATTGTTATTAGAGTGCAACGTGTATTTAAGTGTGAAAATGCATCGCTCTAATTTATTATTCCCGAATAATTTAATGACTTGTTAATTTAATTTAATATTGGTAGCATTGCCTTGCACATAACCACATGTTCTTGGATTAATGATATCCCGTTTAGTTTCCCTGATATTGTTATTAGAGTGCAACGTGTTTAAGTGTGAAAATGTATCGCTCTAATTTATTATTCCCAATTAATTTAATGACTTGTTAATTTAATTTAATATTGGTAGCATTGCCTTGCGCATAATCACATGTTCTTGGATTAATGATATCCCGTTTAGTTTTCCAGATATTGTTATTAGAGTGCAACGTGTTTAAGTGTGAAAATGCATCGCTCTAATTTATTACTCCCAATTAATATAATGACTTGTTAATTTAATTAAATATTGGTAGCATTGCCTTGCGCATAACCACATGTTCTTGGATTAATGATATCCCGTTTAGTTTTCCTGATATTGTTATTAGAGTGCAACGTGTTTAAGTGTGAAAATGCATCGCTCTAATTTATTATTCCCAATTAATATAATGACTTGTTAATTTAATTTAATATTGGTAGCATTGCCTTGCGCATAACCACATGTTCTTGGATTAATGATATCCCGTTTAGTTTTCCAGATATTGTTATTAGAGTGCAACGTGTTTAAGTGTGAAAATGCATCGCTCTAATTTATTACTCCAAATTAATATAATGACTTGTTAATTTAATTAAATATTGGTAGCATTGCCTTGCGCATAACCACATGTTCTTGGATTAATGATATCCCGTTTAGTTTTCCTGATATTGTTATTAGAGTGCAATGTGTTTAAGTGTGAAAATGCATCGCTCTAATTTATTATTCCCAAATAATTTAATGACATGTTAATTTAATTTAATATTGGTAGCATTGCCTTGCGCATAACCACATGCTCTTGGATTAATGATATCCCGTTTAGTTTCTCTGATATTGTTATTAGAGTGCAACGTGTTTAAGTGTGAAAATGCATCGCTCTAATTTATTATTCCCAATTCATATAATGACTTGTTAATTTAATTTAATATTGGTAGCATTGCCTTGCGCATAACCACATGTTCTTGGATTAATGATATCCCGTTTAGTTTCCCTGATATTCTTATTAGAGTACAACGTGTTTAAGTGTGAGATCTTTGAAAAGGGCGATTTTACATATTCAAAGTTAATACGTTACAATATTGAATTACAAATGTATTAAAATATAAATATTTGAGGATAATTTAGATATTTATCTTGTACATTTCGTATCGTGATAATAACCCATATAGCACAGAATGCCTAAAGACGTAATAAAGACGTCCAATAGATGACGTCTATTGGACGTCTTTTTGTGCTATATGGGAACACTTTCAAATTAAAAAATATGTTAACCGGATTTACGATAATCAGATATAAATGCGTCAATGTAACCGTGCTCGATGCTTCGCCCTGATTCTTTTGCCAATAAACTAGCACAAATTCACTTTGTGCATCCAATCACAGATCGAGTAAAATGCTCAATTCACCAAATTCGATTCGCGATTGGTTGATAATTCCGAAATGATGATACGAAAACGTTCGGTCCGATCGAAATCGTTCCTTATATCAGCTGTTTTTGCTTGTCAATGTAAATAAACAATTGTATGTTTATTTTAAAATTAATTGTGAGATATAATCAGTGTATGTTGTACAAGTGTTTCTGTTATAATAGCAGTGAATGAGGGTAGATGTTTTAGATGGTTGATACGGAGAATACGCTGAATAATATCGATGATACGAGCGGTTCGGATGCGCTGAAATTATTGGACGTGGACGATGCGAAATTATGTAGTGATACAATGGCCAAAAAAACGCAACAATTAAGCAATTGTTTAGAAGATGATAAGCATAGCTGTGATTTTACGTGGAGTCTTTTCCAAAGTGCGCTAAATTCGTATAGATTTGATTCGTGTCTGCGACCATATCCAACTATGTTCCTAAAAGATGGCTTTAAGGATCCTGCCCGGATGGTAGCTAATTTTTATTTATTTCCGACAGGGCTTCAAACTGTTTATCTTATATATATATATATATATATATATATATATATATATTAGAGGTGTCGTTAGACCATTTCAGAGGGGCTTCCCCTCTCTTTTAATCTGAACCCCCCGTTTTCCCCCCAATATATATACTTTAAGGAAGAAATCTGGTTTGAAACACGAAAAATTAAACGACTTTCGAGAATATTTTATTTAGGGTGAAATAAATTCATTCAACAATCTTCATGCATTTTTTTATAAACAAGCTTAGGTGTAACGCACCTATGCGTCCAGTTCGCCTTATGAGTAATATATGCGATGCGAGCAGCGAATTTTTATTTTTATGGCCTTTTAGCTAACAATTTGAATAAATAGATATAAAAAGTCTTACAATTATTTTTTGTAGATTAATTTGATTTTTTTAAATTCAAAATTATAATATTTAATAATTTTTTACGGTCTTTGGGTTAACAAAATAAAAAAATCTTGAAGACATAGTATATCTTAGTATTTCGGGTGTTTTACTTATGTTTTAAGGGTAGTATTAAGGGGGGTTCCAAATTTTGGGGCCCTATAACTCGGGAAGTATACGGGCGATTGGATTTAAACTGCGAGTAGATTCAAATGGGGTGTTAAATAATATGTGTAGCAAATTTGGTGTAATTTGCTCCGGTACCTTCAGAGGAGTAGAGGGCATCCATGTATATATATTTATTATATATATATATATATATATATATATATATATATATATATATTTATTTATTTGGATTCAGAGCGACGAGACAAGAACTTTTTGTTAAGGACATTTTTTGAACCGAGAATGCTACAGACACACGACCGAATGCTTTAGCTTCTTTGGTAGTTCGTACGGCAAACTAAAGAATCTTCTTTTTTATACCATTTATTGGTATCTTCGTGAGCACCTCGAATTTGCCGGAAATATTTTGTGTACACTCTGCAGAATTGAATTTTAATCTGAAGCAAAAAAATTAAAATGTATTATATGTTGTTCTATTTGAAAAATTAGAAACTTTTAATTTCTATAATTTTAGAGCTCTAATAACTTAACAGTACGATTTGCTAAATTAACATTGTTAAAGTGAATTTAAACTTATATTTTAATTCATATAGAACAAAATTTAATACATTTTAATAATCAATTTGATTCTTTTTTGTCTCAGACAATAATTAAAGTCTGCAGAGTGTATACACAAAATGTTTCCGGTAAATTCGGGGCGATCACAAAGATACCAATAAATGATATTAAAAGAATTATGAAGATTGTTAAAATATAAATAAAACTACCGTCAAAATTTTGAAAGTCTGTGAATTTATTTTACCCTAAAAAATAATTCTAAAACTCGCAAACTTTTTCGTGTTGCAAACCAGGTCCCCCCCCCCCCCTTCAATATAGATACCTACGGATTATTTTGTTTATATTTTAATTTAATTTAATTAAATAGTATTATATTATACGCAAAATAAATAAATTTTGAGTTATCTAAAATTTAATATTCTTAAAAACAAGCAAATTTACATTGTATGAAGGTTTTTGCCCAAGAAAGTAAAAATTAATGGGTTTTTGAAAAATAAAATATAGTATTTATTATATTATAATATATTTTGGTCTTTTAAATTTACACTAACTACATTTCTAATTTTGTATCACGTAAACTGAATCAGAAAAATTTTGCGCCCCTTCGAATGAAAATCCTTACGACCCCCAGCTTGTTATTATTAAATAATTATATTATCTGGCGTCCCCATTGAATAAATTTTCCAAGTTTGTTCCATTGAATGTATAAAAGAACTATATATAATGTATATACATACATATATATATATATATATATATATATATATATATATATATATATATATATATATATATATATATATATATATATATACTATATACAATGTATATATGTATGTATATACATTATATATAGTTCTTTTATACATTCAATGGAACAAACTTGGAAAATTTATTCAATGGGGACGCCAGATAATATAATTATTTAATAATAACAAGCTGGAGTGGCCTTCAATCGACTCTCGTATACGTAATTAGCACTATAAATAATATATATATATATATATATATATATATATATATATATATATATATAAATAATAAACAAATTATATGCAATTCCATCTATAAATGAGCAAGAGCACTTCATTTTGATAAATAAACAGTTTATAAACCTTATAATAATATAAAGTCATCCTTAATCAAGATTTTTTTTATTTAGTCTAGTTTATTTTTTTTAAACTCGTTTGAAGCCTTAAGATCTATCATGTTCCTAAACAAAAAATAAACAAAACAAAAATTATAGAAAGATGCATCGGAATTAGTACCAAATATGGAAACCCTGAGAAAAACCATTGAGAATTCAAATATTCCTGACGATACAATAAATCTATTATACTGGGTGCTTGTATGTCAACGTGACCCATACCTAAAAATCATGTTAGACGAGCATTCACGCCCAAATAACTCAGTATTATTTGACCACATATCTAAGGAACAGTTGAACATTCAACCAAACTTTGTATACCAAGTCATTTACTCAGATCAGCACGAACAGCAATGGTTAGCTCGCAAACAGGATAACGTGAATTCGCTGTTTGCTTTTCACGGTAGCAGACTCGATAACTTTTATTCGATCATCAAATTTGGGCTGCAACAGCATATGAGCGGCTCCGTAAGTTGTGGCGGCCATTTCATTAAAATGTGATCAAATTTAATTATTTTTTTTGTATTAGGAAACTTTATTTGGCCAAGGAATTTATTTATCTAGTGAGTTATTGCTAAGCTTAACTTATTCTCCTGCTGGTACTACATGGAAGAAAAGTATTTATGGATGTAATTATAGTATTGTCGCCTTGTGCGAGATTATTAACGATAAAAAAATGGTCAAATGCAATGGTAAGCTACATGTTAAGTTGTTCTAGCCATGGTGGTACGGGGAGTGAGCATAGGTGCTGTTCCGGGGGAACTTTAATCCATCTAAGAACCAAGACATTGGATTTCTGAAATAATCCTGTATTAAACTCGCTTAATTTTTCAAAATACTTTTTTATTATTAAAATCAGGGCTGCGTTTCTTTATGCAATTACGCATTCATGAAATATTAAAAAACTTGAGTACGATTAGACATATATTGACTTAGATAGTTCTCTATAAAAAGTACTGAGCAAAAGTCTAGTAACAATGTATTCGAAATACTTTTTTATTATTAACATCAGAGCTTCGATTCTTTATGCAATTACGCATTGATGAAATATTAAAATACTTGAGTACGATTAGACATATATTGCATTAAATAGTTCTCTGTAATAAGTACTGAGCAAAAGTATGTAACAATGTATTCGAAATACTTTTTTATTATTAAAATCAGGGCTTCGATTCTTTATGCAATTACGCATTGATGAAATATTAAAAAACTTGAGTACGATTAGACATATATTGCATTAGATAGTTCTCTGTAATAAGTACTGAGCAAAAGTCTAGTAACAATGTATTCGAAATACTTTATTATTATTAAAATCAGGGTTTCGATTCTTTATGCAATTACGCATTGATAATATATTAAAAAAACTTGAGTACGATTAGACATATATTGAATTAGATAGTTCTCTGTAAAAAGTACTGAGTAACAATATTCGAAATACTTCTTTATTATTAAAATCAGGGCTTCGAACCGGAACTGAACCGAAAACCGGAAAAACCGTTAATATTTGTCTGAACAAAAACCGGAGCTGAACCGAAAAGAAAAAAGGGTAAATTTCGATTAGAAACAAAGATGTATATTTTTTAATTACACGCTTAGAGTTGAATCGAAAACCGGTAAAATCATCATTTTTTCCGGAACCGAACTGATATATATATATATATATATATATATATATATATATATATATATATATATATATATATATATTAATTGAACCGGAACGAAATAAATTTAGATTCGAAGCCCTGATTAAATTAATCGTTGTTTTAATTCACTAATAAACTAAATAAAAGTCACTTAAAAAGTTGGTTTGAGCCACAAAATAAATTATACTAATATTACCAACTGAATCAAACCAGACTGAGAAATTAAGCGCAAAATTATGATCAAATCAACGAACACTGCGCCATGCGGGGTCAACAATTGTTTTGATCCGATCAAAATGGCGGACAAACGCCCGGGTCAAACCAAAAATGCTCACTCCGACCTCCATGCTTCTAGTGAACAGCACATTCTTAGTTATAATGTAGGTAACAATTAAATACGTAGCATTTCCACGATGGAAAAATGAATTGCGCCTAGATACTATCCATAATTTGCTATATATGTTCTAAAATTATTTGCAAATAGTAAATGGGTACAATAGTTCCCAAATAATTTAATGATATATATAACAAGTTTTATATAGTATCTAGGCTATGAACACCTTTTCATCATGGATATCTTACGTATTTAATTGTTGCTTACATTTTAATACAAAATATGCTGTTTTTCGCCAAAAGAATTTCGATCGCAACTTATACTATTTTCTTTTTTAGATGCAGTCAACGTTGGTAGTATTGGAGGTAGAGTACCTGATAAATATTATGTAGTTGTTAATAGCGAATACGTACGGGTACGCTATTTATTAGTGTTTAAACAAAACCAAGAATCTAGACTTGTTCCCCAAAATCCGTATTTTCGTTGGTTTAAAAAACATAAGATAGTGATTATATTGGCGTTGTACGTGTTATTATTACTGTACATTGCATTTTTGAATAGCTCCGGCTGGCAAAAACTCCAAAGATTTTTCAAAATGATTTTTAATAGAAACTAATACTTTTTTGTGGAGAATAAAGTATTTTTCTTATACCAAAGGTTACATATCTTTATAGACTCATTGTTCAAATTTCTTGCATCGATTTTCACTTAATGCGCGGCTAGAATAATTTTCCATCATAAACTGACTCTCCGAATTACATATATTTTAATAATAACAAGTTAATATTAAGATGAAATTAACCGAAATAATGACGAAAATTGATTTCTTCTTTAGTTAAGTTCAACGTAAACTAATTCCACATGAAACGTTAACACCGTTTTATTTTTTGATTTGCTGTTTATTATTCGCATAATTATAGATTTCCAAAACAGCAAATCAAAATCTGTAACGGCGGTAACGTTGAATGTTTTTACGGTGATAACGTTCCGTATGGAATTAGCTTTAATGGTTCAGCTGGACATTAATAATGAACACTGAGTTTTATAAAATTTATTGTTGAATTTTATGTACTTTTATATCAAATTTACTTTTGTAAAATATAAGATTGTTAAATTAATAATGCTCAAAAATAAAAAATTATCAGACAATATTTCTTGTAAGTACAAGTAACATTATATACAATTAAGTACACATTTTGCGTTTTTATTTTTTCCCCATTTACCGTCAGGCGGGGTTACCCAGGGTAACAGAACAAAATTGCCCAAACTACTTTTTGAGTATTTTTTTTACTAATTTTAACTTAAACAAAATTATGAAACTGGTAAGGTTTATTTTAAAATGTGTTCAATTACTCCGGGTGTTCAAACTAATACCGGAGGACTACCTAATTTATCGAAATTTGCTAAATCGCCATTTTGCTTTTGGAGTTATAGGGCAAAATTTGATGCCCTCTTCAAAACTGCTCTTAGAAAAAACAAGCTTAGGTACAACGCACCTATGTATTACCTCCAGGTAATATATTCGATAAGAGCAGAAAAAATGTTAAAGATATAAAAAATCTTACAATTTTTTGTAAATTATTTTGATATAATAAAAACAGTTTTTAAGACATATTTCAAAATTCTAAATTATATTTTTTTACAGCCTTTGGGTTAACAATATTCAAAAATCTTGTAGATATAAAATATCTTAGAATTTCTTTTGTGTGTTTTTAATATTTTTCTACGGGCAGTATTAAAGGGGGCTCCAAATTTTGGGGCCCTATAACTCGGGAAGTATACGGGCGATTGAATTTAAACTTTAAGCGGATCCAAATGGGGTACCAAATAATATGTGTACCAAATTTTGTGTAAATCGCTCTGGTACCTTCAGAGGAGTAAAAGGCACAAGCTATATATATAATTGACAAACACTTTTTGTTTAGAATATTTTTGATCGGAGAATGTTACAGATACACGACCAAATGCTATAGCTCTTTTAGTACTTCGCCGAGATAAAAAAAATCTAGGATATTTTATGTACCAAATTTATTCATATTATGAGCCCAGAAACTATAAAAATAATCATTTTGAATCATTAATTTTTTTATTATATCAAAACCATTTTTTTTATATCTATCAGATTGTTAAACCAAGGATTGAATAAGTAATATTTTATCTCAGTGGTTATTAAAAAAGATTCTTTCGTTTAAACATCAGTAGTTAAAAAATACTATCTATTAAATGCATAGTTTATACGGCGAGCTGAAGGCATTGATTATTAATATATACAATATATTAAACTGTGGGATCTACCGTAGGGCATGAAAGATATAGCGAAAGAATAAATTTGCGCATGAATTATTTGAAAAATCTTAATGTAATTTCAAATAAAACCACCGGAAAAACATTTGCCATGGCACATAGCATATTTCAATCGGCCATTTTGAAAATAAGTGGCCTTGGAAATGATACACAACCAATCAAAACGTTTCTACGGTGATTACTTTCTAAAGTACAGTGCTACAAATATAACTGAAACAACAAGTAGATTGTTGCTTCACAGTGTTCACACATTTTCAAGTCTGTGTACAAGAAATCTACTATAAGGTGAGTTTTATCTATCGGAAACGTATATTACATTATTAAAAATGGGTAACTAGACTAGGAGAATCGGTTCTATTAGAAATATACTGCATAAATGCAATAAATGTTGTGAAATAGTGATTTCAGTTATTTTAACCGGTAGAAGTAAATATATTTCTAAACGATACTTAAACTAAGAATAGTGATATATGCAATTTTTTTTTAACTCGTGGTTAGGAATGCAGTTGAATACGGGCCTGTAAAAATGGACTGTGAATTGTTTTTCGTATCTTATCTAGACTGTTAAGAAGTGTTAATTTGAGTAGGTAATCCCGGTGTGATTGAGCACGTTTGTGTGATTGTGAGTTTATTAATCCGTTTATTGTGAATTATATATCTAAAATTTGAAATATTCGTTTTATAAACCGTGCACATGCGCTTTAGCAACGTGTGTTTATTATTTAGGTGTACAGTGGAACAGATTGACGAACTAACCTCAAGATGAGGTTAATTCTGTTTGGTATAGTGATACATTTAATGTATTTGTATTCCATCTTCGATATCTACTTCAAATCCCCGATAATCCATGGCATGCCCACGTTTACGTCCGATCTTGCCCCGCCCGCGAAACGTGTTGTCCTCTTCGTCGCCGATGGCCTTAGGGCTGAGTCGCTGTTCGGCAAGGATTTGCTGTTTCGGAAAGATATGAAAACAGTGGCCCCGTTTCTAAGGTATTGCCGTTTATTTACGCCGTTGTTTCGACCGGTTTTCACACTGTTTTTTTTAGTACGATTATCGACGAAAAGGGATCTTTCGGCATATCGCACACTCGCGTTCCAACTGAGTCTCGCCCAGGGCATGTAGCACTGTTCGCTGGCATTTATGAAGATCCGAGCGCTGTCGCGAAGGGCTGGAAAGTTAATCCGGTTGAGTTTGATTCCGTGTTCAATCAGAGCACTTACACTTGGGCATGGGGCAGTCCGGACATCGTACCTATGTTCTCGAAAGGTAAGTTACTCCGGTAGGAGCGTTTGGGGAAAAATGAGTTTTTTTTATGTAATATTTACTTTGAATTTAAATAAATGGACGGAATACGTATTTGCTACAAATATATGCAAATAAGGCGAAAATATGCACATTTTTGCATATTAATATCTTCAAAATTGTATAATAACATGTTACTTCCCTTAAACTTAAGAATAACAGATCCCTAACTTAATCTAGATCAGCAGAAATAAATAAATATAGGAATTTAATACCATATTACTTCCCTTAAACTTAAGAATAATAGACCCCTAACTTAATCTAGAACAGCGCAAATTAATAAATATTGGAATTAAATACCATATTACTTCCCTTAAACTTAAAAATAACAGATCCCTAACATAATCTAGAACAGCGAAAATTAATAAATATTACTTCCCTTAAACTTAAGAATAACAGATCCCTAACTTAATCTAGAACAGCGGAATTTAATAAATATTGGCATTTAATACCATATTACTTCCCTTAAACTTAAGAATAACAGAACCCTAACTTAATATAGAACAGCGGAAATTAATAAATATTGGCATTTAATACCATATTACTTCCCTTAAACTTAAGAATAACAGACCCCTAACTTAATCTAGAACAACGGAAATTAGAAATATTGGAATTAAATACCATATTACTTCTCTTAAACTTAAGAATAACAGAACCCTAACTTAATCTAGAACAACGGAAATTAGAAATATTGGATATTAATACCATATTACTTCCCTTAAACTTAAGAATAACAAATCCCAACTTAATCTAGAACAGCGGAAATTAATAAATATTGGCATTTAATACCATATTACTTCCCTTAAACTTAAGAATAACAGAACCCTAACTAAATCTAGAACAGCGGAAATTAGAAATATTGGATAGTAATACTTCCCTTAAACTTAATAATAACAGATCCCTAACTTAATTTAGAACAGCGAAAATGAATAAATATTTGCATTAAATACCATATTACTTCCCTTAAACTTATGAATAATAGACCCCTAACTTAATCTAGAACAGCGCAAATTAATAAATATTGGAATTTAATACTATATTACTTCCCTTAATCTTTAGAATAACAGATCCATAACTTAATCTAGAACAGCGGAAATTAGAAATATTGGAATTTATTACCATATTACTTCCCTTAAACTTAAGAACAATAGAACCCTAATTTAATCTAGAAAGCGGAAATTAATAAATATTGGAATTAAATACCATATTACTGCCCTTAAACTTAAGAATAATAGACCCCTAACTTAATCTAGAACAGCGGAAATTAATAAATATTGGAATTAAATACCATATTACTTCCCTTATACTTAAGAATAACAGATCCATAACTTAATCTAGAACAGCGGAAATTAATAAATATTGGAATTAAATACCATATTGCTTCCCTTAAACTTAAGAATAACAGATCCATAACTTAATCTAGAACAGCGGAAATTAATAAATATTGGAATTTAATACCATATTACTTCCCTTAAACTTAAGAATAACAGATCGTAATCACATTATTAAAAATGTGTAACTAGACTAAGATGATTGTTTCTATTAGAAATATACTCCATAATATTGCTAAAATAAAGCAAATATTGCGCTAATTGCATTTTAAGCACACAAAAACTGGGATTACCCTATTTTCTCTACACTTTCACCCCACACGCCGTAAAAGTCATATTTAAGGTAGAAAACCCCTAAATTTAGGGTGGGGAAGTAAAAGAAACTATTATAAAATTATATATATATATGTATATACTTATATAGTTTTTACATTTTATGCCAAATACAAATTTTATTCACAAGAAAACCTACTCAAGTTTCATTTTTTCATGCAGATATTGCAATTAATTTTTCGAGAAGTGCGCTAGTGGCGAAGGGTTAAGGACATATTAAAAAAATACAGGGTTCAATGAGCTTACAATTTTTTTTAAATATATTAAATGGAAATTATGTGCCACGCATTACAATGAATTATATTTATACCATTATATGCAAATTTAATTGTTCACCCATCACCTCTGTTATAGAAAAATATTCTATAATTAAAAATTTGTTATCGGATCGAAGAGAATCGTATCTGGTTGAAAATGTAGAGGAACATGATTGTTAATATTAACAATACTATAAAAATTAAATGTAATATTTATTTAATTCTATTGTGTTTTTGTACGTTTTCAGCATATTTAAGGAAATTGTTGCATATATTTTATATGCGCAATGCGCATATTTTCAGGGTTTTCAATGCATATAACTCCGTGCTTTACTTATGAGCTAAGTTACTGACACATTCTTGCGTTTAATTTTTGTGTGATCGCATTATGGATGTGGCAGAATTAGTTTTTGAGTTTAAATTATATTTTAAACTGGATAAACAGGATTGGAAAGGGTTGTCTGCCACCCTAGTCATAGGAAAGGTGTGATGTTATGTATATCACTAGCAATCGTTCTAAAACGAATTTAAGCGAACTAATATTACAATTGATATGATCGATTTACGAACGTTATCCTCTAATATCGGCAAAATTTAATATTTACGTAAAATAGCAAATTTATTTACACAACAGAGTTGAATTTCATAAAGGTGCTACGTTTAAAACTCGAATCCCTATAATGGCAATTGGATTTCTGAGCGCCTTTTTTATTATTAGTGAGCGGCGAGCACGTATTCACTAACTCATACAGTCCCGAGGAAGAGGATTTTTCCGGCACGGAATCAACCACGTTACTAGACAAGTGGGTGTTCGATAAAGTGGAGCATTTCCTGAAACGCGAAGCCGATGACGAAGACCTGTACGACATGACACAAACCGATAAAATAATTTTCTTCCTGCACCTATTAGGACTAGACACTGCTGGACATACACATAAACCTAAATCACCGTAAGTCATTCCGCAAAACGAAATCAAAACTTGTTTACATTTAATTTCACTTTAAATGCAGTGAACATTTAGAGAATATCCGGGTGGTGGACAGCGGTGTGCATAAGATGGTAAAGCTGTTTGAGCGATATTACCGTGACAAGAATACCGCGTATATCTTCACGTCCGACCACGGGATGACCGACTGGGGTTCTCACGGTGCGGGCTCCGCCATGGAAACCGAGACGCCGATAATTGCCTGGGGCGCTGGAATTGCACGCAACTTCTTACCGGTGCAAATTCAACAGGCGGATATCGCTCCACTGATTTCTACCCTAATCGGCATCCCAATACCCGTGAACTCAATCGTAAGTTTCTTAAGTAAATTGCAAAAGTCCAACAAACTCAAACGCAATTGATTTTTTTTTTAACTTTGATAAAATTAGGG
The DNA here is from genome assembly GCA_933228885.1 of Leistus spinibarbis. NCBI lineage: Eukaryota > Metazoa > Arthropoda > Insecta > Coleoptera > Carabidae > Leistus > Leistus spinibarbis. Next base: position 3,240,560 of record OW121792.1, on the reverse strand, counting down.
GTTGTTACCGGTCGAGTTCTTAGACTTAAGTACTGAACAAATTGCGCATGCGTTGTACGCGAACGCGAGACAAATATACGCTCAGTACATAGAAAAGCGCGAACGGACTGAAGAGAACGCGATTGAAGGTTTGTATAAGCCGTTTAGTGATTTGGCGCCAGTTGCCACCCGTATCTTCATCAAGAAAATCTATATTAATCTAAGAAGTGGAAGATTCAGGGAAGCAGTAAGTACTTGCGTTCTTAATTGTCCGGGAAATATTTATCCACATTAAAATGATCTATTGGTTTTTTGTGAAGATGGACCATTGCTACAGACTTATGGAAGTCGCAAAAGAAGGCCTTGATTACTACCAAAACTACTATCAAAGACTCTTATTGACTTGTATAAGTGCCTCGTACTGCGGTTGGATAACACTTTTGTTTCTGGCGGTTACTGAAACGCCAAAAAAGAATAAGCGCATCTCCATGGCGGACGGCACTAAATATTTGCAATATCGTTGGCTGGACTTTAAACGCTACATGTACATGCACTTGTTCTATTTGGGACTGATTTTTATAACTGTTATTGTCATCTACAGTAAGTTGTAAACCCAGTATGTTTATGATCGTTGTTTATTTGGTGAATTTTCAATTTATAGTACAATGCCTGCCCGGGATGTATTTCGTATACTGTGTCATGCCCCAAATATTGTGGTGGGCCGTTACTAAAATAGTGTGGATACGTAGGGCCGCACTTTTGAAATGTGTACGAACCAAAACCAAAGTATTCTTTTTGGCTGTTAAATTGTGTATTTATGGGATGGGCATTCAGACTTTGGTAAGTTAAACGCCCATTTAAAATATATATATATATATATATATATATATATATATATATATATATATATATATATATATATATATATATTTCTGTTAACTGTTAAAAAAAAAAAAGACAATCGTATATGTCCATAGGTTTCGGTCTCCCTACGTCATAGATCACGTGGCAACTGCTAAATATTGACTTGATTTTGCTCCCATACAGTTTCCATGTATAGATTAATACATTTCCTAAAAATTCATCACGAAATAATATTTAAATTACACTATTAGCTATTTTATCACAATATTCGCTGCATACAATTACACTCGTACCTCGCCTAGTGCACCCCCCGCCTAGAACACGAGCTAATCCTCGCCTAGTACACCGGCGTCACGTCGCCCGTATACTTCCCGAGTTATAGGGCCCCAAAATTTGAAGCCCCCCTTAATACTGCCCTTATAAAAATAATTAATACACTCAAAAATTCTACGAAGAATTCTAAGATATTTTATATCTACAAGATTTTTTCATATTGTTAACCCAAAGGCCGAAAAAAATTATTAAATATAATTTTGAATTTTAAAATATGCACTAAACATTTTTTTTTATAAATATAATCTACAAAAAATTGTAAGACTTTTTATATCTATAACGTTTTTTCAAATTGTTTAATCAATTAAAAACCACTGCTCGCAACGCATATCTTACCTAAAGGCGAGCTCTACGCGTTGGTGCGTTTTACGCATACCAAACCTTGTTAATAACCCAGATTGTGATAAGCTGTTTTAGAAATGCTTAAAAATGTATTGCAGATGCTAAAAGAACCCCCCAAATCTACCAACTGACATCCCCTAACTGCCAATTAATTGCATAAATATTGTTTTAGGTGGCATGTTTTTTCAATCGTGTTGTATTAGCCGCCCCATTGGCATGCTTGTCGGTCTGGCCTCTATGTAATCCGAAAATCTCTATGGCGCTCAAAACGGCTTGGTTTATATCAACTATAACTCTCTGTATATTTCCAACTTTACCCGTTGTAGGCACAAAATTCAACATATATCTAGTGTAAGTTAAAATAATCATCTAAAACCCCTGTCGATCCAATCCCAAATTTCCAATCGTTCAATTTGTTCATATTACATTTATTTTATATATCCTCCCTATGTAAATCTATTATTCCAAAACGTTTTACCAAAACTAAACAGCGACACAATTGCAGTGGTTTCACCGGCCTAGTTTGGATTTTGCTCAGTGTAGTAAGTCTAATTCTTACGTCGTTTACGCGTCTACGTCGACGTCACAATTTCGACAGACATCACATCGTTTTGGCAATCGTACAGAATATCTTAATAGCTGCCGCTTTACTAAACATGGAAGCAGTTGATAAAAGTTTCACATTGAAGAATGGTTTGACACCCAATTGCCAACTAGCGTCCTGGTGTTTGCTACGTAAGCATTACCAATAATTTAACACAAAACTCACTTTATTTTCAGGATTTAAATAAGTCTAAACAATACATGTTATTATTTGTTTATGTTTTAGTTATGTCGTTGGTATTGCCACTATTTGGAACACACTTTGTACCAGCTAGATTGATGTGCATTATGCAGTCCTTCATAACACCACTAATTTTGCTGTCTGTCAGTTATGAACCACTATTCATGTTGGCTCTGTTCATCAATTTGCTCTTGTGGCTTACCATTGAACAGACTTCGTTCCATCCGGCTTATCACAATGTGAGTGATTTCGATTTATTTGTTATTACGCTTTCAGATTATTTAGAATGTAGGTTGCATAAAAAATACGCTGTTTTTGTTTCGTGTCGAATCATTTTAAATTTAGTCGGGCTGTTTCACCTTTTCTCCCTGAGATATTCAAATCGATGATTTTGAATTGCCTTTCCGCTTTCCGAAATCTGAAGTTTAGAATGGAGATTTTGTAGTTTTGGGGCGGAATTATTTACTGGGGAGTAGGTAGAATTAGTGCTGGGGTTGGAGGGGAGGTGTGCAATTGGAGATTTTAAGATCCGATATATCATGAATATTTTTATAATAGAGCACGACCATCACCTCAAAGCTTTTTCTACCATACTTAAGTTAGCAGTTTAGTGGAACACGGTGACGGCCAAAAAAATAGCTCATTTTCCCGATTTTTTTTCTCTGAACTTAGATATAGTAGATTGATGGGGTTTACTGCATTAAATAAAGTATATATCAAAGTTATTGCAGGATTTTTTTTATTGAAAAATAATAATAGCTTGATGCCTTTCTTTGTGTTCTCCAGAGGCAGCTCAAAGAGGAGGTAGCGTCATGGTTATGGATGAAGCTCAGATTATAATCATCTGATACATATATATATATATATATATATATATATATATATATATATATATATATATTTCTTAATCTATATATATGTAATTTCAGTTGTACGTAGGATTTTGCAAAAAAAAACATATTTTAAAGCGCCGCAGCGTTTGGTGTGTCGTCTTGTTCGATTTCAAAACAATTTGGAGGACAATATCGTTTTTTTTTTGTCCTGTCTTTGTCGTTTAGGGGTTTCGATCCATTTTCACTTCAAAATTGCAACTAATCACACTAAAAATATTATGAACGACTATTGTCAGCAATGTGCGCGTCAAAGGAAAATGCGGTGTACCTTCGTTATTTGTACGAATTTCAGCATAATATTTTAGGGAAATATTCTAAAAGATACATTCTTTAAAATTATATAAAATAGAAAAATCGATTTTTTAAACCATCACAGTGTTGTTTCCCCTTAAGTGTGATCGTCATAAGTTATACATCCCTGCGTATTATTAAATTGCAGCGACAAATTCTTATAATAACGACGTTCTCAATATTATATATTTCTCGTTACTCGAATGAGCCCAATTTATTCAGAAAACTAGTAACTGTAAATCCTCCGACGGAAGTCTTGCCATTTTTTACACAACATACGATGTACAATTATTTTTTTAGAACGGATTACTCATATATAATATGTATTATTTTCAGCTAACAACGGTCTCGTTTTTGCATAGCTACAACCGTAAAGTGTTCAACGTGGATCGCGTCATTGTAAACAAACATGATTTTCGCCGTGGCTACTTTTTCGTATCCTTATATCAAATCTACGTATACCCAGTTGCACAATTCACGCTGTTTTATAATTTATAATATAATAGCCAATTTTATTACTATTTTAACCATCTAGTTAAAGTTAGGTGCAATTGGGCAACGGTAATGAATATACTTTTTTTTTTTTTCTTAACTCTTATATTTAGCTCCTGTACATGATCTTAGCATTCTTCGGCACTGGCAACATGGCGAGCCTGAACTCATTCGATCCGATGTGGGTGCGCAATTTTTTGACAGTGTTCAGTCCGTTCTCAATGGCTGGACTTATTCTCTTTAAATTCTTGATACCGTATTTGATTGTAAGTTGTGTATTTCGCGCGTTAACCGTTTGCATACAAGCACCTGTCCAGAAGATGTTCATGATAGTGCTTATCTTTTGTGACATTATGGGCATGATTTTCTTGCATTTGGTTAAAAATGAAGGGTCTTGGTTGGAAATTGGCAGCTCTATTTCACATTTTGTAATTGTACAAACCATGGTACTCTTTTTGTTGTTGCTGTATGGAGTTGCTATACTATTGACCCAATATCATTTTTGTAATTTGTTTGGTAAGTCGGTGTACCCGACTTTCCAGAAATGGAAGGTTATTTAATCTTTATTTTGTTCTTCGTTCATTATTGCATATGTTTTCGTTGGTCCATAATTGCATATATTTACTTAATTGACAATGTTTTGAATGAAATTTAAAGAGATGCTGTTAAACGATTTCTTTTTTGTACGCATCGACGAGTTCTAAACGTCGGTGGCAGCTCCTTTTTATATAGATCTTTGTATGTACTTGTTAAGATCCATTTTTAACTTCACTTGCAATATTTTAATAATGTGTAACATTGCATTCTTGTTTTTGATACTGGGTCACTTTAAATTTCATTACAACATTATGAATATAGTAAATTTGCAATTAAGGCTATGTTTCATGTTTAATAGTTCTATTTCATTTATTTAAATTAAATTTTTGACATATTTTTTGAACTACTGGTAGTTGCAACTGGTTTGTGCCACACACCGGTTGTAGAAACCAGCCTGTACAAAAATAATGTTTTTTGTTTGTTAAATTGTTTTGTTTAAAGGTCCATTAACAGCGAGCCAATTAATAATTAGGATTAAAAATTACAATTAATAATCCAAATTTGTTTTATGACAAATAATGCTAGCATTCAACATTTAGAATACGTTAATTTTGTTGCTGTTAATGCAAACAAATTGAATGCTAATTTATAACTTCAAATCTTAATTATTAATTGGCTCGACGTGAATGCAGCTTTAAAGTTCCAGATTTTACGTTAATTTCAAACATTTAAATGTTTTAAAATCTGGATATTTTGTTATAACTGCTACCTCGTGAACATCATGGTTTTAGATTTGTTTTTGATTGACCACGATCTCAATTTTCACACGTCCTACATTAAATATTCGTAGTCATGATTCCATTAGATTTAATTCCTTTATGTGCAATATTAATTCCCAATTCAGTTCGATATTAAAATTTAGAGCACTCTGAGCAGTAAATAGAATATAGACTCTGCAAATAAGATCACAGATGCATTCTAGATTTTAGTAAAGAACCACTGGCTTTATTTTCTGATCAAAAAATTATCTAGTCATATTTTTGTTTGGCTAATTTTAATAAAATTATTTATGTTTAAGTTTGCTGTAAGACTCAGTTCAATTTACATATGTTTAAAAAATGGAAATAAGAAATGAAATTCGTTAGAATTTACTGATGAAATTAATCTTGTTAGATGTTTCATGAAATTAGTTATAAATTGGTGCAATGTTTCATGAAAACCGACGATATAGCTTTATACTGCATTGCACTAATTTATTGATTGCGTATATTGATTAATGGAACTTCAAGTACGATTTAGATTATTGCTTGTTTTCAGGATTAAATTCTAACGAAATTTATCTTTAACCAAATGTACGGTTATATGTACCACTAGAGGCCTGCAAACTGAGTCTTTATTGCCAAAACTTTTTTTTTTTAACTTCTGACAGTATTCACTAAAAGGTACAAAGTATTTTTTGGTATTGTACAAGTTAGGTTGTGATAGTAATTTTAAGATAGCGAAAGAAAGTATACTGACTAGCTTAAATTATTAAAATATATACATATATATTATATATGTATAAAAAAAAACCAGTATACTTTCTGCGAATTCCTATGCTATACAAAATGTGCCTTATGCGTAACTGTTAATACATTTTATTGTAATGATTAATAATAAATTTTTGTAAAGTTTCGTAATTTATGTCGTTTATTTATCCATACATGGTATTTTTTTCAGATATTAGTAATTAGTGGAAATAAGGTATGTTCAGTTATCAATAAATATGAATACATAAAATATTATTTCTCTTTTAGGCTCCAAAGTAGCAATAAACATTATAATAATATTTTTTTTACAATTGAAAGTAAATTAAGTAATTAATTTCATTTTCGTAATGTACATATATTTAAGTATATACACAGAAAATTTCATGTAAATCCGACGAATATTCTCGAAGTTACACGCATATTTCTAAAAAATATTTACTATGTGTTAAGTGCTTTTGAAACTTTGAACGCGTTTCTCTCAAAACTATGTTTGTAAAGTCGGTCAGCAAGATATTTCGGAAACGGCTGAACCGATCACTCTCAAATTTGTACACAAGCTTAATAAATATATATTTTTAGTGATTAATCGAAGGATTTTTCGCGCCGATAAATAGTTTTCATTTTATAAACAATTTAAGGCCAAAATTGTTAACAAAAATCGCCATTTTGTGTTTGAGTAGCTGCCATTTTGTAAAAAAAATAATATTTTGCTTATTCCTTCGATCAAATACCAGATAATACCTTATATTAACGAATTTATTTTTGTTTTTTCATTTTAAAAGATCCAGTCCAGATATATCGTGCACACCGCAAAACCCCTTTTTTTAGAGAAGAATCATTATTTTTACAAATAAAAAATATCAATACAAAGTTAATAGCTACCACAATATGCATATAAATTTTTACATTAATAAATTAAGTAATCTATCCAGGAAAAATGCTTGAAAAATCGCTTTTATTCGGCCTCCTGATTGCGTATAACCCCTTAAGCTTTGTTATAAATTATCCATTTATTTATTAACCCTTTGTCAAACAACCTTTTCCGGTGTTTATTATTGCATGCTATTTTACTAATCATGCCGGAGTATTTACGATAAAATACATTTGCGCATTCATAAATCCTGATTTAGTAGTTTTAGTTTAACAACTCCATTGAATTGCAAGCGCTAATTTCGTGTCTCATATTGCTCCCTCCTTAAGACATTTTGTAAATTTGAATTTTAATTTGGAATTTACCGAACAACGAAAAAAATCACATCCCTCATGACCACATGCGCCAAGTACACTTAATGTGTGGCTTAAATAATGTTTATTTATTATTTTATAACAAAAGTAAACGATAGTTTTAAACTCCAGAGGAATCAGGATATATTTAATCAAAATCTGTCGATATATTTATTTTATGAATTTAGAAACTCGTATTTTTAGCCCGTCGCATTTTAGTACGAAAGAGCTATAGTGCTCGATCATGTGTCTGTAGCAATATCGGAATTTTAAAAATACAAGATTCGGTACGCACCGATGCGTCCAGCTCGCCTTATTAAATTAGTTTCTAGTTATTTTAGTTGTACAATGTGAATTAGTGATGTACGAGTTACGGAAACATTGTTTGGACACAAATGCCAAACCTTAAAATTGAGCAAGAACAAGCTTAGGTACAACGCACCTATGCGTCCAGCTCGCCTTATAAATAATATATGCGGTGCGAGCAGCGGCTTTAAATTATTATGGCCTATTGGTTAACAATTTGAAATAATGTTATAAATATAAAAAGTCTTACAATTTTTTGTAGATTACTTTGAGAAAAATAAAATTTTAATGCATAATTAAAAATTCAATGTTATAATATATAATAATTTTTTTCGGGATTTGACTGCGAGTGGATTCAAATGGGATGCCAAATAATATGTGTGGCAAATTTGGTATGAATCGGTCTGGTACCTTCAGAGGACTTAAATTTGGTCTTACGAGCGAGCGACGACTAACATCCAAGTATATAAGTTATATATATTTTTGGATTCAGGCCGAATGCTTTAGCTTCTTCGTACTTCGATTGCATCTATAGGTTTGTTCGTTGGACCTGCATTTCTTGCTCTGTTCATAATCTGTTCTTAATCATCATTATAAGTGGAAGAAAGACAAATCATGAACTGAACAATTAGTGCTGGACAAACGAACAAAGCTTATGTATGAGAATGTTCTAGAGCAAAAAATAAATTCAGGAGTTGCAAATGCCCCGGGAGTGTACCACCTATTGCGTTCAAGGTTAGCAAAAGCTAGCAAACCGGAAGTGTTGCCATATAATGTCTATTAATTGGTTCACCGCGCTAACAGCAAAATATTTGGCGGGACTTATAATTCTAAGGTTATTGTCAATCTAGTTGTTGTTGTTGTTTGTCATTTGACAAACTAATTATTATATAGAATGGCGAAAACTCAACTCTTTAGCTCACGCGGCGTCATTTATCTCACAGCGCATGTACAAAGATGTCTTGGCACCAGGGTCGCCGAGAGGCGGGTACAGGGGGGCAAATTACCCTGGGCCCGGAACCCAGAAAAATACACAATTTTACGGGCATAAGGGGCCCGTAAAATGGAATGCACCGGGGCCCGAAATTCCTTGGCCCTAATAATATGCATTTTCAATTTGAAAATATACCTTTATTCAAGATATTCGCATACGAAGTACAAAAGAGCTAAAGCAATCGGTCGTGTGTCTGTAGCATTCTCGAATTATAAAATTTCCTAAACAAACAGTGTTTGTCTTTGTCCTGTATTCAAAAATATATATATAACTTATATACTTGGATGTTAGGCGTCGCTCGCTCGTAAGACCAAATTTGTGCCCTCTACTCTGAAGATACCGAACCGATTTACACCAAATTTGCAACACATATTATTTTGCATCCCATTTACATCCGCTCGCAGTTTAAATTCAATCGCCCGTATATTTCCCGAGTTATAGTACCCCAAAATATGGAGCTCTTATAAAAATTACAGATTTTTGCATATTAGTAACCCAAAAACATGTTTTTTTTTATTATATTAAAATAATCTACAAATAAATTTAAGACATATCTATACAAATTTTTGAAATTGTTCACCAAATGGCCAAAACAATTATTTATTAATTTAAAAAGTCCGCTGCTCTCATCGCATATATTAGTTGTAAGGTGCGGTGAACGCACAGGTGCATTGTACCTAAGCTTGCCTTACAATAAGGAGTCTGTCATGGTAATGGGGATCACATTTGTGTCCCGCGCCGGAAATGACATCCACATTTTTGGTCTATTCATTTTATTAATAATTATGAAGTAAACACAGTGACGTCATAGCAACTAGTGCCATTCCGGAAGTACAGCTATTTATTAAATATTTCAAAAACGGCATACGTTAGAGAAAAGTTATTCGTATAAAAGTTGAAGATATGAAAATTTCTAGCAACTTTTGTTTAAAAAGTTTTTTCGAAAAATGTACCATTTCCACAAAAATGATTTTTGAATTATTATTATCATTTACATTAATTTTTGATTTTATTTCAAAGTATTCTAGGGTGATTTTAAAATAAAATAAGGCATTATTATAAGTAAACAGATAGTGAAAAGGCAAGAAAGTCAAATTTTTGACCAAAAATTTAGACGTTTTGACTAACGATGTCCGCTCGTCCGTTACCATTCGCAGTTTCACCCGGCGTGTAGTTGCGTTTTGCTCTTACAATTTATCCATTTTCTACAGTAATTTTTCAACAAATGTGCCATAAAACTATCTTAAGTACTTCATTTAGAGTGCGTCTAAGTATTTATTGTAAAATTTCAGTGGCACCGATCGTTTAGGTAAGTATTATTAATAGTGCAAATATTTTATTAATAAAACTCGATTTATTAATAATATCGCGACAATAGCACTATGGCTTTATAGTACTTGTTCAATTTTCGTGAAATATTCTATGTAAATGGAATAAAATATTATAAATTTCAATTTGTACGACGCCATATAGCCCAAAATAGGGTGTGACTTCTCGCGCCGTCGTCATTATTATTTATTTTAACAAGTGTTTTCATACAAAATTACGATTAAACTATCGGTTGCACTGTAGAAACACTATAGCTTTATGTTTTTTATAAAATTTTGGTCGGAAATTCTGTGTATAACGAACAAGATTTGTTTTAAATTTCATCTAGTCTCGTGGTGTCCATTTTTTTGGTACACTTGCTGTTTTTGGTTATAATTTTCTATTGACTACAACTTTAAATTTAGAATAAGGTAGAGAACATTTAATTATCTGCAATTCATTTTTATTTCGAATTGCTTAGATTTAAGTTTGGGTTGAACACATGCGCCTTGTCATACCAACGCAACATTGTATCGTGCTATCCTTTTATTTTTTTTCAAGCAGACCAGACATCTAGACTACGCTGTTAATACATAGTATTTATTGCGCGTTAAGGATTGTTCACAGCGAATCAATTAGTAATTAAGCTTAGAAAATTACAAATTATAATCTAGTTTGTATTATGACAAGCAATGTTAACATTCCAAGCAACACAATTTATGATAAATTTTGTTGCTGTGAACGTTAACTTTGTATGTCGTACAACAAACTCTAGAATGATTACTTATAATTTCTAAGCTTAATTACTGATTGTTTCGCTGTGAACAATCCTTTAGACTTGTAAATTTGGGGTAAACCAGAAAAAATGTAGGGGCACACATTTTTATTTATATGTAATACTTGTATTTACGTTAAAATATATATTAAATTCATTTTTTTTTTACTGGAATTATACCGCTTGCTGGCTCCGCCACTGTGCAGAAATATGCGATAAGCAAATGTAAATACGTCATTCGGTATTAGTTATAGTTTTTAGCTCGCCGTACGAAATACAAAAGAGCGAAAGCATTCGGTCGTGTATCGGATCAAACAATTCCCTTAAAAAACTGTTTGTCTCCTATTTGAATCGGTGCGCAGATTAAATTCTTTCCGAGTGATAAGGCCCCAAAATTTAGGGGCCTTTAGAAAATAAGTAAAACATCTACAAGATTTCTTCATATTAGTGCCATAAAAAATGTTTTAAATGTTATAATATTGCACTATTTTTTTTATTATATAAGTAGTGTAAGTTATTCGTCTTGTAAACAAAATTTGAGTTAAAGCATTACCATTTTGGCTATTAATTGTAAAATTTAGGCCGTAAATGCAATATGTAAAACGAAATAACTGTGTTTTAATTTCTACTAGTTTGGTGGCGGCCATTGTTTATAGATATTTATTGTTTTATTTGCAGAATAAAGAATCAGTGAACGTAAAATGGCAGAAGCATCGAGTGATAGTGAATTAGCAGCTCCCATTCTCAACTCAAATTCGGAAGGTTAGTGGATTTTGGAAAATCAAATGCATTTCTGTATGTTATATATTATATTCCAGCTCGATTTAGTAAATAGTAATTATTCCTAGCAACATTGTTATGAAATAACCCTAAATGCTATAGCATCGTCGTTGCAATAAACAACAATTACACTTATTAGTAGAAAAATCGTATACAGAATTTATTGAGCAAATTGGTATTCCATCAAATCATTAGCATTTGAAATACGAAGTACAAATTACTATTAATATGATAATTAAAAGACTTTTTTTAGTATCCCGAACGGAATATTATACATTGATTAATTACATAACAATTTAGAAATTACATAACAATTTAAACATAGTTCTTTCTCTAATACATTAAAAAAAAACATTGCTACATTCATTGTTTCACACAATATATTAAAATATAAACGTATAAAATAATTTAAACGTATAATATACTTAATCAACTCGAAAAAGAGCCTCCAACGTTAAGGGGGCAATCCAGTGTTAAAACGCGCAAAATGCCCCTTTTTTCTATTGTAAAATAAAAAGAACTACAAAAGACATCGACTTCATTTTTTGCATACTTTAACGCTTAAATGTAACATTTTAATTGTTTATATAAACAAAACAAGATGGCGGCCGTCTCAGTTAGGTGTTTCAGCGCAAGTTTTCATTCTGAAACGAATTGCGCGTTGTAGTACAAGCAGTAATTGCGCATTATGAATGAATATATATATATATATATATATATATATATATATATATATATATATATATATATATATATATATATATATATATATATATATATCACTTGTTCACTTTGAGAAGCAAACACTTTTCAAATCGTTCAACACATTAATTACTTCTTTTCGGATGAAGTATCATACCAGCAAAACTAAAAGTCTTTCTACTGGTGCAGATGAAGTAATGCCAATGTTGAATTTTTAAACATTTCTTGAGTAATATTTTACTTCTTTACAGATTCAATATCAGTGTGGCTTTCACACAAATATTACCTGTAATTCACTAGAATTTTATACCTCTGAATGTTCCTCGATTTCTTCAAAGTTGTTTAAATTGAATTTTTTTTTATCAGATTCTGTTTATTTGCGATTTGGATTTAACGTAATTAATTCTTAATACATGTTCAATTTGTTTTGCTAATTCGTGCTGAGCTTTAAGAGGATTAAAAGACCTCCAAAATGCTGTTTTGGCTGTTGTTTAGCGCCATAAGAGCCAATGATATTTACTATTTACAGTTGAAGCGTTCGTTTGAATTGAATTCGTTTTTTTTTTTGAATAAAACTTGTAGAATATTCCGGAATAGTCAATGTATCCTTGTCTAGTTTTGAATTTTTAAATTTGTCATTTCAATAAAAACTATGTACATTTGAAAATAGGGTAAATATAGAACAATATAAAAAAATATCTAAGCAAAAACTTGAAAATCGAAAAGTAGAGAGGGCTAGAGCGAAGCATTGGCTATCTGAAAAATAAAAATTTCATTCATTTTAATGTTGTAATAAAGGAGTTATAAGGGTTCGACGAAACCTTGTTTAGCTGTTTGCAGCGGCTATGGGGATTCCTCTTAAGGGGTTATACGCAGTCAGGAGGCCAATTTTTCAACAATTTTTCCTGGATAGACATCTTAATTTATTAATGTGAAAATTTATATACATATTATGGTAGCTATTAACTTTATATTGATATTTTTTATTTGTGAAAATAATGATTCTTCTCTAAAAAAGGGGTTTTGCGGTGTGTGCACGATATATCTGGACTGGATCTTTTAAAATGAAATAACAAAAATAAATTCGTTAATATAAGGTATTATCTGGTGTATGTAATCGAAGGAATAAGCAAAATATTATTTTTTCACAAAATGGCGGCTTCTCAAACACAAAATGGCTATTTTCGTTAACAATTTTGGCCTTAAATTGTTTATAAAATGAAAACTATTTATCGGCGCAAAAAATCCTTCGATTGACCACTAAAAAATATATTTATTAAGCTTGTGTACAAATTTGAGAGTGATCGGTTCAGCCGTTTCCGAAATATCTTGCACACACCGACTTTACAAACATAGTTTTGAGAGAAACGCGTTCAAAGTTTCAAAAGCACTTAACACATAGTAAATATTTTTTACAAATATGCGTGTAACTTCGAGAATATTCGTCGGATCGACATGAAATTTTCTGTGTATATACTTAGATATATGTACATTACGAAAAGGAAATTTAAAAAAAAGCGATATTTTGAAAATCCTGACTGCGTATGCATGTATTTAATTGTGTAAATATTTTATGCTAATTTTTCCATTGTACCCCTATTATATCGGTCATATTAAGGGAGACTTCAGATTCGTCGTTTTTTTTGAAATTCAGGGGTTGTTTTCACCTTCTTAGGGAAAAAAGCACACCTCATAATTTAGAATATTTGAGCTAGTTTAATTAGCTGATGGATTAGTACAATTCCTTATGGTGGCATAATGAATTGGCGCACGGTTTATGATCCAACCTTTTCCGTTCGATCTTTTGGCACAAGCCCCCGATTAGCAGAAAAGGTCCGATAATCCCTAAAGCCACAGTTAATATCCTAAAAACAAAAAAAATTGTCTATTTATTACAAGTAATTATTTAGTTATGGTTTCTGTCTTTATTATAAAGTAAATTTAATTAATAGTAATAGGTTTGCGATTAGGGGAGGACATTTTATATAGCTAATTTTACGTAAGTAATGTAATTCGCATTATATTTACTTACTATTAGTTACGAATTAGTTTTCCTTTTCTTTGCTGGTGGAACATAAACACTAGTTTTATACAAATCATACGTGTGAAATGAATCTGTTTTACCTGAAAAAAAAAATACAAATTATTAACATTAAAAATATTTTTCATGATTTATCTTCAAAGTATATGTGAAATATCATTTAAACGGTTTCACTAATCACCAGTTAAAGGAAAAAATATATATATAGGTAATAGCAACCTAGCAGCCAAAATAAAAATCCTTGTAAATATAAAATATATTAATATTGACACTGGTTGTTTATGTTCCATGATACAGATATACAGGTTATTCCCCGAACAACATAACCTAAAATGAGCATTATGATATCCCTTTGAGAATACATAATAAATGTTCACTTGCTTCCTTTATACCGTTTTTTAGAACAATAACATTTTGCTTCAATATTTTGGTTATTTTCGTAAATTATTTTAAAGAATGTGCCATCAAGTATAACTGGATTCTATATATTTATGTCATTATGAACTCTGTTCATCACAATTTTATCACTTTGCTGTGTAGATGCATTTGAATTAGAATAATAAACAAATTATAAATATTTAGCTGATAAACTACGCGGCTTCTTAACAAAACAATATTGCCAACCACTCAAATGCAACTAAAGTCGACTGTGTCGCCCCACCGTGATTAATAGCGGCAATTTAAAATACTTTTAATTATTTTCCGAAAAGTATTTAAATACAATCATTGAAACAACACTTACTTTACTTTTTAATCAATTTTGAAAGAGCAAAAATGCCATCGGATCAGCACATAAAACTCGATAGAAGTATTCTTACGTATATTTTTGACTTTGGGAAAATGGAAATATTCTGCGTCGTTTTTAGAACATAAACGCCCTTATGGTACGATTACATACGACGTAGTTCATTCGACCTTATTTTAATTTGGTTTTTCTATCAAATCATTGCTAATTGTATTGTTTTTAATCTTTAAAATATAAGAAAGTCAACAGTCAAGTACCCCGCAGATACCACGGAGGAGTATTGGTAAGTTTATTTCCGGAATTTACATTGAAAATTAAAAACGGCCCATTAGGTTTTAATAAAAATATGCTGAAACGAAATAACTGTATTTTTATTTCATGTAGTTGGGTGGCGTCCATTGTTTATTAATATTTGCTGTTTTAGTTGTAGAAAGTGCACCTGATCAAGAAATGGAAGATACGTTCTGTGCGGAAGTTGTACCATCTCCCAATTCGGTTGGTGAGTGTTTTTGGAAAATCAATCTTATTTCTGTATTTTATTATATTCCTGCTGGATTTAGTAAAAAGTAATTATTCCTAGCAACAATGTTATGAAATTACCCTAATAGCTGTAACATCGTCGTTGCAATAAACAACAATTATAATTGTCCATTGTTTCATAATATTTGCTGTTTTAGTTGTAGGAAGCTTATCCCCGGATCAAGATATAGAAGTGCCAAGTGAAGAAGTTGTATCATCTCCCAATTTGGAATGTGAGTGTTTTTGGATAATCAATCTTATTTCTGTATTTCTTACACTATATTCCTGCTAGATTTAGTAAAAACTAATTATTCCTAGCAACAATGTTATGAAATAACACCAAAAGCATCATCGTTGCAACTACAATTACAATTGTTTATTAATATTTGCGGTTTTACTTGCAGTAAAAAGTTCACCAGATTTGGAAATGGAAGACGTGATTATTGTCGACGATGAAACATCTCCCAATTTGGACGGTGAGTGTGATTTTGGATAATCAATCTTATTTCTGTATTTCACACACTATATTCCTGGTAGATTTAGTAAAAGTAATTATTCCTAGCAACAATGTTATGAAATGACTTCAAAAGGAATACCATCATCGTTGCAATAAACTACAATTACAATTGTTTATTAATATTTGCGGTTTTTGTTGCAGGAAGAAGTTCACCTGAGTGGGAAATGGAAGATGTAATTATTCAAGGAGATGTAACATCTCCCAATTTGGACGGTGAGTGTGATTTTGGATAATCAATCTTATTTCTGTATTTCATACACACTATATTCCTGCTAGATTTAGTAAAAGTAATTATTCCTAGCAACAATGTTATGAAATAACCCCAAAAGGAATAGCATCATCTTTGCAATAAACTACAATTACAATTGTTTATTAATATTTGCGGTTTTTGTTGCAGTAAGAAGTTCACCTGAGTGGGAAATGGAAGATGTACTTATTGCAGGAGATGTAACATCTCCCAATTTGGACGGTGAGTGTGATTTTGGATAATCAATCTTATTTCTGTATTTCATACACACTATATTCCTGCTAGATTTAGTAAATAGTAATTATTCCTAGTAACAATGTTATGAAATAACCCCAAAAGCTGATCGTCGTTGCAATAAACTACAATTATAATTGTCCATTGTTTATTAATATTTGCTGTTTTTGTTGCAGAAAGTACTTCACCAGAGCAAACAACGGAAAATATCAGCAGTGACGGAGATGTAACTTCTCTCAGTTTTGATGGTGAGTGTGATTTTGGATAATCAATCTTATTTCTGTATTTCATATATTATATTCCTGCTAGATTTAGTAAAAAGTAATTACTCCTAGTAACAATGTTATGAAAACTACAATTACAATTGTCCATTGTTTATTAATATTTGCTGTTTTATTTGCAGGATCTATGTCACCTGATCGACAAAGGGGTGATATGAACTGTGAAGGATTTAGATCGTCTCCCTATTTCGGATGTGAGTGTTTTTGGATAATCATTCTTCGTTCTGTATTTTATATATATATTATATTCCTGCTCGATTTAGTAAATAGTAATTATTCCTAGCAACATTGTTATGAAATGACCCCAAAAGCTGATCGTCGTTGCAATAAACTACAATTGCAATTGTCCATTGTTTATTAATATTTGCTGTTTTAGATGATGACAGTAGTTCATCTGGTGAAGATTCGGATTATCTAACATCTCCCAGTTCGGAAGGTGAGTGTTTTTGGATAATCATTCTTGTTGCTGTATTTCATATATTATATTCCTACTAGATTTAGTAAAAAGTAATTATTCCTAGTAACAATGTTATGAAATAACCCCAAAAGCTGTAGCATTGTCGTTGCAATAAACTACAATTACAATTAATATTTGCTGTTTTAGATGATGGCAGCACCACATCTGACCGAGAAGTAGAAGATGAAACTAGTGACGGAGATGTACCATCTCCCTATTTGGACGGTGAGTGTTTTTGGAAAATCAATCTTATTTCTGTATTTTATATATATATTATATTCCTGCTATATTTAGTAAAAAGTAATTATTCCTAGCAAAAATGTTATGAAATAACCGCAAACGCTGTAGCATCGTCGTTGCAACAACAATTACAATTGTCCATTGTTTATTAATATTTGCTGTTTTAGTTACCGGCAATACATCACCTGAGGTAGTAATAGAAGATGTTGCCATTGAAGGAGATGGAACATCTCCCAATTTGGAAGGTGAGTCATTTTGGATAATCTTATTTCTGTATTTTACATATTATATTCCTGCTCGATTTAGTAAAAAGAAATTGTTCCTAGCAACATTGTTATGAAATGATAGATCAGCAGATAAAACTCGATAGATTTATTTTTACATATTTTGCGTTGTTTTTAGAACATAAACGCCCTTATGGTACGATTACATACGACGTAGTTCATTCGACCTTATTTTAATTTGGTTTTCCTATGAAATCATTGCTAATTGTATTGTTTTTTTTTATCTTTACAATAGAAGAAAGTGAATTCTCAAGTGCCTCGAACAAGCCACAGATGAATATTAGTAAGTTTATTTTAGTAATGTAAAATTTTGAAATAATTTACATTCTCAATGAACAACAAACAAAATTTGAGTTGATATTAAGCTATACATTAAGAGTAGAACGAATTAACTGTGTTTTAATTTCATCTAGTTTAGTGGCGGCCATTGTTTATTAATAGTTGCTGTTTCAATTGCAGAATACCAGTCAGTTAAACATCTACTGGACGAAGTGTCCACTGAAAGGGATTCAAATACCTCAAATGTGGGAAGTACAATGGAAAAAGTGGCCACTGGGAGTGATACATCATCATCCGATTTCGAAGGTGAGTCTTTTTGATAATCAAATTAATTTCTGTATTTTATGTTATATTCTTGCTCGATTTAGTAAATAGTAATTATTCCTAGCAACAATGTTATGAAATTACCCCAAAAGCTGTAGCATCGTCAATGCAATAAACTACAATTACAATTGTCTATTGTTTATTAATATTTGCTGTTTTATTTGCAGGAACAACAGCGCGTAAAATGGAAGAAATGTCCATAGAAAGTGGTATAGTGCCTCTCAATTTCGACGGTGAGGGTTTTTGATAATCAATATTGTTTCTATATTTTATATATTATATTCCTGCTCGATTTAGTAAAAAGTAATTATTCCTAGCAACATTGTTATGAAATTACCCCAAAAACACTTATTAGTAGAAAAATCGTATACAGAATTTATTGGGCAAATTGGTATTCTATCAAATCATTAGTATTTGAAATACAAAATACTTTTCGAAAAGTATTTAAATTCAATAATTGAAATACATAAAGTATTTCAATTACTTATTTGAAATACTTTTATTTGAAATACTACACAACACTTACTTTACTTTTTAATCATTTCTGAAAGAGAATTTATTTTTTTGCGTCGTTTTTAGAACATAAACGCCCTTATGGTACGATTACATACGACGTAGTTCATTCGACCTTATTTCAATTTTGTTTTTCTATCAAATCATTGCTAATTGTATTGTTCTTTTATCTTTACAATAGAAGACATAGAACTTGAAAGTGCACCGAAGAAACCACGCATGAGTATTGGTAAGTTTATTTTAGGGAAATTTTGAAATAATTTACATTTTCAATGAAAATTTATTCATTTTAACAAAATTTGAGTGAAACCATCGGAAGCGTTACCATTTTGGCTTTATATTAATTGTCAAATTTAGGCCGTACATAAATGTGTTTGAATTTCATGTAGTTTGATGGCCTCTATTGTTTATTAATACTGTTTTATTTGCAGCTAACGAACCACTTGAACGTGAAATGGAAGCACTTTTCATGGGTATTCCTCCAAATTTGGACGGTGAGTGTGATTTTGGATAATCAATCTTATCTCTGCATTTTATTATATTCCTGCTCGATTTAGTAAATAGTAATTATTCCTAGCAACAATGTTATGAAATAACCCCAATAAACTACAATTACAATTGTTTATTTATATTTGCTGTTTTAGTTGCAGGAAGTCCAAGTACACCTGATCCAGAAATGGATGATATATTCAGTGCAGGAGACTTAGCATCGCCCAATTTGGAAGGTGAGTGTTTTTGGATAATTTAAATACTTTTTTGTATTTAAAATACTAAATACTTTTTTTTAGTACTCTGGACTGAGTATTTGGGGAGTATTATACATTGATTAATTAAGTACGAAATACTGAAGAAGCTAAAGCTTTCGGTCGTGTGTCTGTAGCATTATCAGTAAAAAATAATTTGTGTCGTCGCTTTGAATCCCAAAATATATATATAACTGGATGTTAGTCGCTCGCTCAGACCAAAATTGTACCCTCTACTCCTCTGAAGGTACCACAGCGATTTACACCAAATTTGATACACATATTATTTTGCATCTCATTTGAATCCACCTGCAGTTGATATCCAATTGCCCTCCAATACTGTCCTTAGAAAAATAATTGAAACATCCAAAGATTCTAAAAAGAAAGGGGGGAAGTCCGCTGATCGCATCACTTATATTACTTATAAAGCGAGCTGAAGGCATAGGTGCCTTGTACCTAATCTTGTTTTTCTGTTAAATCATTGATTATTACATTGTTGTATTATCTTTACAATAGGATTGAGAGCACCGCCAAATTCACCGGAATATTTACATCTTTTGTCTGGTAGGTTTATTTTAGTTATAGTGAAACGATTAACCCTTTAGATCACCGCTAAATACTAACTACCGATTTATTATAAATGCAGCACTAACTACCAAATTTAAATACGTATTATGGTAATAATAATGTTTAAGGTTATTTTTGACTTTAAACAATTTGAAAAAATAAATGGCATGTTTGAGATGATTGGTGATGATGGATGAATGTCTGCATGTAATAATAATAGATAATCTTTTTTCTATCAAATCATCGCTTATTACATTGTTTTTTATCTTTACAATAGAATGCAGAGAACCACCAACTACACCAGAAATTCATGTACCTACACCTGGTAAGTTTATTTTTAAATATATAATAATTTACATTTCCGAAAAAATATTTCGGATGGTTTCCGTATCTTGATTACATAAAAAATATACTCTCCATACTTTATTCCATCGATTAATACCAAATACGTAAACTTGCATAGAAATTAACATTTGTGATTTACAGATAAAGTTAAACAGCGGTTTAGAACCCAGTTAATACAAACTACCGATTTTTTTTTTAAATTCAACGCTAACTACAATATATAAATTCGTATTATGGTAATAATCATGTTTAAGGTTATTTCTGACTGAAGTTGGTAATTAATTGGGATTTTTGGTCAATAAAGTACATATTTGTAAAGGAATAAATTAATTCAATATACGTACTTATTTATTTATTATTATATTTTTCTTTTCTATCGAATCATTGCTAATTACATTGTTTTTTATCTCTACAGACCAAAGAGTACGACCAATAACACCAGAAACGCATCTCCCTTCGCCTGGTAGGTTTATTTTAGTGATTTAAAATTGCCTAAATTTTGAAATAATTAACATTTTCAATCATTTTTATCGGAAAATTGCCGGAAATTTTTACATAAATAATTAACTCTATCCTTTCGATTAATACAACATACAGGTCTCTAAAAAACTTGCATAGAAACTAACATTTGTGATTTACAGAAATTATATATCGGCAAATAGTTCAGTCAGTAGGGGATAAGAAAGGTGGTTTGACAATTTTTTAGCTAAACTTCATTTTGCCGCCGCTGTATCTTGTGCCCTATTACACTTACGTTAAAATTTTATATACAGAAATTAGAGGAAATTTTATAAGCTTCAACTTTGTACTGAACATATTTTCTCATAGAATCAACTGTTGCTGAGTTATTTCATACAAACTTACTTTTTGTACCTTTCATTCAAGATGGCGGCTCGCACCTCTCCCAAGGTCGAAAACTTTTTAATTTTTATCAGGGTTACTATTTGAACCACATATCTCAAAATAATTTCCACCCCACCTTTTATAAGGCCTAAAATGACTGATAAAAAACAAAAACATTTTGTTTTTCTATTAAATTATTACTAATTACATTGTTCTTTTATTTTTACAATAGATCGAGGTCCATGGAGTGATTATCAATTAGGTAGGTTTATTTTAGAGAAGTAAAATTGCCGGTTGTTCTAAAATAATTTACCATTTCTAATGAGTTACTTTTTTACTTTAAAAAATATGCTCCAAATATTAAATAAACAGTATGATATTAATATCTATTTCTGGGTACATTTCAGGTGCAGAGCGATACAAGAGGAGTGGCTTGAGAATTTTGAAACGTAAGTAAATTTGCAAAATACTCTTTCTTTATTCTGCGAATTCATTCTGATATTTGCTAATCGACGGGATATATTTTCAAACAAAACTCTCCTTTAATTTCAACAGGGTTGTCTCTGGTAGATCCAATTAGCCGCATGCAGCAGTGGGCAAATCATTGTAAGTAATAACTTATTTATTTATTTTCCAATTGTTTTTCAATCAAAACTCTATTTATATTTCTTCAATCTTTACAGGGGGTCCGTACGAACCATTGCACGAACCACTGGAACCATTTTTCGAACCAGTGCAGGAGGAACCAATGCACGAAGATTTGTACGAACCACCTAAATTCGATTTAACGAAAATGGGTAGGTATATTTTTACAAGTGTCTTAATACCCATTCCAGCAAACAATTTCAATCTTGTGTGACATCTATGTGATGTTGCAGTGACATGCGTATCTTACGTCTCGACGACCTCTCTGGGAAGTTAAAGCATTTTTTCTTTATGGAACGTATGGAATTCAATTATTTTTATGAACACCTATATATATATTTATAGTGCTATCTACGTATACGAAAGTCATGGGTAGGCCACTCCAGCCTTTTATTATTAATAAATAATATTTTGTTGCGTCCCCATTGGAAAAAATGCCAAGTTTGTGTGCAGTGGTTTTCTAAAAAACTTGTACAGAAACTAACATTTGTGATTTACAGAAATTATTGTGTTTTTCTATCAAATCTTTATTGCTTATTATATTGTTGTTTTATCTTTACAATAGGTATCCCAAAC
Source organism: Leistus spinibarbis (assembly GCA_933228885.1). NCBI lineage: Eukaryota > Metazoa > Arthropoda > Insecta > Coleoptera > Carabidae > Leistus > Leistus spinibarbis. Next base: position 3,218,027 of record OW121792.1, on the reverse strand, counting down.
AATCTAAGTCCATTGAAACGTGTGCCATCAGGTAGGTTTATTTTAACATTTTGAAATCACACACGTACCTCGCCTAGTGCACGGCATTACATTTAGAAATCCCCGGCTGAGGAGAGGCCGGTCTATCCCCAGCACGCGCAACGAGCTAGGATATTGATTATTACCAAATAATGCAGAGATAAGAGTTTAATGTTTGAGTCGGTTCAACATGGACGTAATTAATAGTTCTATTAAAAAGATAAATTAATGGCCACATTAAGAACAAGTAGAGTTTTCCGTCATAACTATTCGTAAAACACGAAAGAAATACTCATTGCGCGCGACACTACGGTCGAAGTGGGGGAACGCGAAGGGGTGACGGGACGCCGGTGTACTAACCGAGGATTAGCTCGTGTTCTAGGCGGTGGTGCACTAGGCGAGGTACGAGTGTATTTACATTTCCAATGATATTTTTCGGATATTTTATATACAGTATGTAATTTAAATTACAATTAATACAAAATTATATATTAATGGTTATACGATTTTAACGCGGTTGAATTAATACATTTTACATATATTTATATATATATATATATATATATATATATATATATATATATATATATATATATATATATATATATATATATATAATATATGTAAAATGTATTAATTCATACATGTCAAAAAAGCTGTCAAAAATTATTTTTAATGTATATTTGAATTTATATATATATATATATATATATATATATATATATATTTCTCTTTTATCTTTACAATAGGTATGGGAGAATCTTCAAATCCAGTGAGGAGAGGGTTAAAACGTCATTTTACATTAGGTAAGTTTATTTTAATGATGTAAAATTTACGAAAATTATGAAATTATTTACATTTCCAAAGATATTTTACGGATTTTTATATTTATATAAATATATATTTATTTATATATATATATTTGATTGAATGGTTCACTGGCATACTATTAATTAATCCAAACGTTCAACTATTGAGGAAAAAATCATCAGATGCCATCGGGATTCGAATCCAGAACCTTCATATCTGCTAGAGCCTCGGAGCGTAGATCCGAAGGTTCTGGGTTCGAATCCAATGATTTTTCCTCAATAGTTGAATGTTTGGATTTTATATATATATATATATATATATATATATATATATATATATATATATATATATATTTATTTATTTATTTATTTATTTATTCTTCTCTTCTCTCTTATATCTAAAAAGTTTCTTCAAATTTTAAACCGAAAGGTCATAAAAAGATCTGTTTGAAAGTAATATTTATACAGGTTGTAAGAGTTTGTTCTTACTATATTTTATATATCTCGGAAACGGCATGAATTAGAGAAAAACGGATATTAAAATTTCTAGCAACTTTTCTTCCATTTACTGAGAAAGCGTTTTTGAGCCCCAAGCATTATAATATATATATATATATATATATATATATATATATATATATATATATATATATATATATATAATAAATAAATAAATAAATAAATAAATAAATATATATATATAGCAGAGTGAAGGCCACTCCAGCTTTTAATTATGAATAAATGATATTTTCTTGCGCCCCCATTAAATGTATAAATGAACTCAACACATGTACACAATAAATAATTAACCTTATCACGAAATATAACCCAACAAATATGAGCCTAGTAATTCAACGCTAAAATACCAACCTGATATGATAAGAAATGCCTATAAACAATAATAACGTTGCATGCCCGTGCATAAGTCATCTTGTATACAATTAACTCATTACAAAAGAAATTTCGACTGATTTAACCCCCATTTTCCTAGTATAAAGGTAAATATTGGTACCTGTTTCGTATACATGTATAAACATGATCAGCTGACTAACAGCTGAGCGCGCGAACTCGCAGCCAATCTGCTCCCCACTTCTCGGTAGGCTAACACCGGCGCAAGCGAAACAGCAACACACATTCTATTTGCCTCAGTAACATATCGGCATCGGACGGGTGTATTATGCTGCGGTTTTAAACTAAAACTATATAGTTTATTTCGCATTTAACTGAATTAAATCATTAGAATTTTAGGTCAAATTTGTAGTGAATAGTTATAAAAATGTGTGTGTAAATTCATGTAAGTTTTACTCGATTGTTAGCGGCTTTTTAACACTGTTTATATGCTGGTACGTGTACACTTTCAGTGCAACCCTTAATTTTAGTGTTAATCGTAGATATTTCGCAGTGAAACTTTAACAGCTTATTGTCTGATAAATTCTACGTGCTTTGGTGTGTGAAACTTGTTTATTCGGTGATTTTTAACGAAATAAATAGGTTTTAACCTAAAGTTTGCGCGCCAGAATTTCCCTCCTTTTAATAAATTTTTGACGATTTAATTTAAACGCAATTGCTATTTAAGCTATTTATAATGATTCTTTGGTTATTTGTGAGTGCGAAAACATGAAAACCTGATTTATTTATGGTGGTTTTATGTTATTAGAGCCACATGGAAATATTTTGGGCGGCATAACCTTACTTGGGAGGTACATATTTGGCGGGCCTTTAGTTTTATACACATTTATAGGACACATACACTATATTTTTAAATTGTACATTACGCTTTAATTATTTATATATTTTATTTAAACTGTACTTTAGTTTTGCGATTTAATACTTAATTTTTACGGACAATTATACTTTTTCGTAAATGCGATTATACTATTTATTGTTCACTTTCTTTAAATATTAGTCGGCATTTGAATATTCTCTACAATCATTGAGTGAATATTGTTGGTAACGCATGCCGTAGTGTAACATTTTTAAATTTTGCAAATGTAGGAATTTAGCTCATTAAGTGATATAAAATTTGGCAATAGTCAATATTCTAAAAACTTCGTATAATTGTAATTTAGTTAATTTTTTCTTGTTAATTTGTTCAGCCATGCGTGATGAATACGGTTTTTGAAGGGGTTAATTTAAAATTTTACACAGTTAAACTTGTTGAATTTTATTCAAATTAAGTCCGGTCTAAACTTGTTGGGATTTGCAAAGAAAATTAGAACTCTTATTAGAACATGTGCAATTTTTTTTATTTGAAAACTATCATTCAGTTATTAATATTAACATTTTTTTTATTTTAAATAATTCAAATTATATGTATTAATAAATAAATAAAATTAATAAGAGTATATAATGTGTAAGATTGAATTAAAAGTAGTTGTTGCGCTAAATGGTGGATTCTCTACATTGATTGTTTGGTCTTAGCTCCGACTTCAACCCATTACCAGAGGATACTGCCAAATCCGACCATTAAGGAGCACAGATTGGATCCTGGAATGCCGAATTACCCAATAAGGACCCAAATGTATGTATTTAGCAACATTTTATTTCATTATTTACATATTTGTCATTAGAGAGCCAGTAGTATTTTTTGATACTTAGAGGCGCCAAGAAACCGAGTATAAACTATTAAACACCGTCAATTTTATTTTTTATATTTCTAGTTCACTCATTAGGTTTTTTTGTTTTTTTTTTGGAAGTATTTTTAATTATATATATTGATTTTTTTATGAAATTACTTATTTTTATTTTATTCTATAATTTTTGAAGTGGACGCCCATCGTTTATCTATGGTACTACCCCAGCGGTCAAGCGACCATACAATAATAACCCCGGTACTTCCCAAGATTCAATGAGCAACGACGTCGCGCTACCCGTAAGTGATTTTTTTTTTTAAACATTTGGGTCGGTGAAAAGAGGCAAATGTGTCTTTTTTCGCTGGTACAACTAAATAAACAACAATAATAATGTAATGCTTGTGTTCATTTACTGGACCCACTGCCTAAGTAGTAGGGCTATCAAAATCCGGATTTTGAATCACTAATCCGATTAATTAGATATATTATATCCGGATATTTTATTATATAGCTTTATATCTGAATTTAATCTGGGATCCTTATAAATATAACAAAACCTTATTTATTTCATGTAGTTTGATTTGAACAATTTCACAAACATACAAACGTTTTTCAATTTTTTTTATACACTCGTACCTCGCCTAGTGCACCACCGCCTAGAACACGAGCTATACCTCGCCTAGTACACCGGCTCACGTCACCCCTCCGAGTTCCCCCACTCCGACCGTAGTGTCGCGCGCAATGAGCATTTTTTTCGTGTTTTACGAATAGTTATGGGAACTTTACTTGTTTTTAACGTGGCCTTTAATTTATCATTTTAATAGAACTATTTTTACGTCCATGTTGAACCGACTCAAACATTCAACTCTTATCTCTGCATTATTTGGAAATAATCAATATCCTAGCTCGTTGCGCGTGCTGGGGATAGACCGGCCTTTCCTCAGCCGGGGATTTCTGAATTTAATGCCGTGCACTAGGCGAGATACGAGTAACGGCAACAGATATACATGTTATTTTGCAAAAATATTTAAAAAAAATACCTTTCATTAATATAATACAATGTTTTCAAAACTAAAAGTCAAGGGTAATAAAATAATATAGAAGATTCTTATAATTATTTAATAGGGGAAATCAAATGACTAATATTTTAACGACTGCTAGACTAGCTTCTAAATTCTGAATATGCTCAAATGGAAATAGTTAATTTTATTTAAGAAATAGAGAAATAATGAATGTAAACATTTAATGTGTTTATTACTTTAATCCGGATATCCGCATTTCTGCTAGTTAGGCACTGGTACTTACAAATAACACAAACAGCACAAATTTAAAATCGAGTGCTACTGCAATAAACCATATGATTATATCATAAATATACTAATATTCCAACGTATTCGAGGTTTGATTAAACAATTTGCTTACTCCACAAAAGGGCTCCAATACCGAGGAGGACTCCAATGATGAGTCCCCGCAAAAGCTTAAAATCGTTGACAATAAGTCTAAGGCCGGTGAGCGAACACCACATGGTAGCTGGGTAGTGATGGGGCTGTCAACTTCGAAGAAATCAAAGTCCAATGCGAAAGAGATACCGCTAAAAGCGACGTCGCCCATTAAAATTCGTATAATCCCACTGCCCGGCTTCTCATGGGCCGATAGCACTGAATTGAGTTTGCTCATGTGCTTTAAGGAAGACGTCGGCATCAACGATCGCGATCCCGACGTCTTCCGTAAACACCCAAATCTTACGCCGCGTATGCGAGCCATTTTACTGGACTGGCTCATGGAAGTAAGTAACCCATCGGAAAATGGTGTTTTGTTGGCTTTTTGGTAGCTATAAATCTGGTCTTGGATATTTCATTTCTATACATGTTTACAATATTGCTTGGTTGCGATGGTTTAAACCATCTGTTTTTTAACGGTGTTTGGAAAGTTAATTTAGAATAGATATGTGTCACCATTGTGCTCCAAAGAATTACAAATTTTGTTTAGATTCATGCACATATCTTAATATATAGTATAGATTAAGATATTTGCATACAATCTATATTCACAACATTTTTAATTAATGGGCATTTGTTTGACATTTACTTGTATGCATGTTTCGAGTGTTGAATGTCCAGTTGCATCTTGTTGTTCGATTTAATTTGGGTATTTGATCAATTTAAGTAGGGTGACTTGGTCTAACAAGTGGGAAACTGCATTATCAATAACTTTAAACGTGATTTTGTACATATTCTTATCATAGTTTAACCAACCCTTTTTTACTAAACTTCTTCAATCCAAATTATAGTACATTTTTCACGGGGTTAAAATTTTTATACTTTAAAATACACCGAACATTTATTTATTTATATTAACTTTCTGAAAAATTATTTCACTTTTTAATAATAGATTGCACTATTAAATGAGCTTAAGTAGATGCACTTATGCTTTCAACTCGCTCTTATACTTCTAGAGTTCCCAAAAATTTGGGACATTCCTTAATATAACAAATATATATATAAAATACTCTAAAATTCTACAAAAAAGATTTATGTGTCTACATTTTTTTTTAATATTTTAAACTGAAAGGCCATAAAAATGATTAAATATAATTATGAATATTAAAATATCTACAAATAATTGCGATTTTTAAATCTATAACATTTTTTCAGATTTTAAACCCAAAGGGGCATAATACTTAAAAATAATTATTTTTAAATTATACGTATTGCATGCTTGTTGTGGTGGGGTTTTATATGTTAGAACGGGCAGTTTAGTACGCTCTGCGATATTCAGCGCGCTGAAAGCATAGGTGCCTGTACCTATGTTTATTTATAGAATTTACACTAAACACTATGTATGGAATAAGTTATGGGTTTCTATACTAGATAACGTTGAACCAATAAAACCAAATAGAAACCTATTGAAATAAACAATGTTATGGATTTTTATTTAATCGAAATAAGAACCTATAACATGTGAAATTTGCGCAATCTCAGCAACTGATTATTGTTAAGGTCAGATCTAATTCAATGGTTTCAGATTCATAATGCAATAAACTTTAAATGTTTAAATTAATTTCGACATCATCTTCACACTAATAATATTTATAAGCCTTAAAAAATGTACAGTCTAGTATATATTTGGTTTAATTTCGGAAACGTTACACTTTTGGGCATAATTATAGTTCTTAATTACAATAAACTATTCAAAACCTTAATGATAAGATAAATATGAATCAGGAATTATAAATCAGTTTCAGAGATAGTTCTATTTTTGTTCTCCGAAACTGAAAATTCAAATAATTGATATTATTATCAGGCATTCTTTACGAATCAATCTATTCGTTTAACTTTTGCCTAAGTTTGATGTTTGATCTTAAACCGTAGAGATGCAAATGGACATTCTTTCTATAAATTTTGATACAAATTAAACATACACATAGACTAGATAGTATTATAGTTCGTTAAAACTAAATTAGCCAAAAGGAATTGGATTGTAAAATAAGGCATGATTCTTCAATGCATTTGGGCAAAATATAATTAGGAATGAAAGTAGCACAAAAAAAAAAATGCCGACTACATGAACCATTTATCAACAGGTCTGCGAAGTATATAAAATGCGACGTACAACATATTACCTCGCAGTCGATTACATCGATCGTTACCTAAGTCGCATAGACGTCTTACCAAAGCATCAATTGCAACTGCTAGGTATAACCTGTCTATTTATCGCGTCAAAAGTCGAGGAAATATACCCGCCGAAATTGCTTGAATTAGCATATGTTACTGACGGAGCATGCACTGACCAAGAAATGCTCCTAAAAGAAATGGCGATTCTAAAAGAACTACGATGGGATGTATTACCGCAAACCGTTAGCTCTTGGCTCTATTTATTTCTACAAATGGCGTGCAGTCGAAACAAAGCGCGCGACACATTCAAACGCGAATATGTTGACAATGATTTCATATATCCGCAAATGTCTACATACGCGTTTATGCGTGCCTCGCAGTTGATTGATTTGTGCACGCTGGATGATGGCATGCTGCAATTTCAGTACAGTGTCATTGCCGCTGCCGCCATTTATTACTTATCCAATCGAGAAACAGCGCTATATGTTTCGGGTAAGTTCGGATAAGCCCTCATCCATAAAATCGCCGAACAAGACTGACATATATCCTATATATCCTATTTTGATCAAGGCTATCGTATTCGACTTACAAGCGTGTTATTAACTAGTGATATTTAGTCGGAAATGACTAGGAATCTAGTCGCTAACTTCATAATGCCACATCTTGTCTCATACATGACAATCCTTTACATTCATTCGTATTCCCACAATCTTTAGTAATCCCGTTATTCTTTCACACTTCATTTATATTCATTTTCACAAATTCTTTTTGGTTTTATTTGCTCACAATTTATTTTTAATTACGTTCATAGTATCTAATTTTATGAAAATCTTTTTAATTCTCATTTGTAAATCTAATACTATTTCATTTCAAGTCAAACATATATTGGATCTAGTAAACTTAACGTGTTGTTTTATACAAAGATTGAAACTTTAATGTGTTACAATTAAAGAACTGCTAACCTACCATAGAATCTTATATAATAAATCGTTTACGTTTCTATTTGTCGTAGTATATTCAAATATCAATTTGTTTCGACAATATCGCACCCCTACATTGTTTTGGGCATCAAAGAGAGCAACCACACGTGGGCAACATTGTGTCATCCTTAAATGTCCCGGGCCTGCGCCTCTATCTACTATCTCCTATCAAAACTACCTGCTATCTATGTCGACTTTTCCATATATATTGCTATAACATACATTCTCTGTAATATGGCTACCATTTCTCATGTTCTTCGTGTTCCACGACCGACAGGACTCACCTGGGTTAAAATTAAAGATTGTGTCAGATGGATGGGCCCATTTGCGGAAATAATACGTCGTAAATGCCTAAATACACCGTTTCCTACGCCTAAAGAATTTACGCGCGTTGGATCTGGCCTTAGACGTGAAAATCCGCGTATAATTCTAGATGAATCACATACACTTCAAACTCACGCTGTGGACTTAGCAATGTTGGTAAGGATGCGTTAAATTAGCTCAAAAATTGACAGTAGCACTCATATTTTTAATGCCAAACCATTTATCTTTTAAACAGTGATTATTCAATATGTACTTGTAGTATAATCCACATAAGTACATTTTTTTGAAATATTTTTCCTACTTAAGTGATTCATTCCAAAATATTGTTCTTCTGTGGATTATATTTGAACTTGTACCTATTTAAAGTGAAATATTAGTGATCTGCATGGGATTTTATGATATTAAATGATTATAACGTCTGTACAAGCTTTAGTCAACTAAAATTTCGATGTCGCTACGCATTTTCTGTAGCAACATTGTTAATTTAGTTGACTAGTTAGTAGGGAATTGCACGTAACCGTGTAAAATATCTAATTCCTAGCAGAACACGTTTTTAAATTCCGTCACAAATTACAGAAACATGCGCACTATTATAAGTGTGCGCTAAGACGGAGTATCGTCCGTCCCCGAATTAACACCCATTCTGTCCTTTAGGAAGAAGTATATTCTTTGGTAAAAGATGATAACTACCAAAATGTACCATATCCTGGTTTTGACCAGGCTTCAAACATCGATCCTATTATAAAACAAGACGACGATGGTATTCCTGAAACTCAATTTACAAACCGCAGGCAACACCCAGAAGATACGAATACAATAACGGACAGCACAAGTAGTGCGGATGTAACCAGTCACAAGAGAACATCTATTAAAAATAAACGCGCTAAAACAGAATTCAGAAAAAAAGTGCGTGACACAAGTGATAATAGTAGCGACTCAACTGGCACGGATGTATCTCAACAATCGCAACAAGAATATGGCTATGGTAAAAGTATAAGCTCCTCAAAATTACCTTATTCACCTATATTTCTCTTGGAAAGAGATCCGTTGTCACCGGGTTTATTGAATGAGGAATTGTACGATACGGTACGTTCACACACAGACGGTGAAAGCTCTTCTGCACACCGTAACGGCCTTTCAAGAAATGAACGCTTACCAGCTGCCATACCTGATATCATTACCCTAAGCCCTGGCTCGAATTTGAATATAGCTGAAATTGGTAAACAGGAAATTGGTACATCCCGTGCTGAGCAGCAATCCGAAAATGTTGACGTCATTATGTTGTCATCAGATATTAGTTTATTGTCTGATAGTGACGCCACCCAAATACTGGCGTCCTACAATAAACCACCCTCTAATGAAGAATGCCCACCTGAAATTAATTACCGCATTCGCATGTCTGACTCGGATTGGTATTTGCATCAAATTCCCGAAGAAGAAATCTGCACATCTCGTGATGACACCCTTCGGGACCAAACAGATATTGAAGAAGTCATTGAACAGCAATCGGTAAATGAAGAGCCATCAGACATTCACGTACCAACTGACGTTGAAGACGGTCGGAAACTACCAATCCAAAAGATTCAACTCGTTGAACCTGAACACATTTCCAGCACTCCAAAGACTGGCTTGGATTTACCAGTTGGTACATCATTCGATGACACCCTTTTGGAGCAATCTATAAATGAAGACATTCGCGTACCTGAGAACGAAGACGCTAGAAATATTAATCCACCTGCTGAGCCTGATTTCATTTGCAGCATTCCAAGGACTGGTTTGGCTTCATTTTTGCCTGAAGTTGATGACAACGATAACCGAAGAATAGGAGTATACCGTGCTGGTGCATTACTACAACATGAAGGTGAGAAATCATTCGTATAAACTAAGCAAAAATAATGCGAAAACCTAACTAAACAATTAAAAATATAAATTTCAGATGATGACACGGAGATGGACCCCAATTAAATCAATTCGTTAATTTTATTTAAATTCTAGTTTTAAGTATAATTATATAATTAAGTAGGCGGTAGCCGCTTTAGGCACATGTAAAGTTGGGGTAGATGTTGCTGAAACAAAAAAAAAGAACAAATGTGAATTTCTATATATTTATATTATCTAGTTTCGCGGCTGGATATAGAAATGTACCTTTGTTCCCTATTAAAGACTAATGTATGGTGAAACCAGATGATATGGATCGCCAACAAGCTACATTTTTACGGTTACTTATAAAAATTAAAAATATTGATTTAAGTATATGTCGAATTGCAGTACTGACACTTAACCTTGAGCTGAGCTTATGCTTTTTTGTACTTAAACAACGAAATGAAATAAATGAATTTTGATTGTAATTTATGAAACAGCAACATTGGTAATGTTTAATGTTAAATATCGTTGATGCAACGTATTTATACTTTTTGTGATTTTATTCAATATTTTTTCCAATTTTATATCCACATATTTTATTAAGTGAAATATTTATTTGTACATTTTTTATAGCAAAAAAAAATTATTTTTGTTTTGTTTAATATACATATACATCCTTATTTTTGTATTTATAATGTTGCATGGCTAAACTTGCAATATTTCTCAATTTAGAGATGTAATCCAAAGCATTGAAACTGAATGTTCACAGATTTCGTTATTGCGCAAATAAACTTGTGTATTTTTACTGGTTTTGTTTGAAAGCATACTATAATTTAAACTATGTTTTGTTACGGGCATGCCCTATATTTCTTCTAAAACATGTTAATATATAATCTAAAAAAAAAATTCTAAAAAATTTAGTTTGTATTAGTTAAGATGTTAGTCATTATATATTGTCTTACAAGAAATATATTGTAAGTAGTTCAGTTCTCAATTTAAGCGATCTCTTTAATAAATATGTAAAAATGTATATAATCTTGTGGGTTCAATAATCCATAAGTAACAATTTTATGAATAAGACTGACTTGTAATACTAGTGTTAAAAAAGCCTTACTTATAATATTGCACAATCATATTTTTACATTTTGTAAATAAAAATTATCGCCTTATAAAACTGATTTTTGTACATATATTAAGCTTAATACAAATGATTACAATTACTTCGGTTGCGTATGTATGAAAATCCTATAGTTAAAAACCTCTCATATTCAGTTTCATGCCACTACTTGCTTTTAAATTCAAACATCAAACTTAAACAAGATTTGGTACGCGAAAACGCACCAATCGTAGTACTTTAGGTAAGATATGCGTTGCGAGTAGTGGTTTTTAATTATTATGGCCTTTTGGTTAACAATTCGTTATATATAAAAATGTTATAGATATAAAACGATTTACAATTATATGTAGATTATGAATTTTTTTTTTGTGCATATATTAAAATTATAATATTAAGTAATTTTTTTCGGGCTTTGGGTTAACAATATGAATTTTTGAGTGTTAATTATTTTTATAAGGGCAGTATTAAGGGGGGTTCCAAATTTTTAGGCCCTATAACTCTGGAAGTATACGGGCGATTGGATTTAAACTGCGAGCGGATTCAAATGGGATGTACCAAATTTGGTGTGAATCGCTCCGGTACCTTCAGAGGATTAGAGGGCACATATTTGGTCTTACGAGCGACTAACATCCAAGTATATAAGTTATATATTATTTAGGATTCAGAGCGACGAGGCAAACACTTTTTGTTAATAAAAAATTTTGATTCGAGAATGCTACAGACACATGACCGAATGCTTTAACTTCTTCTATACTTCGTACGGCGAGCTAAAAACAAGCTTAGCTACAACGCACCTATGAGTTCAGCTCGCCTTATGAGTAATATATGCGAAAAAGATAATTATTATTATTGCCTTGGTTAATAATTTGAAAAAATGTTCCAATTTTTTGTAGATTATTTTGATATAAAAAATTGAGTGCATATTTTAAAATGCAAAATTATATTTTTAAATAATTTTTATTCTTCTATATAATATAGATATAATGATAGAGTTGAGCGACGCATCAGCTATTTAGAAGTAGTTAGGAGTAGCAAAATTTAATATAAAATAATAACAAATATGCATTTTTTGCGTTTTATTTATAACAAGATGTTACAGATAATTTTATAAAAATATTCACACATTTTTTTTTAACAATTTTATGTATGAAATTTAAGGCTAATAACAATTAATAATTACTTTAATCTCGTTTAGGCATGAGCTTAAAAAAGTGAATACTTTTAACAATGAATAACTTTCTGGTTTTACAATTGATATCAATCTAAGTATTACAATATATATTAATAAAAATATGCATATACATATTTTGTTAACCCTGTGGCACTGGCACCTAGGTTTTTCAGAAATATAGTGTACAAAAATGGTTACAACAGTTGGCAGATTAAATTTTATATTAGTGCATACATGTTTAAATTGTGTTCAATATGTGACAAATACAAATGGGTCAGACTTGATATAAATATTGGTGTTTGAAGAACAACTTAACCAATCTGGTGATGATTGATATCAATTTGTAGAAAAATACTGTTTTCTTTATACTAATAGGCATTAGCCCAAACGATTTATAACATTTCAATGCAGATGGCAATACCCATTCCACCACCAATGCATAAGGCTGCGCAACCACGTGATTTTTGCAAACGCTTTAAATTATGTATAAGTGTGACGAGAATCCGGGCACCTGAACAACCGATCGGATGACCTAAGGCAATGGCGCCACCAGAAACGTTTATCTTATCCATTGGGATGCCCAGTTTTTCAATCACTAAAATTGATTGAACTGCGAAAGCTTCGTTCAGCTCGAACACATCCACGTCGTCCAATGTCCAGCCGGCTTTCTTCAGCTAAGCAACAAAAAGATACAATCAATATTTTACGGATTGCCCCATTAATCAAACATTTTTTCTACGTTGTCGATTTTGTGCCGAGAGGATTTGATAAGTTGTTTGACATCCATACATACACATTTTTCTTTTCTTTTAATACGACATCTGGTATTACAAAGAATAATTTAAAATCTTACCACATTTGTGACTGAATCAATGGGTCCTAGCCCCATTTCAATCGGATCCAAACCAGATTGGCCGAAGGCAATAATTCGTGCGAGCGGAGTTAGTTGTTTCGTATTACACATCGCAGCACTCATCAGAACTACTGCAGCAGCGCCGTCGTTGATGCCAGACGAGTTACCGGCGGTCACCGTACGTTCCTAGAAAATAATTCAAATAATATAATAACCGTTGTATGTGCGATCGTATATGTTATTTGCGTATAATAACATGGCGCAGTGTTGTATATTACTTATGTGCCGATATAATTATTTTTATTGGTACAGTTTATTACTAGCATTTCGAAAACGATAAAATGACTTATGTTAATTAAATATGACTTAAAAACATGATAACCCAGTCATGAAAATGTTCTCTATTTTTTATTTGTTGGTTTGTGACTCGATAGTTAAACTGCAAATAAGATAATGTTTCAATTCAAATTGACTTACTCCAGGGCCACCCTTGAACACTGGTTTAAGCAGTGCCAATTCATTAATGTTAGTCGAGCGTCGTGGAAATTCGTCTACACTAACACTAAGAGCAGTTTTACCAGTGGTAACAGTCACTGGGACAATCTCTTCCTGGAAGTAACCATTGGTCATAGATGCATCAGTTTTTTTCTGGGACAAATATGCGAATTCGTCCTGGCGACTCCGTGATACATTGTACTTTTGTGCTAATGCCTCGGCTAAAGAAATAATATATGTTGACACATTCGCAAAAAGAAACACATATTATTGGCTCTTATGAGTTTGTGGAAAATATACATATATATATATAATTTAAAAATGGTTTCGATGAAGAGTGGATTGTATATGATATGGGTACAATTAGCTTATTAATATTATTATGAGTGTACGTACCAGTATCCCCCATGTGCATGGCGGTGGTAGCATCGGTCAACCCATCTACAAGGAGCGAATCTACAAAATTGGCAGTGCCCAATTTGACACCTTTTCGCAAATTGGCACAGTGTTGCGCCGATGTCATGCTCTCTTGTCCGCCAGCGACCACAATGGTAGCATCGCCAGAAATGATCGCTTGATAGCCCAACTGAACGGCTCTAAAATTATATTTACAAGTACATTGTTTAATAAAAATGCCGAATGTCGCCAAATAAGTATATTTAAAAAAATATATATAAATATAAGAATTCAGGATATTTCGTAGTATTTTTAAGACGAATACGTATATGTAAATGCTTGGGGCTCAATAGCGCTTTCTCAGTAAATGGAAGAAAAGTTGCTAATTCGTGCCGTTTCCGAGATGTATAAAATATAGTAAGAGCAAACTCTTACAACCTGTATAGATATTGCTTTCAAACAGCCTTTCGGTTTAAAATTTGAAGAAACTTTTTAGATATAAGGGAGACTCTACATTTTGGGGCCCTACAACTCCGTAAGTATACGGGTGATTGGATTGAAACGGATTCAAATGGGTTGCTAAAGAATATTTGGTTCAAATCACTCTGGTACCTTCAGATAAGTACAGGGCACAAATTTGGTCTTACGAGCGACGGACGACTAACATCCAAGTATATAAGTTATATATATATTTTTGGATTCAGGACGACGAGACAAGGTTTTTTTAAATCCGAGAATGTTACAGACACACGATTCAACTGTTTTATCTTTTAAGTACTTCGTACAGCGAATTTATAAATATGCTATAGAGATAAACCTATTATTTATTGTTTTAGTATCAGCAAAGAAAATTAAAAAAAATGCTATCCGTGTTTATTGCATATGATATATAATGAACATGTGATGTAATTATTCTTTATCGAAGTAAAAATAAATCATTTCTTTGGAAATACATTTTCAGGAAATGCGATAATTATAATTAAAATTAGAAAGACTGCTGTACTATTCAGAGTTGGCATGTTTTAAACTACTGTTTAATATTATGTATTTTATGTATCGTTTAAAACAGATTTTCTGGTGCAAACCCAACAAATAACACAGGTTTGCTCGTACTACCTGATTACTTAAACAAGTACTGAAAAATACTAGTTGAGGGATATTATACAAAAATAAAGCATTATAATGAATAAAAATAATGGAAGGAATAAATAGTCGAGTGAAGGCCACTCCAGCATGTTTTTTATATTTATTCTGGTAGTCAATAGATTTTACTTTGTGTTTAGTTTAATTGAAATTCATAATATTATAATTTTAAAAAGAATAAGTAATATATACGTATTATTACTAGTCAGTAAGACATTTTATTGTTTATTTTTTAGTTCTTGGAAGTAAAATTTTATTTATTTGAATAATTTATACGTTATATTTCTTATATTATATAACTTATTTACTGTGGGAATATTTCTGTACGGTTATGGCAAAAGTTGTTATGTCTGTTATGTAATTTTTGAATAAATAGGTAAAATATACAAATATATAACATATCAACTATTTCCATCTGCATTTTAAAACCGTTTTTTTTTCCCACTGAGACATATCAATCATTGCCAAGTCATAATACTTTGCCACCAAAACATATCAAGTGAAAAACCTTTTTTTTTTGCCTCATGTGTAGTTTTATGTAATTAAAAATATATATATATATATATATATATATATCAGTCGATTCGAAATTACTCAAATAATGCCTGATAAAAATATTTTCTATTTTGAATATACAGTTTCGGAGATAAAAAATAAAAACTATAATAAATGACCTATTTCGGAGGTATTTATCTCCGAAACTGTAAGTTAAAAAAAAACAAC
Source organism: Leistus spinibarbis (assembly GCA_933228885.1). Lineage (NCBI taxonomy): Eukaryota > Metazoa > Arthropoda > Insecta > Coleoptera > Carabidae > Leistus > Leistus spinibarbis. The sequence continues at coordinate 3,201,948 of OW121792.1, read as the reverse complement.
ATTTTTACCCGACTTTATTTATGCAATTACGAATCGACTGATATTTTATAAAGATCGAGTCGTAGTTTCATTTTCCGAGTTTAACGTTTAACCTTATTGGTAACTGTTTAAAAAATGTATTAAACGAGTATTTTTACTTTCTTTTACGAAGTAATAAGTAAGTCTTGTAATCATGAAAAATTTCGAACGGATATACACGTTTTGACCTTCCCTGAATCGAATGTGACTATTTTCGGAATGACGTCTGTCTGTCTGTGAACGCTCTAGAGCCAAAACTGCCAAACGTAAAATTATGAAACTTATATATACCCTAGATGTGCTCCTCCTATTTTTGAAAAGAATATTCAAACCGGTAGTGTTTACTCTATACATTTTTTGTTCTATCTCCAATATCACTAGAACGGCTACACTTACGGCAAAATTAGTTATATTTATAATGAAAGATATTAATATTTCGCACAACTTTTGTTTGAAATGTTTCTTCATAAATTGTACCAGTTATGAGAAAACTGCTACGAAAAAACTCAAATATCTTATTTACGTTGCCATAGTGATACCTACACTTGTGACAAATTTTATTATTTTTAAAACGAATCAACCATGAGTTACATCATTTGTTTCTTGTTTATTGAAAACAAACAAGCATTACATTGACAGTTAACTGTGTGAATTAATATTTAAAATATTGATTTCTTATTATAATAAATTGTATCAAGTAAATGATTTATATTATATATTTGCTAACATAATGAAATAACAATTTCAGAGTTTTACTGTGGAGTTTGACAGTTTAAGAGTGAATACGATAAGTACTTCAAATACAGATCCATTATAAATTGGTATAATTATCCAGTTATTATTAAGTTATAGTAATTTAATTTGAATTTTCATTTTATATTGGTCAGCAAAAGATTTTGTTATCACTTAATAATAATAACTATTATCTGTGCCTGTTTTTGCCAGGAAAACAAAATAAACATTTCAGAGTATTCCTGTAGAGTATTGGTTAGTTTGACCGTTTGTTATATATATATATATATATATATATATATATATATATATATATATATATATATATATATATATATATATATATATGTAGACAGTTTGTTTGGGATATATATGTATATTAATATCTATCTATTGAAAACTACGTAAAAGAAAGTTGAGTGCAGGCCACTCCAGATTTTTTTTATAAAGATCGAGCCCGAGTTTAATGTTTAACCTTAACTGTTTAAAACATGTATTAAACGAGTATTTTTTTAAATTATTTAAAACATGAAAATATATTTAAAATAGTAAAAAAAACATGTTATTTTTCTATTAAAAAAAAAACAGAAGTTAGAATGGAGGATGAATTCAATTGCGAATTTCCTAAAACCTATAAAAGTGCGTACAGAATAAATGGCAACACAGTGAATTATTTAAAAATGCACATACTTTAGGCCGGACCCGCAGAGCATATTGACGCCGTACGCCGGGACAGTCACCGGTAGTCCCGCCTTCAACGAGGCCTGCCTCGCGGGATTCTGCCCTTGACCCGCAGTCAAACTCTATGCAAACAAATGTTTCAGTAAACATTTAAAAATACAACCAAAATGCTAATTTACCTGGCCCATAACGACCTCGGACACTTCTGCCGGCTCGATTTTGGCCCGCTTTAACGCCTCTCGGATCACGCTCGACCCCAATTCGTGGGCCGGCACATTTTTAAACATACCACAAAATGAACCTACATAAACAATTATTATTTATAATTAGCGGCGTATTGAAACATATTTGTTATTTTTGTAATACCTATTGGCGTACGACAAGCAGATACGATTACTACAGTCCCTTCTTTAATCATATCATTGCCGATACAAGATTTGAATTCCATTTTTGAATGTACGAACACTGCCACGGATAGTGCCGAATAATGTTTGGCAAAGACAGTTTATAAAGTGAACACTCGTGGCAAAGAACGCGCTATTTATATCTTGGAGACTGCGCAGTTTTCAGAGATAACATAGCAATAAGGCTGCATCCCCATGTACACGTATTTACGTATTCGTGGGCATGCATTTCCATATTTTCATATATATATATATATATATATATATATATATATATATATATATATATATATATATATATATATATATATATATATAATATATATATATATATATATATATATATATATATATATATATATATATATATAACGGGTTGTTTCTTTAAAACAACGTATGAAAATTAGTTAAGTTAATTTTTCTACGAATAGACTTGCATACTATAGGCACTTTTTTATGTCTGCTGTGTTTTCTCTTAAGGATTGTTCACAGCTAAAGAATTAGTAATTAAGCTTAGAAATTATAAGTAATAATTCCAGTTTGTTGTATGACATACAAGGTTAACGTTCACAGCAACAACATTTATCATTAATTGTGTTGCTTGGAATGTTAACATTGCTTTTCATAATACAAACTAGATTATTATTTGTAATTTTCTAAGCTTAATTACTAATTGTTTTGCTGTGAACAATCCTTTAACCTTGTATGTCGTACAACATACTGGAATTATTACTTCTAATTTCTAAGCTTAATTATTAATTCTTTAGCTGTGAACAATCCTTTAACCTTGTATGTCATACAACAAACTGGAATTATTACTTATAATTTCTAAGCTTAATTACTAATTCTTTAAGGATTGTTCACAGCGAATTATTTAGTAATTAAACTTAGAAAATTACAAATAACAATCTAGTTGGTATTATGGCATTGCTTGTCATAATACAAACTAGATTATTATTTGTAATTATCTAATAGTCTAATTTCTAATTGTCGATTAAAACTAAGCTGGGGTCTGATGGACCCCAAGTGCCCGCAACAACTAGTAATTAAGCTTAGAAATTACAAGTAATAATGCCAGTTTGCTGCTGTTCACAGCAACAAAATTTATCAAATTTGTGTTAATCTTGTTGCTTAGAATGTTAGTTTTGATTGCCATAAAGGATTGTTCACAGCGAAACAATTAGTAATTAAGCTTAGAAAATTACAAATAATAATCTAGTTTGTATTATGACAAGCAATGTTAGCATTCCAAGCAACACAATTTATGATAAATTTTGTTGCTGTGAACGTTAACCTTGTATGTCATACAATAAACTGGAATTATTACTTATAATTTCTAAGCTTAATTACTAATTTTTTAGCTGTGAACAATCCTTAATACAAATTAGATTATTATTTGTAATTTTCTAATCTTAACTACTATTTGGTTCGTTGTGAATGGTGTGAAGATACGTGAATACGTATACATGGGGATGTAGACTGATCTAATAACTTTAGTTCTAAATAAAATCAAATAATTCTAGTTTATATTATGGCAATTAGATAATGAATTGAGTCTTATAATGTAGGGTGTTTCAAGGGGGATTTATTGTAGATTTAGGCATAGATGTCTGATGTCACGAACATTGCCCTAACATTTTTAGGCAATGAAGTTCGCGTTAGTAGTGTCCTCTATACGGTGTTGTTAGTTGCGAGGTCGCCTATTAGATGGTGTTACACCGCGTGCGGTAAATGTGATAAATACATGTATTGTGTTGCGTGAGTAGTAGGCTGTGACTTTGCCAAAATGGCAGAAAATATACAAGAAAGTTCTGAGCAGATAAAACTAACAGGTAAATACATATAAAATACACGAAAAACGGTTGAAACATATGCGTTATTATACATAAATAATATTCAGTTGTATTGATCTGTACTATAATGCCTCTGCAGTTACATAATCAATGATAGATGACCATCTGTAGTAAATATATTTACAAATTCGGTTGGGGGGTAATTGATCGAAATATATATGCCTAATTTTTGAATGTAGCAAATCGAATGTGTGATTTTGTTAGCGGTTTTGTTGCAATGTAATTAGATATATGATGCTTTAGTTTCGTGTTATTGCTTGAATGTTCGTATAGCTGCCTTGAAATCTCATAGTGGCCTTGTCAACTGATAGAAACGTATAAGATGTAGACTCTTAATATTAATTTTATTTACAATTTTAGTAGTCGTGTGTGTATATTTAATGAGTGTTGCATTGCCAATGCGAAGTTGACGAAATTTGACGTCGCCGGTGTGTTTTTTTTTTTTTTAAATTAAAAAAGTGTTCATTGTGTTCTATGTTATCTGTGCAAAGATAATTGAGTGGAATTTAAGCTTTTTCTTATTCAAAACGTCATTTTACAATCACTGAACCTATGTTAATTAACTTTGAATATATTAATGGTGTGCTCATGTCTTGTTAAAAGAAGCATGCATTGCATACCGCAGTTTATTTTAAGATTTTACATTTTCTTCATGTAGTCTGAAGTATTCAGACCGCCGGATATAAAATTCGTTGTTTTTTGTGTGTCGTCTAAACTTATATATTCGATTCTAATGAAGTGTTGTGATTTAAAGGGCCAGGTTCGAAACAGTCATCCATGGAAAATATTCTTAATGGTGAGTGAGTTTTTATAAATATATAAATTTAGAACATTCATCATTTATTTACTGTACTTTATATTTATATATATATATATACTGAGTTGCACCACTTTAACTTATATGTTTAGACAATGAAATTCTAGAAAAATGTAGGTTACATTGATTTAATATTGTAATTTATCCTGACTTTAATACAGTTTGTCGGATTGCTATAAACTAAATTATTTAATGGTTAGTGGTTAAGTGAGTGCAATTTAGGTAAGTGAATCAAATTTAAGAGTTGCTTGAATTTTATTTTTTTCTGATACTGTTCAACTGTATTTAAGTTAAAAAATATATATATATATATATGTTGAATTGATCGTGTTCTTTGATGACTCAGTTCAGCAGAGCGTTGCTCCAACATAGCAAAACCCGATTAAAGCACTGAATTTACCCTCTAAATAGATATTTCTACAACAATTACAGACGAATTACACTAATTCGACCTTTTCAACTCGCATTATTCCCTAATATTTCATTCTTTATACATTTGATGTACTTTCGCTTACTTAAAGCGATTTTCTGCCCTTTTTAAGATTCGGAATTGAACTGAATTGAAATATGCATAATAGAACAATATTGATTAATACTAATTTGTTGCTCCAACATAGCAAAACCCGATGAAAGCACTGAATTTACCCTCTAAATAGATATTTCTATAACAATTACAGACGAATTACCCTAATTCGACCTTTTCAACTCGCATTATTCTCTAATATTTCATTCTTTATACATTTGAAGAGTGCTTTCGCTTACTTAAAGTGATTTTCTGCCCTTTTTAAGATTCGGAATTGAACCGAATTGAAATATGCATAATAGAACAATATTGATTAATTCTAATTTGTTGCTTCAACATAGCAAAACCCGATTAAAGCACTGAATTTACCCTCTAAATAGATATTTCTACAACAATTACAGACGAATTACCCTAATTCGACCTTTTCAACTCGCATTATTCTCTAATACTTCATTCTTTATACATTTGAAGAGTGCTTTCGCTTACTTAAAGTGATTTTCTGCCCTTTTTAAGATTCGGAATTGAACCGAATTGAAATATGCATAATAGAACAATATTGATTAATTCTAATTTGTTGCTTCAACATAGCAAAACCCGATTAAAGTATTGAATTTACCCTTTAAATAGATATTTCTATAACAATTACAGACGAATTACCCTAATTCGACCTTTTCAACTCGCATTATTCTCTAATATTTCATTCTTTATACATTTGAAGAGTGCTTTCGCTTACTTAAAGTGATTTTCTGCCCCTTTTAAGATTCGGAATTGAACCGAATTGAAATATGCATAATAGAACAATATTGATTAATTCTAATTCCACTTAAATATATTATTTTATTTTCTATTACTACATATTTACTATATATATATATAGTAATTATTATTACAGGTGACCAAAGCAATACTGTATTATCTTGTATATATTTATACAATTAAACCCATTAAAGGATTGTTCACAGCGAAACAATTAGTAATTAAACATTGAAAATTACAAGTTAATAATCTAGTTTGTATTATGAGAAGCAATGTTAACATTCCAAGCAACACAATTTATGATAAATTTTGTTGCTGTGAACGTTAACCTTGTATGTCATACAACAAACTGGAATTATTACTTATAATTACTAAGCTTAATTACTAATTCTTTAGCTGTGAACAATCCTTTATAGTTGAATGAATTAAAACTAGTCGGGGCATTTTTTTTTTTTTTTGACATTGCACCGGCTGTCATTCTTTTAACATGTGCTCACCACACGACAATATATATTTCTTATTTATACTTTCTCGGCATAAATAGAAATTCTTTAATATTTAAGCTTTGTATGTGGGGATTTTGTTTAAAATTCTCTCGTGAACATTTTAGCGTTCACACTTAACCAATTGTGTGACGTCATGAACTAGGGTTACGCGATTCTTGTTTTAATTTAAATAATTTGTATATTTTATGGCTAACTTAGTCATACTTAATACTAAATTAGGATAAGCCTAACTAGTTGAAACAATTCAAATCAATTCTTAAATAATTCTTGCATTTTATTGCGAAAATATAAACTCTTATTTAAGTGCTACTGGTGCACTTATGTACCACGTGGCCTGCTTGCGCAGTTTCGTTGTAAACGCTTAAATATTTCTACTAACTACTGAAATCTTCACCTAAAGGATTGTTCACAGCTAAAGAATTAGTAATTAAGCTTAGAAAATTACAAATAATAATCTAGTTTGTATTATGACAAGCAATGTTAATATTCCAAGCAACACAATTTATGATAATTTTGTTGCTGTGAACGTTAACCTTGTATGTCATACAACAAACTGGAATTATTACAATTTCTAAGCTTAATTACTAATTCTTTAGCTGTGAACAATCCTTTAACGTAGGGTAAGTTCAATTTTAAATAATTACTGTGCTAATACAAACGTTATAATTTTGATTATTATATATTTATTCACTCGTTATAAACACAACGAAAATTTAAATGGTTAAATGATTCGTTTTAAATAAAATAAAAAATAACGAAATTAATATTGATGGCAACAAATTATTTACGGTTCTTTCTTTGTAATTTATACGATTTTATATATCTGTAATTGACAATTAAATATTGACAAATAAGGAATGCATGTCTAAACAATATATTGATTTCCAATAATTACAAAACCTTTTGCAATATATTCAGACAACATTAAAAATATTAATTTTATTATAATAATTATTTCTACTGATTTCACATAGAACAAATATAACAAATATTTAAAAATATGGTCAGAAATACTAGAAAAGTATTTGTATATTTTTAATTTACCGGAATCGATCACTATTTTAAAATTTTATTCACTATATTCATGTCATAAATGTATGAAAAGTATTAAAAACGCTAAAAATGCGTCAATGTTCTAACTTCGTTGACTCAAAACTGTTTTTTTAATTTTCGGCAAAAGTTTATAGAAAAGTTCCCCCATAGGTAAGAACAACACCTTGTGCTTTTTATTTTTTCAATTGTCAATTAGCAAATATGTGTGCTCTACTTTCTTTTACAAAGTAATAAGTAAGTCTTGTGTAATCATGAAAAATGTCGAACTTGAGATTTCAACGGATATACACGTTTTGAGCTTCCCTGAATCAAATGTGACTATTTTCGGAATGACGCTCTTGAGCGCAAATACTGTCCAAACACGTTAAATTGTGAAACTTCAAACTTAAGAAACCGGAAGTGCATGTTTACTCTATGCATTTTTTAATTCTATTTCCAATATCACTAGAACGGCTGCACTTATGGCAAAATTAGTTATATTCATAATGATAGATATTAATATTTCACACCGTTTTTGTTTTAAAAGTCTCTTCAAAAAATGTACCAGATACGAGAAAACTGCTACGGAAATTCTTATTTATGTTGCCATGTATTTGCATATAGTTTAATCAATCATATTATGATTTGTGCCTGTCAATATTGTGATTTTTTCTAGTAAAAACTACGTAAAAGGAAGTCGAGTGCAGGCCACTATAGCTTTTTTTAATACACTTAATTAAAATATGTATAATTCTTTTATTTATTTAATCAATTGCCTGCAATTTGATAACACAAGGTTTTTGAGGCGCAGATTATGAATCGGTCTCAAAATCGGTCTAAAAACAAAATGGCGTCTACAAAATGAATATATTTTTTCTTTTTTTTATTTATTGGTCCTTTATTAGTGGATATCTGGCAAAATAAATGTTTGTCAATGTTGATTTTGTTGATGTAGTTCGTTCTAGTTGATAAATTTCAAGCGAAATTTTTGCCGGTGTAAAATTAGATCACGCTTCCGGTAATATTAGTGAAAAGCTATCACACTTATTTTTAGAACAAATTTGGTCTGAGCCTATTCTTCAATTGTGTAAAGATTGTTCACTGAAGACACATTAGTGTAAAGCAGGAAACTTTTCGGTGAAATTTTCACGAAAAAATTTAAAGGTACCGTGAGACAACAACGAGTCGGAATTTGTGAAAAGAAAATCTATGCACATTTCGCTCAGCAAAATATGTGGTTTTTTTAATTGCAAGTGCGACACAAAAACTTCACTTTCTCTTGAAAGAATTATGAAATTTTTAAGTTATAAATAAACGCGGTAAATTGCTTTGTTTCATTTAACGTTCGGTGATGAATTTTAAATTAATTTTCAAATGGCATCAATAAAATAACAGGATTGATTATTTAAAAAAAAAGAACAGTAGTGGCCTTAACTCGACTTTCATATACTTCACAGTCTATATAACATATTGCTTTATTTTGTTTTAAATTCGTGCTGTATAAAAGTAAAAATAATTGTTAGTTTTTAATGGATATAGCCGTTTCGAGGTTCACTTAGTACTTTTTGACTATTTTCTCAATGAAGTCTGTCTGTCTGTGTGTATGTGAGTCTCATTACCTAAATAGTGTAGAGATAGGCCCTTATTTTATCCAAATATGTGTACAAGTAAATTTATTATTTGTGTTTCAAGTTCAGAACACATTTGAGGTTATGTTTCCCTTTAAAAATCCCAGTAAATTGTTATCGTACAATTAGTAATAATTAGGTATGTGTAATTCATTGATACTAGTTAAGTTGTTTTGATAACAATGAGGACTCATTTAAAATAAACTACCTGCATTGATTCATAATTATCTTGATATTTAGTGTTTTAATTTCAATGTTACTACAAATATTTGATTCATTTGCACTTCCCAGTACTACCAGTGGTACTACACTTAACCCTGTATCAGTGGTACCACCTAGAGACCAATTGTTTTTCCGTAGATTAATATTTATTACTGTTACGATATTTCACTTTTAAATGAAACATTAAAAGCGAATTGAAAAAAGAATCTTTTCTTCACACGGTCGCCATTTTGTCAAATATTAACTTTTTACACCAAATGGTGGTATAAGCTTCAGAGTATTTTATACGCTTTTAGAATCTAACATTAAAATTGGATTTAGATGACCCGAGTACGCCCGTTTAGTGGTGACCTAGGCATACTCTCCGCGTTATCTAGGAAAGTCTCATATATTTTTGTACGAAAAAAATGTTTAAATGTAGAAAAAAGACGAGTAAATAAGTGGCCTAAACCCCAAATTTATTTCTTGATCCTAACCTGAGAAAAAAATTCATAAAAGACATGCTTTTTTTGTTTCGGCCAAAAATTGTAAGTACTCTTTTAAGTTTGCGTCTCTGCGTTTATTTATAATAGAACTTGCCATTTCAAGGCAGTCATTTATCTAACTTATATTTCGGTAAGTAACGACTTACTTATTTTTCTCTATTTTTATAAACAATTTCGCAAATGTAAGACCAAACCATTATTCTATGTTAGCAAAAGTATATTTTGATAGAATCTGGGTTATTATCTTTATTGTTAGGAAATTTTTGATAGAAGATCGAAGAAAACTAAGAAAATGTATTACATATTTAAAAATTCATAATAATTATTTTTAATAACCTTTGGGTTCAAAATAGCTTAGATTTTTTTTATGAATACAATATTTCCTTATATGAATTCGTATAAGACAGTTAAATTGTAATCATATGTCGCTAAAATCGTCTAATAAATAATCTTTGCGTTTATTTAACACGTTGACTGCCGACTACGGTATAATCCGTATATGGTGTCTCATAAATAGTGCCAACTATACGAGTTTTCTCGTAGAGCGTCGTGTTTGACGCGTCGCAAGGAATTTTGATGAAATGGGGTGACACACTGGGGTGTACACCACCCCAGGCCCATTTTTCCTTAATTTAAAGTACGTAAACCTAAGGGAAACGGGTCTATAACCACATTTGTTGATTGTTGATTTTATATTTTGGCTATAAAACCGACATAATTTTAAAAAGTAAGCTCTTAAGAAGCATTTTTGTTGCTGGGGTGCAGTGCACCCCAGTGTGTCAAGTACGTCACTCCGCAGAAGTGTGTCAAAATAAAACCATATTAGATTGTGTCCAAAAATTAAACTTGTATTATAATTTAATTTAATCTTTGAGAAAACGACGTATTGTTCCTATTGACTGTAAAATCCGCTTAGTAATGACATGACTTTTGCATGTTCAAAAATTATTTGTGTTCTAAACATAATTTACAATTATTATTGCTCTATGACCGATTTCGAACATCGTTATAAATGTTTAATTGTACAGTTTAATTAAATTTAACGAGGTCGAATTAATATTTGTATTCGTATTTATTCAAAAATGTTTTTACTAAAAGAATTTCTAATTTTAAAAGTTGTTTTAACATGCGAAATGTTCCATCTTTCAATTATACTGTGAACTAATCCCATACTTATGGATTTAATGAATTATAACTTCAACATTTTTAAAATTCATTCCATGTGTTGGAAACAATAAACCAAATAAATCTAGGGCACTATTAATTAATTGTCTAATCTAGCAAATATACAAAGGAATGTTTGTAGTTTTTCTTTTTATTGCTTTAAGAAGACTTTTTGAAACATTTAATATTTGAGTTTACATATGAAGAAATATCTTGCATTTTGAGTATTAAGGAAGTTCCAAATTTTGGGGTCCTATAACTCTGGAAGTTTAAGGCCGACAAGATTTAAACTGCGAACCGATTCAAATAGAATACAAAAGAATATGTGTAGCAAATTTGGTTCAAATCGCTCCGGTACCTTCAGAGGAGTATAGGTCACAAATGTTGGTCTTGCGAGAGACGACTAACATCCAAGTATATGAGTTATATATATTTTTGGATTTTTTTTTATCCAAGAATATTACAGACACACACGACCCGACTGCTTATTTCTTAAGTACTTCATACAGCGAATTTATAAATATGCTATTAAATTCCCATGTGCCTAATTGCCACCTAAGGGTGGGACATTATGTCCTCAAAAGCAACAAATCTATTTTAATACAACAATAAATCATAACTGGTCCTTCGAGCCGGATCATTTACTTAAAGCATGTATATTACAATGTCATTTATCAAAATTAAAGTAACTTATCATTTGTTTCGGCGTTGTTAGATCCCAGGTGCGCACGTTCAGTTACTGGTGCTTTTACCCTATATGGTTAATAATTCACTTAGTTTAATTTTTTTTTTATTAAAATAGTTTTATGCGCGAGTTAATTGCTATTGTTGGTAAAATAGAAAATATGTAATTTTTTCTAATTATAACTGTAAATATATGACAGGTATGTTTCATATTTAAACTAGTATGAATTACGAAATTATATAGTATAATATTTAATTATTATCTTTTTAAAGTATTTTACATTTTTGGATTATAATTCAGAAAAATGTAAGGTTATGCAATATTTGCATTCTGAGTGAATAGATATTTATTTTATATGACTGTTGATACTTGCATTTGACTATTTTGGCTACTTATGTTTTACGTGTAGCAAATATGGTTTAAATCGGTCTTAAAAATAACCGATATCTAAATAAATGAATTTTATACATTTTCATCATTTGGAAAAAAAATATAGTAACGATTCGATACCTTCAGTTCTTTGTTTTATGCGACAAAGTTTGCACTCCGAAGACAACAAAATATGCAACGAAGTTTGCACAAACACAAAAGTCACATATATATTCATAAAATATATTTTCTTTTGACAAAATACTGCAACTATCTGAACAAGCATAGATACAAGCCCCAATGTTCTCAGCTCGTTGTATAATCTATTTAGTATTTCATTTTTAAATTAAGAAAACATAAAAATAGCAAATAGCTACAAGAAGAGTTATTTCAATTTTGGTCCTTTTAGTTTTTTTTTGGTAATTTGTTATTTTGAACATTCGTTTTTAAATTTAAGAACATATGTTTCTGTTTGGCATTTTGAACATTCGTTGTTTTGGGGTATAATCTAATAGTGGACATCTGAACAATTGCTTTTAAGGGAATTCAAGAAAATTTGTTTCTGTTTGCCATTTTGAACATTCGCTGTTTTGGACTATAATCTAATGGTGGCATTCTGAACATTCGCTTTTAAGGGAAACCAAGAAAATATGTTCCTGTTTGCCATTTTGAACTGTCGCTGTTTTGGGGTATACTCTAATGGTGGAATTCTGAACATTCGCTTTTAAGGGAATTCAAGAAAATATGTTCTTGTTTGCCATTTTGTACATTCGCTGTTTTGGGGTATAATCTAATGGTGGCATTCTGAACAATCGCTTTTAAGGGAATCCAAGAAAATATGTTCCTGTTTGCCATTTTGAACATTCGCTGTTTTGGGGTTTAATCTAATGGTGGCATTCTGAACATTCGCTTTTAAGGGAATCCAAGAAAATATGTTCCTGTTTGCCATTTTGAACTGTCGCTGTTTTGGGGTATAATCTAATGGTGGAATTTTGAACAATCGCTTTTAAGGGAAACCAAGAAAATATGTTCCTGTTTGCCATTTTGAATTGTCGCTGTTTTGGGGTATAATCTAATGGTGGAATTTAATTCTAATTTGTATAAGGCAATTCTATACATATTTAAACGCTTATAATTTGAAAATGATTATCTTTGCACCAAATTGGTTGATAAAACGAATAATGTTGAATTTTTGAATGATTTATTATATTAATGATGTTGTCAATATTTTATAGAATATTCTATAGAGTTATAGATAAACTCATTCCATTATAAGTAAATATACTTAAATTCTGTATATGACAAAGTTTGTGAGCGCCGAAATAAAAGTATTGGTTTAAATTCCTGCAAAAGTAAAAAAATGGAGGTGTATTCGCGATATTTACTGTTGAATACAATTAATGTGAAATGTATAAAATTATTAATTATATTGCAAAAATAACAGTTAATTTCATATTTGGCATAAACAGTCAGTCATGCAAAACAATGAACGTGTCGGAATGAACAAATATGTAACGAGTATTGAATTGGCTAAGCACAGACAATCACGTGATACCGCGGGCCGCGTACGGCGTACAACACAGTGTGCCCCGTGGAAGTGGCAAGCCATCGCAAACATGAGATAGTCCGATAGTCGTGGTCTTGGTCTCTTACATGCTGTCCTGCTGCCTCAGTCTCGAGTCGGTCTTTGTTGTGTATATGTTCGAAATTTCATCACTCGCCGTCGCGTACCCTAACTCTTCGCACAATCATTCGTATTTTTAATTGTGAACTATATTTAATGATAACTAGAGTTTCGGAGTTATTGTGTGTGGTTATGGCTGTGTTTGTTCTCACTTGAAATTGATACGAGAATGTTGACGGTTTTACACCACCAAAATGACTGTATGGATGACATTGATCATCTGTTCTTATTGCCGGAGCGGGCCCTGCAAATGGATAGCACTACCTTGCAGAAAGATTTAGCCGGTCTTGATTTTGATCCGCGGCTTATGCATGCGGCTCCTATGGGCAACATATGGCTGTGTGAGTAATCATAACAAACAAGTTTTACATACCAAACAATACCCAGACGGACACACACACCCACACTCTTCCGATCATAACCTTAACCACTAGGGAGACGCATTTTATCTCAATATTGTTCATTACTCATCCTGCTTTTATTTAGTGGCGGGGCAACACTATTTATACTTACTAGCGACACTGTAATCTTTTAAGCACTCGGAAGGATATTTGATAAGAACATACTGAGAAGCATCATTTTGTTTGCCACTTAATACTTTTAGCAACCAACATAGCAAATATAAATAAAAAGATAGTTAAGATAAGTTTTAAAATAAATATATTTCTTTATATTATGGTAATATTCCGGATAGATAAAACAGCGACATGTTTCATTATCTTAACTATACCGTATAGTAATATATATAGATACTTGCAGCAACTATACGTGTATATTTGAAGCAATTGATAGTTAAAGCATATTATAAAGATTACGATACACTTTTTAACTAATGCGTTTCTCTCTGTACACTACTATAGTTGTATTTAATACTAAGCGAAGTTTAAATAATTATTCTTTTTTGTCAAATCTAGACATTAAATTAACATATTTGCCATATAGTTAAGTCTACCAGTGCATCATTAACTATAACGTTATACATATTTGATTATTATATATATATATTCAGTATTAAAAAACGAAACTAGGACAATAAGTCTATCGGATAACAAAATAACGTTTTAGGTAAAATTGCTCTTTTGGTAATTCATATTTATTGAAAATAAAAGACTTTATCATTTTAATTTTGTATTTATACAACTTTTTCTATAAATATAATTAAATATTGGCAAATATTACGTGTTTTGGTGAATTGGAATTACCATTTAGCGGCCACTGTGGGGTCGGACAGACCCCACGTTCTTAGATCTTGATTTTAAGTATCTAAATTTTTGGATTAATAATCTAATACATTTAAATAATAAGCTATTTTACTAACAATGTATATAGTTGATTTTTTCCAAAATATCCTCATACATTTTTCAAAATAAATACCTTTTTTATTTTAAACTGACCTAAACCAGTATTTAATACTTAAAGTACTACATCTAAAGAAGACTCAGTTAAATTTTCAGCTCATTTTATCAATAAATTAAAAAGTTATACATTTTTAAGTAAAAATCGTTTTTTTTATAAACTTAAATTAAATATTTACTTATTTAAACTACTGTGGAAACTTTAAATTAATCTTCAATGAGTATCCCAGATTTTTTTCAAGTCAAAATAGTAAACATACTTTTTTTTTATAACGATTTCTCACGATGGGGTCCAAATGGACCCCAGTGTGACCGCTATGTTACGGCAACGAAGTGTGGATTGTTCACAGCTAAAGAATTAGTAATTAAGCTTAGAAATTATAAGTAATAATTCCAGTTTGTCTTATGACATACAAAGTGGGCCAAATAGTAATTACGATTACAAATTACAATTAATATACCAGTTTATTTTATGGCAATGAAACAAATTGGATTATTACTCGTAATTTTTAATTTAAATTGGCTCGCTGTGTATACAGCGTAATGAATTGTAACATTAGGAAGAAATAGGAGTATTTGATTGATGAATATAATAAGTTTTTTTTGTATTGGTAAGGGAAAACGCGTGATGATATTTATTTAATAAGAACGAAACTAGTTAATGTTGTGGTGAACCAAGGCTATTTAGACATCATAATAATTCAAGCACAAGGAAGCAATAGAATATTTGACATGCCAGAACGAACGTGTATTTATAAGAAGAAGAAGAAAACTCTTACTTTTCACAAAACCATTTTTATCTTTCAATTAGATTTTTTTTTACACAATGCGATTAATAAGTCATCAAGAGCTCGTATTGCCCATTAGGAAATACAGTTCTTCTTAGAAGAACGCAATAGAGAGACGCATGATTATTAATCTAAAGTAGGATTTATTAAAACGGAGCCAGCGACAAGTAGCGGCGTATCATTTTACAGTTCATATTTTTAATAATCACATCGAATGTTTTGTATTACTATAACTAGCATCATGCGATACTATACGGCAAATTAGGTTCATTCATCATTTATTCCGTGATTTTGGCCATATTTGACAATTCCCTGGAATCGAATATATTTCAACGGTTAAAAAGGGCTCTCTTTGAGTCTATTTTGTTTTCTTTACTCAAATATTGTCAGGCATAGATAGATTTATTAATTATTAGCTCCAAACATGCGTACATTTGTTGAAGAAAGTTTTCAAACAAAAGTTATGTGAAATATTAATATCTTTCATTATGAACATAATTATTGCCATAAGTGCGCAGACGTTCTAGTGATATTGGAGAAAGGACAAAAAATGCATAGACTAAACATGCACTTCCCGTTTGAAATATCTTTCTAAAAATACGAGGTGCACATCTAGACCATTTACTAGTCTTAAGTTTGTAGTTTTACAATTTTACGTTTACTGTGTTGGCTCCAGAGCGCTCACACAGACGTCATTTTGAATATAGTCACATACGAGTCAGGGTTTAAACGTGTATATCCGTTGAAATCGTTAACTGCGTGTGAGAAAATAAAAATGTTTAGTTTATTTCAAATAAACGTAATTTTTGATTATTTATTAGATGATTTTAAATATATTTGACTACAATTCTGTGTTAAGGCTGTCTATTACCTTATATTTTGGTTCACACAGACGTCATTTTGAATATAGTCACATACGAGTTTGGGTCTAAACGTGTATATTCGTTGAAATCGTTAACTGCGTGTGAGAATATAAAAATGTTTGGTTTATTTCAAGCAAATGTAATATTTGATTAATTATTAGATGATTTTAAATATATTTGACTATATTGCTGTGTTAAGGCTGTCAATTACCTTATATTTTGGTAGGTAACGACTTAATTGTGATTTATTTTTTGCAACGTTTATTAAAACTAGTGTTGAGACTATAAAAACCTGAAAATTAATACGGAAAAATAGTGAATGTTTATTTTTAAATATATCAACTCCTGCCAAAGCGGCGCAACATTTTGGCATAACAGTTCATAATTTTATGAGGTTAATTTTTGTATGGCAGTTTTTAGATTATAATAAGCTCGTAGACTGAAAACTGAACAAAATTTAAACAAAAAAAAAAAAATTAAATAACTGAACTGCGTCATTTTACTCGAAACATTTTCTTTTGCAAAATCGGCAGAATGCCAACAGCGGAATTTTTGCATTCGAAATATTTCGTCTAATATATGTTGCATTATAACCAAGGTTTCATAAAAAAATTATATGTTTCGGTTATCCGACCCAGATACAATTTGGCGTGTTTAAGCGATATAAAATAACTTGATTTATTAAATGATATTTAACTTATTTTAATAATCAATTTTTATTGATCTTCTATTTTAAGACTTCAAATTAACTGGGATTTGCGTATACGATTTTTCCTAAATCATATATTTTATATTCAGTTATTAATGGCGTAGTTCTGCGCAAATCTATAATTCTGTTAAATAATCGGTGGTTCTTTAATAAATATACAGTCAAAACTCGGTTTACGTAAGCCTGGTTCAGTCGAACTTGGGCCCAAAGTACTGTAGAATTTTTTTTAAATAACCTGTCAGGGATTAATCCATTGTTAATTCCTTTAGGGCAATATGTTTCGGTTTACGAACATTTCAGCTTACACGGACGAAATAGGTTCGTGTACCGAGGTTTAACTGAATATTTTAGTTGCATAATACATGAATCATGTTCGATATCTTTATGACATATAATCGATGTTTCATTAGCAATTCAAGAATGTTTTAAACAGTGTCTATAGTGTTTTATAGCAAATATCAGTATCAGCAAACAAAAAAAAAATGATTTCTTGCATTCATTTATCTGATTGTTGAGGAATTTGCCCCGATTAAACGAAATAGTGTCCAAAGTAAGCGATGAAATACGGTTTTTCACTTCAAATGTGTTATTTAAATTGTTAATTTTGTAACTAAAAAGACAGCAAAGAGTTTTTTTTTAACTAAAAAGATAGCAAAGAGTTTTTTTTTTAGATATGAAGGACTTTTATTTTTCTTGGTTTAAAATGCTAAACGCGGATATAAAATTAATCTGTAACAAATGAGAATAATGTTGAATACCGCACAATCATATAGCGTGTCAAAGAGAATTTCAACAACACTTTCTTCAATGACAAATCTATTGAATTCGACACGTTAGGTGGCACAGTAATAGAGAGTTGTACTTACAATATAACCAAGCTTATATTGCCTCTTTTATTATTCATTATTAACTGCGATTTTAAACATAAAATGTCTAGATGAACTATTGCAAGATTAAATACTGTCTTAATTTGCCGTATTTAATAGTTATTTTGCCACATTTGTTGCCACATTTTACATAACTATTATAGCAAAAAGAATGGGTTTGCAATAAATTAGAATTTGCATCACTATTAAGATTCTATTGACCCTTAAATATATGCAAGTTTTAAAAAACTGGATATTTGAGAAAATATATTTAAAATTAAAATATTTAAACTAAATAAATATATATACTTAAATCGTAAACAGTATTAAATAATCGTCCTCTTTTCTATCACCAATATATATTTTTCTCGTGAACCTTTAGACTATTCGGGTACCTAATTTTTATTTTGGTTCATTTTTAACTTGCCGTACAAAGTACAGAAGAGCTAAAGCAATCGGTCGTGTGTCTGTAGCATTTATATTACTCATATACTTGAATGTTAGTCGTCGCTCGCTCGACTAAATTTGTGCCCTCTACTCCTCTGAAGGTACCGGAGCGATTTGAACCAAATTGGTTACACATACTCTCTGACACCCCATTTGAATCCGTGCGCAGTTTAAAATCAATCGCATGTATACTTCCCGAGTTATAGGGCCCCAAAATTTGGAGCCCCCCTTAATACTGCCCTTACAAAAATAATTTAAACACCCAAAAATTCTACTAAAATTTATAAGATATTTTATATCTACAAGATTTTCTCATATTGTTAACCCAAAGCTCGAAAAAAATTTATTAAATATTATAATTTTGCATTTTAAAATATGTTATCCCGAGTTATAGAGCCTCAAAATTTCTTCATATTTTATTAAAATATCTATTTAAATATATATATATATATATATATATATATATATATATATATATATATATATATATATATATATATATATATTTTATATTAATCATATTTTTTCATGTTGTGGATTCAAAATTTGGATTTACGAAACAGCAAATTTCAATATATGAAAACATAGAATAATTGTTTGGCCTTTTACAAAATTGGTTATAAAACTAGAGAGAAATAAAATAAATGGCAGTCTTAAATACAATTTATAATTTTAATTGCAAAATAAATGAAAGTTAATTTGAAACGAATTTTATTGGCATATCCATTGTAGATGAATATTGTATTTTAATAATGCAATTACACTGTTTACTTTTCGTAAAAATAATTACATGCGTTTTTCCACATTCACATACATGAATTGTTTGTTAAAACTAAAAATAAGCATGGCTGCCACAGCCTGAAAATAGCTTGTACTGCTGTGACCTTCGAAATTAATTTCACGTGTGTGCTGCAACGTACTAGGGATACATAACCCTATATTCCATGACGCGGGTAGTCTAATTCGCTTAACCTCAAACACAAATACGTAGGAAAGGGGGGAGCACACTTTTATACCAAGAATGTCAAACATTAACATTTGACCCGCTAATTGTGTTATTTCATGTTATTATGATTTTTTTTGTATGCTCTTTTATAAGCCTAGATTAATTTTTTGAAGGTCACACATTCTTTAAATAAGTCAACGTAACAAGGCTATATATATATATATGCGTTAAGTATT
Organism: Leistus spinibarbis; assembly: GCA_933228885.1. NCBI lineage: Eukaryota > Metazoa > Arthropoda > Insecta > Coleoptera > Carabidae > Leistus > Leistus spinibarbis. Next base: position 3,182,179 of record OW121792.1, on the reverse strand, counting down.
ACGCTTAAAGTCAAGACAATTACTTTGAGGAAGTACTTAATGAGTCAAAAGATGTACCACAAGTAAAGTTAGTCATCGAAAATACTACAGCTAACGTAACAAGGTTTACACTAATGCTTTTAGCTTGCTCAAAAAAAAAAAATGAATTAAATTTTATTACTGTTAAAATCAAACTTAAAGTTTAACTAAAACAGTTGTTTTTAGTAAAATCTTAAATTTCCTCAGTTCAAACTCATATGTTTACTCTGTCTATCACATCTTCTCGCTCTCTCACTGAGCAAGAAGAATTAACCGAAATTTTGTGTAAATTGGTTAAGGGGTTTTCCTAGTTTTTGTGGTTAAGAAAGGAGCTTTTAAATTATTGTTTATATTTAAATCAAAACCATTTATTAAATAGTTTTTTCTATACATTAATATATGCTTTAAGGAATATATATATATATATATATATATATATATATATATATATATATATATATATATATATATATATATATAAAATATTCATTATTCCATTTGATATTAGCCCCTAAGCGCGTACTCAAAAATGATTTAAAAAAAAAACGCTTAAACTCCACAAATAACAAGATTTGGTACGCGTAAAACGCACCAATGCGTGTAGCTCGCCTTTAGGTAACATATGGGGTGCGAGCAGTGGTTTTTAATTATAATGGCCTTTTTTTGGTTAACAATTTGAAAAAATGTTATAGATATAAAAAGACTTACAATTTTTTATAGATTATATTTTTAAAATTCAAAGTTATAATATTTAATAATTTTTTTTTCGAGTTTTGAGTTAACAATATGAAAAAATCTTGTAGATATAAAATATCTTAGAATATGTAGTAGAATTTTTGAGTGTTTTAATTATATTCAATATAAAAATATTTACTTCCATATTTTGAATCTACAATATGAAAAAATATTATTAATTTAAAATATATATATATATAAAAACATATTTTTAATAAAATATGAAGACATTTTGTTCCACTCCAAATTTTGAGGCTCTATAACTCGGGTACATATTTTAAAATGCAAAATTATAATATTTAATAAATTTTTTTCGGGCTTTAGGTTAACAATATGAAAAAATCTTGTAGACATAAAATATCTTAGAATCCTTAGTAGAATTTTTTGGTGTTTCAATTATTTTTATAAGGGCAGTATTAAGGGGGGTTTTAAATTTTGGGGCCCTATAACTCGGGAAGTATACGGGCGATTCGATTTAAACTGCTAACAGATTCAAATGGGTTGTCAAGTAATACGTGTACCAAATTTGGTGTGAATCGCCCCGGTACCTTCAGAGTAATACAGGGCACAAATTTGATCCAAGTTATATATATATATATATATATATATATATATATATATATATATATATATATATATATATATATATATATATATATTTTGGATTCAGGGCGACGAGACTTGAACTTTTTGTGAATGCTACAGACACACGACCGATTGCTTTAGCTTCTTCGGTAGGTGAAAAGATCTTATTGCGGATTGTTAGTTACTAATCTTATTTTAACTCCCAATGCCCAAATCAAATAAACCTTAATACAGATATTTACAGTTACTAAAAATACAGTGGCACACCTGCTCATTGTATTTCGGTCACCAATTATTATAACGCGTGTTTATAACCATAACACATACATTATTTATTTGGTCGTACCAAATTCTTTAGAGGTATAAACCTATAATAACATTTCAATTGAGTTGTTCTTTCATGATCTAAATTTTAAATTAGATCATCTAGGATATAGATACTATTATTATGGTTTGGCCTTGAATCTTATAAATCAATTTTATTCACCAAAACGAGTAAAGAAAATACAAATTATTGATACTAGTGAATCTGCGCAGTCATAGAAAAAAACGTGTATAGTGTCACATTTATAATGTTAGGCAAATATGAAAATAAAAGAATGTAAAATCAATTTAAATATACAGTACAATGCCCTCTATATTCTGGTGTTGGAATTAATGCAACATGTAAGGCGAAAAGTCGATTTTTTTGTGTGCAAAACTTGTTGATTCCACACACCCTAAACTATAATGCGGTTCGGTAAATCGATAGCATAAAACATTGACTTTACGAAACTGAACTGACACAATATTATTCATTTATGTTAAATAAACTAAATTCAAAGCATTTCCATGTTAAGTAATTAGCATATTATTTTTGATTAGCTACACTTTTTACTGTTGCCATGAATATAGTGGTAATTCTATGGATTTAACCTAGAAATTGATATGAAAATAATAACCTTTTTTTTTGTAAATGTGTTGTATAAGCTTCGATCGCATTGAACAAAAATAGGGCATGCAACTAGGTTATATATTTGTACATATTTAGGAGTTGAAATTCAAGAATACTATTATGTGTATATATAATTTTAATATTTAATAACTGATCATTATTTTTATTTTAAATTTCTCACATAGCAAAGCTATTAGACATTCTTACAATCGAATTTTTTTTTTAATATAGATATTCATTTCACATTACTCTGATTACGAAATTGTAAATAACTCGTGTAGTTTGGCGTGTGGCCTCTTCTAGGAATTTACCAGATCGTGTTTAACTAAATTTGGTTTAAATATGAGCAGGACCGGACTAGGTTAAATCATATAAATCCATATACAATTTAAAAAATTTAATTCAAATAAATTCCTCAAACTGTTTTAATTAATTATTTACTGAATACATATTCATTTTTAATAGTTTTTTTAATTGAATATCTACCCACTGAATTCTTTGAATGATTATTTTTTATTTACGAAAACACCTACTTTTACATATTAAAAACTCTTTTATCAGCAATATTATAATATGGTGAAATATTATTTCGAATAGATCCATTCACAGCGAGCCAATTAGTAATTATAATTAATACTATTATTTTATGACAATGCTAGCGTTCATAACGATTTATAATTAATGCGTTCATTTTATTGCTGTGAAAGTTAACATTTGTAATAAAATAAACTAGGTTATTATTTGTAATTTTTCATTTTAATTACTAATTGGCTCGCTGTGAATGTAACAGCACATTATGTATACAAATGTAGATATCAACTAAATACGAATAATATCCATGATGAAAAGGTATTATTTGCTATATTAGAAGCGTTTAAATAATCATAATATTAATGACAGAATTTATTTATGGTTCAATTTGTCTAATTTTGAATTTATACTATTTTTTTATAACTACTAGATAAATAATACGTTTTTAATTTATATTGTTATTGAACATGTACAAACAATTTATTGATTTCCAATAGATACAAACCAATTCAGAAAAAATTAAAATATTAATTTTATTTACAAGAATTATAATATTTTTACTATTTTGACACAGATAATTCAAGCAATAGACACAACCCCTTAGGCCTTAGTACCAATTAAAAACAGCTGGAGTGGCATACACTCGACTTTCTTGTTCCTCTATTATATGTATTTTATGTTTTAAATATTCACCTTATGATAACTAGGATTTAAATCAATATGTATTGTAATTGGGGAAACGTAAATATAAAATGACGATTTTCCAGTAAATGGTACATTTTTCGAAACAACTTTTTAAACAAAAGTTACTAGGAATTTTAATATCTTCAACTTTTGTATAATTCACTTTTTCTCTAACTCATGCCGTTTCCGTGATATTGAAAAAAGTAATTTTACTAAACTGTATTTGTAAAATGTTGGTGTCGCTTTGGTTCGTGAAATATGAATTACAATGAATTAATAAAGTCGGTTGGTTTTTTATTTTGTTGACGGACATTATAAAATGTATCAAAGACAATTGAGGCCATTAGTAAAGTAATTAGACGCGATTGAATTTCTAAATAATGAAATCAGCAACAGTTGTACTGTCTATATTTAGTGTGTAAGCTTCAATGCACTCTTAACTTCATTTACCTGTTCGTAGTACAGGTGTTAAGTGGTGTTTTGTGTTCGGTAGTGCTTTTATTTTTATACTGTTAAGTTGGCAACCGTTTCAAATGCGCCTTGAGTTTCAGCCAAACTGCACTAATGACCGTGTTAAACATATTATGAATATTGGTATTCGCAAAAAATTAAAAGAAATTTCGAGGTGCGGTTTTCATAAATTTATTGATTTCCGTTTAAAGTGAATGGGGAAATTTGAACACACTTTTTAATTTTAATGAATTTTTTATATTAAAAAAATTCGGGGTGCTCTGCACTCGCCATTCTTATATTTAGATGATTTTATTGTGTTTTAGAAACAATATTAATATGTATGTTAGCTATGGAAACGTTAATGTAACTTGGCTGTTTTCAAACGCGTTTTTTTAATAAATGGTACATTTAAAAAAAAAACTTTTTAAACAAAAGTTGCTAGATATTTTAATATCTTTAACTTTTATAAGATGAACTTTTCCCTAACTCGCGTCGTTTTCGAGATACTTTGAAAATTACTCGAGTAAACAAGCATTTCCAGTTGAAATATCCTTTATGTTCAAAGGTATAGGCTGTAGGGGGTAGGGCGGACACACACACACACACACACACACACACACACACACTTATATTTATAAAAACGGCAATTTTCATTAAAATTTCGAGGTCGATTTTTATTGTGATTGCAATATTTTATTTTATACATTATAAAAAACAGCTATACTGAGAAAATAATTTTTTGAACTCACAATACGCAGTAGAACACATACAAATAAGTCATTGACTTTTAGAAAATATAATATTTAAAAACAATTGAGACAAATTCAATTGTTCAAAAGTTTTTTTTTAAGTTAGTCTTGCATACCTGCGGTATACGTTTTTTTTTCTGCGCATTTTGATGACAAAAGATTTTATAATTTGCATAGAAGTAATCCAATCACCATACGAGGTGTGGTTATAATTTTTTTTAATGTATTTAATTAGTAAATTAACTAAATGTGTCCCTATTACACAGCACAAAAACCTAACTTATACCGTATTATTCGCCATCCTTGAAATTTTGTCGGATCACTGCGTCACATCAGTTTATATATATATATATATATATATACATTTATAAAATTGAAGTCATACCAAATGACACACAATTGGTTCATGTTAATTTATGATAAAAGTGTTTTTAATTCGCATAGAATTATAATTTAAATATTTAAAAATTATTTTTCTCTTGTTTATTATTATATTAACCTGAATTCATAAATTTTGTATATGAAAATATTTAGAAATATATAAGCAATTTTATAAACTATAGTGGAATTTATATAAGAACAATCACATGAATTATGCAATATTCATAACAAAATTACAAGATTAAGAATCATACGACTTTGTTGAAAGTCAGAAAATGTTCATTCACTGGCACAGTACCACAAATTAATGTCTGAAACCGTCAGCGTTACCCATATTCGAATTAGAAATCCTTTTTACACTATTGAGCGAAATTATATCCGAAAATAAAACATTTTAAAATGGGTAAAACGATTCGAGTTAGTGATATTTTTCACTCGTGAAAATCGGTTTAGAATACACAATTTTCAGTATTGAGCAAAATAATTCTCAAATTTGAACATGGTTGTCCTCCTTTTTTTTTCTATTCGCACAAATTGGCGATAAGCTTTTTTTTGGCTTGCTGTTTCGTGGTATTTGACACGTACGGTTGCAGTACTATTTTATAAGCTTATCTTGTTGTAAATACATTTAAAAATTTCTAACCTTCTTAAATATGAATACTTTTAAAAATGTTGCAAAAAAGGAGTGTTTTTTTTTTTACAAAATTTAAATAACAGTACATTTGTACATAACCCTTGTTGGTATGAAGGTTAATTCCATTTGTTAATATGGGCAAATGACGTGATTTGGTAAAAGCTAAACGTATTAGCAACCTTATAAAGAAAATACATTTATTTTTGTTATCCTAGAAACTATTGTGTCCATATTAAATGGTTTTCTATGCAAAACCGTCATGGTGTAATAGGTTTTTACAGTGTAGTCAACTTGGTTTCATCTATAATGAATGGTTTTAACGGTTTAAGTCAATTTGAAAGTTATTCCAAACATAATCACCATTGTTTATTACTTATATGCACGAGAATTATAAATGAATATTATAATAATATACGTTTTATCGCTAAATATAACCTTTTGACATAATATGCAATTTCATAATACATAAAACAAAATACAAATATAAACAAGCGTACGTACATGCACCAATGCCTTCAGTTACACGTATTATCTATTTAGTATTTTATTTCTTTACGTATTCAACATTTTTAAACCACTGTTTGTAACTAAGAAACCCTATTTATAACCAATGATTTTTGAAGAGACACAATAATAAAAAAGCATAGGTACAGGCCCCAATACGTTCAGTTACACGTATTATCTATTTAGTATTTTATTTCTTTACGTATTCAACATTTATTAACCACTGTTTGTAAGAAAGAAACCCTATTTATAACCACCGATTTTTGAACAGACGCAATGATAAAAAAAAAACATAGGTACAGGCCCCAATGCGTTCAGTTCCACGTATTATCTATTTAGTGTTTTATTTATTTAACGTATTAAACATTTTTTAACCAATGTTTGTAAGGAGGAATCCCTATTTATAACCACCGATTTTTGAACAGACGCAATGATAAAAAAGCATAGGTACAGGCACCAATGCGTTCAGCTTCCTGTATTATCTATTTGGTCTTTTATTTTTTAACGTATTAAACATTTTTTGACCACTGTTTGTACCTTACAAACAGTGGTTAAAAAATGTTTAATACGTTAAAAGAAACCCTATTTATAACCACTGATTTTTGAAGAGATGCAATGATAAACAAGCATAGGTACAGGCACCAATGCCTACCCTAATTATAACTAATGATTTTTGAAGAGACAAAATGATAAACAAGCATAGGTACAGGCACCAATGCGTTCAGTTCCACGTATTATCTATTTAGTGTTTTCTTTATTTAACGTATTAAACATTTTTTAACCACTGTTTATAAGGAAGAAACCCTAATTATAACCAATGATTTTTGAAGAGACACAATGATAAACAAGCATAGGTACAGGCACCAATGTGTTCAGCTCACCCTATAATATATTTGGTGAATTTATTTAATATATGTAGAACTTTTTTTTTTAAACACTTATGTTTAATGAAGTTACCCTATTTATAACCACTGATTTTTGAAGAGACGCAATTAAAAACTTGCATAGGTGCAGGCACCAATGCCTTCAGCTCACCGTATAATATATTTGTGCGATTTTTTAATCATGTAGAAAATATATTTTTAACCACTGATGGTTTTAAGATAGAATTTATAACCATTGAAACAAGATAATATTCAATATTGAAAATTAAAGCAATTGTATTATTTTGTATTCTAAATGATTATTTAATTATTATTTTGTCTTTGATTTCACAATCTAAAAAAAAAAACGACATTTTTAAGATTTTTATAATAACCTTTGGCCTCACAATTTGATGAAACTCTGTAGACACAACATATCTTAGACTATTTTAGTATTTTCTAAAATTATCTAAGGGCCGTATTAAGGTGGGGCGCAATTTTGGCCCTATAACTCCGAAAGTATAAAGGCGATTGGATTTATACTGCGACGAGGACTTCTTGGGTACTTATTATATATATATATATATATATATATATATATATATATATATGCAAAATTTCGTTCAAATCGACCCGGTACCTTCGAAATATATATATATATATATATATATATATATATATATATATATATATATATATCCAAGTGTATCAGTTATATATATGTATTTCTGGGTTCAAGGAGACGAGACAAGAACATTTGGTTAAGGATATGTTTTGATCCAATAATGTTACAGACACACGACCCTACACTATCGCTGCTTGTACTATCGTACAAGCTAAAAATGCAGTAATCCGTTTAATATTGTTTTTTTTTTTTAATATAATATGGATCTACAATAAAGTAATTATTTTGTTTGCGTGGATTCAATATTAGTTTAATTTATCGTAATATTAATTTCGATGTCAAATATTATCTGAAGTAATCAACCATGTAACAATTATTATCAGTACTCATTTTTATATCATAATCACGCGTTTATATATAATTTACAACAGTTAAACAACAATATACAAGAATTGAAAGGTAAGCGGGGTAAGTCGGTCCTTATAACAAGGCTAAGGAAGAAGAAGCATGTATGGATAAGGCTTACAAATTGTAGCAATCAAAGGGCTTGTAGATACACTATATTTACGCTGCTGGGTAAAATGCTTCTTATATATTACATAAGCACAAAACACATATAAAAATTTAGAACTAGATAGGTTAGGGTACATTTAAGGTTATGCCTTCTTTCTCTCGCATGACAATTTACACACATACATGCCAACACCAGATACATATTATGTACGATATTAATTGTTGATTTTTTTCGTTACAGCCGGAGTGATTGATGCAAATTTGAAACAAACCCGTCCATGTCTACCAAAAACAGGTATATTTTTGAAAAATTCCTCTGTTTTTTTGTTCTCTTTGCGCTTATATAAACATGTGAATATAGTGGCAATTACATAAATATTTAACTGTCATGGCTAACCATGACTATTTTAGGTGGAACTTTACATTGGTTTGCCTGTATGGGCTCCGAAGATACGGCAGGTACAAAAAAAAAAAAAACAAATGTGTGATATGCCTGAGCTAACATGAATTATATAATCGCTTGTATTTTGTATTAATAAAACTAATTTAACAGTATTTTTTGTATCTTTATTCCTAGGTTGTATTAACACGTTCACTGTGTCATACTCCGTCTACCATGGTTAAATCATACTTCACATCAACTTTTATTTGACTTTGGATTAGATACATACAAACACACACACGCATTCATAAAACCCTATTCTTGCATGCGAGCTTCATTTTCCCTCATTAAACCCTTTTGTTACGTCCAATTCATTCGGTTAACTTTTAATCCGACATTCTCCCAACATGACCAAACCATCGCATTTGTCCCCACTCTACGTACGACATTGCGCTCAATGTCGCAGAAAAATCCCTCAAAAATCTCATTTCCCCTACACTCACTCTACTTCCATATCCAACACTCCCATACACCAATGTTGGCACCAACACACCATTGTATACATTTGATTGGTGAATTTGCTACATAAGAAGATCATGACGTCACATTTCACGCAATAGAATTAAGTAAAACAATTATAGCTCTTAAGAATTTAAATATTTGATCACATTCTCCTAGTATTATTATATATACACGAAGAAAACACAATATTTAGCTTTTAACATCACATAGTTCAATGAGTAAAGGATTGTTCACAGCTAAAGAATTAGTAATTAAGCTTAGTAATTATAAGTAATAATTCCAGTTTGTTGTATGACATACAAGGTTAACGTTCACAGCAACAAAATTTATCATAAATTGTGTTGCTTGGAATGTTAACATTGCTTATCATAATACAAACTAGATTATTATTTGTAATTTTCTAAGCTTAATTACTAATTGTTTCGCTGTGAAGGTGTGTTCACAGCGAAGTAAATAGTAATTAAGATTAGAAAATTACAAATAATAATCGAGTTTGTATTATGAAATGCAATGCTAATATTCCAAGCAACAAATTTAACACAATGTATCTTAAATTTTGTTGCTGTGAACGTTAACCTTGTATGTTATACAACAAACTGGAATTATTATTTATAATTTCTAACCTTAATTACTAATGCTTTAGATATGAATAATCCTTAAATCCTTGCGTATTGCTTTTCTGAATAATTTGGTTTAATTCTATTGCGTAGGTATACAATGACGTCGTCTCTTAATCGAACTGTAGTATTATTTAGACCAATGTCGCATAAAAGTTAAACTATGAAGTATATTTCCTTCTAGGGTAGAGTATTGGTTAAGGTTGCATTTATAATTCTATTGGCGAGAAACACCACCATATGCATTAAAATGTAGATGCTATAAATATCTATTTCATAATACATTGCTCTAATTTACTGTTTTAAATATATTCATGACATATATATAATAAGTTTTAGACAGTAACCGATAGCACCTTTCATCTTATTAATCTTACGTATTTAGTTATATAGCCAAAAGAAGAGATATTAGCGTTGAGGTTATTAAGATCAAACTAGTGAATTGGATTCGGTGCGAAAGGACATGACTAATGTGATATTAGCGTTTGCATCCAGTAACTTGTAACCCCCATCTTGCTTTATAGCTAATTTAATTGTTATTCGAAAGTCATGGTTATGAATACGAAAAGCTTTTTTAAAACGTCCATTTTCATTATATGCGTTACAATGAATCAAATGGACAGTGAATATGTTAATAATAATAGAAAATATATATTAGAGCATGATCTAATTACAAAATAAATGAACCTCTGTATACATTATTGGGCTTTTTAATAATCACGATATGGCGATGCGCGCATCAAACCATTTTTTTTTTAATATATAAATTCGTATTTAATTACATTAGTGTTTTGCTTTGTTTAATTCATTTTATTATCATTAGTTTGTTCCAGTTCTGTAGTATTTTAATTAGGACAGTTAATATTTATTTCTAATTTGGTTTACTTGTATTATTTAGTTTTCATGCATAATTACTTTAATACAATAATATTATGGACTAGATTTATTTAACAATTATTTAAGTTTTATTTGAATAAATAGTAATACAGTATGGGCGCGATCCTTAAAACCATAGCTGAGTCAGCTGTTGACTTACTCATCTGTCACAAAATAATTAACTGGCATTAATAACCTTTGGCGTCAGCTACGTTATGCGTTTTGATTGGTAATTGAATTTTGCGTGAACAATAATAAAAACGCAGCTATTAGTCAAAAGTTGAGTCAGCTATGGTTATCAGGCGTGCACTCGTATTTATACGGCAATATGTTTAGATTTTGATATCACCACGAAAACTGTATCTAATTTCAAAATAAATATAATTATAATACCTTGGAAATATTTAGTATGACTTAACAGCTTTAACGCTAGAGTAAAATTCGTTAGTTAAAAACCCCAATAGTATCAACAGTTTTTCTTGTGTATCCAGTTTTTCTGCAATGTATCAAATAAATAGACAAATTGAAATATATTTATTTTTATGTATCGATAGCTCGCAGTGAAACATCCGAGGAACGTGAACAGCGCTTAAGAATGCTCCGCGACAAACAGAACGAAGAACGACAACGAAAGCTCGAAGAACTTAAAGCGCAAGCCTTAGCAGCACAACGTTTCCGGGAGATGAAAGAAGAAGAACGTCGACGGCGTATCGAAGAGCTACGTGTACGCGACAGTGACAGGCGCCAACAGGTCGGCGAACGTAAGCGGCTCATTTACGAGGCGGAACGCGACCGACGAGAATCCATCCTGAAGAAGAACATGGAACGTGAACACCGTTTCGAGCTGAAACGAAGGAACGAACGTAGCTCGCTTGCATTCGCGTTTGGCTCGTCGACACCGCGCATGCTCGAACCTGCCGATACGGGCGGTTCGTTTTGGGGCCATCGTCGGGCGACGTCCACAAATAATATTATGTTCGCAGCGGTACCGTTAACGCGACGGTCTTCCGAACGAGAGCTGGATGGAAGTAAGAAACGAGCTACCTCTGCTGGCGGGCTAGATCGTAATGCTGTTGATGGTAAGTCCTTCTTTTTCTTCTCTGAATTGTCTTCTTTCCGAAGAACACTCAAGAACGTTGTTGATGTTTTGATACTTTTGTAGATGGTGTAAACTCTGTTCTGGGTTGGATATAGATGGGTGATTGAAATAATGTCTTAATTCCACAACGTTCCAATGAATTTATTAAAATTCGCAACCGGTTTCGACCAATTGGAACATTATGGAATTAAGACCATTCTACTTTTGTAGATACTTTAATTATTCTAGAATAGTTGTAATGCAATTTGTTAGTTTTTGTCTATATGATATTGTATCCACTGAAATATATATATATTAACCGAAATAAAGGGGGAAGCCGATTCGGATAACGATTTTCTTCGGTTGAGTCATGTGCATTTAAATACAACTTATTCTGAAAGGTTTTGAAGGTCAATCAACTGGAAAGCACATTGCCTATAGTTTTTCAGTTATATATATATATTTCAGTGATTGTATCTACCATGTTAGATCAATTTGTCTCTAGATTCTTATAGTTCGATTATAAAACCCGTTTTAGACAGTCATGTATCAAAATATTAACACCGTTCTTGTGCATGAATTTTAATTTCTGTGTTTAGAACAAAACAAATATATTTATTTAAATTTCATTCAGTTATTATTGAGCGAACAGTTTTTATTATTGTTTTTATTATGTGGCTCTGCTTGTGGAAATACCTATGAGACAATAAAGGTATTTGAGACCATGCCCTAGCTCTTTTTCATCTGTATATTAGCTGTTCTTTTATTTTAATGCATAAACACTACAGAGTAACACTGTGTTCATTTTCAACAATCAGAGGACCACAAAAACACCTCACCAATTTCAAGGGATCTGATTATAGTACGCAATTCTAAAAATACTATAGGATAAAATGATTAGTAAATTAAAAATAAATAATACAGTTTGATGCAGTATCTGTCCAAAGGCAACGTGTGTACTGTGTCATTGTGTACGCCATGACAGTTGACGTTGAGATTATGACGGGTCTTATTTTTTATGCAAGAATCGCGAGACAGCCGAGGAATTCATAGTCTAATCTAATATATATTTTAATTTTCGGGTATATTTTGACGCATAAAGGTGTACGATCCAATTAGTAATCATGAATTGAAATTGCAAATAGTAATCGGACCGTTTTACACTTTTACTTTTTAAATATTTTTAGAAAATAATATCACTTTCAAAATAATTACTATAGACTTCAGAGCTCATTCATGTATATTTAAGTTAAATAATTAAACAATTTCCTATATTTTGAAGATATAATCATGTTTAGGGTAAGGGAATTACAAAATTATCAAACGGGTCATAAAAAGCTATATCGTTTTCTAATTTAAAATCTATAATGTATTATGTCTGAAATATAATTTATCTTTAACAAATCTATTGTTTAGCAATTTGAAGAATTAAATCTCTCAATTTTATATATGAACTTTATGAGTTATGTCTCAATTATTGAAAGAATTGAAATGATGTGATGAATCGAATTGCGTATTTATTATGGCGTACTTTCTTGGAAAAGTGTGGAAAGCGTTTTTTTTTTTTTAAATATTGTTTACAGATCTACGCATGTCAACATCAATGTATGAGGCTGTTCATTGGGGCGATTTGCCTAGCCCCAATAGTTCCTCCTCTGTTGTTGTCAGATCCTCTATTTATCCTCAATCAAAAATTCATCCAAATTTGGACGAATCTACTACTTATACTGTTAGACCATCTCTCAGCATATCATCACTTCTTGGTACTTATTTTTCTCAAACAAACAAACCAAAAAAAGTCTTCTTTTTAATATATCGTCTTGAGTGTCGTAATCGTGTACTTTCCTGTGACAATTGTCATACCAGGAACTCTAATCTCTATCCAAATATTTTAATAATAAACGCTTTTATTTTTATTATTAAAATTTAAATTTAAACTCAATATTAGTTATTTTGCATGTTTAAAATAATTTTTTTGTTTTCAATAATTAATTGACTATTGAAAGGTTAGAATTCCTGATAGCTACGAAACTATTGTGCAACTTTTTTGTGCTTAAAGCATTTTTGCAATTACTGATTTCTTACTTATTCATGTATTTAGTATGTGTGCATTTTCGAAACAACACAGACGCACCAAATTTTTATACCTTTACATATGTGTTTAGCTCTTCGTATCAGTGTTGCTACGCATTGAGTGATTTTATTTTTAAGCTTTTTATATTTATTTTGTACAGCAAGGTTTTGGATTTCGTTGATTTTATTTCATATTTGCGCATGATCATTTTATTTTCATCATAGTCTTACATACTGTCCTTCGTAAATATTTGCATTAAGAGCCCAAACGTTTATTGAATTTTAGATCAATATTTTGTGTAACCAAATTTTAGATTAATTTCGGAATGTGGGATTTAGATATTTGTAATTGAGACTAAATCATTTAATATGCTATTTTTTTTTTGTCAATGTAGTATCGAACGTGTCAGTAACGTGGAAATTATCGTTTGTGTGTCTTAAAATATGGTTTTTGCAATCAATTTCTTATACATTTTTAACATATTTATCGTTATTTATTCTTGCCTTATATTAAATAACTAACAAGAGTAAACTTCTTATTTCTAGTTAAAGTATGCTTGTGCCTATATACATATTTTAAATTGACGTTACATTATGTTATGCTCAACTGTGTGTTCACACACAGACATTATCGCAAAAATAGTCTAATAACGAGTCCGAAATGATAACTATACGTCCAAGAAAGAAGAAAAATAGTTAAGAATACAAATAAATTTATTTTAATATCTGATACAAATGTATATAAATATTGTAATCGCGAACATATTCGGATTTTAACGGAATTACACGTTTTGACCATCACTAATTTCAGAATGGCGTCTGTATGTGTGTGTATGATGTATGCATGTGTGTATGTATGTGTGTATATGTATGTATGTCTGTATGATGTATGTATGTATATTTGTGATCAATTGTATTTATCTCGAATGAAAATCTCCAAATTTGAAAATAATATTTTAACCGAAAGTAATGGTTTACTCTTGATACTTTTTGTATATCTCGAAAACGACATTAACTATAGAAAAGTAGAATATTGTAAAAGGCAAAATATTAAAATTTCTAGCAACCTTTATTTGAAAAATGTTTTTTGATAATTGTACCATTAATTGTTTTTTTTTTTGTTGAAAATATCTTGTATATTTTTGTTTTCCTGGCTATTATATAAATTGATATTGTTTCGTAGCAATCATTGCATGGTTTTTAATAAAAATAAAGCAATATTATGTATAAGTAGATACATACAATTTAAAATATGTATAATTTATATTGAAAACTGCGTATAAGAAAGTCGGGTGAAGGACATTGCAGCTTATTTAACATGAAATTGATTGTATAAAACTAATGTTGGTTAGAGGAAATAGAAGACTTGCTTGATTGATTTGATAAGTGTGGTTTGGTTTGGTTTTGTTGGTTACACATTGTTATTTTCTTTTCTTTTTTTTATTTCTTTGTGGAATTAGGTTCAGGTGATACTGTCCCTGCAGGTTGTGTGAGCGGCCATGTAGGCCGTCGCCGTACTGATTTAATGCCTACTATCCCAACACGAGACTCAGCCTCAGCCACTGCATCGTCGCGCAAACACTTCACAAAATCTCCAGGTAGGACTTATTCGCTATCGCGATTGGACCAACTGAGCAAACCCCGCAAACAGTCCGAACGCAGTCACTTATTACCAGCCGTTTTGGAACACCAAAAAACATCATCAAACTACCATCACTATCCCATATCATCATCTACAACATCTTCATCAACCAGTCATAATAATAATAATAATAATTTAAAGAGCATGAGTCGTAGCATGAGTCACTTAGCAGGCCGTTTAGTTGTTGCAATGTCCGCTAGTGGTGCTAATAGTGCTGCGCCGGCCACCGCCCCAAGTAGTATTCAGGCGGCGGTTCCGCAACGCCCTCTCCGTAAATCGGATAGCAAGAGTTGCAATCAGTTGTCTATTGTTCCGCCGATGCCACCGCCCCGCTCGACACGGGCGGTTTTGTTGCGCAAGCGGGCCATGGATGCCTCTTCCCCTGAAGGTAAGTCCAAAATCGACGAACATCCTGGACGATTGGTGCTGGACTATTTCTTCAAGACATCTGCTTTGTACAAATTCTCAAATTTTCTTTACTTTTAAATCAGGTGGTGGTTATTTCATCACTTTTATTAAGCAGGTATATTCAAATTCTCGAATCCCTTATAAGGTGGAGGATATTGCAATATTTTTTATAACCAGTGTATAAAATACACTATTGCTCTGTCATAACAAAAAATGGAAATGCTCAAATCTCGCATTTTAGGTGGTGGAACATAAGCAGCAATATTTTTGATCAGTGTTTAATTTTTATAAGTATTCTCAAATTTTTCTTCTTTACAAGAAGTATGCAACAATATTTTGTAATAAGGGCAAAATAAACCTCTTACTGGAGTTCTTCATACCATTCAATCAATATAAATTTCTTCTAGATATTTAGAACAACTTCTAACACCAGGTTTGTCTGTTGTGGATTATGTTATATCTGATCAAACAAACAAACCTCGCTTTTTTGCTTTTTGCATAATCTGAATTACATAAATCATTCAATAATTTTTTATTATTATATTCTAGTTTTTATTTATTACTTTATGTAATTCAAAACAGACTAACACTTCTCAATTTCTTCAAATACTCAAGTAAGTAGCAATATTTTCTTCTTCTTTTACTTCTTATTTATGTTAAATGTTTTTCATTTTTTAGATACGGGTCTTTTTAATATGGCTTTAGGAACTAATTTCTTTTTGTAGATATTACTAACATAGGGTTACACTAACTAGTTTGGATTAGATTAGGTGTTGGCTCTTAGCTCTTAAATCCATGATAATCCTTCC
This sequence comes from Leistus spinibarbis, assembly GCA_933228885.1. NCBI lineage: Eukaryota > Metazoa > Arthropoda > Insecta > Coleoptera > Carabidae > Leistus > Leistus spinibarbis. The sequence continues at coordinate 3,165,563 of OW121792.1, read as the reverse complement.
TTTACACTCTTTTATCCTTCAAACATATCTTTATTCAATTTATATTTTTATAATATAAATTTATATTTCAACAATTCAATAATTATGTAACAAATAATATTTCATTGCAACTTCAGTTATGAAATACAAATGCACTTAATAAATCATTTTGTCAATGACTATGTTCGAAGCTAACTTTTATTTATTGAATATTAACGAAATATGTTTTTTTCAAATACTAGGATTAATAAATTTAAAATTAACGAAAGTATCTGTAACAACGATAGCATATATTTTTTCTCATTGGGTATCTGATCATAATGTCTTTACTAGTAGAAATAAACAGTTATTTTGGCCGATTAATGTTAATTCATATTACTATTAGCTTATGGTAGTTCTACGGTTTCAAAGGACTGTGGGCTTTATTGATAAATAATACAATGTAAACAAATTAGTTTTTTTTTTTTGGAGTTTCGAACATTGTCTTAACAATATAACGTTACTAAAATTAACGGTACATTATTATTCTGCATCATATTTCATGCATTAATATTGAAAAAGTATTTTGAAGTGATTATTAAAATGTTACTCCGTTTATATAGGACCATCCCGACCGGACAGTTCTCTAAGTCAACAAAGCACAAGTAGTGTTTCATCTAACGTAAACATGCGATCCAGGCCCGTAGCAGCCCCAAGAAAACCGCGACCAGCTAGTATAGCCGTGACCGGTGTAACACACGATTCCAACAAAAATCCACTACTAATCAGTGATACCAAAAAACCATTCTCTGCGGGCGATGTAACAAAACCACCACTGCCACGATCGCGTAAAACATCCGTGGGTAAAGTCGCCGAGAAGAACATTACGTCGAAGCTGTCTAAGACTTCGCCAAAGACGACACCGAAGGTCACACCGTTACAATCGCCATGCACGGACGCTCCTATGTTGCCGCCACCAGTACCGTCAGCACCTCCAGCTTCTGTGACTGCTACCGTAACAGCTGCCCCTATTGTTGAAGCACAAACAGGAGAAGCTGATATTGTAGAAGTTAATGAATCTGTAGAAGTAACTGTATCTTTAGAAACAGTGGAAGCTGTTCCGGAGAAGGAACCGGAACAAATGCTAGTTGACTTAATTCCGGTGTCCGTAGCACCACTTGCAGAACCAGTCCAAGAATCTTTGCTAGAACCTTTAATTAATATTGAAGAAACGACTAGTAATAATAAAATAGAACCTCAACAAAAGCAAACTCCTGTTAAACAAGTCCAACAAGCAACTCTAGTCCAACAACCATCTCCAGCCCAAGCAACACCACCCCAACAAACTCCAGCCCATCAACATTCATCATCTAAACATCAACAAGAATTACATCAACAGCATCATCTTGAAGAACCAATTCTAGATATGGCCGATATGACCGCATCAATGATAGCCAAAGTTCGGATCACTACTGAAGAAGAAGCAAAAGCAGCGCTAGCTGAACGAAGACGTCTAGCTCGCGAAGAAGCTGAACGACAAGCTGAAGCAGAACGATTACGTGCCGAAGAAGAATATAGACTCGAGATGGAGCGGCAGCGACAAGAAGAAGAACAGTTACGACAAATGGCCGAAGATCAACGGCATGCTGAAGAAGAGCGACTTGCGCAGGTAAAGATAAACGCTACATTATAATAAATAACAATAGATTTGGTTTATTGGTAAAGTGCAGCTTAAAGTTGCTTTTACACTCGACGTATTCACTAACTGTAGTATTATGAACAGGAACATCTATTTTGGATTTGTCTGTAAGACTAATGTCTGAATTTGATTTTTAAACAAATATGGAGGTGTTCCATTTTGTAAAGTATTATTATTTTATTAAAATTAATTAAATGTAACTTCAATTCATAAGGACTTGTAAGATGGGTACTTTTTTTATATGAATGTAAATTTAATTTGATTTAAAATTACTGTTTTATTAACAGGCAATTAAAGAAACGCAAAAGCGCGACGAGGAAGAAAAGCTGCGACGTGAAGAAGAAGCGAAACAAAAAGTAGAGAAGGAAGAACAGGAACGTAAAGCTAGAGAAGAATCTGAAAAGCAGCGAATAGAGATGCAAGAACGTTTGAAACAAGAAGAGAAAGAACGTGAAGCACGAAGAAAGCGGGTGGAAGCAATTATGTTAAGAACTAGGGCCAGTAAAGGTGGAAGTCCCGGAAATCTGCCAAAGGTAATTATACCATGAGAAATTAAACGAGAAACGTATGTTATGTAATATTCGTATTTGTTTATAGGATGAAAGTAGTGAAAAAGGTTCAATCGATGAAGATAGTAAAAATAATCAAGTAATTAACAATAAACCAACAATTGAATCGTACGAGAAAGAAGTGAATGAAAAAGAAGCAGCCCTTTTCAATGGTTCTTTTATTAAGACACAAAAAGAAAATGGCGAAAATCACGAAGAACCCCAAGAGCAGCATAGCAATGGGCATCGTAATGGAGTCGATACGAATACGACTGAAGATTATTCGAAAATCAATAAATCGTTGTAAGTATTTTGCACTGAATTCATATATCTATATAATACCACACCCACATAAAACCACACCCACATAAAACCACACCCATATAGAACCACACCCATATAGAACCATGCCCAGAGCTGGGCAAAATCAATTACTTGTGGAATTGAATTCATAATTCGCAATTCAACCTAGGAATTATTTCGATAATTCACAAGCTCAAATCAGCTACAATTAATTAATTTAATTAAATTAAAATAGGTTAAACTCCAAAATGAATTAAAACCCTTATTTATTCCTTTTGATTACGCCTAATTAGAAACTTAAACAGTTCTCGTATTTTTGATTATATTATGTTAATGTGTGTGTATTTTTTAATTGTTGCAGAATCGAACATAATGTTACCAATACATTATTAGACTTAGGTGAGCTTGATCCGTTTAAAAACGCAAATACAAGTTTAGAAATTCCCGCAGATAAAATAACGAATGAAGACAGTGTTAATTCCAATAATAATCCCGCAGAATCGCATAGCACCACGGGTATGTAATATTTTCCAGTTGTTTTATATTTCGTGGTACTTTAAAATTTATCCATATTATTTTATGCACATTTTCTCAAATCAAGTGTTTTTTTTTTTTACCCACATACACAAGAATAATATTATAATTATATGAATTGTTATTTAATTTTTTAATTAATAAAATTAAAATAAGTGTTTAATTTTGATTTTTTATTTTGTCAAAATTTTAACGTTTTTAGCGCGGTTCAAGTTAAGTATTGCTTTTTTTATTATTTATATTGAATTTAATCGTTTAATTAGTAGTTTTTATTTTATATAATTAATTTTATTTTAGTATTTGATTGATTTAGGAATAAATTGAATCGTTTTATATTCCAGATTTTTTGCTGTGAATCAACTATCAAAAAAAAACTTTGAAACAAAAAAAATTCGGTATATGTTAGGTGCTACATCAGTTAGTGGTGCATAAAGTATAGATAAATAAATGATAAATTTATGAATTGAACGCAAGATTATATGTTATGTATTTATTAGGAGGGCGAATAGCATGTTGACATATTTATATGTACGTAATTTTAAATGGTTTTACACTAAATTGGATTCAAAACAAAGAAAACTTGTCTATATTATTTCAAAACTACCCATTATAGTAAAAAAACATTGGTTTATATGTCAATTTTCTTGTTATAATAGTGATATTTATCAAATAATTTATTTCCCAATCCTATTTGGTGGAAAAGATATTTGAATTACTTTATATAAAAATTATTATTGTTGCATGGATTATGCACATAATCAGGACACATTATTTGATATATAAAATGAACACTATCGAGAAGTATATGCATTGTAAAAATCAATAATTATTGTGATTTTTCGGAGAAATTAGCAAAAAAATCTTCAATTATGTAGATTTTGCATGGTGTCAACTATTTAATTTGATTTTTTTGGGAGAAGGAGCAATAGTTAAAATCTTGTTATAATTAATTAAGTATAATATTTAAAAAGAAAAAACGAAAAAAAAAGAATATAAATATGATACAATTCGCTGTACTGAAATAATGATAAAAAGGCAACTTTTTTCCTTTCTAAGTTGTGTATAAATAAAATTAGTTCATTGGCTTGAATGAGCAATGTGTGAATGTTTTCAAGATTTTTGCCGATCTAAAATGTACAGTTAATCAAAAAAATATTATGGAAATACCAGAGAACGGTTGTAAAAAGTGTAGATTGAGAGTACAGTACTTGACTCTGCTGATTTATAAAGCTGTGATTAATTTATAAAAAATAAAATAATAGATACTTTTTTTTTGGGTACATTTTAGATCGGACATTTTATTATTATTTTTCGAACCCCTCCCCCATATATATTTTTTTTATTAGTTACTTCCAGATAAATCATTTTTAATTCACTAGTCACTTCTTATATTCATGCTACATTCAAATAGTTTTATTTAGCGTTTAAATAGACGAACGGGCACAAATTTTTGTTTTTTTTTTAAATGGTGTGAACTTTATTTTTATTTTTTTGAAACAATTGCCCCTATATTAATAAATTACATAAAAGACGTATTTTAGTACAGATGAAATAAATAATTTTGACACGTATTTTTAGTAACAACTTCAATCTGTAATTTTACAACTTCATATCAAAGAGAATGATTTAAAATATTATGGTTTAATAGGTGGTTACTGTTATCGCTATCAACGTAGTAAAGTAGATACTATGAGTAGACAGTACGCGTAGGCCGTCTTAATTGTAAACGACTTGATATAATCGTGATGGCTTTAGTGCGATTGTTGAAACGCAAAATTATAGTGAAAAGTTATGCTAAAAATACTAAATTTGAATTTTTAAAATGTATATTTAAAATTTTCGTTCCTATACTCTTCGAGAGTATGTATAATAAAACGAAAATTTATTTTTGTAACACATTTGATTGAAATCAAGTATTTTGTTAGTCATATTCAAAGTAGTTGCTTTTCAGTCAAATATATTGAAAAATAAGTGTTTTATCTGTGCTAAAATGCTGTTTTAGCAATGCATTTTATTCATTAAATATATCATGCTTTTTTTTTGGATATGAACAAGATAGAAATCGTAATTTTCATTAAATATATTGTTACGCTTATAGTGCCACAATTATATATTGAAAACATGGTAGACAGGCCTCATTTAAATTCATATTATATATTGACAAATGCCATCACAAATGTTGCGACAAATAGGTATTAGAATCCATTGTAACTGAAGAAGTTATTTAGCAATATACGATTGTTATTATTTGGTATTTGGCATTTTTATACTTTATATATTTATATGAAGCTTTTGCAAATTATATACAATATAGATTTTTAGCTAACGCTTATTCAATATATAAAATGTTATTTATTTCATTTTGTATCTATATGAAAAACTAAAAAAAAAAGTTGTATGTTAATAAAATTTTGTACTGTAGGATATTATTTATAAAATAGGAATTCTTTTTTTTTTTATATCAAGTACTAATCGAGCTTTGAAACTTTTATGTTATACTTGAAGTAGTGTAGAATCTTTTTTTTTTTTTACTGTTTTTCAATGTTATTGTGCAATTTATTACGGCTCTTTGTGACAATGACTGTTATTGTATTTTAATACTACTGACTTGAATGTACATATATAATATTAATTAATAATATGTTTGTGATGGCATTTTCAAAAAAGAAAAATCTTCAATGGAAAAAAACCAGTTCTTTTTCGAATCAGCTATTTAGCATTAATATTTATATAGTTAAAGAAAATTTGTAATTATGTTAAGTTAAGGTGTTTTATTATTATTTTTTATTTATTAGAACTTATTACTGGTTAATAATATCGCCTCGAGGTTATAAGTGTTTTTTTTTTTTTTGAAAATCATATTTGCTTATTTTCTAACATATTTGATGTAATTTTTTTCTCTTCGACTTGTTACCTACGTTATCAATGTTGTAATATTTATATAATGGTAACGAGTGTATAAAAATTTATTAAAAACTCTGTAACTTATAATGAAATAATAACATGTACATTACAAAATATCCTGAAAGTATTATTTCACAATTATTCGTGCAATTCTGGAAGAAGAATCTGTAAAATTTAGAATTCTGTTACGAAATGAATAGATTATTTAGGTATATAGAAGATTAATTTTCCATATATTTCGGAGATCCTAAGTTTGTTTTGCAATTTAATTAATGTATTTTACACTGCCGCCATTTTACAGATTCTTTTTACAAATGAACTCAGAATCGCTATATTATTTCCTGTTATTACTCGTCATGCTTTAACAAAATTAAAATTTGTCTAATTTCGATTGTGAATCTTGGTTTAAATATAAGTTCTATTTAATTCACGCGCATTTCTACACAATTTATGGAAATTTGGAACATAAGCTAAAGTGAAAAACAAAATAATAAATCATAATTAAGTTTAACTATCTTCAAAAGTCACTGTGTAATCCTGAAGCAAATTAATATCGTTTTAAATGTTGTCAATTGTCGATGATTGCATTTACCTCAACCTTATCAATACTATTTTGGACCTTTTTCAATGTAAGTATATATATAATATTGGTAATTGTTATTGATAAATCGTAACAACGTGATATATTTTAAAATCTACTTAACGCAATAAACTTCCCGCTATAACCGGTGCCGAGTTTGTTACGTCGCTTACCCGGAACAAAGTTAAAGTGGGCCGCAGTAGCTGATTCCTCTATATCCGAAATAATAATTATGTTAACCAATTTATGCGAAACCAATTAGCGATTGCGTGAAATCAGTACGTGTAAACAACACAGTAAATTGCAATCTATTTTCACCCCACATTGGGAATACGAAAAGTTTTAACTAAATTTGGACTACAGCCAGACGCACACATTTTATCGACGATATATATTAATTGGATTTGTTGAAATAACTAGGTTAATTTTTGCCATTTATCAAATTCGTCATTCGTCTTGGCGATTTATCTAAGATCTATTTTCGATTTTTTTACTGCAGTACAAATATACTGACAGAGTTATGTCATATCATAATACACTTATTTAAAATAATATTTTTTTGTTTGACAAGTCTTAATTTATTTAGATTACTTGATAAATAAATACATTCATTATCTATAGAAAATCACAAATATAAATTTTACGGTTAATAAGACCAATGTTTCATTTATCTAATTTTATTATAAATTGTTTTAAAGATTTATAACATTTTATATTTGTTTTGTATATATGTTTTTTTAAACTAATAATAAATACGCTACATATTCAAACATGTCGAATTACCACAATTTTTAAACTCATTAGAGCGTTATATAACTAATTAAATTCTATTCTATTGAATTCTCTTTAGTCTAACGGATGTTTTGGCAGTGGCTTGGTGTATAGTGCAGTGTGTCCTGGAATATTTATTCTGTATGTTTATTTTATTTTACTTATATTTTAGCTTCAGTTTGTGGATCCAATTGTTTTTTCTACATATTAAACGGTGAGTTACCGTGTCTAATGTTTAGAGTAGTAAATTCTTCGTATTTTGAGTAATAAGAGGCATTTTTGGGTATATCATGTCCACTTTTCAAAAAAAAAAAAACCTGCGGTGCTCTTGTAACGCTATGCTCATATTACCTTCCCCTAGAATTAAATCTAGATTTGCCACTGATTATTGTTTGTTTTTTAAATTTAATATTTATATTCAATTTCATACAAATTTATTTATTATGTCCCTATTGGGCCGCATTAAAAAGTTAGGTGTCGTAGCAGAGAGGATTAAATTACTACCAAAACTAAACTATTGATGGAGTTAATCTGTAGATCTATAAAACTATTCTATACATATTTTAACGCTTAGTTTGAAAATGATGTTTTGCGAAATGTATAGATGTTTAATTTATTAAGTAAATTCAATAATAAAATTAAGTTTATTACGTTGTAAATATTTTATAGAACTCTATATAGATTTAATGATTGGGAAATTTACTCAGTTGTGGTGCGATTTAGGTAATGGGATGAAATGAAATATGGATTTACTCCGAATTTCATTATAAATAGTTAAAATTATTTGATTTACCCTATAAAATTTACCAAACCGACAAGAATCGTATATTTACTGTAATTTGATATTTGCTAAGTGCAGATACCTATTTACGTAGTATATATATATATGGGGAAAATCGATTGAAAAACAACGAAACAGCGTTGTCATCTCGTAATTACTGTTGAACAATACATCATTAACATTTGCAAACTCTCGTATGTCAGTATGCGTATTGATTATGTCAGCGTGCACATTAGTTTGTAAGCGTTGAATGAGAGGCACCGCAGCCCATTTTTCGCCCGTCTCGCATGGGCATTCCCCGCGAAAAACAAAACGTTGCGCGCCCAAACGTCTGGCGGTCTTTTCCGAGTGTAAAGCGGTCCGTGACAGCCGGTATCAGTTTGATGTTTTAACCGTATTCTTAGTTCGTATTTCACTATGGTTACCAACGGTACCATTGATTTATTTCACACGAAATTCGTCAGGATGGATGCATGTTTTACTGCATTTGATAAAAACGGGTGAGTAACCATTATTATAATATTATTTTTCAACCGGAAATTGACCAACTAAATATCTATGCGTCGAGATCATATGTCATACATAGACCTGCTATAAATACGGAATAAATGTAAAATTCATGCGTGTTTATGTGTAATTAAATATAGCGGTCAGTTGCGGGTTTTGTTTTTCATCTTAGTCACTGTTTTTTGTTTGGTTGGATTTCGTTCCGGGAATTACCTACGTAATATTTAATTCTGTCTTATTTAAAATTTAATTTAATATGTACGACGAAGTTTTATTATTTTTATGTAATTTTATTTCGCATTTTGCAAAGTATTCTATATTTATTAAGTAATAATTCCTATAAAATGTATTAATAATCTCATAGAATCTGCTGTTTTTTATTTAATTTTTGTATATGATTAATTTATGCCAATGTTTCCGAAAAAATAATCTAACTGAACCAGAATTAGAGGAACATTTTCCTGTATCTAAATTACAATTTTCCCTTTTAGTTTCCCTTAAAAACTGTTGGACGAACAACTCATTTTCATAACTAAATGCGTAATTGAAAATATCGATACAGGAAAATGATCCTCAGTTTTTTTTTTTTAACCAAATTGGCATTAATTAAACATCTAAAAATTAATAAAATAGACTTAAGGCTGTAGTTTCGTGTTATATTATAGTTCATACTCTAGATTTTATGAATTTTATAGGAAATATTTAATTTGCAAAATTGTTGGTTAATTTAGAGAAAAATAATAGAAACGCATAAATTACCTAATTAAAAGTTTGCTTAATTATAAATAGTAGTTTTGTGCAATTATATTTTTAGGATTATTTTCCAGTATATTCACAGAACTTGTTTCCAACTAGTGGAAATAATTAAAATTATAATTAATGCAAATGTTACGTATACAAATTTATGTATAAATGATACTTTTTTTTTGTTTCTAATTTATAAAACGCGAATGCATTGTATTGTATATAAATGTATTTAAATTTACACAAAAAATACATTCGCGTTCTTTTGGTGAGAAACTTTTTTCTCTATTTTCTACTGTTTAATTAATTATTAATAATTAACGATATCCGTATTTTTATACTCGGTCAACCAGAAAATACAAATTCCAATAAAATGTCATCTATAATCAGGTACATATTTCCATTTGGAAAATTTCAATCAGATAATTTCCCACACCCACACACACACACACAGTGGTGATATATTAAAAATTAAAGCATTTTGTAGTTGCTTTCCTAGAATCAATTTGATTCAAATCGATAAAAGTAGTGCAATACGTCAACAAAACAATGACTAAATGCGAGCATAATATTTTGATAAGAATTTATCGCTAGCTAAAATAATATTTACGAATGCATTTTGCGTTCTTCTTTAAAAACCGTTTGATGACGAATCAAACAATTTCTGTTTATATTTGTGTAAAATTATTTTTAGAATACGTTTTTTATATGAATTTAACTTATTAGTTGCGCTTTTATGTACAGTAAATTGGTTTTATGTTTGTTAAGATTAATTATAGGCGATTTTCCAGTAAATGGTACATTTTTCGAAAAAACTTTTCGATCAAAAGTTGTTAAGAATTTTTATGCCTCCAACTTTTATAAGGAACACTTTTTCTCTAACTCATATCGTTTCCGAGAAATTGAAAAAATAGCAGGAGTAGTCTGTTACATCCGGTTTTTAAAAATGCACACCTGGATAGGGTGTGAAAAATAATCGATTTATCAAAAAATCATTGATTCATTTGAGTATCAACGTTTTTTTTAGAATCTCGATGTATTTCAAATAGTCCTTGTTTTTAAATTAGTCGATTATTTTAAAATAATCGATGTCTTTTTTAATGATCTATGGTTATAGCATTTAAAAATTTAAGTTCAAATAGATCTAAGTGCCATTTTTATATCTGAGTTATAAATATATCTATTATATATCGATACATGTTTAGTTTAGTTTAGTTTTGTAAGTTAAAAATCATCGATTATTTAAAAATGATCGTCTGTTTGTAAATCATCAATGATATGAAAATCTTCGATTATTATTAATTGATAAATCGATATTTTTTATAGTTTAGAGACCAACCTATTAATTATAAATTCATTTACGAGTAGTACAATTATTTTAATGCAAGTTTAAATCCATTTAAAGAAGAATAAATTACAATTAAAAACAAATTATGTTTAGAAACTATTTTCATTTAAATTAAATTCATTTGAATTTAAATTAGTTATTGTTATGCTAAAATAGCTGCCGTTTGAATAAAAATTACTGTCAACCAAGGACGGTAAATTAGTTTGTATTCAAATTGCTTTTAGGGACGGTAAATTAGATATAGAAGAGTTTCGATTAATTTGTCGTGCCCTTTTCCGCAATGACAAAGGTCAGATTTACAGTATGGAAGATTCAAAATCCCGCGAAATTTTCACCATTTTTGACAAAAACGACGATGGCTACATCGATCGAGACGAATTTATATTTTGTTGGAATCATTGGATCAAAATTGTAAGTCCTACAAATACGGCGTATGTGGCATATCTTTACAATGCTGAAAGTAACCACAATTCGATACTATATTATCATTAAATTAGGTTCTCCATTTTCCCGTTCTGTGGTTTGCTCATGACGTCAAAAGCATCCCCTGTTTTACTAATTTTTCAATAGATAGATGGCAGCAGTGTTATCAAAAATGTATATAAAATTTGGACAGTTTGATAAAAATTGCAGTCTTTGTTAAATTATTCGATCTTAATGCCGTTCATTTTGATATTCTAAATATATGTTTAACCATAAATTCAACCGGAAACTGTTAGGAAGCACTTAATTTAACAAATCACACGCCAGTTTGACGAATATGCTTTGTCAGTTTATTTAATATTTACTAAGTGTAACCATTCAACAAAATAAAATCATGTAGGGTTGCCAAATATTTTTTCGGCTTTGTATACTTTTGGCGTCATTCGTGTCATATTTACAAAAACCGCAACGATTTACGAACACACACACACACACACACCTACTCTACATGTATTGGTCGCTCGTAAGACCAAATTTGTGCCCTCTACTCCTCTGAAGGTACCGGCGCGATTCACACCAAATTTGGTACACATATTATTTGGCATCCCATTTGAGTCCGCTCGCAGTTTAAATCTAATCACCCGTATACTTCCCGAGTTATAGGGCCCCAACATTTGGAGCCCCCCTTAATACTGCCGATATAAAAATAATTAAAACACCAACAAATTCTACTGCGTATTCTAAAATATTCAACAAAAGATTGTCCACATACGCTATTGAAAAATGATCTAAAGTTTTGGAATGAAGTTTTTTTTTTTTAAATAATTATAGATAGTTCGTCCAATATCTGTATTTTTAATTGTCGATGTCCAAAACGATTTCATAACTGGTACTCTAAATATCAGTAACTGTTCGGCGCAACAAAATGGTTTCGAGGTAATCGAACCGATAAATCGTATGTTGGACACTGTCGACTTTGACGCAGTATTTTACTCTCTTGACTGGCACCCAAGTGATCATGTATCGTTTATCGATAACATAACGCAACGTGAAGTACACCAGTCCAGTCCGGTCACTGTTGAGAATGCTCAAACTTATGACACGGTCATTTTCGCTGGGCCGCCGCCCATGAAACAGCGACTATGGCCCAAACACTGCGTGCAGGATACTTGGGGCTCGGAGCTGCACAAAGAGTTAAAAGTAAGTCATTCTCGGTGCCACTTGATTTAAGGGGAACTTTACCCTGTGCTAACATAAAAAATTACAATACATTCACTATTAAAATTCGTCTTTACTCGAACTAAAGACATTTTGGTAAAAGATCGCTGTTTATTTATTTTCATATGAAATTAAAAAAACAATTCATATTCAATGGCAAAGTATTTATTTATGTTTCTATCTTTATAAATTTGAATTTACACAATGAACTCTGTTTCTTTCTTTTAAACCAAACTTTTTGTAAAATTCATCGATTTAAGTGTACCTCTTTCGGGCCAGAATTATGTGTCCCAAAAAGATTCTTTATAACCGGGGCAGAATGGGTGTTGCATGACCCCGGATTTTATTCGCGGCACTGTGTTTTATGATGCAATTCTGTGCAAGTCTGTAAATCTTATAATTGAAATGAAAATTGAACATTGATAATCTACCAAATATATCGAACGTAATTCTTATTTTATACGTTGAATTATAGTTAAATACGTTCCAAAAGCTTACTGTAGAGTAAAGAGTTTAACTTCGTTCCACGAATCTAGGTGGTAGGTCAGTGCACACTGAAATCGCATTTGGTGACAGAGATAACAAAGTTAAGCGAGTTAAACTTGCAAATATTCATTCGTATAATTTCCACATTGTGGTACCATTTGCAAATACTCTGCATTTTTATATGTCATTTAACACAAAAAATCGCATTTGCACTGAATTAACTTTACTTGTAAGTTTTTTCCCCTCGATTAAAGTCACTTCGTGTGACGATCTCAATACCTTCAAAGTTTCCGGTTTAAGTAAACTCTTTTAACTCTACACGAATAACGTAGGTTGGATTAAGGGGTTACATGGGTTTTATAAATAAAACACTATTTTTCGGATGTTTTTTTTTCACGAAATGAATATTTATATGGTTAACCCCTTAACTCGACATGGACACTTGTTGAATAATTTAAAAATAGAGTTGTTCTTTCCGATTTAAATGTCAAATATATTTTTCATCACACAAATTCAATCATATATATTTCAACATCTAAATCATCAACAGTTTCATATGTCTACACATGACAACTTTACATATAACAAACAATTTGGAAGGCAATCACAATTTCAAATTATATAAAAATAGAATTCAACACAGTGATTTATATATGTTTATCTTTAACATTTTTTATTTCTTAGTTTACTCAAAATTTACAGAACTTTAGTTATGCTCAGAATTGCATCATTAATTTAATATTAATATAGCACAAATATAGCAGAATTTTATGCATAAATTATGAAATATGCGTAGCTTTTAAAGTACAGCTGTAGCTGTTTTGTGCACTAACAGATCGTGGAAACCGCCATAAAAGTATACAAAGGCACGAATCCGGACGTTGACTCCTATTCAGTGTTTTGGGACAATAAGAAATTAACAGATACAACTTTATGCGCTCAGCTTCGTTTGAAAACTGCTACTGACATTTATATTTGTGGTCTGGCCTACGATGTGTGTGTTGGTATGTTTTTGTTTTCGTTTTCAGTTAATGTTAGCATGTACGTTCTCACACATAACTCAATGCACCCGAATAGAACTAACTACCGCTATTTTATATGTTTTTCATTCTAATCTAGCATTTTGTTGATTACATGTGCTTGAATTTAAATTAAAATGGTTTTGTTGTACTTGCATTGTCTTAATGAATCTCCTGCATAAGACCAAATACCAAAAAAAGCGAATTTAAGTCTTCTCTCGTACGAGTATTCTCTGTTTTTACCATTCTCTATTTTGCTCTTCACTGTTATGCGATTTGCACTTTTGAGATTCGTTCTTCTGCTTGAATATCATTTAAATATTTTTGTTTATTTGCTCATTTATGTATTTTGTTTTCTAATTTTCAGGATTTGAACTGAAATTTGGCATATGATATCAGCCGTTTATCATTGGGCGTTTTAAAGTGCATACATAATTTCTGACATATTAAGCGTGATTATAAATAATTTTGTAAAATGTGCCGTGTAGAAGCATACAATATGGCATATTTTTCACAACGAAATTTTATTATTGTAGCTGTAAAACGTACAATAATAAAATAACGTTATAAAAAATATACCATATTGTATGGTTTTACGAAATTATGTATATAAAGCTTAAAGGGAGTTTAACGTAACATTACCCAAATAAAAAAAGGGCATGTATTTCGTGATTTTTTTTCTCGGATTGGGTAAAAGATATCTACTCCGAGTTTTTTACACGTTTTTATTCATATTTCGACTACATTTTTTGATTTTATTGCATTTATTGAATTTTTTAAACGACCTTGAGGTTTCCTCCCGTGAGGAGGTGCACGCAGATGTTGGGGGCGCCATTTCTCGCCAGAATATGCAAAGAATTTATGCAAAAAAATTAAAATATTTAGTCGAATAATGAATAAACATAATGCAAAAAATCCGGATTTAATATCATTTACCCAATCCGAGAAAAAATTCACGAAAAACATGCATTCTTTTAGACATCGTTACGTAATATGTCAGAAATTAATAGATATTTACCGTTCCTAGACAGAGAACGTGATATAAGCAGTATATGAATAAAAATTACTAATGACAATGACGTAACATTTAATGCATCGATTATTATGTAATGCAGTTTGCTTATTTGTGAGAATGAATACAATTTAATATTTGAAATTTATTCATTGCATGCATTATAACATTATAAAATATGGTGATGTGAAAAGATTAAATCAATGGTAGATGTAATGCATGTAATATGTAATCTAATAATTCCTCTATTCAAATCCGAAAATTATAATTTAAAAAAAAAAAAGCAACTTTAACCTATTTTTAGGAGCAACTGCAGTGGATGCCCTAGCGATTGGCTACAGAACCATTTTACTGGACGACTGTAGCAGAGGTGTAGACCTTTTAGAAATCGAAAAAACTAAAAATACTGTCATAAAAAATAACGGCGTTATTGTGAATTCCAATCAAGTAAAAGCGATGGTCGAAGGACGCGACCGAAGACCCGAATTGGGTTATAAATTGGCTTTAGAACTGAAAACACTGAGTTCCTGTGCTTGAAATGATTTTTTGCAGGTTTTAGCTTAAATATAGCTTAAAATGAATTATGCAAATCAGTATATATAATCATGCATATTTATTATAATACTTAAGTAATGTACTTAATAACAATGAGGTTGTCTTAGAGCTTTACGCAGAATTATATTTTTAAATATTGTATTTACAGATATGCTGTAACTGAAAAGAATAAAATTACCAATGTTATACATCTGTGTGTTTATTACTTATTGTTTTTAAGGTGGATATGATGTCAGGTTCTCCTTTTCCTTTTCAAAAAAATCAATACGTCTCGAAGACCCAATTAATCCACAACTATTGGCACCAACCAGAACTGTGGTTGGAGCAACCAGATTGATTTCTAACTAAGGGTACACGTGGTCGTTAACTGTCGTAAGTATTCGTGTTCACATTATAGACACATTTAATTAGCAGAGTGGGTCGGTGCGACCCGACCAGTTCTCGTAGGGTTAATTACTTTATAAGTAGTTTGATTACTTTATGAATACTTAAACTAATTTTGAACTAAGGATAATACTTTTTTAATAGTTAACTACATAGTAATTAGTTTTGGGGCGTTGTCTCCAGGCTCCGAGATTTGTTGTTTTCTCCGGGTATCTTATACATAAAAAACGTAGGTAGATAATAATTAATTTATAACATACTTAGCTGACTTATAGTCCAGTGAGTCAATTAGTAATTATTAAGATTAGAAGTTATTTGTTAATTATACAGCTTGTTTTATGATACACAATGCTAGCGTTCACAGCTACAACATTTATAATTAATGCGTTAAATTTGTTGATCTACCCTGGTAGTGGAATTATTCCTGTTGTATGTTTAAAAATAAATAAAAATTACTCTTTAACTATAATAAATTTTATTTTGAATGATTTTTAAAGTAAAATTACAGTTTAATATTATGTTATTATACACAAAGTGCATTAATACTCAAGTAATTTGACTAAATTCTGTAAAATTGCATTATATTTAGTTGCAGTTTTACTGTAAGAGTAATGTTATTCGTAATTTATAAGCATTTTTTACAGTGTAGTCTGCCCAGTTCTATCTATATATTTTTTTTACTAGTACGATGTTTTATTTAAATATTTTTTATAAGTACACTGTAAAATATAGATGTGATATTAAATGCTTTTAAATGTAAAATTACAGTTAAATATGATGTTAATTATCCAGTTTGTTTTATGATAAACAATGCTAGCGTTCACAGCTACAACATTTATAATGAATGGGTTAATTTTATTGATATTTCTACCCTGTTAATGGAAATTTTCCTGGTGTATGGACACATTGTTACACTTTTGGTCAAAGTTATATTTCATATCATGATTAAACAAACCTCGATTACGCAAAAACTTACCGACTAACCTTTAAAAAAATATATATATCAGTGAATTCGTAATTGCATAAATAATGCCTGGTAAAAATGTTTATTTTTTTGATCGTACAGTTTCGAAGATAAAAAATAAAAATCCCCAAAATAGGTCATTTTTTATAGTTTTTATTTTTTATCTTCGAAACTGTGCGTTTAAAAAAATTAAAAAAAATTATCAGGCATTATTTATGTAATTACGAATGCACTGATATTTTTTTTTATAAAGGTTAGTCGGTAAGTATTTGCGTAATCGAGGTTTGTTTAATCATGATAAGTTTTCTTTCTTTAAATCTTTCTCTGCTTTTCGCCGTTAAACATATTGTAAAATAAACGGTAACGTCCCACAAACCCCTAAATAGCAAAAGTTCTAAATAATGAATTCGAGTCCGAAAGTTCTTAAGAAACTAGTGAAAAATGTCTCATTTCCGCGCACGAGAAGATTGTGCAAATGAGGTTAAGGTCGCGAAACGTGCGTCTCACGGCGTCGAAATATAAACTCATTTTAAATAAGCCGGGATATTTTGTGTAGCAGTTTTAGTATTTGATGCGCATGTTAGCACATTTTAGCCGATAGCGTCGCTATACGACGGCCGACAAATGTCCCGGGCAACGCCAGTGGATTTCTAGTCGGTGTGAACGAGAATCGATATTGCAGACGTTACGTGAACGCGCACAAACACGTTCGTTGTTTCTGGGTGCAACCCTTCCATAAAAGTGACACACATTTCAAGTCCTTGTTCATTTTCAATACACTACTATACTGTCCAATGTCCAAATTGAGTGTTTTTGTTATTTAAACAGTGCAATTTTTGAGTAATCGCCGTGAGACTTTCGAAGTCGATAGTTTAATTTGTGATTGCTACAAGTGTTGAACTCCAGCGCGAAGATGATGCTTCTGCAGACTGTTATTGTTACATTGCTACTCCAGTTAGTGAATTTTACACTGTAAATATACTCATTTCATTATTACTCGATGGTTTTGCGGCATTTGGCTCCGCTAGCATTTATTTTCTTTGCTTCGCACCGGCAACTCCACCAATTCACACGAGTTTTAATATTTTTTTATACTCAATCATTTACAAAAATGCTATCTTTTTATTTTATAATGATGCGTGGGAAACCTTTTGTTTTAGTGTATACATATTTTGATTTTTTTGTAGGATTAAATCATCTTATTGAAGAAAAATAGTATTTGTTCACTATAAAACAATAACAACATTTTGTTAATTTCATCCTTAGGTTTTGATTCCAAAAAATAAATATAAAAATTATTTAATGCTTCGCCCAGATTCGTTATTTGATTTAAATGTTTCTTAAAACCCGTTTGTGATAAATTACAGCAATATTTTATTAATTCAGTTAAGTATATATCAATAAATAAAATGATTTTGGTATTTTTGATATATTTTACGGCCTATAAATGTTTTATTTATGATATTAATATAAAACATATTTCGAATTGGTATTTCTTTGCAATATGGACGATTTTAAAGGCGATATCGTCTAGATTTACATTTTAAAATTTAATAAACGTTTGTTGTTTTTGATATTTGTATATAAAAAATACAGTTTTGTAAACATGTTTTTTTGAATACGCCATACTACATTCTTGACAAATTGAAAAAAAAATCTATTTTTATTACGTATATTTTATGATTTTCTTGAAATCTTTTGTTATTTTAAACCTGACGAAAAAAGTTTAATGAGTTCGTCCAAAATATATACTACCCAAAAAAAATTGCTGAATGTTGCCAAATGTCTTATTTTTTATGTTTATTTCAAATTTAGTTCTCATTTTCAATAAATTATGGGGGAACTTCTAGTTGAAACAACTTTAATATAGGTGTGCCATAGTTTTAGTTTATTCTATGTCCACAATATGAATTTGCTGAGTTTTCTTGATTGCTTTCTTATACGCTATGTATAATAGAAAGTATTGTGATCACGAAAAAATCGACCTCGAAATTTTAAGAAAAATAACCGTTTGGTTGTTTTGAATTTTAAGATTTGTATATTTGTCCTCCTAATTTTTCAATTTCTCGAAAATTGTATGAGATATTAGATATTTTTAGCAACTTTTGTTTAAAATGCTTTTATAGAAAAATTTACTATATACGGAAAAAAACGCCTTTGAAAATTAGCATGTTACATTTACGTTTCACAAGTGCATTCATATATATATATATATATATATATATATATATATATATATATATATATATATATATATATATATATATATATATGTATATATGTATATATATATATATATATATATATATATATATATATATATATATATATATGTATATATGTATATATATATATATATATACTCGATTTTCTTATACGTATATATATATATATATATATATATATATATATATATATATATATATATATATATATATATACGTATAAGAAAATCGAGTGAAGGCCAATTTCCTTTCATGTTTTCCCAAATTATTAAATGTTTATGTTATTAATTTCCGATGTCTATATATAGTTATGTTGAAGACTTCAACATATATAGCAAATTATGTTTTTCGTTTAACATGTTTATTTTCGCAAATTATCCATTACGTAGCGCATAAAACTTTGCGTGTGTCTTGACGGGTCACTGACACGCATTTAAAAAAAAACATCTAAGCTGTTTTAATACAAATAGCCACATTTTTGATATTCGTTACAATTTAAAACATTTTAATACGAAAATAAAACATACATTTATGACACAATTAATATATCTACACAGAGAAAAATATTCGTATGAATAGTGATAATAAATGTCTTTGATCTAATTCATAAAAATTGTTGGCTAAACCCAACAGTTATTTGGAGCAACATCAAATTTATTGAATACAGAATTTTGTTTGTTGTTGTTGTTGTCATAATTCAAACAATGTTAATATTGAATTAATTTGGACCAAAAACACGTGATTTCGTGGCAAATTGTAACTTCAATTGGTGCGTCTAGTAGAACCAACCTACATTCGAAGTTATTTTAAATGTGTTCCGATTATAATGTTTTTATTTCAGTACACTGTCAAAAATTTGCCTAATTCTACATCACCTTTATACTAAATTATACCAAAATTGATGTAATTTTACTAAAATATACTAAAAATGTATTAAAAGTTTATTAATTATACTAAATTCGGTGAAAAAACCCCGTTTTAGATTATGCAGTTTCTTGCGCAATTGCAGCAATTTTTATTACTGCAATAGAACTCAATAGAACTTGTTCTATATTTCTGGTAAGTTGTAGTGATTTAGATTTTATCAAATTGTTTCGGTATACGTCAGAATTATGTTTCCGAATTGATTTTCTGCCCATAATTTAAATCTACTTGAACAATGGCATAATATAAAGGAAAACTCAATACTGTAAAGAATCACGGATTCAGGGGGAGTGGTAACTACCCCAATTAGCCTCTAAGTTACGCCGTACGAATTACCGAAAAGGCTAAAGCATTCGGTCGTGTGTCTGTAGCATTCTCGGATCAAAAAATACATTAATAATAAGTGTTTGTCTCGCTTAAAAATAATAAGAATTTTGTTTGCATAATTTAAAATATATATATTTAAAAACGTCGTTCTTGCGCAAGATTAATCTAAAACGGGTTATAAAAGTTTCATTAATTTTTTGAAAGTGTAACTTAAGTAATGTTTAACTATTTTAAGCCAGTGTAATGCGAAAAACTGAGCTAAGACGATTAGTTAAAATATCTAACTGTTGTTTTATGTGCCTAGTTTAACCAATGCAAAGATTAATTTCCGAGAGAAAGAGAAAGAGATTTTGGATCAAATTTTGGGACCTGGACGCTACGATGCCCGGATACGACCCTCTGGTGTGAACGGAACGGGTAAGTTGAAAGTTTCTTGTAACCATCACATTAGTTAATCAACTTATACAGGTGGACATACGGCGGAACTAAGTCGCACAAGAAACAAACGTTTATCTATATATATTATTAGGTGCCATTTTTATTTTTTGACAATGTTTTTTGAGTCAAAGTCATATCGCTCTTGGTTTTAATATTATTCTTTACAATACAGATACATTAATGAAATGACAGACACTACTTTGTACTTACAAAACCTTTAAACAACCCAAAAAAAAAAAACACTAAACAAAAACCCCTATTATGCCTATTCTTTAAATTATACCTATACATGTATATCTTTTGTAAAAATGAAACTCTCTGTTGAAAACAAAACTTATTAGTTAGTATGTGTATATACGGGAAGTACAGTGGACATCGGTTAATACGAGATGGCCGGTTAAAAGAGTACCGTGTTAACTGTATTCGTGACAAAAAAATAATACGATCTGCATTTTTAATATAGAATATGGAAATGATTTGTACGCTTGAACAGTATTCAATTTGATTGGCTGACGGTATAATTGCAAATCTATATGCTTATTACTAATGACAATCAGAGCTGGGCAAATTCAATTCCTACTGGAATTGAATGCATAATTCACAATTCAACTTAATTATTTTTTCGATAATTCACTAGCTCAAATCACCTACCATTAATTGATCCATAACGAATTGAAGCGTTATTAACAATTACAAGTATTTTATGTGAAGGAATTAAAGCCTATTTACCAATTACTTTATTTAATTCAAAGGAATTGAAGCCTTTTATATAATGTAATATAATTCTAAAGGAATTGAAGCCTTTTTGACAATTACAAAAAAAATGAAATCTATTTTATATTTATCAATTAGACATTTAACTTGAAATGTGATTTTAACAATTAAAAATTATGATGGAATGAGACCTTTTTGAGTGCTTGAATTTTTTTTGAGGGTTTGAAACTCTTTTGTGACTTTGGGTATGAAATTATTTTGAGGTCTTGCATTTTTTTTTTTGAATTTTTGAAGCTTTTTTGATGGCTTGCAATCTTTTTGAGGTGTTCAAACCTTTATGTAAATAAACCTGCGATTTTAAGACGATCCCCCAGAGTTGTCCATCATAAAGATCTATTCACAGCTAGCCAATTAGTAATTAAAATTAGAAATTACAACAACTAAATGTATTATTAATGTTTACAGCAACAAAATAAACGCATTAATAATAATTTTGCTGTGAATGCTATCATTATTTGTTGTGAAAAACAAACTGGATTATTATTTGTTATTTCTAAACTTAATTACTAATTGGATCGCTGTGAATGAAGCTTAAAAGCTTTTTTCAACCTGCTATTGAGTTGAACCAGGGGAATATTTGTATTTTTACATATTTTTACGTAATAAAACAAAAGTAATGTAATAAATAAACTTTTTAGGCCATTTAAGTTGTTGGATTGTAGTCTTGTACGAAAAACGCGTTATAAAAGGGTTGTCGCGTTATAGGAGGGTTGACTGTTACGCGATTTTTAATAAAATACAGGTGGCAAACTCCACATAGTTCGGTTCCCAGGCCGCCAGTGCTCGAAGCGTGCGTTTTTCTATTAAAATGGTTCGAAAAAGTTAGATTTTAATATAATTTTAATAGCATTTCCACAGTAAAATCGCGCAACCCAGATTTATACTTTTTGCATCTAAAGTTACGTAAAGTGCAATTAAAAGAGAAGAGCTATATTTAGACAAGGTAGCGTTGAAGATTTTACAATTGCCATTTTACTAAAATTGCATTAAAATCTAATTTGTACGAATCATTTTAATAGGAAAGCGACGGCTTCGACACAACTTTACGACGCTACGAAATTGGTGCGATTTCCCCGATTTACACCGATCTAACAGAACACGCAACTATGAGGGTTCGTCTTAATTTTTATGATTAATTGAGTTTTAACAGTATAATCTATAACGCAATATAAGTAAAGTTGAGGTTTTAATTCTTATATACTTAATTGAGGTAAAGTTATAATTATATGATTGGTTTATGCTCATTAATCATTACCATAATATAAATAAATATGATTTTAATAGAGGTAATAATATGTAAACACGTCGACTAATAATAACTCAGATGTAACATATTGGATGGTAAAACACAAAAGCTGGTAAAACCCCAGCAAAACACACACATGTATATTTTACATATCTGATACATCACATTTAGAGAACTGCACTCAGATATATACCAGATATGTAACAGAGGTACGGTGTTTGCTGCGGAGAATCGATTTTATGGTTTGAAATTGCTAGGTCTCACAAACTAGTAGAGTTAACACCTCATTAATTTTAATAGAAACTAATAAAATGGTGCAGTTTGGAATAATTGTCAAACATATTGTCATCTACTAATAGGAAACTATTTCAATGTACTGTTAAAATAGCAGTTTTTGAGATCTACGATAAATAAGACGAATGTATCTATGCGTTTAAATATGAAGTATAAATGCGTCATATATAAGTAATGGTTTTCCCACACAAACAAGTTCGCTGTAGCGCCACCAGGTGTAATAATGGGCGGCGAATGTTGAGGTTAGTTCAATTCAATGTAGCGGCTATCAAAAGGTATATGATTTTAAATGATTGATACCGTATTTAAATGATGAATAATGTTGTCTCGTCACATCGTATTAAGTGATTTCCACTGTATTTAATATGTTTTCCCATCAGATGGGCCAGCCATTGTACGAGTAAACCTGTTTGTACGCAGCATAGCAACAATTAGTGACATCAAAATGGTAAGTGTGGAGTGTTGGCCACTTCATACCGTATGTTTTTGAACGTTTATATATATTACATTAAATAATCTTATTATTATTAATATAAACCGTTAGGGTTTAATTTATGATTTCGTTTATTCTTTTAGAAATGTAGTAGTTATTAAGGTGCATATTATTATAATTATTATGAATTATCGCAAATTCACAAGTTAAGACAGTGCTGGATTTACAAAAGGGGCCTCTCTATCCATATATTTTTAATTTAAACCAACATTTTTACTAAAACGACACTCAAAATTACCTAAATCCGGCACTGTAACTCAAGCATGGTCATCCGTATATATTGTTTACATATTGTATGTGTATTCAGGCCCGGTTGGGTCCCCAGCCTAGGCCAAGTATTTAGGGGCTACCAATCCGGCGATGTATAGGCGGCAGCGGACTTTGTCCGGGCCTGTATATATAATATAATTATAATACGTTCTAAAAGCACATTTCATTGTTACTATTATTGTCATGAATTTAAATTGCGTTTAAGATGCGCGCAAATAAACCACGCCATTATTTAATGATAGTTGAAGATTATTTTTAATATGAAAATTGCGCTGACAGCAATTATATAGATACAGGCCGATTACATAAATTGATCTTAATTCGGATGCAGAGTTATTACACTTACAATATACATCGTTTCACTGTCAATCTAAACTAATAAATTTCATATTATTTACGAAAATTAGGAATATTCGTTTATTTTCATACCAAATGGGAGTGATTCAACTGTTCACTTACTCATCTGTCAAACGTAACTATAGTCGAAATAGCTCATTTGACACATGAGTAAGTCAACTGACTCGGCTATGGTTATCAGGATCACACCCGGTCTTAATATATATATACATAATTGTATGTAATAAGGGCGCGGCAAAATATTGGAATTACATTCAAATGTATGTAAACATATTTTGGTTTCTTGTGACATCTCTGCGATGTAGGAGATACATGCCCATGTAATGTCCCTGCAACATCCCAAAGATGATGCATGGGTGGGATAAACATATTAGACTCAGAAATGGTCCCAAAACAACTGTTTAAATATAGCTTCATTGAACTCGTGTGCGAAGTTCTCCATTTGTTGTGTCTGTATTTGTGTTGCAACATTCCAGGAAATATTTGAGTTTAGAAGACATCTCTGCGCTGTAGCAGAAACGTAACATGTACACGTTACGTACCTGCGACATCTCAGAGATGTAACATAGTATAAAATGTTTGCTGGGTTGTACTGAAATGTTTTATTTTATTCAACTATAATTGATTTATCTTTTTGATTATTATTGTCGGTATAATGCAATACAAGGCATTGTGTATTGTTTAAAGGATTATAATAAGTAATTGTTGACAAATGAAATGTGTTGATTTTTAATTTTGATTAGACAAATATATCAAGTTCTATAATTGTGAGCAGAGAGACCTAGCTTATATTTTATTATAGTAGGTACAATAAATAGTGTTTGATTTTTATGCTGAATGCTGTTTACTTCTGGATTCTATATATTTATTATTATAATATAGCTAGGTATTGTTTATGGCACTTGGTTTATTATCATTATTACTATTATATTTAATAGCTAGTTGCTGCTGTGTCATTTTCACACTTGTGCCGGTGCATTCATGACGTCACGAACTCAGGCTGGGAATGATATGACTTTGGAAACGAAACCTTAAAAAAACAAAAAAAAAAAAAACAAAAAAATAAAAATCTAACTAACCAATTTTTAAACCATAACCTTTAAACCACCATAACCTCTACAAATATGAGCGGACACATATTACATAATATACCTTCCTTCGCTCCGTAATCAAATCAAAACATAAATAACAAAAAAACAAATCGAATTTTCGAATACTTGAGATAGCAACTGGTTGGTCCTGTAAGGGTGATGAATATCAAAATGATACTAATCAAAATTTGTTTCTCTTGAAATGGCAGATGGCCCTACTATTGTCCGTGTCAACATATTTGTCAGAAGTATCTCAAAGATTGATGACGTAACTATGGTAAGTTGTACTGTACAGAGAACAAGGAATGATTATATTCTCTATATATACGTATACCTTATATATATATATATCTAGAATGATTTATTATTTTAGTGTTGATTTATGCGTAGATAGACTCACTTTCTCTATTTTATATATTGATATTTACTATATAAAATATTGTTAGTAAAACCACAGGGCAAATCAAAAATACAAAAATATATATACAACCGTTTTATTTGGAACCTAACAATTGAGCTCTATTAATGTGCTTTCAATGTCCCCAGAACTTTTGTATAACGATTCAAGTATTTTGACCACGGTTTTAATCAATTATGTACCATGGAGTAGGTATACCATATATGTGTTTCGTGTATATTTTATTATTATTATTATTATCTCGTATTTATTATTATTATACATTTTATGTGAATATTGACAATTGGTATTTATTCTTATTTTTCTTGAATGGAATTATTGAATGTTATTCACATATCTGCAAGTGCATGACTAACCAGGGTTGCTGTAATCACATCCTACTTAGCTATGACTGCAGACGAGCAATATTGACAAATAAATCGTTCGCAAAACCAAATAAAATACCAATCAAAGCAAATAAACGATATAGAATAAACTTAAATGTACGATTTTATCACTCGCCGGCCACGCCCACACAACCACGCCCGTATCACTAGCTCCGCCCAACGACACTACCGCCCATCACCACGTCCGACTCTCTCCTTAGCATCACCCTATCTCTTTGCAATTTTGATACACTATAAAATTTACTATAAGGTACCACAAGTTTCTAATCTCATATTACTAGAGAGAAGTTCGACTTACTTTGTAGGAAACTTAAATGTTGAACAAAATTGCAAGTCGAAAGGAACTTAGATGTCACAACGACAATATTCGTTAAGTAATACCCAGAAAAATGTATGGTTATGTCGCTCAATGTCCACGCCCATATCACTATGTCTACGCTCAGTTCACTAAATGACCACCGTATCACTGTAGCTCCGCCCATTGCTAGGCTCCACTCCTCAATCCATCGCATCACTAGACGTCACGACAGATAGATCTATTGCAGAATTTAAGCTCTTTTCACATGGATCAATGTATATATTTTCGTCGTTGTCCACGTACCATGTTTTGACTGTCCTAACTAGAGCTCTCAAACTATTAGAAATGATACTACCGCTAGTAAATATATTATATATAAATATGTCATGTTTTAATGTAGGCAATATGTATCCAGATATGATAATTGGGTTGCTCTTTGCCTCAAGATACTATCAATATCGAACAGCAGGTACACAATTAGGGTTAATTACTATAGATAGTTTATCAGCTCTAGTCCTATTGTTGAGGTCGATTTATAGTTAGCCAATTAAATCATGGTAGGTCGACGATGGCGAATGCCCTTATGGTGTGTTTCATGTGGAATTAGCTTTATAGACATAACACTATAAAGAACACCAGGATTATTGTAAAATGATGAGAAACGTAGATATGGACTGTCTCTCGCTCAAATAAACTATAATAGTTAATAATATAATTAAACAAACGTGCTAAAATGTCGACAAATATTAATAAACGACCACTGATACTTTATCTGGCAGTGCCCACACACATATACACACACAAAATAAATAATTATTGTTTGTTTTGTGTTCATTAACTAGGAGACGGTCCAACCATAGTAAACATCAACTTCTTTCTACGCTCTATCAGCAAAATAGACGATTATAAAATGGTGAGTCCGCGGTTCTCTGTGGCTTTGTTAAGCCCACCAATGTAAATATTATAAATATTATTATTCTATGAATATATAATGGGTATATGGGTGTGAAACTAACTATAAATGATTGGGTTGCCTTATACGCCAATTTTTTCAAATCACTAGCGCACTACTAAAAATTTCGCAGAGTGCACCACGAGGTCGTGATGTTGCGATGAAGGCACCAGTACACAGTGTCTATCTCAGAGGTCTCCTTATGTGAATCCGGGAGACATCACTGACAATACGCTATCATATTTCTCTAGCAATTTGTCAGAGGCTGTTTCACATACACACACACACACACACATCCACACACCTAACTCACACAACACCAAATCACGCTAAGGCAAAAACACATTCCTTACAATTACGCTTACCAGTGGCGGATTACCCAATAGGTGCACTAAATACGTGTCCAGCGCCCCACATTTAAAGGGGCAAAAAAAATGTATATACTAGGACTTCAAAATCAAGTTGCGTCTAGGGCTTCCGCCACTGACACCCACATACATGACTTCATTCATAAACGCTCAAAAAATTGCTTCGATCCATTGAATACTGTGGTTTAAAATCCCAATATCTCTAAACTATAACACTATTTTACGCATACGTAAAACTATAGTCTATATTCGTTACACAACAGTAACATAATTTTAAAGCAGTTCAGTCAAATAAATGTCTATATAATAATTTAAATTCGTTATTAAGAATAGAAATGTTGAGTGGTTTATTTTAAGGTGTTTATGTTTGAAGTCTGATATACAACAGGGTTATTTATGTGGGAAAATCTGCATGAACAATTCGTTTTATTATTTTGTACATACGACAATTCGTTCGTGTTATGATTATATATGTATATGTTCATGAAATTGGGACACTCTCACATAAAGATGAGCAGCCTTCATGGACGTTTTCAATGCTTTGTGTTCGCATCGCTTTTATTTGCTTTATTTATTATTCATTCGTGTGCATATTGCATTGATATTGCCTGTAAAAGTGTGTAATAAGTGTTTTAAAAAAAAAAAAAACTATACTTCCTGAAATGTGCTGTTTGTAACGATCACAAATTGATCGTCATTGTGCTATTTTACAGGAATACAGTGTTCAGCTTACATTCAGGGAACAATGGTTAGATGAACGCTTAAAATTCAATGACTTCAGTGGACGTCTCAAATATTTGACGCTCACTGAGGCGAACAGAGTGTGGATGCCTGATCTATTCTTCTCCAACGAGAAAGAAGGCCACTTCCATAATATTATCATGCCAAATGTTTACATCCGTATTTTCCCATACGGATCAGTACTGTACAGTATTAGGTACGCGACCGTATTTGCACCGCACGAGGCATGCGACCAATCAAACATTTATTGTTAAATGGCAACGGATAACATTTATTCTTAAAAGAATAAGAATTCCTCCACAGTAATGCCATAGTCAAAAATGTGACTACTTCTCATATAAGTTTCAGAATTATAAATTTAGCACCCAACGCATAAATACTTTTTCGATATACTCAGATATGTTCACATAAAGAGTTATGTGAACATATCTGAGTTTGAATGAACGTTCCTCAATTTTGGAGTGTGTTTATACCGCTGAACATACAGTAAATGTTGAGTAAATCTGTTCGCTTGTCACGTGCTGTCTATTAAGCTGATCTCTACATGAAACCAAGTAAATGATGTAAAAATTAAAAATCATTTTGCAGGATATCGTTAACGTTATCTTGTCCAATGAATCTCAAATTATATCCATTGGATCGGCAAGTTTGTTCGTTAAGAATGGCCAGTTGTAAGTCTTTTAATTCATATAATCATAACAACATCAACACCTAGCTTGTATCATACAAATATATTTACGCACATTTTGTTATTTTCTTATAAATGTACGCAGATGGCTGGACCACCGACGATCTTGTCTTCCTTTGGAAGGAAGGCGACCCCGTACAAGTGGTGAAAAACTTACACCTACCACGCTTTACGCTAGAGAAGTTTTTAACGGATTACTGTAACAGCAAAACGAATACAGGTACACCGAAGCTACACTCGTACCGCAAACTTTCTTGCCAAGTCGTTTGCATACCAAAACGTCATTTTTGAGATGTATTTAATATATTTTAAAAAATGGGTTGTGGCCAACGCGGGACTTTCTTTTACGTAGTTTTCATCAATATTTATTGATTATAAAAATATAATATTAGGAAATAATAATCCAACAGAAACAATATGAAAACCAAGCTTACCTTATATAAATGAATGGGTTGAAAATTATACCAATACCAATTTGAAATGGTTTTGAACTAACTAACTATCAAAACTAAACAATTCTCTACAGAAATATTCTGAAATGTCATTTATCTAATTCAGACCATTTTGTTTTCTTGTCGAAATATTGACAGGCGCAGATGATCCGATTTATTAAGCTACATTCGAATCCATGACAACGTAAACAAGATTCTCATAATTTTCGGTAGCAGTTTTCTCGTAACTGGTACATTTATTGAAGAAACTTTTCAAACAAAAGTTGTGCGAAATATTAATATCTTTCATTATGAACATAACTATTTTTGCCGTAAGTGCAGCCGTTCTAGTGATATTGGAGATAGAACAAAAAATGCATAGAGTAAACATGCACTGCCGGTTAGAATATTCTTTTCAAAAATAGGAGGTGCACAACTAGTCCATATACAAGTCTTAATTTTGAAGTCTCATAATTTTACGTTGGACAGTTTCGGCTCTAGAGCGTTCACATACACACGCACGCACACACACACACACACACAGACGTCACTCCGAAAATAGTCACATTCGATTCAGGGAAGCTCAAAACGTGTATATCCGTTGAAATCTCGAGTTCGATTTTTTTGGTGATCCCTATACTTACTTATTACTTCGTAAAAGAAAGTAACAACTCTGAAATAGTTTTATTTCAAACATATTATTGTTATTTCAATAATATAGTTAATACGAATTAATAGTTATGTTAAGTACACAGAAATTAACGAAAGTAATTGACGATAGTCGGACGAGATCATTTTGTAGGTGTATGTGTGCATCTTGAGATTTGCGGCCTACAGTCCTTCACATACTACTAGTAGTGGTCCAAGTATTGTTTAGTCTAAATTCATGGTATTTTCGCAATAGTTTCGTGCGTTTGCCCTGCATTTCTTGCTCAGATCATAATCTGCCCCTTTTCTTCATTATTAATTGAAGAAAATTAGTATTTCTAAGTGTTGCAATCGGAAAGTTGTATTTTTGTGTAAAAACCGAAGAAAATAGTGAAACCGGACTGATTATTATGTTAGTTTTTGCATTATTAGTAATAAAAAAAAGTATAGATAATTTTTGGTTTTTGAGGTTTGGATGTGTTTTCAATGTAACGAATATTCGATAGTCTATTAATTTAGGAGTATTTTGATATTTATTTTATTTTTCTACGACCAATAGAACCGGAAGTATTTAAAAATTAGTGTAGCAATGCACTAGAAATGCATCAAAATCGCATAATTATCCACTTTTCTCGGGAATTTTCGACTATAAAAGGATAAAAATCCAACTTCCCAATTGCATCACTATTCTTAATTATTTTTTTAATTAATTTCCCTCTACTGTATACGCGGATGAAAAAAAAATCATGAACTGAACAGTCAATGCAAGACAATGGAACACAGTTAATGAGGTAGCCAAATTACTTTACCAATTCTTTTCATATTGAAGTCGGTGAAATTTAAATAAAGCTAAGAAATGGAAATTTAATTAATCTAGGAAATGAATTGAACAGTCATAGAAATAGAATATTAAAATTGGGATTGAAAAAGAATAGTTATTTTGTATAGGAGAATCAGAATTCAGAAGGTATAGAAATGGAAATGATCAACTGGAATAATGAATTCGAGGTGTGGATTTGAACTTAAAAGCAGTAATTTGTTAATAATCATTTTAAAACTCACAAATATCTTGTTAAGGGAAGTTACAATGCTGGTTACAATGATTTACATAATTACAGTAAATTTAACGTAGTACCAAATACCCCGGTTACTTTTCCAATTGTTTTACAGTCTACTGTATCGAAGAGGCACTAAAACTATAACTAGATACAACTTCTTAACATATGTTTCTTGTTTCGTTCCAGGCGAATACAGTTGTTTAAAAGTGGATTTACTGTTTAAGAGACAGTTCAGCTACTATTTAATTCAAATCTACATACCTTGTTGTATGTTAGTTATTGTATCGTGGGTGTCATTCTGGCTGGATCAGGGCGCGGTACCCGCTCGAGTGTCATTAGGTTTGTGTGCGCGTGCTCGAATAGTTTTCTAGTTCTTTAAGTTTTATCTGTCTGTCTAGGTGTGACAACACTCCTGACAATGGCGACCCAGACGTCGGGTATAAACGCATCGCTGCCGCCGGTGTCCTACACAAAGGCCATCGACGTGTGGACGGGCGTATGCCTGACGTTCGTATTTGGGGCGCTGCTAGAATTCGCCCTGGTCAATTATGCTTCGCGCTCAGACATGCATAGGGAGAACATGAAGAAGCAGCGGCGACAGTGCGAACTGGAGCATGCGGCGTCGATGGACGCGACATCGGACTTGATAGATACAGACAGTAATACGACTTTCGCCATGGTAGGATTTCAAATTATTTTACTGCGTCGTCTTCTTTACACTTAAATTCTATTCCCATATAAAAAATCTGTTTCATATACTGTAATACCTTGTCCATAAATGTAATACCCCTAATTTTGTTGCGCACGCACGTCTGGATTTGTCATTTCTATGTTCTACCACGCATCATGATACCACTTTATAACGTTTTTTTTTGTGGCATCCACGAATGTAATTCCCTTATATTCGAGTATATTGTACAATTGCGCACGCCCGTCTTGGGAATTCCTGGAATTGTCATTTCTATGCTCTACCACAGTGCTACCGTAACGTTAAATGTCCAGCATGTTACTTCCGTTAACCTAGCACTTTGGAGGAACGCATCCCTATTGTTAAACAAGGTATTACTGTATATATAATCTCTTGTAAAGTCAATATTAAGTAAAAATAACCTTTCACGGCTCTATAATTCAAGGTGTGTAAGGACTAATAAATTTAATATGATATGGAAACAAATTGGGCACTTATGCGTGCACAAAATTTTGTTAAAATCTTATAATATGGTTTCTTATGTTTTGTTTAAGGGGTTATACGCAGTCAGGGGGCGATTTTTCAACAATTTTTCCTGGATAGATATCTTAATTTATTAATGTAAAAATTTATATGCATATTGTGGTAGCTATTAACTTTATATTGATATTTTTTATTTGTAAAAATAATGATTCTTCTCTAAAAAAAGGGGTTTTGCGGTGTGGCCGATATATCTGGACTGGATCTTTTAAAATGAAATAACAAAAATAAATTCGTTAATATAAGGTATTATCTGGTGTATGTAATCGAAGGAATAAGCAAAATATTATTTTTTTTACAAAATGGTGGCTTGTCAAACACAAAATGGCTATTTTCGATAACAATTTTGGTCTTAAATTGTTTATAAAATGAAAACTATTTATCGGCGCGAAAAATCGTTCGATTAATCACTAAAAAAATATATTTATTAAGCTTGTGTACAAATTTGAGAGTGATCGGTTCAGTCGTTTCCGAAATATCTTGCACACACCGACTTTACAAACATAGTTTTGAGAGAAACGCGTTCAAAGTTTCAAAAGCACTTAACACATAGTAAATATTTTTTACAAATATGCGTGTAACTTCGAGAATATTCGTCGGATCGACATGAAATTTTCTGTGTATATACTTAGATATATGTATTTTTTGAGAATCCTGACTGCGTACCTAGTGATTTCGAATTTCAATTTTGTTCGACTACTAAACAGACTCGTGTTACTATATTACCCGTCCATGTCTTAATAAACTACAACCTAAAGTATATTACTTACTAAGTAAATGGTATTTGTTATGAATGTATAATACAAGTGATGCTATTTTTGAGTACACAATCTATGCTCTTAACTGCATTTTCGCGAATAGAAGATTTATATGTTACTAAGTGGCTATAAAAGAGATGAATATATAAACATGAACGTTTTTTATATGGGATTATATTTTAAGTAATAATAATTGTAAATATTAAACTGTATAATTTGCTTACGCCTAGTGACGTTTAGGGGCCATGTGTGGTTTGAAAACTAAATAAGCGAATTAAATGTAATCAGATTGATCATAAGTGTAGTTTCAGAAGCCACTCGTACGACATCCCGGTGAGCCGATGACCATGGATAAAGTTCGACAGTGCGAGATCCACATGCAGCAGGCACGGCCCAGCTGGTGTCGCACGTGGCTATCCAAATTTCCTACCCGCTCCAAGCGTATAGACGTGATATCACGTATTACCTTCCCACTAGTCTTTGCCCTGTTCAATATTGTCTACTGGTCAACATATTTGTTCCGTGAAGAAGCTGAGGAATCGTAGATTCATTCAAATAATCAAAATGAAAACAAACATTTGTTACGCGCTGCTCTATATGCAAAACTATTCGAATTTTACATGATTTTATTCGCGGTTTTGACTACAAATACGCTTAAATCGAATGAGAAACAATATCTTTTACTGAAAAAGCACACGTTCAAAGTTTCGTAATAGTTCATGAAACACTTTCTAGATGTATTCTATTGATATAACGTCTTAACAACCCCAATTACTAGTTTTCATTTCCCAATTCATAAAATTAGGTAACTATAAACTATATAAAACATTAAAACAGTTAACAACCGACATAGAACGTGTGTAATAAATCTAAAATATTTGAACAAGGCATAGCCAGCATATATTCCTAATGTTTACTCAAGTCTTAAGGCTGCGTTCGACGTTTTCTTGGCGGAAAACCGCACATTCTGTATTAAATTGCAGGTAACAACTAAATCCGTAAGGTTCCTAGACTAGATATTTACCATATAAATCCTCAAATTATTTAGGAATAGTAAATTAAAACAAAGTATTATAAAATAGATGTTTCTTACTATAATTTACTATTCCTAAATATTTCGATGATATATATAGTAAATTTTAGACAGTTTTTACTATAATAGCAATATTCATCATGGAATCCTTACGGATTTAATTGTTGCCTGCATTTTACAGAATTCTATACAGTAATGTGTTGATTCCCGCCAAGAGAACTTCGAACGCAGCCTTACTACTTGTCTGGGCCTAGTAGTGCCGTTACTACTTGTAGTAATTGTAATCTTAAAAAGTACCAATTTAAATAGCTCAAATTTCGGCACCAGTGGCACTTGATCTCAATAGACAAAAGATAGGTTTAGTCCGCCGAGACGTATACCAATAGAATATATCTCTGATTTAGTTTCAAATTTATCGTTCAAGACTTTTCAATAACTATAATAAGAGTCGTTATTATTCTTCGAAGTACTACTCACAAACCCTTAAATTGCTCATTTAGAATGAGTTTATGTATCTTCCAGTAATTTTTAAATTTGTTCTCATCAAAATCCAATAAATGAGTAGTACTTTGAGGATGACAAATAAAAGTATTTTAAAACTAAGTACTGTTTACACATTGTTTTCATATAAACAATTGATAGATTTGCATATCAGTACGTAACCCACCAAAGTCATATGCCAGTGTTTCTAATTTATGTATATTTTATAACAATCTCAACGTTTAATCGATACTAGTTGCTGTTTATACGTCGAATACGTGTGATTACATTTTATTTATTACTTTTTTGTTTTTTTTTTGTTTTTTTTTAATATACATAGACTATCTAAAGCTACTAATTGCTATAGCCATATTCGCTGACTTACACGATCTGCTACCTGTGGAGATAGTATATTTTCGCCCTCATACTAATTCTTCACATTTTGGCTTTATATATACACCGATATACATATACATCAATATTTCGTATAGTCCGGATAATCGGACTAATCAAAAAACTAAATACATACAAAAAATTATAATTGGTTCTAAAATCAAATTAAATAATTCTCCCTGTTTTTCAATAAATAAAACGCGATTAATAAATTCGAATGTCTATATTAGAAATAATTAATAAAATGCATATTTTATCGTAATTTATTCTCCAAAAATTGCAATATCGATATATTTTTCTTCTTATATTTCTTTGTAGCGTAACTTTAAAACCGCATAAACATAAACCGCACAAAAAAGAAGACTTGATAATATAAAAGAAAAACAGAATCATTTATAGATAAAATCATTATTTTCTTATACTTCCATTATTAATTTAATATAATAGTGATTTATTTTGTTTTAAATTCATGCTAGATTATTGTGAAACAACAAGAAAACGCGAATGTAACATTGCTATTTTCAAAAGCGATTTCTCTGTAAATGGTACATTTTTTTAAAAGAACTTTTTAAACCAAAGTTGCTAGAAACTGATTCGATTTAGGGAAAATCAACACGTGTATTTCCGTTAAGTCTATCAAGTTCTGCATTTTTGGATAAACTAGGTTCATTTCATTTTACCCCCATGCAGAAAGTCAAAAGTCAGCACCTATGGCTATAACCGGCGTTCAAAATACATCGACCACCCTGTAAAATCATAACGTCTTATAAAATGTTTAACTATACATTTATTGAAGAATATTCGCTTCGAACGGTTAATTGCGCAGAGACAATAATACGTTAGGACGCCGTCACCCACCCACTTCCGGTGACCAGCCTCTGTCAAGATAAATCGTTTTAATTTAAATAAATATATATATACTTTCGTTTTAACGAGATTTGACAGACCGGCTAGTTGGGCAATTAGTCATGCCGCAATGACTAATTTGTCAAAACAGTTTTAGAGAAAACTTTGAATTATTTATATTTTAAGTTTTTAGTACCTAGAGTGATTGTTAAACTAGTTGTTGTTTAAAATAATATAATTGTGGTGTTTTACCTGTTTCGAAATATTGACATATGAAATTGGATTCTTATAATTAACTATTTCAACAACATAAACCATAGTATCTGATTATTTCATTTTTTTAATACTCTTACAATTAGTTTTTCAATTATATATGAAACTAAATTAACTGAAATGCAGGTTGAGTAAAAAATAACAGCAATTTCAAAATTTTGAATTTAGTAATTTTAAAAAATAAGCACTTTTCTATGCTTACACAGGGTTGTGTAGAATTGTTTATAAGTAATTCGTACTCTTTGTATGACTGACAAAATATATATATATATAATATAAAAATAATTTCTAGTAATATAGGTTAAGTCCAAAGCAGAAAGAAATGGTCGAGTGTATTTGATGTAAAAAATGTTATATAAATATCGTAGTTTTATATATATATAATGGGCTATACTTTGCGCCGTTAATAATTAGTGTACAAAAAATGTTTAATTTTGTTCGAATTTCTTGTTATGTATGTAAATATCAATAATTTTATTTGTTATAAACTTTGTTAATACTCGGCTATCAAAAATATACACGTACAAACTGCATAAGCGTTTTAATATTACTGATTCACATTGTACTACAATGTAATTAACTTTTTTATAAAATACATTTTTTTTGTCATTTTATACAATCATAAGTAAAACATAAAAAAGATTCTGTACATAAACAACAAGCATAGGTATCAGGTACTTATGCTATTTCAGCCGAATAAACACAAACAGCGCAGAGCGCGCTACACAGCCCACTAGCTTAATTACTATGGTCTTTGGGTTCACAAACTGAAAAGATTTGATTGTTATAAAACATTTTTTTGATACACTCAAATATTTTAAAATTAATTAAGTATTTTTTTATGGCCTTTGGGTTCATAATATAAAATATCTTAGAATTTTTGGATATTTTAATAATTTTTCTAAGGGCAGTATTAAGGAAGGCTCCAAATTGGATTGGACGATTGAATTTAAACTGGGAGCGGATTCAAATGGGATCCAAAATAATATGTGTACCAAATTTGGTTCAAATCGCTCCGGTACCTTCAGAGGAGTAGAGGGCACAAATTTGGTCTTAAAAGCGACAACTGACATCCAAGTATATGTGTTATATAGATTTTTGGATTCATGGCGACGAGACAAGAACTTTTTGTTATATTTTTTGATCCGATAATGTTACAGACACAAGACCGAATGCTTTAGCGCTTCTGTACTTCGTATGGCGATCTAAGATGCACTGAGTGTACCATACACGGCTCCCAACACTGACTGTATACCACACACTGAAGAGGGAACATTCCGAATAACAACCGATAATATATTGTGTTAATAAATATAAACAAAATAAAACAATTTTGAAAATACTAATACGATACCAGCATTTTTATTTATTTTCACCAGTATATATATATATATATATATATATATATATATATATATATATATATATATATATATATATATATATATATATATATATATATAAAAGTGATATAGGTTCTTTTACTGGATTATCGGAAGTTTCGAGAAAAACGCATTTAAAGATTTACAACATATATATTTAATCTTGCTTTTAACAGTTATCTCAAGGGATTCTCACAAAACTGCATTGAAAGTATAATCTACACTTCAAACTATCGATAAATGCGAAAATAAAATCTATTTTTTCGGCCCAAATCCTTGTTTTTTAATGTAACTGCATAGTAATATGGTTTCTCACCTATGCGCTCGTGCATATAAGGTAGGTTTCTTAGACTATGATTCAAAAATATATTTAGTGTCTTTAATTCGAAATTAAAAACAAATTTTTGGCTTAAATCATAAATACTTTATTATTTATTACATTCAGGGTTCCTTTTGCCCTGGGGGTACACAGGTAGGGCACTCACATCCCTGGGGATTATTCCAT